>OZ030009.1:50655009-51362509 GCA_964023405.1 Apodemus agrarius
TTGCACTGAATTAAAATAAAATGAACTTCTGTGAGTTGTGACATTAGACACAAGCCATGGCCCCTCTGGGGCATCTAACATCCAGGGTCCTCGTTGGCCCTCAGTAGGATCTATGACTGGTGACACTTATACACTGACCTGTTTAGGTGAGTAATTTACTACAGATTATATCAGGTAAACTTTACTACTATTTTTGCTATATTTTCCTTCATGTTAAGGATCTAAATAATATTTGAGTCAGATAAAAGATGCTAATCAAGTAAAGTTTGTGCCTTTCAAAATCCACATGTTAAATGTACTGGCTAGTTTGGTGTGTCAACTTGACACAGGCTGGAGTTATCATAGGAAAAGGAGCTTCACTTGGGGAAGTGCCTCTATGAGATCCAGCTGTGGGGCATTTTCTCAATTAGTGATCAAGTGAAGGAGGGCCCCTTGTGGGTGGTGCCATCTCTGGGCTGGTATTCTTGGGTTCTATAAGAGAGCAGGCTGAGCAAGCCAGGGGAAGCAAGCCAGTAAGGAACATCCCTCCATGGCCTCTGCATCAGCTCCTGCTTCCTGACCTGCTTGAGTTCCAGTCCTGACTTCCTTTGGTGATGAACAGCTATGTGGAAGTGTAAGCTCAATAAACCCTTTCCTCCCCAACTTGCTTCTTGGTCATGATGTTTGTGCAGGAATAGAAACCCTGACTAAGATAAATTGGTACCAGCGTAGTGTGGTATTCCTGTGACAACCTGACCATGTTTTGGAGAGGACTGTGGAAGGACTTTGGAACTTTGGGCTAGATGGTCCATTCAGTGATGAGACCTCTGTGAGACCGTTGTGTAGGAGCTTGGAAGATAATGTTGAGAACAAGGCAGAAGATGGAGGCCTGGCTTGTGAAGTTTCAGAGGGAAAATTAAAGACTCTTATCAGGGCCATGAAGATTCTGTGGTTTTGGTTAGCTGGGGCTGAAGAATCAGCTGTGAGTAACAAGATACCAAAACCATTAAAGTCAACCTTTGTGTTACTGGGACTATTGATGCTGGTTAGCTGGAGCTAAGAAATTAGCGGTGAGTAAGAAGAGACCAGCATCACTGAGGTGAAATCTTCTGGGATGTGTTTTCTGAGAGCACAGAGAGTGTGTTCCAGATAGCCAAGGTTGTGCCTCGTGCTGTAGAAGGACTTGGTACTGTGTAAGAGTCACCCAGGTGGTACTGCTTTTGAAGGCATGAAGGCATCATGAAGAACAGCTGAGGCTTGGTACGTTGAGAGGCCACGGAAGGCCATTGGTGAAAGTGTACCCTCAGTTGTAATTGATGGCCCAGGACTGAAGGGGTCATGCAAAAGAGTTGAGGCTTGGAGATGCCAGTACTATGCGATGACCACCAAGGACAGCAGCAGCAGTGGAGTACAGGCAGCTGGAGCCTAGAAGACAAGGTGTGTGCTACAAAGGGCAGAGCTGGAGAAGTGACTCAAGCCCTTGGAGGAGCCCAGAAGATCGTGAGTTGGATCCCAGACATTGAACCATTGGAGTTTGAGTTTTGCTTTTGATTGTGACTGTGCCCTGATATTTTTCCCTCTTGAAAGAAGGTATTTTAGTGGAGCCCACAGTTCAGAGACTTGAATTTTTAAAGGGATTGAACTTTTAATATGTAAAGACTGTGGGACTTTTTACATTATTGAGATCTTGGGGATGAATAAGAAAGTAAGGGTTGAGGCTTAATAGTGATATGTTGGTGTGTCAAGTTGACAAGGGGTCAATTGTACTGGCTAGTTTGGTGTGTCAACTTGACACAGGCTGGAGTTATCATAGGAAAAGGAGCTTCACTTGGGGAAGTGCCTCTATGAGATCCAGCTGTGGGGCATTTTCTCAATTAGTGATCAAGTGAAGGAGGGCCCCTTGTGGGTGGTGCCATCTCTGGGCTGGTATTCTTGGGTTCTATAAGAGAGCAGGCTGAGCAAGCCAGGGGAAGCAAGCCAGTAAGGAACATCCCTCCATGGCCTCTGCATCAGCTCCTGCTTCCTGACCTGCTTGAGTTCCAGTCCTGACTTCCTTTGGTGATGAACAGCTATGTGGAAGTGTAAGCTCAATAAACCCTTTCCTCCCCAACTTGCTTCTTGGTCATGATGTTTGTGCAGGAATAGAAACCCTGACTAAGATATTAAAATCTACATCAACGTTAGAAGTCTCTGGTGGAAGTCTTCCGGTCACTTAAGTATACTATCATATCATCTGCAAATAGTGATATTTTGACTTACTCCTTTCCAATTTGTACACCTTGGGCCTCTTTTTGCTGCCTGATTGCTCTGGCTAAGACTTCAAGTACTATATTAAATAGATAGGGAGAGAGTGTGCAGCCTTGTCTGGTCACCGATTTTAGTGGGATTACTTTAAGTTTCTCTCCATTTAACTTGATGTTGGCTACCGGTTTGCAGTATATTGCTTTCACTATGTTTAGATATGGGCCTTGAATTCCCAATCTCTCCAAGACTTTTATTATGAAGGGCTGCTGAATTTTGTCAAAAGCCTTTTCAGCATCTAATGAAATGACCATGTGGGTTTTTTCCTTTAGTTTGTTTATGTAGTGGATTACATCGACAGATTTCCATATATTGAACCATCCCTGCATCCCTGGGATGAAACCTACCTGACCGTGGTGAATTATAGTTTTGATGCATTCTTGGATTTGGTTGGCCAGGATTTTGTTCAGTATTTTTGCATCAATGGTCATGAGGGAGATTGGTCTGAAGTTCTCCTTCCTTGTTTGGTCTTGGTTTGGTTTAGGTATAAGGGTTATTGTGGCTTCATAGAATGAATTGGGTAGTGTTTCTTTAGTTTCTATTTGTGGAAGTTTGAAGAGTATTGGTATTAACTCTTTGAAGATCTGATAGAATTCCCTGCTAAACCCATCTGGTCCTGAGCTTTTTTTTTTTTGATGGGAGACTATTAATGACTGCTTCTATTTCCTCAGAACATATGGGACTATTTAGATGGTTTATCTGCTCCTGTTTTAGCATTGGCAACTGGTATGGCTGGATATAAAATTAACTCAAGCAAATCAATAGCCTTCCTCTACTCAAAGGATAAACAAGAGGGGAAAAAAATTAGGGAAATGACACCCTTCACAATAGTCCCAAATAATATGTCATACCTAGGTGTGACCCTAAAGAAGCAAGTGAAAGATCTATATGACAAGAACTTTAAGTCTCTGAAGAAAGAAATCGAAGAAAGTCTCAGAAGATGAAAAGATCCCCCATGTTCATGGATTGGCAGGATCAATATAGTAAAAATGTCCATCTTGCCAAAGGAAATCTACAGATTGAATGCAATCCCCATCAAAATCCCAAATCAATTCTTTATAGATCTAGAAAGAGCAATTCTCAAATTCATCTGGAAAAACAAAAAACCAAGGATAACAAAAACTATTCTCCACAACAAAAGATCTTCTGGGGGGAATCACCATCCCTGACCTAAAGCTCTACTACAGAGCAATCGTGATAAAAACTGTTTGGCATTGGCATGCAGACAGGCAGGAAAATAATGGAATAGAATTGAAGACCCAGAAAAGAACCCACACACATACGATTACTTGATATTTGACAAAGGAGCCAAAAATATCCAGTGGAAAAAAGACAGCATTTTTAACAAATGGTGCTGGATCGACTGGAGATCTGCATGCAGAAAAATGCAAATCGACCCATTCTTATCTACTTGTACAAAGCTCAAGTCCAAGTGGATCAAGGATCTACACATAAAACCAGACACACTGAAACTTATAGAGGAGAAAGTGGGGACGAATCTTGAACACATGGGCACAGGGGAAAAGTTCCTGAACAGAACACCAATGGCTTATGCTCTAAGAACAAGAATTGACAAATGGGACCTCATAAAGCAGCAAAGCTTCTGTGAGGCAAAGGATGCGGTCAATAGGACAAAAACAGCAACCAACAAATTGGGAAAAGATCTTTACTAACTCTACATCCAATAGAGGGCTAATATCCAATGTATACAAAGAACTCAAGAAGTTAGTTTCCAGAGAGTCAAATAACCCTATTAAAAATGGGGTACAGAGTTAAACAGGTAATTTTCAACTGAAGAAACTTGAATGGCTCTAAAGCACCTAAAGAAATGTTCAGCATCCTTAGTTATTAGGGAAATGCAAATCAAAACAACACTGAGATTCCACCTTACACCAGTCAGAATGGCTAAGATGAAAAACTCAGGGGACAGCAGATGCTGGAAAGAATGTGGGGAAAAAGAACACTTCTCCATTGTTGTTGGGATTGCAAGCTGGTAAAACCACTCTGGAAATCAGTTTGGCGATTCCTCAGAAAATTAGAATAGTACTACCTGAGGACCCAGCTATACCACTCCTGGTCATATACTCAGAAGATGCTCCTACATGTAATAAGGACACATGCTCCACTATGTTCATTGCTGCCTTTATTTATAATAGCCAGAAGCTGGAAAGAACCCAGATGTCCCTCAACAGAGCAATGGATACAGAAACTGTGGTATATATACACAATGAAGTATCATTCAGCTATTAAAAACAATGAATTCATAAAATTCTTAGGCAAATGGACGGAACTAGAAAGTGTCATCCTGAGCGAGGCAACCCAATCACAAAAGATCACACAGGGTATGCACTCACTAATAAGCAGAAGTCAGCCCCAAAGCTCAAAATAAACAAGTTACAATTCACCCAGCACAGGAAGCTCAAGAAGAAGGAAAACTTAAGTAAGGGTACTTTGGTTCCTCTAAGCAAGGGAACAAAATACTCACAGGAGCAATAAGGGAACCAATGTGAGGAGCAGGAGCTGAAGAAAAGGCCACCCTGAGACTACCCTACCTGGGGACTCATCCTATAAACAGTCAACAAACCCCGACACTACTAAGGACAACAAGAAGTGTATACCAAAAGGAGGATGCAATGGTTGTCTCCAGAAGGGCCCTGCCAGAGCCTGCAAATACAGAGGCAGATGCTAGCAACCAACTATTGGACTAGGCATGGGTTCCCAATGGAGGAGCTGGAGGGAGGTCCAGAAGAGTTGAAGGGTCTTACAGCCCCATGGGAAGAACAATGATTTTGGCCACCCAGATGCCCCAAGACTCCCAGGGACTAAACCATCAACCAAGGGGCACACATGGTTCCAGCCAAAAATGTGGCAGAGAAAGGCCTTGTTGGGCATCAGTGGGAGGAATGGTCCTTGGTCAGGTAAAGGCTCAACAGAGGCCCCAACAAAGGGAAACTGAGGGGGGGCAGTGGGAATGTGGTGGGTAGAGGGGCTTATAGGTGGAGGCAGGGGGAGGGAGGAGGGGTTAGGGTCTTTGGGGAGGGGGGAAATTGGGAAAGGTGTTACCATGGCAATGTAAATGAAGATGATATTCAATAAAAAAATCTACATCAATTTGATATTCTTATAAAATGAAGCCTTTGAGGTGTAATCAGGTCATGAAAGTTGATCCCTCATCAACAGGATTAATACCTTACTAAAAGATGCTCTTATCAAAAGTCCTATCATAGTGGTTCATGCATGTAGTCCAACACTGGGGAAACTGAGGTAGGAAGATCTCAAGTTCAAGACCACCATCAGCTGCATGATGAGACTGACTTAAAACACAACAATAAATAAAGGATGGATAGATGGATAGATGGATGGATGGATGCATGGATGCATGGACAAACTCATTCTAGACCACACTTCCTAATTCACCATCTATAAACTAGAAGTGGATCCTTACAAGATACCAAGCTTAATCTAAGATTTCCCTGTTTCTATATTTAGAAGAAAATTCCCACTATTTCTAAGCCACCCACAGATGGAAATGCAGATCCGATGGGAAAGTTCCTGTCTAGCATGCATGAAGCCTGAGTTGTATCCCCAGCACTGTAAAAAACCAGGTATAATAGTACAGGTCTACACTCTCAACTCTCAGCTTCAGTTACACAAAAGTTTGCAGCCAGCTGAGGCTCATAAAGACTGTCTCAGACAAACAAATAAACAAAACAAACAAAAACAAAACTAACAAGAGCCAGACATGGGGGAACACATCTTTAATCCAAGAACTTGGGAGACAAGGCAGAACAGGAGGATCTCTGTGAATTCCTGGCCAGGCTTGTCTACATAGTAAATTCCAAGCTAGCTGGGATTTTGTAGTATGACTTTGGTAAACACACACACACACACACACACACACACACACACACACACACAAAGTTAATAACCATTTATTCCAAAACCAAAAATTAAAGGAAGACCAAATAAGACCAAATTATGTTCAGTATATTGAAAAAATGCCTAAAGTTGTCTTCTTTTCCTTTTTTGCTTTTTGTTTGTTTCTTTGAGATAGGGTCTTATGTCTCATGAGATCTCGTGACTTCAAACTCACTGTGGAGCCAGGGATGTCCTTCAACTCTTGATTTTCCTGTCCCCACCTCCCACGCACTGGTGTTACTGGTGTGCATCACCACACCCAGTTTGCAAAGTACTTGAGGTACAATACAGGGTTTCCTGGATGCTAGGCAAGCACTCACCACCTGAACCCCATCTCCAGGCCATCTCAGGCTATAAGACATTACCAAGTTAGTTATAATTCAGTCAGACACAAGAGTTAGGCCTTGCACTAAGGAAACTCAGTGTCTATAGCGATTTGTTTTCCATGGCTTACAGGTAAATAGAACTTCCTTTTTCAGCCCAACTCTGTGGAACCAATAATCAATAATTATAGTAAACAAAATAACTGCATACTGAAATTTACTTTTCTAAACCAAAGAAGTAACAACATCAGTGGGGTTAGCTCACCTGTGGTATGAGTCTGTCCAAGTACTCAGCTCGGTTCCCGTGAGAAGGATGTGTCGATAGCCACTCTGGCAACTTGGGGTAGCCAAGAAGACTCTCTGAGAACTCCATCTGCTGCCAAAACACTGAACTAGCTCTTACGTCCACACATGCCTAAACACAGAGTTAATAAAACATACAATAAGCTTAATTACTTCAACTTTAAAAAAAATTTAACTCAGCCAGGTATTCAAAGGGCTAAGGAGGGAGAGCAAAGGGAAGAGGAGGCAGGGAGAGGACAGGGAAAGAGAAGATGAGAGAAGAAGAAATATTGTGTCACTACACATTTCAAAATTATTCTGATTTTCTACCACCTTTGTAACAAAAGAGTAGTATATGTTCAATGCTTAAAAGAATAAAACCTCAAACTGGAACTTCAGCTCCTCAGCAGTGGAGTGACACACCTAGAGCACTAGCCCTGGCTTCAATCCCAGCTCTGAAAGGCAGGAGGAGGGGAAAAGTGGAGCTCAGACAGCACTGCACCGCAGCCACAGAAGTCCACGCCCTGACCTCCACCCTGCAAACATTTTCAATAAGCCAGTTGATATTAAAACATGTATTCTTCCAACTTCTGGCTATTATAAATAAGGCTGCTTTGAACATAGTGGAGCATGTGTCTTTATTGCATGCAGGGGAATCCTCTGGGTATATGCCCAGGAGTGGTATGACAGGGTCCTCTGGAAGTGACATGCCCAATTTTCTGAGGAACCGCCAGACTGATTTCCAGAGCGGTTTTACCATTTTGCAATCCCACCAACAGTGGAGGAGTGTTCCTTTTTCTCCACATCCTCGCCAGCACCTGTTGTCCCTTGAGTTTTTAATCTTAGCCATTCTGACTGGTGTTCAGTGGAATCTCAGGGTTGTTTTGATTTGCATTTCCGTCCCTCAAAGGAGAAATGGATACAGAAAATGTGGTATATGTATACAATGGAATACTACTCAGCAATTAAAAATAATGAATTCATGCAATTTGTAGGCAAATGGTTGGATCTGGAAAATATCATCCTAAGTGAGTTAAGCCAATCACAAAAGAATACACATGAAATGCAATCACTGATAAGTGGATATTAATGAGCCCAAAAGCTCTGAATACTCAAGGCACAATTAGCAAATCAAAAGATTCCCAAGAAGAAGGGAGGAAAGGACCCTGGTCCTGAAAAGACTGGATCCAGTTTTGTAAGAGAGTATCAGAACAGAGAAATGGGGGGGGGGGTTGGGGAATGGGCTGAGGGAAGAGGACTTATGGGACATATGGTGAGGGGGGAACTGGGAAAGGGGAAAGCCTTTGGAATGTAAACAAAAATATATAAAATAAAAAATATATATATAAACATGTATTAAGGGGGAAAATATTCCACATAAATTAATGTTTCTATCAAAAATAATCTATTATTAAACTTCACTAAAAAATTTTATACTGAATGATGTAATTATGAAGATTTTAATAACGGTGAAGAAAATAATGTGTATCAAGCTGTCCAATTTTCTCAACTACATGCATGAGGAAAAAAAATAGCCCATTCAAAACAAACTATTTTTAAAGGATGTATATGAATCTAGTGGAGAAGGGAACATAACCCCATCACTAACTCATATACATATGTTACACAGACATGTAAGTAGACAGAGCACTGTGGAAGGGTACTTCAGAACTGTTAGCAGGAGCTGTCCTGGATGTCTAACTCAAGTGTCTGATGTGGGAAGGAGGTAAAGGTTTAATTCTGAACTATATTAAAGTGTTTCTGATAATTCTTTTTCAATCCTCCATAAGAGGACTTAGAGTATTTTTAGAAGTCTGTTCAATTTTCTTGCAAATGCTAACAAAAAGACAAGTAAAGTATTAACCTGTTCAATCTAAGTAACATAGCTGAAGGCAATATTAAAACATTTGATATGTAGAAATAGAGAAAAGAAAATCCCAGTGCATAACAAAAGTATTTCAAACTAAAAACAGCCTCACCTACTGTGCTTGTCACTAGCTGACACTCAGAGTACATCAAAATATACTGAAAAAGCATCGATAGATGCACGTACAACCATGACCAAGAGCCTCACTGGGCTGGGATGTAGCTCAGCCACAAGAGAGCTGCAGGCCTGAGTGTGACCCATAGCAGCTCACAACTGGACACAGTGGCCATCCCTGCAATCCTACATCATGGGAAGCTGACACAGGAGGGTCAGGAGCTCAAGGTCATCCTTAGGTACACACTGAATTTGAGGCTAGCCTGAACTACATAAGACCCTATGTTAAGAAAAAAAAAAAAAAAAGAACAAAGAATACCATAGTACTTTGAAAAGAAACTTGATAGGTTACAATAATGGACCCCAAATAAATGAAGATCTACAAAATGATTCACAATTGAATTTAGGATACACTGATAAGTAAGTTCAGTAAACTATAAAAAATAAAAATAAAATCGAGCTAACAATTAAAAAAAAACAAGTCTAGCATACAAAGATAATCTAAAAAAAAAAGAAAATTGGAAAATAAAAATCCAATGACTAAACTAGAAAATTCAACAAAAATCTTCAATGGTTATTCTTCTGGGACAAAGAGAGTATGCTGAAAGATAGAACATTCAAAACTATCCACAGGAACAAACCAGATGAGAAAGGACACTCGTGTGACCCACCAGCCATCACTGAGAGGGCAAACATGCACGTTATGGAAGGTGTAGGAAGACGAAGAAGGACTAGAAGAAGAATTTAAGGACACGATGCTGGAAACTTCCAGATGCCATCACTCAGGGACGGGAAGTACAGCTGTTACCAGTCAAATTCAACCCAAAGGAGAACATACATTGCTCTTTAAAAGGCTGTTTCAACACTGCCTATCAGAAGATTTCTCAGCAGAAACCCAGCAGAGAAAGAGAGATGACAACAACGTGTTCAAGTGATAAAGGAAATAATTGCCAACTAAAAGGTTTTTTTCCTGCAGTGCTTTCATAATGAGGAAGAAATGAAAACTTTCTCAGACAAACAAAAGCTACATTACAGCTGGTATAGTGGCTAATAATACTAGCATATGGGTGGAAAGGAGACCACACAGTAAGACACTGTCTCAAAGGCAAAAGGAGTTCACAACCACTAGCCTCACCTTACAGGAATTGCAAAGGAAATTACTTAGACTGAAATACAAAATCAAAGATAGCTGTTAAGTAATAACGTACACCAAAAGTCAAATCAGTGCTATACGTAAAACAAAGCCACCTGCAACAGCAGGATAAATATTGAGGACACCAGGCTAAGAAAAATGAACTGGGTACAGAACACCAATTCAACGTACATGAGGCATCTAAAATAGGTAAACTCAGACAAGGCAGGGCTGTGATGAGAGACACAGTAGGAGGAGATGAGGGGCCACTGTTCACTGGACAGTAGGTTCTAGATATGTGCTCTGACACTGTTCCCAGAGGTCATTCTGTATTAAACATTTAAATGTATAACTGAACAGATCTTATGTTATTTTTACCACAAAAAGGGGGGGAAGGGAGCAGCAAGAAGGCTCAGTGGCTGAAGGCACTTGCCACCAAGCCTGATGAAGTAAATTTAATCCCCAGAGATTGTGTGGTAGAAGAGAACTGATGTCTACAAGGGGTTCTCTGACCTCCACATGTACACCATGGATCATGCATACATAAAGGTGCGAACAGATACATAAACAAACAAACAAGCAAGCAAGCAAAACAATACCTAATGGGCTAGAGATGGCTTAGTGGTTAAGAGCATTTGTTGCTCTTACAGAGGACTCAGGTTCAAGTCCCACCACCTAAAAGGTGGCTCAAAACTACCCGCAATTCCAGTTCCAGGGAATCCAGTGCCCTCTTCTGAACAGTGTGGGCACTGCACAGACATGGTGCATAGAAAACATACAGGCAAAAGTTACATATACAAAACAAAAACAAATAAAATCTTCTTTAAAAAAGACAGGATCTCTATGCATCCCTGGCTGACCTGGAACTTGCTCATATACCAGACTAGGGTTGGACTTACGGAGCTTTGCCTGTCTCTGCCTCCAGGTGCTGGGTTTAAAAGTGTGTACCATCATACTCAGCATAAAATCTTTTTTTAAATTTCTATCTAATAAAAGAGAAGCCATTTACCAAGTTTGTGGGAGCATCTGAAGAAAAGCTAAGGCTCTTTCTAGACTACCTTTCCTTATTCAAACAGCCGGTGCTGATCACAAGTCCCAGGAAACATAAGGGCAGATATTGATGGGAAATGTGTTCTAGAAGGCTGCAGAATTAGAGGAGTGTCAAGACCACCGGGTTTACAACTAATAAGATATGGGACTGAAATCCCATCTACTTATTTGATTAACAGTGAACTATAAGTAGACTACAAGCGTTAACTATGTTAATTCCTTCAGTCTTCATAACAACTTTAGGTGATGAGTGACGCTATTTTACATCAGTTTACAGAGCAGATGAGGAGAGTGAGGGACTGAGTCACAATCTGAACTCCAACAATCAGAGGCCAGTTAGTGCCCTGGACCAACAATTCAGTCTCCAAGGCCACCAGATTCACCCTCTGACTTAATGCTGCAGATCATCAGGATGAAAAGCAGCCAGTCCAGAACCCAGAGCACAGTGTTTCTGTCCTCTTTTCCTGAGTAGCCAGGAGCCTTTGATAATTACAAGATGCTCTGTCTAGTCATAAGAGACAGTGTTATAAATTAATAAATAATGGAGGATCTAGTTAAATCCACAGTATATTAACAATATTCATGAATATATAGTAAAAGACATTAATTGACAATGAATTTCTTCTATTTGATTATGAACTCAACAGGATATGATATCCATAAAGCATATAGTACTATAAGAACTATCTTTAAAACCTGTACATTTCCCAACGCCAGCACACTAGAGAAAGACCAAGCTGATGCTACCTCTATCCCACCTATGATCAAAATGCTCACTACCACGTAGGAACGGAAAGGGGCTCTGAACTTTTTAACTCTACTCATTAGCTTCCCGCACACAACTCCTCTTAGCCATCACCCCTCAAGAGGAAAAGTGTGAGATGAACAATTCTGAGTCTTTTCTGAATGCCAGTAGCATTGTGCATCTGAACCAGATGTTCTAGCATCCTCTCTAGACTCCAGACAGCCATGTCGGAGGCAAGTCAATAACCTGAGACAGTAGTACAAAGGACTGTTACAGGAGGGCCAAGAGCCAGGAAAATACACTAAGAATGCTGTGATATTTAAAGGGAACAAAACAGGTATCAGAATAGGCATCTTTCAGAGGTGATGCTGTGAAAGACAAAAACTGTTTCCAGTAGCTTAGAAGAAAGAAGTCCTGCATCCCACAGGAACGCACATCCTCTTGGAACAGGGAGAATCGCCCCATCAGTGAGAGATGCACCATGTCATTTAACTCCTCTAAAAGTCAGTTTCAGTTGTAAAACCAAGAAAATAACAGTACCTGTACCTTAGTGGCTGAAATGAAGAGTACAGGAATTACTACACATAACCCACTCAGGATAGGACCCAATATGTAAATATTACTGAGACTGTGAACACCATGGCCAGGGCCACCTGCACAGTCTTCACCAGTGAGCCGGTTCCTTCTCTGTGCATGGGCTCAGGTGTCCCAGCACTGAAGGCATACCTGCACTGTCCTCAGCATCTCCCGGAAGCCAGCTCCCTTCATCTGCACACGTGGGCTCAGCCTGTCCCATTGCATCTCCTGTCTACAGTCACTCTTCTTCTGTAAGTCACTTGTTCTTTAACAAGTTTTCCAGTCAATAGTTTAAAACTGCTCTTTTACAATCAAATGTGATATAAATACTTGTAGCTGAATCATTCTCAGTATTTGTCAATAGAAAATTGTATTTATTAATAACAATTAGTGTGCACCAACACAGAAGAGAAATGGGTTGTTATTTCATGGTTCAATAACTCCAAGTCTGCCCAATCGTTCTGTATCTTCTGACTGCCACTGTGCTGGTTCTTTGGTCAGTACAGCTGGTAAAGTCCTAAATGAATTTTATACATGCTTCTTTGTCTCTTGTAGTTTTATCATAAGACTCAGTACTCAATGCAAATCCAACAATTAATAATCAAATTAATACTCATTCTCTGGGGGAAATGGGTTCAAAATAAAATTTGGGCACAACGTATGTGTTGTAGAAGTTACTATGTAACATGTCTATGGAACGAGACGTTTTCGTTTGCTGTTTATTCATTCCTAAATGATAATCTAAGAACCTAGACACTCATCCAAGTACAACACAAAGACAGTTAGCTGTGATGAAGACTCAGTACTAACCTGGAAGACAAGGGCCAGGAGTCTTGTTACTAACCAAATATGCTATTAGGTAAATGACGTCACCACTTTGGACTCTAGTTTCCCTGCCTGTAAAAGGAGAAGTTGAGTTAAATTAGCTCCAGTTTCCCTCCCTAGTCCCAATGCTTAGGTTCTATAATGTACTGCTTTATAGTAATTTTAAGTTTGGGTTCTTATTTCTGTAATAAAGGGGATTCTGCTGTTACCCAGTTTCCTCACTAGATGGTGCTATGAGCATAGCTATTTCGGGTCACTTGCAGAAAACAGCAAGCTTCCAGAAGGGTCTGTAGCAGCTCTGGGGCTAGACAATCTCTCCCAGGGAGGGCTCTCAAACCACTCTAGTGTATTTATTATCCTTACCTCCCACCCACTGAACAAATAACACATCCACACCTTCCCTGTCTCCATAATAATCAAAAGCAATCATACATAATGCCCTCTAAGGAGCCTGCCCCCAATTTAAAAGCATTAAAAGAAAATTAGCTTTCTTTTTTTAGATTTCAGTACGGATACTCAAAAATGAATATAGATGGTTTGGTTGCTTGTGAAATTAAAAAATAGAGTCATTTCTACAAATGACTGCCAAGTGTCAAAATTTCCTCACAATGAGAATGAATATACATATCAAAAGAATCAAACAAATATCTTTTGCCCAGCTGATTTGAACCGCTTATTCTATGCTCAGTCCACAGTAGACTTACAAGTTAATCACTAATTCTAAATTAAGCATTCTGATAATTTTTATAATGATAACTCACAGATCTCCCAAATAAAAATGTAAACTAGAAAAATGTAAGCATGTAAAACTGACTGACGTCTTCACAGCAGTGGAGCAGAAGCAGAAAGAATCTTAAGGAGACAGAGCTGCTTCTTTGGAAAATGGCTTATATGGCACTTAAGGAACTTTCTATGTTCTGTTTGCTCCTTGGCCTCCAATGCTCAGGAGTCCCATGGGGTAACACATGAGGGCAACATATGTGTCATAGAATGTTCCCCTTAACCACACTCGCAAGTCCCATACAGAATGTAATGGCGACTGACAGCAGCCAAGCAGACTATGAGGGTGTGGGTGTCTGTCCCTGGGTCAGCACATATGCTCTCTTACAGGTGGGTGACAAAGGAAGCTAAGCTACATGTCATAGTGACAGACAAATCTAATCATAGTTTGGCACTGGGTTGGGAACTTCAGGCCAGGGCTGGGAAGTCAGCTCAACTCTAGAGACTTTCTCCTCTCACATTGTGAGGCTCCTGAAACCACACATACACAAAAGCATCTGGTCAGAAACCATCCAAACGGTACAGGGTATGGACGGGGTACACTTCACAAGAGGAATCAAGTCCAAGACACCATGGATAACATTGCAAGCAGGAGCATCAGACAGGACAGAGAGGTTAAATGACCTACCTGCCTGTGGTCTGTGGTCACTTGCAGGAAATCAGAGTTCCAAGCTCTCTGTGATACCCAGTCTCCATCCATGAGCTCGGTCAAGGCTTAGTCCTTAAGACCACTACTGAAGTCTCTGCCTGCCTTTCCCATCTCATCTCGCCATAGACACTCCTGAACTGTCTATATTTTAGCCACAGAGAGATTTCAGTTCCAGAGCAGGCCTTGTATTCCTCACCTTTAAACAAACTATTTTTTGCACCAAGTCTTCCCTGAGACCTCCCCCAGCACCACATGGGATAATTCCTACTCATCTCAAGGAGCTCTGCTTTAAATGCTTCTTTCTCAGTCCCTTCCTGGGCTGTCATTCAAACACAGACACAAGTTCTATATCATTCTGCCTCATTCTTTCATGGGAGGAATCTGTCGGTATGCCTTTACCGCAATGCTCCAAACTTTGTTAAATTTATTAATCAGTTATATCTCTGTCCTGCTAACATTGTGACTTCCAAGTCCCTGGCTGACAGCAAAGCATACAACAAATACATGTTCAGTTAACAAATGAAAACCATGTAGTAAAGGACGGCAGCCACACGGGACTGGGTAAGACTGCTGGAATGTCAAAAGGAAACAAAAGCCATCGGTCAGCCCAGATGCCGTGTGCAGTGCAGAGGCCGGCACTGGCTCGCCAGACCTGCGTCAGGTAGCTGGATTGAGAATGGAGTGAGAGGGAGTTGGAATGTAGTCCGTGAAAGCTATCATGAAGTTGCAGAAGTTCGTTCTGGTAAAAGATGCTAACAGTGGACATGGAAACATGCTGAGACATATTTCATACATGGAACTGCCAAGACTTGGTGAAAGATTGATGCAAATCTTACGTGAGCAAGAATGACAACAGATCATAGGCATTTAAAACAGCAACTGAATACAAAATGGAATGTTTGTCAGAAAAAGGTATCAGAAATAGGTAGGTAAACCTCCAGGATTCAGTTCTGAATACTCCGCCTGAGATCTTTGTTGACTTGGGACATGCCTGAGCAAAAGCCTAGTGCTCTAGGAATTTGAATTGCACTGACTGAATGAGAAATGTCCAAGCACCATCACCAGGTGGGGAAAACTGCTGATGCAGAAAAGTAAAAGTAACTAGTGTGTTCAAGATCACACAGCTACCCAGCACAGCAGAGTCCCAAAGGTGGGTGATCTGGCTCAGCCCCATGCTGACGTCAGGACCCTACTTGCTTGATGTCATTGGCTCCTCCATAGCACCAGTGCCTAAGACTAAACACAGGGTAACAGTATAAAATTTAGACTGTCGCCCAAGTGTGTGTTTAAACACGGGTCTCCAGCTAGTGGTGCTGCCTGGGAAAAGTAGGAAGTCTTTAGGAAGCAGGGTATCACTAAAAGAGGAAGTCATTAGGTGTGACATTGGGGTTTTATAGCCTGGCCTCACTTGCTGTCCACTGTCTGCTTCCTGCCTGAGGACACAACGAGATCAACTGCCTATGTTCCTACCTCTGTGCTGTATTGTAGCCACCATGACTGTATGCCCTCCAACCATAAGCCAAAAGCCCTGTAACTACTTCTCTCTTAGGTGGCTTCTAGCCAGGTACCTAATCACAGCAACTAGGAAACAGACTACTGTAACAGAATACATGTTTCCATAATGAGCAGGTAAAAATAAACAAATCTCTGTCCCACTGCTGTTTGAATCACAACTTTTACCATTGTATTTTTAACAAAGAAGATAACACAACCTGTGGGGGCCTCAAGTCCTTCACTTGCAAAGAGGAGAGGATGATGAGAGCAGTAACCACTTCACAGAGCAAGAGCAGGCAGCACACCTGACGCACCAAGTGCAGAACTGGTAGAGCAAGCAGTACCTGGAGCTGGAGGTGCCATTATCTCAAAGGATGCTTTCACGGAATAAAAGCAGTATAAATACTGTATCTGGAGCTTTCATACTGCTTCTCTCTTTGACAGGAAATAAATACTTGTACTTTAGAGATGGCATTTTTCATCCTGAGTGTTTCATAACAAAGACAGATTTAACATCTGTAGCAACATTTCTTTGTGCTTGACATAAACAGACCATATTATCACAACTGGAAGTCTCACGCTGCACAACACATTTAGTGTGCTTTGGAAAATGCAACCATGAGAGAGAAAGGAAGGAAAGAAATGAGGAGGGAGGGGAAAACTCGTGTTTAAGGATATACGAATACAATGTCTTTTCCAAAATTATTTACAATATTAGTAATTCCTAGAAGTGATCCAAATATGTATTAATGGTAATAGCATGGGGACAAGAGGGACAGTAAAATAGAGCAAAGGTGTTTGTTGGGGAGGAAGAATGACTAGCACTGATTCTAGGACCTGGAGCCTGGCTCACTGAGGTAACTTTGTCCTCCATTATTGCTGATTAGGAAGCCGGCAATGATGATCATGCACAGCTGTGCATCCTCCATGCATGCTACGCACACCACATACTGTGGAAACTTATGGAGAAAGCAGTAGTGAGGTAACTAAGAAAAGGGGTTAGCTGGTGTCTACTCTGCATAGTGTTTGTCTGTAACTGTAACAGTGAAGACTGAGAGGAAAACAGACAAGGGAGACAGAGCCGAGGATAGCACAGGCTCACCAAACCAGCTGAACACTTTTTTTTTTTTTTTAGAGATTCCAAATGGTCTTTTTTATTATAGAAACAGGTGATTAGTAAAATATGCAGAGGTAAATGCAAAGAATCACTAATATGAGTTCAATTATCTTCAACTTGGACTAGAGGCCATAATCAACAGCTAGCCTCACTATATGATGAGAATATTCTGAATTTACACCTGGTAAATTGAAAAGAGCATAATGTAATATTACAGTGAGGTTTATGAAATTTGATGTACAATTAATATGAGCTCAAATCCAAGCTTTGCCAATTAATAGTAAGATATTAAAAAAAAGCCTGATTACTATTCTTTTACATCTTAAATAAATATGGTTGATAACCCTTAGGGTCACAATACCTTTAACTTTTGTGTTTAAAGACTATGAATCAGTTGAATTTGTAGTCCTATGTGAATCCATATGAAGGGAAAAAAAAGATTATTTGATACTTGTTAAAATAGCACAAATGTCCTTATTGGAGACCACTTTAAAAAAAAATCTGCACAGTCTTAAAGAGAAATTTGAAAAGCTAAAGAAAAAGCAACCCCCAAACCAATAGAGATGGTGCTACGAGAACAGAAGATAAAGCTTGGGACTGCTGTTCCTGAGACAAGGTCTAGAGGAGAGAACTGCAGGACACACCACTAGGGACAGGGCTAGGGGATGGGGGCTGTCCTAGACAGCAGCACTCTGCTGGATAAAGACACACACAACAAAGTGCATTTTGTGAGTTTAATACAGAATAGATATAGATGAGAATACGATTAGTGAGCTACAACAGAATGCATTCATGTGACAAGCATAGAAACTACAAAAACAAAAGGGAAGGGAAGAGGGTGGTGACACTCTAAAATAAGTAATCACGTACATTTCCAATCCCAGAAGAGAAAAACAATGGAGCAACAGCTTTATCTTAAAATGTAATCAATGAGAATCTATCAAACAGACAAAAATTACCCAGCCACAATAAAAACAGTAAATCCAAAGAAAACAGTAAGTAGAGAGTTTTGCATCAAACAACAGAAAAGACGAAATTGCAAGTTTAGCAATCATGAGTAAAGGACAGCAGGTCAGCGTCTCAAAGAGGACGGTTAAATTATAAAGTGCCCAGAGGCCATCACCAACCAATGGAGAGAAACACCTGTGTCCCACACAAATACTCTTCAGAAGCATGTCAGCTTTCAGTAATGGAAAAGGAAGTGATGATGGTCACACAAGTATTACAACAGAGAACAACTTTAAAATCTTGACTAGGAGTAGCTATTATTCAACAATTATAGGAAACTATAAATTAGCCAGAAGCCAGAAGAGAATTTTACACTGAAAAACTGTAGAAGAAATAAGATTAACCGTTCCCAAGGCGTCTCCCTGCTCCTGGAGCAATGACCCCAATGGATTCACAGATGGAAGACAGAAAGCTAATGCAGGATGCTTACAGTCAAGAGAACAGGACTGAGGCTTCCTCGACTCAGATCCCACACTGGCGTCTACCATGAAGAGGAGAAACAGGAAGCTGGTAAGGTCATGGGGCTGAAGAAAATCAGCAAATGAGAAATCTACTTTTAAAATAGACTCCTTTATGGGGATGCTTTTTCTGAAAAACTGTTTAGTGTCCACTGATCTTTCAGCTCTTGCTATGCTTTGGACTAGAGTTAATTTGAAAACTCGGCTTTGATTTTTTTTCCACATTCCATAATTCATCTTTGTGACCCATGTGTGCCCCTAATGCAGAACAATGTATGGATGCATAAGATGCAGTGGCTAGACCTAAGACCGTTTCCAGGGAGCAGGGAGGTGACAGAAGCAATACCCCTACTAAAGAAAACTGTTGAGACAGTACGTGCACACAGATTGTGCTTGAGTCAACAGAACCAGAAAAACAATCTACCCCCTGCAACAGTCATGGAAAATACCAAGACAAAAGTTTCTCCTTCCAGTTGGCCCACCCCTAAGAAGGTAGGCTCACTTGGTTAAAGAGATAAGCAGAATAATTGGTCCTTTAAGGAGAATTCTTGTCCTCATTCAGTGGCTCTACAAATCTGCCTGCTTTTCCAATTTATTCAGAAAAGCATAATTTCTTTTCTTCTTTCTCTCTCTTTTCTAAGTATGCTTTTTAACACTTTGGGCTTCTCCCACATTTGGGCTTCCTCACTCTTTCTTGGAAAAGATAGTTTATTTCTCTGCTGTGGGTGAAATGAAGCAATTTAAACCAGATTAGATTACATCAAAGGCAGGTTTACTAGGAAGCTGCTCTTGGGTGAGCAGGTTCACAGGACCAAGGCCAGGGAAGTCACCGTGGGAAAAGGGGTGAGGACAGCAGCGAGGGGAGGGGGAGAGAGAAAAGGATGTGCATGCAGAGAGAAATGAGGAGACAACAAAGACAGAGGGGGAGAGACCAAAATGCCTGGATTATACAGGGAAGAGCTCCTGAGGGAAGGGGCTGGAAAGTTCTGGGGTTGGGGCAGGGCATGCCAGGACTGAGAAATGTTGGGAGAATCTGGAGGTCAGGTCTGCTTTGGTATGCACCTCAGTCCCTTGTCCCAGGTCAGAAACCAAACAGGAATCACCCATTTCTACCACTGGCTGCTTGTCCACCGCGTGTCTGACCTGTGCCCATGAGACAGCACAGCTTTCTTTCCTCTTCTCCACCCCTGTCCCCCTAGATCTACAGCTGGCCTGCCCTTGGATTTGTTTTTTGTTTTGTTTTGAACTCTAATAGTTAAACTGTCCTTGAGCTTCCATTTGAGCCCACCCTTAAACTCTTATATTAACACAACTTAGAAAGACAGGAGGGGACACCAGTTTCTTCTTTGTCTTCTGGTGACCATTACAGAGCCCCAAAAATTTCATTAACACAAACAGAAAAGTGGCAAAATTTCCTGTGACCATGGCCAGTAATTTTTAAGTAAATCTAAGGAGGCCTTTCTAGTTCACAGCAAAGACAAAAGTCAGGTCACAAACAAGACAACAGGTAGGTGAGTGGTAACACGTCTAGAGTGCTAAGGGGCTTCATATCAAAAAACAGAACAAACAAACCAACAAAAAATGCATTACTAGAAACGGAAGGAAGGAAGGAAGGAAGGAAGGAAGGAAGGAAGGAAGGAAGGAAGGAAGGAAGGAAAAAATAAAAGAAAAAGAAGCCACGTGTGGTGGCATATGCTTATAATTCCAGTAGTTGGGAGTGGGTGCATCCCATGTAAATTCTAGGACAACCAGGGCTAGAGTAGTAGTGCCTGAATCGGATGGATGGATGGATGGATGGATGGTTGAATGGACGGACAGATGGACAGATGGATGAATGGCGGACGGCTGGGGGTTGGACATAACCCTGTGGCCATCAGTCACCTAGGGCCATGCCCCAGGCCCCTAGTGTTCTGGCTGGACTCCACCCCCCAGTCACCTGGCTACAGCCAGGTTTCTTTCTCTCTTTCTCTCTCTCTCTCTCTCTCTCTCTCTCTCTCTCTCTCTCTCTCTCACACACACACACACACACACACACACACACACACACACAGTTACCTGGCGACATTCCATTCCCCCCCATTCCCCCTGTTTCCCTATTCTCCCCTCTTTCCACGTGGCCATAGCCAGCTCTCACTCCTCTATCTCTTCTTTCTCTCTTTACTTTTTATCTCTTTTCTTTTTCCCCTGCTTTTCTATAATAAAGCTTTAAAATCATGGGCTGTCTCTTCTTACCAAAACCCGCCATGCTGGAGCAATGGAACAGGCCTCACAGCTTCTCCAGCCGCCAGACCAAGGACTCCCCTGCCCGGCCGGGCTTCCTCTACAGGTACACAGGCCGCTCCATAGGCCCACAGGTGGATAGATAAATGTACTTCAAAATGATTAAACGATTCAAAAGGAGAAAAAAATCCCAAACATGTGTCTAAGTCTTCAAATTACATGAGGCAAAATCTAATAGAAAAGTCTACATTTATAGTTAAAATATTTCAAACTCTTCTCCCTAAAGATATTACCCTGAATAATACAATAAACTAAGTCAGCCTAGTTATTTGTTTATAAAAAGCCACTGAGTTATTGTAGAATACACAGTCACCAAGAGAAGCCAAGGACTTCCCCCAAATCAAGTTTCTATGGTTAGCTTTCTGTTAGGATAGACAAATCAACCAAGACTTAGGAAGCAAGGGTGTCCAGTTTATACTCTCAGGTCATAGTTCATCATCAATGGAACTTGAGCAGGAGTGGATACAGAAACCATAGAGAAGCTCTTCTTACTAGCTTGCTCTTCGTGGCTTACTCAGACCACCAGCCCACGGGCCCTCCCGCACCACTAAGAGAATGTGCTACAGATGTCACCACAGGTCGATTTCATGCAGGCATTTTCTCAACTGAGTTCTTCCAAATAACTCCACCTTGTATCACCTTGATATAAAAGCAGCCAGCCCAAAGACTAAAATTTAATGAGCATGCTCTTTGACTTGCAAGAAAGTAAATTAGAAATAAACAATGATAAAACATTTAGACAAACTCCAAATATCTAGACATCAATTGAATTAAAACAATCTGTACATAAGAGAAGAAAACTACAAAGGTTACTGGGAAACATTTTTACTAAAATGATGATGATGAAAAATATGTATTAAAATGTTTCAAGTTCAGGTAAAATAATGAGTGGAAAATTTAGCTTTAACTGCTTGTGTTAAAGAACAAGAAAGTCTAAAATTAATTACCTAAGCTCCCATCTTAGAAAATTAGAGCAATAATTAAATCCAAAGTCAAAAAATTAAACTTCACAAAAACATAAAACTTCTGTTCTTCAAAATGAACCCATTAAAAAATTAAAAGTTCCCACAGGATGAGAGAAAATACTTCCAATACACACACACACACACACACACACACACACACACACACACACACACACATACATACATACATACATACATATACACACACACACACACACACACACACACACATATGTTTTATATATACATATTTTCAAAAATAAAAGGTTAGCTGCAGTGGCTATTCCTAGTTGTCAACTTGACTATATCTGGAATGAACTACAATCAAGAACTGGAAGGCTCACCTATGATACTAATCTGGAAGCTCAAAGATACAAGTTTCTGACCTGGATCTTGACATGGAGATCTTGAAGCATAGTGGCTAAGAATTCCAGATTAAGACAAGGAGATCTCTGAGTTCAAGGTCATCTGGAATTAAAGGCTAGGTGGCACATGCCTTTAATCTGGGCCACACCCTACATAAGGACATTGGAAGAAGACTCTCACTCTTCCTTGCCTGCTTGCCTCATGGGACTGAGCAACTGCTAGATCCTTGGACTTCCATCCACAGCTGCTGCTGACCATTGTTGGGGAGTTGGACTACAGGCTGTAAGTCATCGACAAATTCCCTAACTATATAGACTGCCCATACATTCTGTGACTCTAGAGAACCCTGACTAATACAGTTAGCTTAATTTAAAAAAATGTAATTTTCCACATTAACAGATTAAAAGAGAATAACATAACCATCTCAATAAATTCAACAAATGCATGTGACAAGATACAATATTCTTTCATAATTAAAAAACATTTCCCAAACCATGAAGAACTTAAGGCTGACTATTCAATCTGATGGACAGCCCTATGGTGGTCTGAATAAGGAATATCCCTACAGACTCAGGCATTTGCACACAGGAGATCTGCACAGTCAGGAGATGGAGGTAGGAGGACCAGGAGTCCAAGGATAACCTTGGCCACATAGGAAGTTTGAGGCCCCGCAATGAATGGCATGAGGCTCTATTTCAGAAAACCAAAACCATGGGCTGGCAAGATGTCTCAGTAAATAAAGGCCCTTGGTGCCAAGACTCAAGACCCAAGTTCTGTAACTGGGACCCACGTATAAGGAGGTTTGGGTACTGCAGCCTTGCTAGAAGAAGTGTGTCACTGGGGGCTCTAAGATTAAAAGCCTGGAGCCATTCCTGGTAACTCTCCTAGCTCCTGTCCCTGTCACACCTGCTGCTCACTAGAATGCTTCCTGCAACGCTGGGCTCCTTTCTCTCTGGATCCATAAGCCAATACGCCCTTCCTTCTGCCTTGGTCATCATGGTTTATCACAGCAACAGAAGAGGAGCTAATGAAGCCTCCAAGAGAGCTTACAAGAACCATGAGAGCTAAGAAAAAAGGCATCCATTTCCTGTTTGTAAGATAGTGAAGACAAAGTTGCCTGCTGTCAGCTTGTGCTAACTTATCTGGAAATTACACTAATAATAAGATGGAGAAACACTGATTGAGAAGAGGGAGGATGGCAGGAGGGAAGAAGGCAGACAGGTAGTCACATAAGTCAATTATATTTCTATAGGCAAGAAAGTTATCTTTTAAATGACTATATCTTAACATCAAACAATAAATCAGACAAAACCAAGTTCAAAGTACTCATACCTCTGAGTGCCTTCAAAAAGAAACTGGAGCCAGGCGTGGTGGCGCACGCCTGTAATCCCAGCACTTGGGAGGCAGAGGCAGGCGGATTTCTGAGTTCGAGGCCAGCCTGGTCTACAGAGTGAGTTCCAGGACAGCCAGGACTACACAGAGAAACCCTGTCTCAAAAAACCATAAATAAATAAATAAATAAATAAATAAATAAATAAATAAATAGGATATTTAAAAAAAAGAAAGAAAGAAAGAAAGAAAGAAACTGGAGAGAGCATACACTAGCAGCTTGACAGTACACCTGAAAGCTCTAGAACAAAAAGAAGCAAATATACCCAAGAGGAGTAGACAGCAGGAAATAATCAAACTCAGGGCTGAAATCAACCAAGTAGGAACAAAATGAACTATACAAAGAGTCAACAAAACCAGGAGCTGGCTCTTTGAGAAAATCAACAAGATAAACCCTTAGACAGACTAATCTGAGGGCACAGAGATAGTATCCAAATTAACAAAATCAGAAATTAAAAAGGAGATATAACAACAGAAACTGAGGAAATTCAAATCATCAGATCCTACTACAAAAGCCTATACTCAACAAAACTGGAAAATTGGGATGAAATGAACAAATTTCTAGACAGATACCAGGTACCAAAGTTAAATCAGGATCAGATAAGTGATCTAAACAGTCCCTTAACCCCTAAACAAATAGAAGCTGTCATTAAAAATCTCCCAACCAAAAAAAGCCCAGGACCAGATAGGTTTAGTGCAGAATTCTATTAAACCTTCAAAAAAGACTTAATTCCAATATTCTTCAAACTATTCCACAAAATAGAAACAGAAAGAGCACACTACCTAATTCATTCTATGAAGCTACAATTATGCTGAGTATTCTCCCTTGGAGATGGACTGGTTTCTGTCTAATAAGGAACTTGTTACAATTTCCTTTAATAGAGGACTTCATAAGTGATCTTTTTTCTACTTCTATCAGATTTAATATTCTAAATAGATTTTAAAAACTGGTTGAGTGCATATTACTTTTAGCTTTAGAAGATATCCTGTATTTTTAAGAGGCATTTTACTATTATAAATTATTTTGATGACTTAAAATTATGCCAATACTGAGTTGTATATTTTAAAATAAATTTTATTAGTTTAATAAAAAGAAAAAAGAACAAATAATTATTTGATTATCATCAACAACAACATTACTATTCTTTTTAAAGAGCATATTTCATAGAACTATGCATATTTCAGTCACAACCCATAATAGTGCTCAAAACATATTAATACTTACTACCTAATAAAACTAAGCATGCTATGAATAAAGTCCAGGAAATAATTGCTCTAAGTTAGGAAAACTGTGTCAAACACAACTAAAAGCAGATATGTCTACCAGCTGAGGACAATACCATTTCTTTTAACAGTTAAAAAAAAAACTAATAAAACCTTTATCATACACACTCAAAAAAAAAAAAGAAAGAAAGAAAGAAAGAAAGACAAAGAAAAGAACAGAGCTATGGCAATAGTTCCCACTCTATTACAAAGCTCCAGGGATCATGTGCTGTGGATGAATGACTAGTCACAAGGGAGCAAACCTCCAAAGAGGCAATCAACTGTCATGACAAAAATAACTCTTTGAGGCAGGGTCTAATGTAGCTCAGGCTAGCATGAACTTTTTTTTCCTCCTGCCTCCACCTCCAGGGTGCTGGAATTACAGGTATTGAATTACAGGTATTACAGGGCTGAGTTCATTAGCTATTCACAGAGAAAACAGAATTACCTGGTTCACTTCTATATGTAACACAAAAGAACTAATATAATGAAGTTTCTTAGAAATAAAACAGAAGCAATTTATTAAGGTAAATCAAAGTTTGTTAACCACAGTGCTAAACATGCTTAAAGGGAAACCTGAGAGACCAGTGCATTCAAAGTAGTAGCCCATACATCCTGGCTTTTTGTACCTTACTTGGTAATTCCTTAATGAATGTAGCCTGATATTTCACTTGATCCTACTTAACAGACCAAAAAACACTTTACTTTTGTAAATATGTAATATTGTTTACAGAGCCAAATCCATTAATATTCACAATGAGTTTAAATATTGAGTTTTAATATTTAATAACTACTGAAAACTCAACAAAGAGCCAAATGATATTTTAATTTAATATATATAGTTTATATTCATTTAAAAAATGTTCTACTATTACTGATAACTTAGCTCTCATAAGTGGTTAAAATAATAACTAGGTAGGAAGGATCCTTCCAACAGAGAAACAACTCTCAGCCTGTCTCTGAGCTCACAGAGAGATGCTCCACCAGGCCTCGCTTGTTCTGCAGAGCACATCTCAGTAGCAGACACTCAGATGCTCAGCCTGAAGCACAGTGTCAATAGGTCTAAACTTCTCCAAGTGAGGGAAAACAGCTACACATGGACCTGTTCTCTCAAACCGCCTTAGGCTCAAGAAACAAGGAGTGCAGGACAGAGGCAGCACTGGCATCCCAGAAGAGACAGAGTAATAAGGGCTGAAGGCACTACATATCCATTATGTTTTTAAAGTTTTAATTTGCATACTTCATTTCTATAACTAAAAATTTCATACATGCAAAAAATTATTTCTAATAAAGATTAAGACTTTGATTAAAGATATTACCCTTTTTCCATTGTATGGTTTCAACTTCTTTGCCAAATATCAAGTGTCCATAGGTGTATAGGCTTATTTCTGGGTCCTCGATTTTATTCCATTGATCAATCTGTCTGTTTTTATGCCATGCCATGTGGTTTTTATAGTATTGCTCTGTGGTGTATATATAACTTGAAGTCAGGGATGGTGACAACTCCAGAAGCTCTTTCATTGTACAGGATTGTTTTAGCTATCCTAGGTTTTTTGTTTTTCCATATGAAGTTGAGAATGGCTCTTTCAAGGTCTGTAAAGAATCATGTTAGAATATTGATGGGAATGGCATTTTGTTTTTGGTAAGATTGCCATTTTCACTATATTAATCCTACCTACACACCCATGAGCATGGGAGATCTGTCCATCTTCCTCATTTTCTTCAGAGTCTTGAAGTTCTTGTCATGAAGGTCTTTCACTCGCTTGGTTAGAATTACACCTGATTTGACCTGTTATGAAAGGTATTGTCTCTCTAATTTCTTTCTCAGCCCATTTATCACTTGTATAAAGAAGGGCTACTGATCTGAGTTAATTTTATATATAGCCACTTTGCTGAAGGTGTTTATCGGCTGTAGGAGTTCTCTGGTAGATTTTTGTGAGGTCACTTACATATACTATCACATCATCTGTGAATAGTGATGATAGCCTCTTCCTTTCTAGTTTGTATCCCCTTGATCTCCTTTGGTTGTCTTATTGCTCTAGCTAGAACTTCAAGTACTATATTAAAGAGATAGGGAATGCGTAGCCTTGTCTTATCCCTGATTTTAGTGGAGTTGCTTTAAGTTTCTCTCCATTTAATTTGATTTTAGCTATCACTTTTATTACGTTTAGGTATGTACCTTGTATTCCTGATCTCTCCAAGACTTTTAACATGAAGGGGTATTGAACTATGTCAGAGGCTTTTTCAGCATCTAATGAGATAATCATGTGATCCTTTCCTTTCAGTTGTTTATATGGTTTATTACATAATTGGATTTTCATATACTCAACAATGTCTGCATCCTTGGGATGAAGCCTACTTGATTATGGTAGATGCTCTTTTTGATGTGTTCTTGGAATCACTTTGCAAGTATTTTATTGAGCATTTTTACATCAATGTTCATAAGAGAAATCAATCTGAAATTTTCTTTCTTCATTGAGTCTTTGAGTGGTCTCATAGACTGAGTCTGGCAATGTTTAGGGGCGGAAGAGGGCTTGGAGAATGGATATCAGTAGGAGCATCTCTGGGACTAGCTGGAGGCCTGGGACCAGGAGGTTTTGGGGAGTCAGATTCCTACCAGCATGGTACATAGAGTCTGAAGTGGTCACCTCCTATAGCTAAAAGTGACTTCCACTGGAGGGAAGGGAACAACAACCCACACACAAAACCTTTAACCCAAAATTTGTCCTGCCTACAAGACATGCAGGGATAAAGATGGAGCAGAGACTGAGGGAACAGACAACCAATGACTGCTGAACTTGAGACCCATCCCATGTGAGAAACCAACTCCTGACACTATTAATGATACTCTTATGCTTACAGACAGGAGCTTAGAGTAACTGTCTCCTGAGAGGTTTCATTCAGCATTGGATGGTAACGGATACAGAGACCTATAGCCAAATATCAAGCGGAGCTCACGGAGTCTTGTGAAAGAGTGGGGGATAGAATTGAACAAACCCGAGGGGTCAAGAACACTACAGAGTCGATTAACCTGGCCCCCTGTGGCTCACAGAAACTGAACTACCAACCAAAGAGCATGTGTGGACTGGACCTAGGGCTCCCTACACATTTGTTGCAGTTCATGTGAGTCCCCTAACAATTGGAGTAGGAGCTGTCTCTGACTCTGCTGCCTGCCACTGAATCCCCTTCCCCTAACGGGACTGCCTGGTTGGACATCAAAGGGAGAGAATGTGCTTAGTCCTCCTGGGACTAGAACTTCCAGAGTGGTGTGGTACCTAAGGGGGGGTCCCCTTCTCTGAGGAGCAGGGAAGAGGGTAATGGGGAGAGGAATCTGTAAGGGAGGGCTTGGAGGAGAGGAGGAATGGGACTGCAATGGGATATAAGTGAATACAAAAAGAAATTATTGGGCCATCTTCGCTCCCAGTCAGACAGGACTAGCAGCTCCAGGTACTGAGATATCCTGAGTTTAACATCTCTTAGGACACAGACCACCAGGCTTCTGCCTGTGCCCAAGACCTGGGAAGCTTTGCAGTTTGTCTGTGTGCCAGCCTGTCGTGGGTCCTTTGCTCTGAAGAGTAACCGGCACTTGGAGGGGCTCCCCGCCACCATCTTCGCTCCCAGTCAGACAGGACAGGCAGCTCCAAGTATACAGAGACAACCCCGAGTATAACATTGCTTGGGGCAAGGCACACAGGGGCTCCAGTGGCATCCAAGAATAGGGCAGCCCATAAGTAATCTGTGCCAGGGGAAACCCAGTCATCCAGAAGAGCAGAAATAGCCTTACAGGCTTACAGGAGGTTCAAGCACCAGCCAGTGACAACAGGACCAACTAACACCAGAGATAACCAGATGGCAAAAGGCAAATGTAGGAATGTTACTAACAGAAATCAAGGCAATATGGCAGTATCCAAACCCAATTCTCCTACAACAGCAAGTCCTGGATACCCCAACACACCAGAAAAACAAGATTTGGATTTAAAATCACTGGTCATGATGCTGTTAGAGGACCACAAGAAGGACATAAATAAATCTCTTAAAGAAATACAGGAGAAAATGGATCAAAAGTTAGAAGCCCTTACAAGAGAAACATAAAAAAAAATTTTTTTTAAAAATGCAGAATATGGATCAACAGATAGAAGCAAATAAAGAAAAAATTCAAAAATCATTTAAAGAAATACAGGAGAACTTGGGTCAATAGGTAGAAGTCATGAAAGAGGAAACACAAAAATCTCTTAAAAAATTACAGGAAAACACAAACAAACAAGTGAAGGAACTGCGCAAAGCCAGTTCTGGGTCTAAAACCAGAATTAGAAAGAACTAAGAAACCACAAAGGGAGACAACTTTGGAGATAAAAAACCTTGGGAAGAAATCAGGGGCCATAGATGCAAATATCAACAGAATACAAGACATAGAAGAAAGAAACTCAGATGCTGAAGATACAATAGAAAGCATTGACACTACATTCAAAGAAAATGCAAAATGCAAAAAGCTTATAACCCAAAACATCCAGGAAATCCAAGACACAATGAAAACACCAAACCTAAGGATTATAAGTATAGATGAGAATGAAGATTTACAACTTAAAGGTCCAGCAAATATCTTCAAAAAAATTCTGGAAGAAAACTTCCCTAACCTAAAGAGAGAGATGCCCAAGAACATACAAGAAGCCTACAGAACTCCAAACAGACTAGACCAGAACAGAAATGCCTCCTGTCACATAATAATCAAAACCCCAAATGTACTAAACAAAGAAAGTATATTAAAGGCAGTAAGAGAAAAAGGCCAAGTAACACATAAAGAAAGACCTATCAGAATTACACCAGACTTCTCACCAGAAACCAAGAAAGCTAGTAGATCCTGGGCAGATCTCATGCAGACCCTAAGAGAACACAAATGCCAGTCAAGACTCTGACCCAGAAAAACTCTGAATCACCATAGATGGAGAAACCAAGATATTCCAAATTTACACAATATCTTTCCACAAACCCAGCCCTACAAAGGATAATAGGTGGAAAATGCCAATTCAAGGAGGGAAACCACACCCTGGAAAAATCAAGATAGTAACCTTCTTTCATCAAACTCAAAAGAAGATAACCACTCAAACATAAAAAAAAAAAACATCAAAAATAACAGGAAGTAATAATCACTATTCCTTAATATCCCTTAACATCAATGGATTCAATTCCCCAATAAAAAGACATAGACTAACAGACTGGATACATAAACAGGACCCTACATTTTGCTGTATACATGAAACACACCTCAGGATCAAAGACAAACACTACCTCAGAGTAAAATGCTGGAAAACAATTTTACAAGCAAATGGTCTCAGGAAACAAGCCAGAGTAGCCATTGTAATATCAGATAAAATTGACTTTCAACCTAAAGTCATCAAAAGGGACAGAGAACACTTCTTAGTGGTCAAAGGAAAAATCCACCAAGAAGAACTCTCTATTCTGAACATCTATGCTCCAAATGCAAGGGCACCCTCATTCATAAAAGAAACTTTACTAAAGCTCAAAGCACACATTGCACCTAACACAATAATTGTGGGTGACTTCCGATCAGGAAAACAGAAACTAAACAGGGACACAGTGAAACTAACTGAAACTTTGGACCAATTGGACTTAACAGATATATATAGAGAACATTTCATCCTAAAGTAAAAGAATATACCTTTTTCTCAGCACCTCATGGTACCTTCTCCAAAATCAACCATGTAATTGGTCATAAGATAGACCTCAACAGATGTAAGAAGATCAAACTAATCCCATGCCTTTTATCAGATCACTATGGTGTAAGAGTGGTCTTCAATAGCAACAAAAAAACCCAGAAAGCCCACATACACATGGAAGCAGAACAATACTCTACTCAATGATACCTTGGTCGAGGAAGAAATGAAGAAAGAAATCAAAGACTTTCTAGAACTTAATGAAAATGAAGGCACAACATACCAGAATTTATAGGACACAATGAAAGCGGTGCTAAGAGGAAAACTTATAGCCCTGAATGCCTCCAAAAAGAAACTAGAGAGAGCATACACTTGCAGCTAATGGCACTCCTTAAAGCCCTGAAACAAAAAGAAGTTAATTCACCCAAGAGGAGTAGAAGACAGGAAATCATCAAACTCAGGGCTGAAATCAATCAAGTAGAAAGAAAGAGAACCATACAAAGAATCAACAAAACCAGGAGCTGTTTCTTTGAGAAAATTAAACCCTTGGCCAGACTAATCAGAAGGCACAGAGACACTATCCCCAATTAACAAAATTAGAAATGAAAAGGGTAAAATAACAGAAATAGAAAATTCAAAAAATCATCAGATCCTACTACAAAAACCTATACTCAACACAACTGGAGAATCTGGAGAAAATGTACAATTTCCTAGACAGATACCAAATACCAAAATTAAATCAGGATCAAATAGATCATCTAAATAGTCCCATAACCCCTAAAGAAATAGAAGTGGTCACTGAAAGTCTTCCAACTAAAAACGCACAGGACCATATGGTTTTAGTGCAGAATTCTATCAGACCTTCAAAGAAGACCTAACAACAATACTCTTCAAATTATTCCACAAAATAGAAACAGAAAGAACACTACTAAACTCATTCTATGAAACCACAATTATACTGATACCAAAACCACACAAAGATCCAACAAAGAGAACTTCAGACCAATTTCCCTAATGAATATAGATGCAAAAATACTCAATAAAATTCTTGCCAGCCAAATCCAACACATCAAAACAATCATTCACCATGATCAAGTAGGCTTCATCTCAGGGATGTAGAGATGGTTCAATATACGGAAATCCATCAGTCTCATCCATTATATAAACAAATTCAAAGAAAAAAACCACATGGTCATTTCATTAAATGCTGAAAAGCTTTTGACAAAATTCAGCATCCTTTCATGCTAAAAGTCTTGGAAAGAACAGGAAGTCAAGGCCCATACCTAAACATAGTAAAAGCAATATACAGCAAACCGGTAGCCAACATCAAACTAAATGGAGAGAAACTTGAAGCAATCCCACTAAAATCAGGGACTAGGCAAGGCTGCCCCCTCTCTCCATATCATTTCAATATAGTACTTGAAGTTCTAGCCAGAGCAATTAGACAATATAAGGAGGTCAAAGGGATACAAATTGGAAAGGAAGAAGTCAAACTATCACTATTTGCAGATGATATGTTAGTATACCTAAGTGACCCAAAAAACTCCACCAGAGAACTCCTACAGCTGATAAACAACTTCAGCAAAGTGACTGGTTATAAAATCAACTCAAGCAAATCAGTAGCCCTCTATACTCAAAGGATAAGCAGGCCGAGAAAGAATTAGAGAAATGACACCTTTCACAATAGCCACAAACAATATAAAGTATCTTGGTGTGACTCTAACCAAACAAGTGAAAGGTCTGTATGACAAGAACTTCAGGTCTCTGAAGAAGGAAATTGAAGAAGACCTCAGAAAATGGAAAAATATTCCATGCTCATGGATTGGTGCGATTAATATAGTAAAAATGGCCATCTTGCCAAAAGCAATATACAGATTCAATGCAATCCCCATCAAAATCCCAACTCAGTTCTTCATAGAGTTAGACAGAGCAATTCTCAAATTCATCTGGAATAACAAAAAACCCAGGATAGCTAAAAACTATTCTCAACAATAAAAGAACTTCTGGGAGAATTAGTATCCCAGACTTCAAGCAGTACTACAGAGCAATAGTGATAAAAACTTCTGGGAGAATTAGTATCCCAGACTTCAAGCAGTACTACAGAGCAATAGTGTTAAAAACTGCATGGCATTGGTACAGCAACAGGCAGGTAGATCAATGGAATAGAAGTGAAGACCCAGAAATGGACCCACATACCTGTGGTCACTTGATCTTCAACAAAGGAGCTAAAAACATCCAGTGGAAAAAAGATAGCCTTTTCAACAAATGGTGCTGGTTCAACTGGAGGTCAACATATAGAAGAATGCAAATCAATCCATTCTTATCCCCTTGTACTAAGCTCAACTCCAAGTGGATCAAGAACCTCCACATAAAACCAGACCCACCAAAACTAATAGAAAAGAAACTGGGGAAGACCCTTGAGGACATGGGCACTGGGGAAAAGTTCCTGAACAGAACACCAATAGCTTATGCTCTAATATCAAGAACTGACAAATGGGAACCTCATAAAAATACAAAGTTTCGGGCTGGAGAGATGGCTCAGTGGTTAAGAGCACTGACTGCTCTTCCAAAGGTCCTGAGTTCAAATCCCAGCAACCATGTGGTGGCTCACAACCATCTGTAATGAGATCTGATGCCCTCTACTGATGTGTCACAAGACAGCTACAGTGCACTTACATATAATAAATAAATAAATCTTTAAAAAAAATACAAAGTTTCTGTAAGGCAAAGGACACTGTCAATGGGACAAAACAGCAACCAACAAATTGGGAAAAGATCTTCACCAACCCCACATCCGACAGAGGGCTAATATCCAATATATACAAAGAACTCAAGAAGTTTGATTCCAAAGACCCAAATAACCCTATTAAAAAATGGGGTAGAGAGCTAAACAAAGAATTTTCACCTGAAGAATTTGGAATGGCTGAGAAGCACCTTAAGAAAAGTTCAACATCATTAATCATTAGGGAAATGCAAATCAAAACAACCCTGAGATTTCACCTCACACCAGTCAGAATGGCTAAGATTAAAAACTCAGGAGACAGCAGGTGTTGGTGAGGATGTGGAGAAAGAGGAACACTCCTCCACTGCTGGTGGGATTGCAAGCTGGTATAACCACTCTGGAAATCAGTCTGGCGGTTCCTCAGAAAACTGGGCATGACACTTCTGGATGACCCTGTTATACCACTCCTGGGCATGTACCCAGAGGATTCCCCGGCATGCAATAAGGACATATGTTCCACTATGTTCATAGCAGCCCTATTTATAATAGCCAGAAGCTGGAAAGAACCCAGATGTCCCTCAAGGGAGGAATGGATACAGAAAATGTGGTATATTTACACAATGGAATACTACTCAGCAATTAAAAACAATGAATTCATGAAATTTTTAGGCAAATGGCTAGAACTGGAAAATATTATCCTAAGTGAGGTAACCCAATCTGGAATGCAGTCACTGATAAGTGGATATTAATTAGCCCAGAAGCTCTGAATATTCAAGACACAATTAACATATCAAATGATTCCCAAGAAGAAAGAAGGAGAGGACCCTGGTCCTGGAAAGGCTTGATCCAGCATTATAGGGGATTACCAAGACAGAGAAATGGTGATTGAGGAATGGGCGGAGGAAAAAGAGCGTATGGGACTTAAGGGAGGGGGAACCGGGAAAGGGAAAGGCATTTTGAATGTAAACAAAGAATATAGAAAATCAAAATAAATAAATTAATTAAATAAATAAATAAATAAATTATTGAAAAGACAGACTTTTAATATATAGTACCAATTATAGCCTCATATGAAGAAGAGAGTTGATGAATATTTTCAGTTATTCATCCATTCCTTTAAGAGATACAATCTTCAAATATTATAGATTTATGAAAATTACATTTAAAAGTACTATGGCTTGGTGAGATCTAAGTAATCTCAAATTACTTAGGCCCATTGTGACTAAAGGCCTAGCCCCAACATGGTGCTATGGGAAATGGCAGACCCATTAAAAGTAGAGCTAAGTAAGAGATTGCTTATGAGGACATAGCCTTGAAAGGGAACTGTACCTCCTTGACTGTAATCTCTTTTCTCTCCCTCTGTCTGGATGTAACTGATTTGCTTCTACACAGGCCTTGCCATGTGCCACCCTCGCCTATTCTTACAGTTGAGCCAACGCAGGCAATCAGCATGCCTCTGAATCTGCACACCTGTGCACAAACCTCTTCTTCTTATAACTGAGCTGCATCCAGCATGTTACAGTATTATAAAGATGAGTCAACACAGTACATGTCTTAATGTTTGGCCTGCACTTGTACCAAACATTGCCGAATGTTAAGACACCACACATTATTGTCAACTGTATGAGGGACACTGTATTTTCAGCTACTGATCACTTTACCTTTGCAGCCAGCTGTAGTCCAATTTTGTCAGCTTCAGCCTCCAATGTTCTACTGTATGGTCTATCAAACATATACTAAAAGGAAACAGGATAGAAAACTCAATTAAGCAAATTCATTTCATGATCAAAGGAATTTAAAAATGAATGTTAAATTAATTTCACTGTAAATTTAGTATGAAATCTCTGTCCTCTAAGGTATAAAATGTAAATGTGGCCTTTGTTTCTGCCAATAGACTCATACTTTAAACATGACAATAGGGAACGGGAGGCACGTGCCTTCCCCGACAGCCTGGGCTGCCATTAGCTTCTTTCCTTTTCTATTCATAGTCTCCAAGGCTGAACAGAGTTCTGCCTAAGTGCACACACTGGTGCAAGCTTCACTCTTGCCAAGAAGCATTAGTCTCACAACTTTAAAGGAAAATCGAGAAAATATAGGTGTATGAGAGCCAGTAACACTAGCAGGAAACTAACCACAGAGCGGGCTTTTCTGTGATGAATTATCTTCATTTCCTTTTCTAAATATTGATTAGCTAGGAAAATAAAATTTTCTTCTGACTTCAATTTTTTAAAACACAGCTATCCTAGCTTTAATTTTCCTAATTACTTGTATTTATGAGTATGTTTTCCAATTAAATTCTAATTTGCAGTAAGTACTAAAACTTTGTAGGAGATGGATCAATAAGCAGAACTTTTGAAAAAGGAGCTATTTATCCACCGAGCAACTTTTCAAACCCAGCAACATACTCGTTATGGATACAAGCAACCTACACCTCCGTTCACAGTATGTGAGCACAGAACGTCATCCTTCCCGCTCAGTCACGTCTGTGTAACTGAAGCACTGCGTGGCAGTGTCAGCACTCAGTGAGCAGGCTGAGCGTGCCACTGAAGGTGCTAACCCAATAAAGCATCAGCTTCAACACAAGAACTAACAGGGGGATATGCAAAATGAGGCTAATAACAGTAACAAACTCTGCAATTTGTACAGAGTATTACATGGGCCAATAATAAAAATAATCATCCCTATCAGCTGAGTTCTTACTTTGTGCCAGGTACTATGCAAAATGCTTTTAAAAAGTGGCTCTCAACCTTGTGTGAGTGAGCGAGTGGATGGGGGAGGGGGGAGTGAGCGGGTGGGTGGGTGGGTGGGTGGTGACTAGGTGGACTTTGACTCTTGAAGATAACTAAGTGTTTGGAGTTATAAGGTCATGCTATCTCAAATTCATGAACTCAAGCAAGCCTCCTTCCTGCCTTAGTTTCTCAGGCAGCTGGGACTATAGGTGTGCACTGCTATGGCAGCTCGCGGAGGCATTCATCTAAATTATTACTTTTAGGTTTATTTTATCTTATGCATATAAGTGATTTTGCCTGCATGTAAGTACACCATGCATTTGCCTGGTACACAAGAAAGCCAAGAGGACATATAATCCTTTGCCTCCAGATGGTCATATGGGTTCTGGGAACCAAACTGAACCCAGGTCCTCTACAAGAGGAACACAGACTGTAAACCACTGAGCCATTGAGACACTGTGGAGAACAAGAACCATGGGCTGTATATGCAAGAGAACAGCCTGTAATACCAGGACAAAGCCACACAGCAATAATAATCCAGAACAAAACAACCTAGTATAGCAGTCAGTCACCACGGCAACTAAGTGAATGGCAAGGAATATGAGCAGTTCCCACGCTACAGCGCAGCGCGGCCAGCATCCCTCTCTGCTCCATAGCCCGGGGAGCAGACCTTGCAAAGAAAAAAACATCTCCTGACAGCAGTCACTGAGGGCCTCAGTTCAGGAGAAAAGAATCCACACTAAAGGAATCCCTGGTTTATCTTCAGTTTAAATTATTAAATAGAAAAATCATGCTCAAGAGGTGGGGCTCACAGTATTTCAAGAGAAAAACAACTACATTGCCCTTGTTATCATCAACTCTTATGATTCTATTATTTTAAAAAGCATCTACTATACATAAAGGGAAACTCCACCAACTCCACTGACAGCACAGTGACAGAACAGAGACAGCAGTGACTAGGTTTTCTTTCTGTAATATCAACAACTATGAACTAAAATAATAATAATAATTATCCCAAAGTTGGAGCAGTAGCTCTTTTAATCAATCCTTAAAAATCACTGCACAGATGTAGTATTTCTTAATTAAATGCCAGAAGGGAACAGCACCTATAAGAGTAAAACAGACACTAAATTCAGTACTGTTGACTAGGAACGACTTTAAATTCTGATACATCCTGCTTTACATGAACAGTGTTGCATGCTCACCAAAGACCACCTCAGACTTACCTTCTGCAGCTTTGACTGTATCCACTGGCCCAGAACTGCCAAGCTGTCTCGTGGACAAATGGCCCAAATCATTGTGAGAAAAATCATACCAAGGAAATCCAGCAAATGAACCAAGCTAGCCTTTTCTGCCTAAGAATAGTCAAAATAATGACAACCACAATTAGTAAATGGAGACAGTACTTATTTATACTTTCTAGACACTATTTAATCATATTAAACTGGCCAACACAAGCCAAGATCAATTTTTTTAAAAAAGTTATATGTATTTTTGTGGTGCATATATTTGGACATGGGTATGCCACAGTACAAAGAGGTCAGAGGACAGCTGTGGGAGTCGGCTCTCTGCTTCCACGTGTGAGACCAGAGATGTGTCAGGCTTGGGGCCATCACTGTTACTTGTTGAGCCATATGAGCAACCAAAGACCCAAATTTCTCCCCTCATGTCCAAGCCATCTCCTGGAAGTCCCTTTTCTTTGCTTACACATTATGAGCCATTTATGCCCTTATGACATTTTACTACTTTTGCCAAGCTAATTATTCATCGTCAAAGACAGTGACAATAAACTACAGTTTCTTATATTTGCAGATACAACAATTTTTCTGGATCAATAAACCTCATCTCATAGATAATGGAAATGGGAATTTTATGATTGTCCCAATCCATGCAGTTATTAATTAGTAAAAGAAACAAAAATCCAAGCCAAGACTATTTTGGTATCTAATGCAGACACTATATCCTACAAATCAATTAAAAGTATTTATTGCATTTATACTTAAAACCATACACACACACACACACACACACACACACACACACACACCTAACACATGAAAAATCAGAAAGGATTTCAAATTTACTTCACATAAAAGTGTTTTGGGGTTTATGACTTAATACATAAAAGCATAATACATTGATATAAGTTTTTTATTTTGTAAGTTTGGTATTTCTCACTGAGAGCTGAATTCTGTGAGTTTCAGGCAGAATCACAGCACTAACCAGTAAAGATCTACACAATAATGCACAATAATGTCTAGTACAAGGTAAATTCATGGGCTTAGTCACCACACACCAAAATCAGACTAGGGCCTTATCAATATAATCTTTCACAGAACCAACTATCACACAGAAATAGCTGTTAGCTATAAAATAATTATTGAACTGTTTTGCCACAAAAGACTGAAGTCAAAATGACAAAGTGTTTATGAGGAGAAATTCCTTTATGAGTTATTAAGAGTATAATTGTTATTAGCCTTCAAAAATAGAAACTTTTTGGTTATTTTTGGTTTTTTTTGTTTGCTTGTTTGTTTGAGACAGGATTTCTCTGCGTAGCCCTGGCTATCCTGGAAATTGATTTATAGACCAGGCAGGACTATCTAATTGACATAGATCTGCTTGCCTCTGCCTCCTTAAGTGCTGGGATTAAAGGCGTGGACTACACCACCTGGCCTAGAAATATTTTAAACCTGTGTATTTATAGAAAGAGGAAACATCATAAAAGCTGATTTAATCAAAACTAGGATTTCCAAAAGAGAAAGCACAGCCTTGATCAATGAGCCCTTTGTCATCAAAATGTTAACTGCTTTCCATTAAAGTTGCTCCCTGCCTCCCTCACAGACTGCCACCTTGTGCTGATGGCAGTGGTGGCCTTCCACTGACAGCAGGCACAGGCTGGATGCCAGAGATCAAGTCAGCAGAATGGTAACACCTTTTAAAGCTAATCTCTTGACCCCAAGGAGAATGAACTTTTCTAGATCTCACAGTCAATTTGATAAAATATATATATATATATATTTATCATTTAACACTACTACTTAACCTGCTGTCCTACTGTGTAAGTTTAACATACCTTTAAAAAAATAAGCAATATAACCAAACTTACTATGCCTGGAATTTCGAATGCATTCAGCTTTTACAATCTGAATTAACGTATAGCTTTAATCTTAAATTATGTTACTTTCCATGCCAAACCCAGAATAGTGTGTGTGTGTGTGTGTGTGTGTGTGTGTGTGTGGTGTGTGTGTGTGTGTGTGTGTGTGTGTGTGTGTGTGTGTGGTGTGTGTGTGTGTGTGTGTGTGTGTGTGTGTGTTGTGGTGATCACTTGCTGAAAACAGCCAACAGGTAGAAAGCATCCTTAAACAAAAAATGCCTATAAATGTTGAAAGTAACATGCAGATATAGGATGGGAACACCTGACCGCGGTACTGGGTGCTTGCTACTGTGGCTCATTAAAGACACCTCTTCTTGCAAAACCATTGATTTCTGTTTAAAGATTACTGTGTTTTCTGTGTTGTTCAATACAAACCAAAGTCCTTTATTATAGACAGGCATAAACAGAGACACAAGCACAGAGTCAAACGCACATACAGGTAACAGGGACAGATAGGTCTCTCTCTATAGATCTATCTCATGCACGCATGCATACATGCAGCACACACCAAGCATGAAGCACACAGGGGGAGAAGTAGAGAAAGCAATCTTGGGCCTACGCTTGTCAAACAAAGAGAAAGTCTCTGGGTCTCTCGTTAATATATTACTGACGTGTTATAACACCATTATGTGAGCGAAGTTAGAACACAGTACAATGATAATATTTCTATGGCTTAGATTTATTCTTGTATCTATTTAGGAAACATTTCTTTTTCCTGTAGATCAAAAGAAATCAGGGATGCTTCAAAATAAAACAACAGTGGCCCACCTCACTTTATTATTCCTCTAAGGAATAGGTAGAATTTTAAAAGATTTTAAGGAAGATTAATAATAGACACTATAGTTTTCATTTGAAGTTAATAATATTTGCACTTATCATTTAGCATGTAGTAATCCTTTCACAAATATTTACCTGCATGTTCTGATTAAAAAATAAAAACTATATTTATCTCAAGTTACATGCACAAAAGTCATTCATATTTTTAATGAATAGTAATCAAAAATGAGTACAAAAATACATCCATTTTCACATCCTTATTAAAGACCTATGTCTTTTCAGATGTTAGTTTCCTAATATTAAAAACCAAGGATGACAAATACATACCTATAAGCTAAAGCTCTGAATGAGAAGGAACGTATTACATGAAGTTCTGTAAACTACTCTGGCCATGTCATTACTGTTCCACATTAATTCCATACTGCATATCATTCAGGCATCTTTCAACAATATTCCAAGCCATCATTTGAAAACAGTAAGAACAAAACTGATTTACCACTTAAATAGTAGTATCGCTTTTCAACAATTAATTTTCTGACTAGTTTATAAGTATGTTAATAATTATGGAAATTTAAAACTGAAAGTGAAATAATTAGAGGCTGAAATTAATTACTTTTTAGCAAAAGAGACAGGCATAAAAACAGTATTTAAGAGAAACACTAATTATTCAGGATCATAAACTAAAGACTGCAAAAAGTCTCAAAATAAACTAACATTTTTTCAGGTACAGAATAAGGCAATTACAGTCCATCATTAAAAGAAGAAGAAGAAATTGAAAGGAGAAGAAAAGACTGTGTTCCTTAAAGGATTCCACTTGCTAATACCAAAGCAACACTCAAAGCTGCACATCACTGGGTACTCACGGCATGCCCCAGGATCGCATGTGCGAGCTCATGGCCCAGGAGGAAGGAGAGCTGGTGCATGTCAGTCACATTGTTCAAAAGCCCAGTGAAGACAAACACTTGTCCATTCTGCACATAAAGAGAATAACACAAGCAATCAGCCCACAGTAAAACCTAAGGACGCTCAAGCTAGCAACAATAACAACAACAACAAAAAGTATATGCGGAATTTACTTACTGGGAGCACAAAGGCGTTGACAACTGGGGCATTGACCACATGAATCATCCAGTTGATCTCAGAGATCCCTGGCACGTCCTGATTGCACTTTGTCAGATGACAAACCACTTCTTTAACAACCAGGTACCGGGGGTCTCTCTCGGGCAGCAGATCATTTTTAAATTCTTCTATCCACTAGAAGATTTTTTTTTAAAAAAATTATTACTTAAGAGATTTTTCACTACAAAATGTGTATGCTGCCTCATGGAGGGGTATCTGATGAGTACTGGGCATTTTAATCTTGAATTGTGCAAAAATTTACATATATTAAACACTCAAATTTCTGAAATTTGAATTATTCATGGAAAAGCAGTATGGTTTCTCACAGAGGAATAAATTATAATTTTTTATGTAAACATGATTCAATCCAAGTTTTATTCTTTTCTATTAATCTATATGCAAGTAAAATGCTGAGCTATTTCTACTTCCCTAAGAACTTCAGAAAACAAAGCTGCCTAGAGCTCATGTTAAAAATTTCACATAAAAAGGAAAAGTGTAATTCAGTTGGTAGAGTGCTCACTCTCAGAGCATGTACGAGAACACGGTTCGGGCCTCAACACTACATACAACCAGTGTGCTGAGACAGCCTTGTGATCCAAACACTGGACACCAGTAACCAGGAGGATTACAAGTTCAAAGTCATCCCTGCCGCACAGCAAATTCAAGACCAGCCTGGGATACAAGGAACCCAATGACAGGAAAGAAAGAGGAGGGGGAGGGAGAGAGAAGGAGGAGGAGGGAAGGGAGGAAGGAGGGAAGGAGGGATGGAGGGAGGAAGGCAGGGAGGGAAGGAGAGAAGCAGGGAGGGAGGAAGGGTGAGTAAAAATAAATTAATTACTTTTATAATCCACTAAATGGAAGACTACCCTATTCATAATACAGACTTAAGCTTTTACAGAAAGGGACAATATCTAACTCTAAAGTGTTTGAACCACACAGACTGAAAGAAAATCACTAAGATCTCAGAGTTAATAAACAAATCACTTCCTCACATAATGCTGGACATCTCTTACATGGAAAAAGTTTTTCTGAAGCTTTCTGTAAGAGATTCTCTCATATATACTGAGAAAATTAAGGATAGTCTACAAATACTTAATTTTCACAAAATATATAGTTTAACATTCAAATCAAGTTGATAACCTTTTTAAGATGCATTAAAATATATGACTTCATAAAATATGAACTTAAAGACTACATCAATTATCATTCTTAAAGAATAATTTAACAGTTGTAAACAAAAGCCATCTATTAACTCTTCTACAACAATCAAGGGACTCTTATCCATGTCTTAGTTTGCTATCTATTGCTGTGACAGACACCACAACCAAAGTCACTTGGGGAGAAAAGGGATTATTCCAGCTTACAACTCTCAGTCCACAGACCATCATCAAAGGAACTCAAGGCAAGCACTTGGAAGCAGAGACTGAAACAGAAACCATGGACGAAGGCTCTTGTGTTCTCCATGGCTTGCTAGTTTGTTTTCTTACACACCCCAGGACCACCTATCCAAGGGCGGCACGCTTACAATAACATGTCAAGCATTAACCGATGCCCCGCCCTGCCTATGTACAGGTCAATCTTCTGCAGGCATTTTCTCAGCTGAGGCTTCCACCTCTCAGATGGTTCTAGCTTGTGTCAAGTTGACAACACACCAGTTTGCACCCTATGTAATTAGAGTATTTTATAACAGCTCTATAAGAATGTTTAAATTCACAGGCCAATAAATTAAGCAGTAAAAATGTCTATTCACATGAACACACACTTATATATACATACAGATCCATATGTATATATACAGCACACTTATATATGCAAATCCATTCATATATGCATGTATTTTAAATTTTAAACTATCTGAATAGTAGAAGATACTTAAAATTTTTAAAGGTTTCTTCCAATCTTTCCAAAATGTTTTTCTCAAATCTTTCTATTAAAACTAAATTCTTATACATAGTTTAAATTTCTGTTTGTATTCTTCTAAGAGACTATTATCATCTTAGCTAAGATTAACATTTATAGCAAAAAAAATCATTTCTATTAATGATAACTTTGCTTTGATGAGTTCATGTGCTCCTTTGTATCCAAGCATATGAAGACCTGAAGCCATTACCTAGTCAACAATGGCATCCAGCACATCTCTGTATGTGTTAATTACTAAAATACAATGATGGTCCCATCCTTGAGGATACACGAGAACACACTGTGTCTCTCCCTAAGTTACTATAAGTCTCCATATGCTGAGATTTCTGAATCCCACCATTATTTTGTAGTCAGAAAACAAGTGATTATGGGGACACATACCAGCAAGCTTATCGCTTAGGAGACTGAGACTTAAGGGCCACAGGTAGAGGGCAAACCCCAGACTATACTGCAAAACTCTGTTTTAAGAAGGAAAAAAATGGCAGGAAATATAATAAAATTTCAGTGAAAACTGGTATCTGGGAAACAACTAACTTATACTGACTTTCAAGGTATAAAAATTCTCACAGTGTTTACACCTTTGATACATAAAAACTAAGCATTAGTTTGAATGGTGTTAGATCCTAGAATAAACAAACCAACCAGGTTGTTGGCCCCACAGAGCTTAGCCTAAAAAGGGAGAGGGACATAGACCATGGAAAGTTCCATAATGTAAAGAAAACAAAGGGAAGAAAAGCTAGGACCTAACCCCAGTCCTGCCAAGCATGAACAGGACCACAAAAGTCCAGCTCTCAGCTCTGCCTGGCCAAGTCACAGTCTGACCCAGCCTGAGCAGCAAGGAAGGCTTTCTTGAGCAGGGACACCTCGAGGCCAAACTTGAGGCGAGCAGGAGCTGGCTGCCTGGGAGGACACTGCGAATGCCTTTCCCAAGTATGAGACCTTCGAGAAAATGCTGTGCCAAAAATTAAAAGCAAAAGCAGTGCATCTTGCGTATTTGAGGAAGCCTCCCACTTGGAGTGCTACCTTGTGCAGTGCAGTGACGGACAGCCTTCCTACTTACCGCTTCATACTCCAGGTCTGACAGGAGTCTGAAGTGCTCTTTGCCCACCAACAGCAGTTTGCTCCTTCCAGTGACAGGGCTCACTTCCAGGTGAGTGAAATAAAACACTACAAACAGCAGTCCAAATGCACTCAGACCAAGGAGCAGCCTCCACTTGTTCTTCTTCACGCTGTCTTTAAATAGCTCCTTCTTGTTAGGGGGAAGTGCTTGCCACCATTTCCTTATGCCTCTGTGACAAATCAGAAATGGCCCAGCTGATAAATGCATGTTCACAGCTCACTAAAACTCAAGACGCGTGTGCTAGCACTTTACGTTACCAATCCCTTCCACCACTATGCTTCTCTTGCACACGTCTCTGTGCACATAGCTTTCTAACTTAGAAAATTCTGAGCTAGAGGATGGAAAGTTATCAAGTCTATAAAATTATAATTAACAATCCTAAGCTCACTTGAATTTCCCACTTCAACTAGTGTGAAGGCAAACCCTAGACCGAGGAGCAGTGCTGTTACAACTCCCAGTACTAACACTTATGCTTACCATCTGCTAAGTGCTGGCCTAGTCATAATGCACGAGTCGCCTCATTGCCCTTCTAACACCTTGTTACAGAGCACAACCTAGCCAAGGCCTCAGAGGTAGCAAGAGGAAAGCCTAGTAGCAGGGGAAAGCCATTCCTGAGACTGACCTCTTAGCAAGGATGAAGTCCTTACTCAGAGAAGCATCCTGGTGTCCTAAGGATAAACTGTGCTTTTCCCAGTGCCCCTCAGTGTTCCAGCAAGGAAGAGGAGGCACTCCCTCAGCACGGACCCTCAGTAAGCAGCACTGCTCAGACAGAAGCAGCAGCTCCACTACCATCTGGGGGAGGGGGAGGTGAAGATCGGACGCATCAGAGGAATGAAATGGGTGCTGTTAGAGATGCCATGCGGGGAGGGCTTTGCTAGCTGGCAGTAGTGGACGTAGTCCTCTCAAGTGCCAGGCTAGGTATGCAAACATTTTTGACAAAACAATGCTTTGAACAGCGGGACAAAACATTTCCTTGTGCATACATTTTTTAAGACTTAATAAAATTTCTCTCTCTCTCTCTCTCTCTCTCTCTCTCTCACACACACACACACACACACACACACACACACACACACAAACACACACATGCGAAATCTCCCTTGACAAGAATTCATTAGACAAAACAATTTTGTGAAGTTACTATAATTTTACTAAGTCCCTGCTATCATTTGGAAGTATCCACCAAAAGTCTATATATTCAATATCAAAGGCTTGGCCCCTGGCCCGTGGCACTACTAGAACTGGTATTACCCATGGGAAACAGGACTAGTAAAAGAATGTGGGGCCACTGGAGAGCTGTCCTTGAAGGGGCTATTAGAACCCCAGTCCCTACCTGTTTCTGTCTTTGCCTTCCTGACCATCATGAAATGGACAAGTCTCCTCTGCCAAGCATTCCCACATCATGCACTGAGCGGGCCCAGCCTATGCCACCGTGGACCAAGACCCCAGAACGCATGAACCTAAATAAGTCTTTGCTCCCTTATTATCCCAAGTATTTCATCAGGGTGTTAGAGACTGACTAATACAGGGACGTGGGTGAAATGCCTTAGAGAAAGCGACTGAAAGAGCCATAAAACAATGACATATACTCATTTCCTATTACAACGTTTATAGTATTACTACTTACCTATAACATATGTATAACATATTGTAAGAGGAAATTTATAATCGTAAACTCAACAGCAAAATCAAACGATTTTATAGGAACAGAACTCAAAGTGATCGCTCCTACAAATGAGGGTGTGTCTGTTACTGAGGAGCCGATGTACATATCTATTTTCTGTCAACATCAAACATAGAGAATTAAATACATTACAGGAAAATTCTTGAATTTTTATAAAAGTAGACTGGGTTGCTAGTATGGAGGAAAGCAGATGGCAAGGAGGGTCAGCATGTTAAGCAAACATAACAAGACGTTATGAAGAGACAGATTTGCTTGCTTCAGCCTTCAGAAAATAAGGAAAAAAGGTTGAGAAAGAGCCACTTCAATACAAAATGCAGTTATAAAGGACTACCAAGAGAAATGTAAAAATCCTCTGAAAGCAGAATGGTGGAACAAGCTTTCTTAAAGTGGCGAAGGCTGAGCCCTAATTATATGAGTGGAGCTCTTCATTTCATGTTGACTGCCTAAAATTCCACAAAATCAAAAGGCTTAAGTGCTGTTGTTACACAAACCATTGTCAGCATTTCCCATTAACCCTACAATTAGAAATGTGAACCTAATACATAAAAAAAAGAAATGTGAAATCTTTTAGAAATATCCCAACTAACAAAAACGTAAAGATCATATTTATGTACAATACATTTGCAGTAAATTATTTCAAGATTATTAAAATCATATACATAAGACTGATAGAATTTACCTTTAGAAACTCAAATTTTGAGCTGAATATGGCATAGGGAAAGGTTTCCTTAAAAGTACAGTTTTACAAATGCTCAAGTTTAATTATTAAAAATTCTTTTAAGTTGATACAAATGTGAACGTAAAACTTCAAGAACTTTAACACAAAAGTTTTCCTCCCAAAGTATATTTACCTGCCCACGATGATAGCAAGGAGCTTTTGCACTGGTTTCAGAATGAGCAGCAAGAGAGGGACTGGGGCGGCCTGAACCCGTGCAGATGTGTGGAAGCTCTGGGCCTCTCTTACAGCAGGACAGTTCTGGGAACCGGAGGCTGCAAGCGCAGGAACGCCAGCCACTTCCCTTGCTCCACGTCTTGGAAACGAATCACCCCGCACAGTACACCTGTAGGTAAGCAGCCCCATTTCCTTCCTTTGGGTACTTGAGAGGCATCTTGATCTTTTGTTATTGAGAGGCCTACGGAAATGAAAGTTTCCAGACAGTAAGGTCACTGAATGACAGTGACTGACTGTGTTTAGTCCCCAATATGCATTTACTGCTCGAGGCCTTGGTGCAAGTGGACAGCTTGCTGGTGGGGTCCACTGTCTCCTGTTGGCCAGGTTATTCACTCCGGTGAGAAAGGGATTTCTCCTGGCAGACTGCAGTCCATAAAGGAGGCTCATCTTACTTTTGCTTGGTTATCTAGAACACACACACACACAAAGAAGATATAAACACCTGTGGGAACACGTGTTTACAGAGTTGGACTGTAATGCTTAAGAAGCGCGTGCTGAGCGTCTCGGGGTGAATGCCTGGGCTTCGGCCCACCACCCATAGCCACACCTCCAACAGGACGGGCCAGGGGAGCACACACAGCCTCAGCTCACCACGCACTGCTTATTTTCAACGCTTGCATTTTTTCACTTCATTTAAAGAAAAAAAAATTTATTTTAGTTGCAGGGACTCTATTTGATCAGCAAATCACTTGGTGGAATAAGAAATGGCTTCGATAAAACAACAAATGTGTATCAGTTGACAGAAAGAAGAGTATAATGGGATAGAAAAGCCTAACTCAAAAAAATGTTATCTTTAAGATTTTTAATTTACTCATTCCAATAAACCCATGGGGCTTTTGATTAGAATCAGGATGTAGAAAGAGAGACTTTAATACCACCTAAAATTGACTTTTTAAAGGGAACGCATAAAACGGGGATTTCCACACACTTGGGGACAGGCAATGAAGGACTGAACGATAGGAAACAAGACTCAACCTACAACGGCCCCAGAGAACTGCCTGGTGGGTATCTGAACCACACACAAGAGACCAACTAAGCCTATAAGTGCCCTAAATTGAAGGTGAGAAGCTGGGCACGCCTAGACCAGACATTTACAGCTTGTGGGCAGAAGGGAACACAAAAGCGAAAGAGAGAACTCAAGGTCTGTGCTTGAATACTAAGCTGGTCACATAGGTAAGAACCCACCCCCACCCCAACCCCACCCTACCTCCCCACCCCACCCCCGGAAGCTTGGAAAGAACCAGAATTTCTGGGCACAATACACAGGGCAGGGTGCAGTATCTGCTCCCATTGATCAGAGAGGGAAAAGTTCTCATTTGTACTTCACAGAAATTGGGTGGAACTCCAGAGAGTCCAGCATGGATGTGAGAGCCGCTCTAGCCCCACTAACAAAGACTAAAACTTGAAAGCAAGTAGCCTCTCAGCGTTCAGATAGGAGCCAACCTGGTAAGACAACACTCTAAAAGACTGAGCAGCATCTAAGAGCCACATCTTGGAATTTCTTAACAAAAACAAAACAAAACAAAACAAAACAAAACACCCTCAAGAATCAAAAAATAAATAAATAAATAAACATTTAGTAACATATAATTCACAATTTAAAATTACCAAGCAGAAAATGAGATTCTCAGGGAGAAGAAATATAATCAAAGGAAGCTGACTCTAACTAATACAACTGGCAGTATTAGTAGACAAGGATATTCGAGTCGTTATTATAACTATATTCCGTGTTAAAGCAGTGAGCTAGCTGTTGCAAAGCTTTGACACTTGTCCAGCCATGACCTCAACTTAGGAAATGGGCCAGGGGGTCATGGTAGTCCCTAATGGCATTGGTCTCGAAGGCAGCAGTAGACACCTACCTCAGAGAAAACTTTACAATAAGCCGTAGCCAGCATATGAATACAAAGACAGGTGTATGTAAAGCCTATATACAGTTGGTGCTGCAGCAAACCGGGCTGCAAGCTAGGCTTGTGAGGAAAAGCGCCACACGTGTTTGCACTGAAAAAATACCTCTAATATATAAGAGACCACCAGAGAGCAGGAGGGAGGAAGCAAGGGCAGGGGGCAGGGGGCCGGGGTGAGACAGACTGAGAACCGATTCATGTGTAAGCAGCCTGAAGGCCTTCATGTTTCTGAGACCATACTGTGCTTTCCGCATCTGACTGGGCTTCGTATGCTCTCTAAAGTAATTCCTTCTCTTCACCCAGAAAAGAAATCTTACAAATAAATGATCTCAAAGACATTTTCATGGTAGGAGGCAGCTGTAAAAGTTCACGTTCGAGTTAATATTTCCATGTTAAATGTGTCATGAAACAATTTGAGGGATCCCCCTTCACGAACTTCCCAGTCTTCTACAGACTACATTCTAAACTATACTGAATTTGCCCTAGGATCTTAACATCCAAAAGACCAAAGACCCCATTAAACCAGTCCGGTCGATCTATCTCCTTATTACCACAGCCCAGCTCACCCTTGTTCTGGGACCCTGCATTGTAGATCTTACTACATTCCAACTACCTCACTTTATTTAGTTCACTACCAATCCCTCCTCCAATGAACCTGAAGCAATCCTTTGGAAAGGAAAAACAAATCAGGTGGACGGTGATGGTGCATCCCATTAATCCCAGCACTCAGGAGTCAGAAGCTAGTGGGGATCTCTGTGAGTTCGAGGCCAGCCTGGTCTACAGAACAAGTTCCAGGACAACCAAGGCTACAGAAAGAAAACCTTCTCAAAAGAACAAAAAACAAAACAAAACAAAAAATAGCAAGAAAGATCCAGAGCTCTGATCCATAGCAAACGTGATATGCTAACCTAGACAGCAGGAAGTGCTTCCTCAAGAGCCCTGAGGCTGAGGAGAGCAAGCCTGGATTCTAGCACTTGAGTCACAGAACTGGTCAAAACAACTTAAATAGAACTTCAGTGTACCAGGCTAAGAGGAGAGGCCAAGTGCAATGTCAAAAGCTTAGGTGTCCCCTGTGTTTTCCACTGTGGTGCCAGCCCTGGCATGTGGCCAGGAGCATCTGAGGAGCAGCTCAGATTTATATTGACGTTAACACGAGGCCTTAACACTGGACAGTGCAGGTTGGTGTGGCCGATGCAGGCAAACTTCAGCAAAGCCAGGAAGATGGGACCACTCACCCAAAGGAAGCCCAACAATATAACAAAATCCGTCCTTTACCTTGCCAAAGGCTGCAAACCTCTCTACAAAAGCCACACATTCAGACTTAATGCGAAATTTACCTATTTTTAAAATGTTGCCAACCAAATTAATAAAACTTGATAATCTTAACCAAACATTCACATACCTCATTGGTTCAGGATTGTTTTATTCATTGACTCACTAATGCATTAATATGAGTGAATGCTACAAGTCGGATGCCACTCTGTGTAGCAGGTATAAAGCCGAGAAAAGACAAAAATGCCTGCCCGAACTGTAAAGTTAGAAAAGACAAAATACACTAATAGATACAGATGTAAACCTTACAAAAGGCCTGCGTGTGATTTAGGGGGCAGAATGGTGCTTCTGGGGGATCCAGGATCTCTTCTTTCTGGGCAATCTGAATGTTTGCAGGGTGTGTCACTTCGTGAATCCTAAGCCAAGCAAACTCTTCTGTAATTTCCCCTGGTTTTCCGCGAGGCTTTCAATAAACTTCCTAATGCTGCTTCCAGCTTCCCAGTCCCAAAAGGCACCTTCTCCATGCTTCCTTCATCCACTGCAAAACTACAGGACATCTAGTTTATAGATCTCCCCCTCGGGAAGTAAACTCTCATCCAAGGGCCTTGCCCTCCATTCACACTGCTCAGATCTGCTCATGAGAAATGTGCTCACTCCAGAGCAGGTACAAACATTTTAACTTGGTCTATCAATAGAAGGTAAAAACAGAAGCTCCAAACACTAGACACATAATTAAAATTGCTATCATTTCCACCACTGACAATCAAGTGCCATCCAGAACAGGGGCAGTAGTTATTAATCTGTAACCACTGATTAATCCTTAAAATGTGCTTTTTTTTTTTTCGTAAATGGAGAAAGAAATCTGTTTCTACGTTTTCAAAGAGCCAGTCACTACACTACACTACACTACACTACACTACACTACACTACACAGCACCTAAGAAAGGACTAGGGCTGACCGGTGCTCTTCAAAGAACCGTGGCAGGCCAACAAACATAGCTGGCAGACTTGTGGGATTAGGAAATTAATGATGTGAGAAAATTAAGCAATTTAGATTGCTAGCCTCCAAGAACACTCCAAACCCTTAGTTCTTCAAGTGCCATCTCAGAATGAGCAAGTGGTGTGTGCGCGCTCACTGGCACTCACAGCTGATGGCTAGAAGACATTTTAACAACTCGTACTGAAAACTACTATTTCTTCTCTAGTTTCTATGGAAACAGCTGTCAGATTGGCAAAAATAGGACATGCACTTTAAAATAATCATTCAAGCTAAGTACACATGATGGACGGCTTCTTAAAAAAAAAAAAGTTATCAGGGTTGGCTCTTAAGCTTCCAAACGTCACACAGCACCCCTGCATCTTGGCTATGAAGTTAAATCCTTTTAGGAGAGATCCAAGACCTTGAGAGTCGCTAGGAGGCGATGAACTCCTAAATTCCAAATGTGGGATTTTCATCTCCTGGGACTAACATTTCTGACGGAGGTTTGCCCCAGCACAGTTGCTCCCCGTCACACCTCAAGCGGTAAGTAAATAATACAAAAAGTGGTCCTTGAATACAAGTTTTTGAGGAAACCAACTGCTCTGACTGTGCTGACGCTGCAGACTGGGACAGGAGAGCATGTGTGTCTCTCTGCACAAGGACGAGCGGCGAGGCGGAGGGGAGACGCGCGCAGGCCTGGCCCCCGACGCCGGAGGAAGCGCTGCTCAGGAGGAACCCACCACCCGAGGCGGGAGGCAAACTTCCAGAAAGCTCCACCCGCCGGGCCGTTCGCGCTCTTCCGGCACGGCCCATGCCCACCGCGGTCCCCGAACGCCCCGGGCCCCGCTCCCCATCTCCGCCCTCCCCGCCCCGCTCTCCCCGCCCCGCTCTGGAAGAACGCCGAGCCGTCACCGTGAGCGCGCACTCTAGCCGCAGCCCGAGGGGGAATCCAGCAGCCGGCTCCGCGCAGACGCACACCTTTCCCAAGCCCCGCCCCCTCACTTCCTGCCCTTGGGACCTCCCGGGCGCCTTTTGGCCCCGCCCTTGTGAGAGCCAGTCCGTTTCCCCAATCCCAGAGCGGTCTCTGGCCGGCTGCGGCTGTGCGGACTGTGGCGCCGTCGCGCCCCCGCGTGGATGGAGGAGGATAGCCCAGGTTTAAACTGCCTGCCAGGAACTACACACTACCTTGGTTCTTGGCATGACTGTGTTGGATCTAGACAAAACCGTGCCTGTTGTAGTTTCTACACCAGTTCTGCCCAAAAAGAAAGCGATTCCAGGAGAAGCTGGAGAACTAAGATGTCTTGATTTGAAGCTACACTGAGCTGATGGTTTTGATTGTAGGTATAACATTAATTCTAGCTTTCCAATTACTTACTGGCAATCATCCCTCAGTCCTAGTGTGATAAGGGTGCATAAACATAAGACTAAATAGGAAAATCTGTTTCACCATGATTGCTTTAGGACACCAAACTTTAAATGGTCAACAGTATTCATGATAACAGTTCCTGGAGTGACCTAAGACCAGATTTCATTGTCAGAATGTTTTGCAAAGGAGTGTGACAACTGGCAGGCATGATTCCGTGGGATCTGCAGCTACCCACCACAGCCAAAAACTGATGCTTTGTCAATATATGAATTATTCTGGTTTTCTAATAGACTCTCTGGGAGACACATCAAAGATAAAAATATTATTCATGTATTCAACAAATATTTATCTAGTGTGTGACAGATACTTCATGGTGGTTCAATATCATACGGTTACTGCAATGAAGACATCATGAAGTAGTGTTTGAAAAGGCGGACAGAGAGCGTGACTACACTGAAGGTTCAGGCTTATTCAATTCGTCACATCTGCTAGCTGGGCTGTGGAAATATTTATAAGCTGTCATAAAAGTGAAAATGGTTCTACAAGCCAATGGGAGCTGGGAATAGAACTCTAGGAATCACCGGCAAGGAAGAGATGACTTGGGCTTTGGGTACCATTGAGGAAAGGAGTAGATGGGTTAAGAGAAAACAGAAGTTGGGAAACAGAACCCTGGAAAGAACTTCAACATGTTAAAACTCAAAACAGGACATGGTGGTTTGTATCTTCAATCCCACCACTTAAGAGGCTGAGAGCGAAAGGTGATGTTGAATTCAAAACCTGGTTGCCAGATTATATGGTCAATCCTAGGTCAGCATGGTCTCCAGAGTAATATTCTGTCTCAAAAACTAAAAACCACAACAAAAGTGTCTTAGTTAGGGTTTCACTGCTATGAACAGACACCATGACTAATGCAAGTTTTATAAAAGACAACATTTAATTGGGGCTGGCTTACAGGCTCAGAGGTTCAGTCCATTGTCATCAAGGCAGAAACATGGCAGCATCCAGGCAGATATGATGCAGGAGGAGCTGAGAATTCTACATCTTCATCTGAAGGCTGCTAGTGGAAGACTGACTTCCAGGCAACTAGAGTGAGGGTCTTAAGCCCACACCCACAGTGACACACCTACTCCAACAAGGTCACACCTCCTAATAGGGTCACTTCCTGGGCCAATCATCATATACAAACCATCACAAAAAGTAAGAAGATAACTTAGATAGAGGAAGCCAAAAGGAAGGGAAGAAGATTGGGGCAAGTATTCAGCATGCTATACTTAATAGTAACTTACCAATACTTAAATTCATTTAAAGATAGTGGTGTTTTCTGGGTATAATGATACATCCTTCTAGTCCCAGCTCATGGGAGACTGGAACAGGAGTATGCCTGCCAATTCAAAGCCAGATAAGGCTACATAGCAAATTCAAGGCCGGGCATAACTACACAGCAAGTTCCAGGCAAGCTCAGGATGTGGGAACCATGTCTCAAAACAAAGAACCACACAAAGATGACCTCATTTGGCATTTTAAAGTTTGGGGAAAAAGTAACTTTGAACCAAGTTTAGTTAATAGGTTATTGCCTGGTGTCTTAGTTGGGGTTTTACTGCTGTGAACAGACATCATTACCAAGGCAAGTCTTATAAGGGCAACATTTAATTGGGGCTGGCTTACAGGTTCAGAGGTTCAGTCCATTATCATTAAGGTGGGAACATGGCAGCCACCATGCAAGCATGGTACAAGAGGAGCTGAGAGTTCTACATCTTCATCTGAAGGCTGCTGGCAGAATATTGACTTCCAGACAACTAGGGGACAGGGGTGTCTTAAGACCACGCCCACAGTCACACGCCTACTCCAAAAATGCCATACCTTTGTTTTCTATATTCTTTGTTTACATTCCAAATGATTTTCCCTTTCCTTGTTCCCCCCTCCCCCTAAGTCCCATAAGCCCTCTTCCCTCCACCAGTTCCCCGATCAACCCCCTACCACTCCTCTGTCCTGGCAATCCCCTACAATGCTGCATCAAGCCTTTCCAGGACCCGGGCCCTCTCCTTCCTTCTTCTTGGGAATGATTTGATATGTGGGTTGTGTTTTGGGTATTCTGAGCTTCTGGGCTAATATCCACTTATCAGTGACTGCATTCCATGTGTGTTCTTTTGTGAATGAGTTACCTTATTTAGTTTGATATTTTCCAGTTCCAACCATTTTAAAAGGCCATACCTTTTAATAGTGCCACTCCCTGGGCCAAGCATATACAAATCTACATCAGGCTTTTCCTGAGATGTCCAAGTCTGTGCCTCCTTTTGGATGGTGAGGACCATCACAGACCAACAAAATGATTCCACTCAAGTCTTTTTTTTGTAGGCCAGTGTCATTACAGGGGTTACTTGTAGGGCATAAATGACTGTGGCATCTGCATCATGAACAGCCCTCTTGAGTGTTAGCGGTGAGTATAGACCACCAGAGAGCATGTTCTGGGATTTCTAGGTTTATGTGTCCCAGAACAAGGAACTAAACCAGAGATGCATGGAGAGTAATAGAAACAGGGGTGATTTGTTAAGGAAAAAACTGGAGAACAAGAAAGAGGGGCAGAGACTCAGGCAGGTCAAAAGCTCAGTGATGCCTGGTTGCAATATTTTATGAACCTGCCAACCACCTCATTTATATGTTAGACATGCTCTGTTTCTTACATGTATATCTTGGTCATGGATAAGCATGAGGTTCCAGCTTTATCTGATATTGGTCACTTCCCCCTTTTCAATATTTATTTCCTTATCTAAGCGTTTTGTACGTGTGTAAGTCTGCACACTGGAAGAAGGCATCAACTGTGAATCACTATGTGGTTGCTTGGAATTGAACTCAGGATCTCTAAAAGAGCAGCAGTGCTCTTAACCACTGAGCCATCTCTCCAGCCCTGACATTGGTCACTTTCATAAGCTTATCTTTCTTAAAGGACTTCAGCTCTATTTTGTTGTTGTTGGTGGTGGTTTTGTTTTTTTTATAAGATTTTTATTTGAGAATTTCATATATGTCCATAATGTATATTATATTCACCTCTGTTTCCCTCCATCCAAGATTCCCCCCATATTCCCTTCACAATTTCATGCCCTCTTCTTTTCCAATAACCCACTGAGTTTAATAAATGTGGCCTATATACACATATGGGGCAGGGCAACCCAATGAGTGACTGGCCTACCAGGGAACATCCTCCACCTACCCTGAAATAATAAAACCTGTCTCTCCCTCCTCTAGTAGCAGCCATTAATAGCTCCCATGCAGAGTCAGTCAGTGGTCTTCATCTGAGCCCTTGCCACTCCATGCAGGACCATTGACTGGCTTTGATCTTCTGCAAGTCTTACATAGGCTCCTACAGCTGCTGTGAATACAGTGGTCCTGTCATATCTAGGTGACACTGTTTCTCCCCAGTCTGCTCTGACTTCTGACTTGTACAATACTCCCACCTCCTCTTTGGTGGGACCTATTTTCTGAACCTTAGAGGAAGGGGTATGATGTACAAGTCCCCATTCACATCTGAGCAAATCTGCACTCTGAACAGAGCACAGGTGATATGGAGGGGCAGATAGACTGGTACATAGGGAAGGAGTGGGAAGAGAAGACAGAGGAAGATGTGGAGAATTTGATGATTAACATTAGGATTCTTGAAAAAATATGGAAACCTGGACAAACTTCTTAAATATGTGCTTAAATGGAGTTACCCAACGCTGTGGAAATTTTCTTTCCAAAGTCACAAGTTGCCAAATAAACCACTCACTGACAAGTGCGGGATATTCCCCTTGAGAGGTTGGACTTGGGACTCGCAGAGATCCCTCAAGCACAATGACATTGCTCTTGGTTTCTTGCCAGAATTTGATGATAAGACCCTATTACAAAAGATATGACATGTTTTGATGACAAAACTTGGAGAAATCAAACTGCACTGACCTAGAAATCCTTCCCTGGTGTCCTTTCATAGTCCTAGACTGCTGGGGGAGAGAAGCCACCAACAATCTTGTGGGGCAAGTGGACCGTACCACCAGACAGAACTGGTAAGGTTGAAGGAGGTTCAAAAACCCCAGGAAATCTCATAATTGAGAACAGAAGGCAAGGAAATAGCTCCCAGCCAGGCTCTACCTGTCATGACCATGACACACCAGTGAAAGGACCATGTGGCATAAAAACCTGGAGTTCTCCATGTGAATGAGGAATATAGATAGGCACAAGTGTTCACCCAATGCTCTTCCCTTCCTGGGTATCCCTTCCTGCAAAAGCCATTTAATCCCTGGTTTACCCTGAGTAAGATGTATGCATTTGCATCTGCCTTAACAATAAAGCAGTTTGGACAAACAAGGACCAGCCTCCTTCATCAAGGATTGTCTCCTTCATTAAGGATCACAGGGGGCTTGGGAGACTTCATTGTAAAGAGCATTGCGTAAATCTTTCAGAGAAGGCCTTCTTTCTTCCAGCCCCTCTGTACTCTCAGCATTCACTTAGAACCAGGCTCTCAATTGCTCGAGGTCCCCAGTGGTGTCTAGGTTCACAGGAGATTGAGAACCACACATCTGTCCCAGATCTCCCGTTTCCCTTTCAGGGAAATGCCAAACACGGGCTGGGACCCCTATCATACATAGTCTGTGTTCCGCCTCCTCTGAGCGGCTTGTTGGTGATACTCCCAGCACACCAGCGGTGAGTCAGACTCACAGCCCAACACAATCTTACCCAGGTGTGAGTCTGAAAGGCATAGTAATGACCAGCCACATATACAACAGTGGCATGAATGTCATGGGGGGCAACCAATTGCTCTCCGATTGGATTTAAGGTCTACTGTACGGAAGAAAAATCATGCCTCATACTATAAGTCTACCTGAAACACTGGCTGAAGCACTCATAGGCCTTAAAGGTGAACCTACCATTCCATTGTTAAATCGACATGTTATCAAACTGCCTTCTAAATACATTTCTCTAAACCTATAGAGTCACTTCCAATCTGAGACATACCTGCGAGGTTGGTGGTGGTTAAGAGGAAGACTCAATCTTGTTGCCTTTTTCTTCATCCTACTCTCATGCCTCAGTTCCCCACTGAGAGCTTCTAATGAAGCTAAAGGATGCTGAGTAGTGATCTATAACTTCTCCCATTCTGATAAGTGGACCACAGAGCATTTATTTTATTCCCCAGGGGAAGACAAGGCTTTGCATAACTCGTTGCTGGGAGACCTGCATCATAAGAGTTTTGTTTGAAACTTTCACATATTAAAAGACACACATGTCAAAAATATTTTAAAGGATCTAAGAAGCCATCACATCATCATACCAAAAATAGTTCCATGAGATGCAAGAGCCATGACTATGATTGTCCCAGAAGCCATCTTTGTCTGGCTTGCTCTCAAGATGAAATTCCTTGGATTCCTGGTGGGAAGAGGCATACTGATGGTTATATATAAGGACACAAGCTCCACTATGTTTAAGCTGCCTTATTTATAATAGCCAGAAGCTGGAAAGCATCCAGATGTCCCTCAATGGAAGAATGGATACAGAAAATGTGGTATATTTACACAATGGATTACTACTCAGCAATTAAAAACAATGAATTCATGAAATTCTTAGGCAAATGGTTGGAACTAAGTGAGGTAACCCAATCACAAAAGAATACACATGGAATGCAGTCACTGATGAGTGGATATTAGCCCAGAAGCTCTGAATACCCAAGACACAATTCACATATCAAATCATTCCCAAGAAGAAGGAAGGAGAGGGCCCTGGTCCTGGAAAGGCTTGATGCAGCATTGTAGGGATTACCAAGACAGAGAAGTAGGAGGGGGGATTGGGGAATGGGCGGAGGGAAGAGGGCTTATGGGACTTATGGGGGGGGACTGGGAAAGGGGAAATCATTTGGAATGTAAACAAAGAATATAGAAAATACAAATAAACAAAAAAAGAAAAATCTGTGATAGAATAAAGAAAGTAGTAATCATGAAATACCAAAAGTGCCCCCCAAAAAGAATAAGAAAACAAAAATGAGAGGTGAAAAATACTGATCAATTTATAAGATAGGAACCATCTTTGTATTTAAGAGGTTAAGCCATCTTTCTGTTCCCTCAGAGAAAAAAATTAAGAGTTTTTAGCCTTTTGTTTCTATAGTCGGCCATGTCTTTAAAACTATGACATTCAATAAGGTAAGTGAAGGTTTTATTTCAGATTAGGACTTTTTGGGGTCTTTTAACCTGGGTAGGAAAGGTCTTTATTCATGCTGAGAAAGTGTCACCAAACATCAGAAGATAGTCATAACTTTGACAAGACTCGCCTATTAGCATTGCTTTGGCTGCTATTGTTTATAAACATCCTAAGTAGTACAGATTCTAACAGCCACACATTACAGATCTGATCTGAAGAAGTAAGCTATGGGTCTGAATGATCCCTAACTTTTAGGTGAGGATTCCTAATGTTGTGCCTTGTTATTGGACCATGTATGGGTCAATTCCCAAAGCTGAGATCCTTCATTCGGGGATATTTTATCCAACATTTGTTGGATACATAGAAATATGAATGAACATACATGTTCATTAGTAAGGACTTAAAGGTTGTTGGTTCAGGCAGAGAACAAAGCCCTGATATTGAAAAGAAAAATAACATTTTTGTCTGCTACGTCAGGACTTACCCAGGGTGCTTCAGTGGCAGTCTACCTTGACTTGAGTGAGTGTTTTGTCAGGGAACCTCAGGCAGAATCAGTCTGTAATGGCAGCCATCACTGAAGCTGAAGGCCCACTCTCCCTTTGGAAACCTTTACAATGATTTTCTCTCTTTGCAAAGGGGACAGAGCCTTGTTTATAAGAACTCTGAAGAGGGCAGTTCTTTTCCAGTGACCTGGTTTTCCCACAACTCTGTGAGCACCGCCCCTTTAACATCCTTTCTCTGAAGCCTCGGGGTCTCTAAGATATGTGTCTGTCACCTGCCTTTCCTTGGGCCAACTAAGCTGCCTCCACTCTATCTCTGTTGTTGAGAGCACCAAAAGTCAATTTGTAAGTTAATTTCTGTTAAAAATGTCTTTTTAACAGAAATATATTTTGAATCAGTAGCTGCCCATGTCTTCCTTCCTAAATTTAAAATCCATGTCAGATTAATCCAAAGATACAGGGCCAAAAATGTTGGAAGTGACATCTTAGCACAAAACTCTTCCCTTCACAGTCATGTCCTACCCGCCAAGTCTCTTTGCACTGGCTGTCACCGCTGCTTGCAGAGGTCTAGTCAGCTCTGTCAGGACGGTGACTTCATGTTGGCCTTGCTGTTTGCTTTAGCTGACAGAGTATGTCAGAGGTATTGATCATTGAATTCTGGAGGCTGGCCTGAAGAACTCTTACAGTTTCCACCTTCATCCTTTTTTGTCGTTTTGCTTTCTTTTTGTTTTTGAAGACAGAGTTTCCTTCTACGTCCTTAACTGTCCTGGAACTCGCTTAGACCAGGCTGGCCTTGAACTCATGGAGATCTGATGCCTGTGCCCTGGACTATTTGCTGCTGCTGACCTTCAGAATCAATGACACAGACTCCAGGAGCAGGTGAGAAACAAGCAAGCACATCTGAACGCTGCTGCAAGATCCTTTAATACCCTCCACCCGCGCCCCAATGGTTCCAAGAAAGCATCTCTTCTAAGCAGCAGCTCCCAATTAGCTGGCATTGTCTGTATCAATCCTTGGTCTCTCAGGCAGTCCTCAATTAGGTCCTCCTGTGGGAGATCCCTTTGCGACTGCACAGCTCCCAAAGTTTACATATAGGTGACTATCACCGTTCCTCTTACAGAGATCCACCTTCCTCTGCCTCCCCAGTGCTGGGATTAAAAGTGTGCGCCATCACCAACCGGCTCTACCTTCATCATTTAGCATTACTATCTCGAGATGCAGTAGATGGATGCTAGTCAAGTCCATTGAGTACTTATGGGATACACAAGGAAGAACTGACACTATAGGCAAAGACCTTCACTAATTTCCGGAAACCTGATGGCACTGCATTATACTTTCTACAACAAAAAAAAGTTCAGGGACAACATTAAGGAAATCCATAGAATCCTGAGACTTAACAGGTAACTTATTTAATATCACTAGTTTTTAGGGTACCTTGTTATAAAATAAATAAACAAATAAGTAATTAAGTAAATTTCACGTCATATTCCAAAGACAGACCTGAGGACCATCCAACCTCTCTATTTTCTCCCCCCATCATGCCCACATTGATTACATTTATTTCTCTATCCCCTCATTATTATTGTCTCTTTAATTGGTATAATAGATCTGACAGTCTTAGCCTGTGGAGCTGCCAGGGCTGGGGATTTTTGTTCTAAAATTCCAGATCCATTATTTGAAATTGGGTCTAAGTAGTATCACGTGATCGCTCCCTTGTAAGTGTGAGCACAGAAGGACAACACATACACATAGCCATGTGTCCTGGTTAGGGTTTCTATTGCTGTGAAGAGACACCGTGACCAAGGCAACTCTTTTTTTTTTTTTTTTTTTTTTTTTTTGATTTGGTTTTTTCGAGACAGGGTTTCTCTGTATAGCCCTGGCTGTCCTGGAACTCACTCTGAAGACCAAGCTGACCTCGATCTCAGAAATCTGCCTGCCTCTGCCTCCCAAGTGCTGGGATTACAGGCGTGGGCCACCACCACCCGGCCCAAGGCAACTCTTATAAAGGAAAGCATATAACTGGGGCTGGCTCACAGTTTCAGAGGTTTGGTCCATTATCATCAGGGTGGAAAACATGGCGGCCTATAGGAAGGCAGGGTGCTGGAGAGGTAGCTAAGAGTCCTACATCCAGATTAGTAGGCACTGAAAAAGTGAGCTACGAGGCCTGGCTTGAGCTTCAGAAAGCTCAAAGCCCATCCCCACTGACATACATCCTTCAACAGGCCACACCCTCTCCAACAGACCACACCTCCATTAGTGCCACTCTCTGTGAGTCTACGAGAGCCATTTTCAGACCACCACACCATGCATAAGAACAGACTTAAGAACCGAACACTTCGAAGCTTTTGTTCACATCTATCATTTGTCAGGTTTTTTTTTTTTTTAATCTTTTACTTTTTATCTGTATGGGGTTTTCCCCTGCCTGTGTGTATGTGTGCCGTGTACATGCCCGGTTCCTGCAGACAATATTAGGTGTCCTGGAACTAGATATGCAAACAGTTGTAAGCTGCCACAGGGGTGTTAGGAATTGAACCGGGGTCCTCTGGAAGAGCAGCCAGTGTTCTTATCTGCTGAGCCATCTCTCCAGCCCCTCCTATGTCAATGTTAAATTAGACTGTTATCTGATTACTCTCTCAATAGCATTACACAATCCCTAATCCAATATCTGGACTTCCCAAAGCCACGACTCTTCATATAAATGAAGTGGAAGGGTTTGGGTCGTAGAGACACTGCGCCTAACCTGATTACTTCTGGTGCTTAACATGGTGGGCAGGTATCAATCGCACAGCTTTAGAATGACTATCTTGTTTTCTAGATTTAAATCAGACAAGAGGAGATCCTTGAAAACACTGGGCTTTTGTTAAAAGAGGAGAGCTCAGGCAGATTGGCAATAAGTCTTATGCCTTAAGATCACAATTGTGAGGTAACAATTATCCTAGACTTGAAGACTTTAGGGCTCTTTCTGTCTCAGTCTCTCTCTCTCTCTCTCTCTCTCTCTCTCTCTCTCTCTCTCTCTCCTCCCCCCAAGCTCCCAGTAACACAGTTCTTTCCCTTCACATACAGAAAAGCTTATCTAGCTTCTGCCTAGCCCTAATTGCTGGGATGCTATTGTCTGTAACTTTCATTATACAAAGAAAAATTATCATAAAGTTATTTGACAATTGTATATATTCATCATTTTATGTATGCTACAGCATCAATAAAAATCTCACAATTATCATTTACAAATTAGGAATATTATTGGAAAACTCTATCACTGTTAATCTAATAAAAGTATTTCAATGTACATTTCTTAGAGGTATTTTATTAGCATAAAGCAGATTTAGGTATTCTTGTTTTTCTGTCTCCTTTGACTATTAAGGAAAAATGAAATAAAAACCTAGTTTCCTTCTAGAACCTATTTTGAGAGAACATTCCTATCAAAATTATGCTGCTAATGCTGTTGTTGCTTAGCAAAACCTCCATGTTATGGAGCTGGAGAGATGGCTCCATGTTCCTGGCACAAACTGCTTTTACAAAGGACCCAAGTTCAATTCCCAACACTCATGCCAGGCACCTCAAAATGGACATCCCCGAGGTTGTCTGTCTGACTCTTCTGGTCTTTATGGGCATTCATGTGCACGTGCATAACTAACAACAATTTTTAAAAATATTTTTAAACACTTATAGTTTGATGAATGTTCTGAACAAACAAGCAGCATGCAAGGATATGAAGATTTTGGAAAGCTTACTTGATAGACGCCATTTTGAAAGATTTTGGAAAGCTAAGAGTGCCTAAGTTGCCAGGCGTGGTGGCGCATGCCTGTAGTCCCAGCACTTGGGAGGCAGAGGCAGATGGATTTCTGAGTTTGAGGCCAGCCTGGTCTACAGAGTGAGTTCCAGGACAGCCAGGACTACACAGAGGAAACCCTGTCTCACAAAACATAAAACAAAAAAACAAATAAACAAAAAGAGTGCCTAAGTTTATAAAAGTTTCAGGCCTTTTACTCTATCCCCCAATCACTCACTCACACACACACACACACACACACACACACACACACACACTTTAATCCAGCATGACAAAAATAGTAATTTTATTACACGATTTAAAAAGCAGCCAAAGGATTTGCTAATCAGTTATCTTGAAAAACGTTAGGAACAGAGGAAGCTTTATCCATGTTGTCTTAGGCACAGAATGATGTACAGTTACTGGAGAATAGTTACCATGAGCAGACAGGAGACAATTTCATTAAATCAAAGCATATTTTGTCAAACAAAGAAGAAATATTTTATCTCTATTGTTTGTGGGAAACAAAGTTAAATCTTGGGAGACCTGTAAGGCTGCCTTTCTGACTTCCAGGCACCCTATTTCCTTGGGTACCCTCAGTTGGTCATTGGTCCCTTCCTGCTTTGGAAATAAGAACCAGGAGCCCTCTAGTATAAGTATAAGGGCTCCCCAACATTACTTACAGGACATAAGCTGGAGGCTGTTAGTTACAGTCACCTGCGCAATGCCCTGGCATTTGCATGTCAGCAGGTCTGGCCTCTGCCTTTCCACCTCCCAGGTTTATCAGAGATGACTCTGACCCATGGACGAATACAAGGATTTGGTCCCAACTGAAGTTTTCTATGGATGTCAGGCAGAGGCTGAGTGATGGGTGAAACATTAAGTCAGGAGACCCTGATCCTTAGATGAGCTTCGGGCTGCTGAACTTTCTGAAATTTTCGGCAGGATTTTCTGTCCTTGCCTATGTAACCTTCCTGACCTTATCATAGCAGTTTAACGTTTCATCTCTGTGATGAGACTCTCCTTCTTCATCCTACACCTGTGCGTTCCTGCTGGGATATGAGAATCCCCCCCCCCCACTCAGGGAGTTTCTGGCTTGGGAGATCCTGTAGTGCAGACAGATAGTCATGGGGACTTGAACCAGTTCATCAACATGCCTTCAAGTTTCCTCCTAGATCCGCTGCTCTTCCCCGAGGGCACACAAAACAGGGGTGAGGATTACAGAGTAAAATTAATCAGAATGGTGTGAGGGGTGAGAATCCGTTGCCCTCCTGATTTGTGCCCCTCGCTCCCCAGAGCTGGACAACCCAGGAGATCCAGACCCTGAACAGTGCTAGGTCTAGCCTACCAGGCAATGCTGCTATTTTGCCTTTTACTTTTGTCTCTGGTGCCATTAGAGCTAGCCTTTGAATCCTTGGTCCTGCCAGGGGGTGGCCCTGAAAGACAGACAGATCAAGACTCACAAACCCTGGTGGAAGCAACAGATGAAACTGCAAGTGTCCCGGTCCAGATGCTGCAGGCAATGGAGTCAGCCTTCACAACACACTTGTAACCTCCCCCACTCTGGCTACAGCCTGATTCCCAGAGTAGGGATGGTTCTCTGTGGTATCATCTGGATGTAAAGAGGCCATGGGCACTGTGATGGCTATTCTTGGTTGTCAAGCTTGACTACATTTGGAATTAACTAAAGCCCAAGAGGTTGGGTGCTCTCTCTGTCTGCTTGCTCTTGATCTCACCGGCAAGTTCATTGCTTCACTGGTATGAGAGCCCATGCCTCCAAGATTACGGTGTATGCTGAAGATGGGCTGAAGCATCCAGCCTTGGGGACTGAACACCTACTGCATTATTGGATCTCCCATTGGTAGATAACCACTATTGGACTAGCTGGCCCACATCCCATAAGACATTCTAACCCATACCCTTTTTATAGAGAGAGATTCCATCAGTCAGCTCTGTTCCTCTAAAGACCCTGCACGATACAGGATACAGGCATGAACTACAGCAATTACCATCGCTATCACATGCCTGAGCTGGGTCATCAAGGCTGTCCTGGGAGAAAATGAGAAAAGGGAGTGGAGATGGGCTAGTACTGGCAGTTTAGGAACATTTGGGGGGAGCCAGGCAGTGGTAGCTTATGCCTTTAATCCCAGCACTCAGGAGGAAGAGGCAATCAGATTTCTGACTTCAAGGCCAGCCTGGTCTAGAGTGAGTTCCAGGACAGCCAGGGCTACACAGAGAAACACTGTCTTGTAAAAAGAAAACAAAAGGAAAGAAAGAAAGAAAGAAAGAAAGAAAGAAAGAAAGAAAGAAAGAAAGAAAGAAAGAAAAGAAAATAATATTTGGGGGAACAGTAGTGTTAGGGAACCCAGTTGTCAGGCATGCTGTGGATGTGGGCACATCTGGAGAGTCTTCTTCTCTCCAGACCTTGTGGCATCATAAACTGTGAGGAGAGTTGGATCCGGTGTCCCCAGGCTGTTGCTAAGTCTCCTTTCACACCTGTCTGACACCATGCTCACAATCTCCCCAGCTGGGTCCCTGCTATCCCCATGCTTGGGAGGGAAAATGAAAATGAAGATGAAGGAAGAAGGGAGGAAGGGAGGGGTGGAGAGAGAGAGGGCAGGAGGGAGGGAGGGAGAGAGGAAGGGAGGGATGAAGAGAGGGAGGGAAGGAGGGCAGGGAAGAAGGCAAACACAAGCATCTAAGCCTCCTCTGAGGACATTGAGAGATTGCAGACATAAATATCTGTCTGGTGACTTACCAACTTTTTTTTTAATTTTTATTTTCTATATTCTATGTTTACATTCCAAAGGCTTTCCCCTTTCCCAGTTCTCCCCCACCCTACGTCCCATAATTCCTCTCCCCCCCCAACTATTCCCCAATCATTCCCCCTCCCCCCACGGTTTCTCTACAAAACTGGATCCAATCTTTACAGGCCCAGGGTCTTCTCCTTTCTTCTTCTTGCGAATCATTTGACTTGCTAATTGTGCCTTGAGTATTTAGGGCTTCTGGGCTCATTAATATCCACTTATCAGTGATTGCATTTCATGTGTATTCTTTTGTGATTGGGTTAACTCACTCAGGATGATATTTTCCAGGTCTAACCATTTACCTACAAATTGCATGAATTCATTATTTTTAATTGCTGAGTAGTATTCCATTGTATAAATATACCACATTTTCTGTATCCATTCCTCCTTTGAGGGATATTTGGGCTCCTTCCAATTTCTGGCTATTATAAACAAGGCTGCTATGAACATAGTGGAGCATGTGTCTTTATTGTATCTTCACCAACCCCACATCCAACAGAGGGCTAATATCCAATATATACAAAGAACTCAAGAAGTTAGACCGCAAAGAACCAAATAACCCTATCAAAAAATGGGGTACAGAGCTAAACAAAGAATTTTCACCAGAAGAAATTCGGATGGCTGAGAAACACCTTAAGAGATGTTCAACATCATTAGTCATCAGGGAAATGCAAATCAAAAGAACCCTGAGATTCCACCTCACACCAGTCAAAATGGCTAAGATTAAAAACTCAAGAGACAACAAGTGCTGGCGAGGATGTGGAGAAAGAGGAACACTCCTCCACTGTTGGTGGGATTGCAATATGGTAAAACCGCTCTGGAAATCAGTTTGGCGGTTCCTCAGAAAATTGGGCATGTCACTTCCAGAGGACCCTGGCATACCACTCCTGGGCATATACCCAGAGGATTCCCCTGCATACAATAAAAACTTACCAACTTTTATAGGCTGATATTGGAGTCCAGAAGGCGCTGCTGAAACTTCTAGGGACACGTGGACAGTGGTAGAAACAGAAGATATATTAAGAAGAAAGCATGCTGAACAACAAAGCAGGCCAGAGAGCTGGGAAGTTAGGAGCTTGATGGCACTAGGCCCCATGAGCCCCTTACATATAGACCTTGGGGTAGGGAAGGGGGCAGGGTTCCCGCCTCCTTCTCTGTCATCTGTTTCTTTCACAAGCTCATCTTGATGCCTCTTTCTCCACCCTATCTTCCTGTCACAAGATGTCTCATGAAACCCACTTCACTGGGGTGCCCCTGTACCTGACCCTTACATACTTCAGCACGTCCGAGGCCATGTGTTCCTGGGAGATGATTACATGCCATGGGGTGAGGAGAGTGCAGGCAGAAGGGAGTGGCTTTGATCTCAGGAAAGTGCCTGATGACCTTCCCACACTCCTCTACCATCCAATGTTAACAGAGCCAACCTCCTGGGGTTGCTGGTCTGCTGGGGATATCACCGCTGCTCTGATCTCACGATGCCAGGGACCATGCCTGAAGGATGGCAGTCAATAGCAGGACATGTAAATAAATTACGTAAGTAACATAAAAACCATTGTGACTCTAACACAAGATTGATAAGAAGAATGTTGTAGGTACCCTCAGTTCTAATCATGTTTGTTATTGGCATTCAAGGAAGAAGAGCCTTGTTCGCATGTGCACACTTGCGCACACATATCTATGAGTACATGTGGGGTCCAGAGAACAGCCTTGGGTGTTGGTACTCAGGCACTGCCCACTTGATTTTTGTTGTGTTGTGCTGTGTTTGTTTTGTTATATTGTGTTTCGGTTCATTTCATTTGAATGGCATCTCTAGTAAACCTAGACTTAGGCCTAGCAAACTAGAGTGAATGATGCGCATGTACCAAGGACCCATTTGTTTCTACCTCCCCAGTCTGTGACTGTGAGTAAACACCACTGCTCTTGGCCTTTTTCCATTGTCTCTGGGATGATATAGCTCATGTCCTTGTTTTTGCAAGGTAAGTACATTACTGACTGTACCATCTCCCTAGCCGGAAGTGAGAAAAGCCCTCACTGAGGGAATGGCCAACCAATAACTGGCCCAACCTGGGACCCATCCCATGGGCAAGCACCAATCCCTGACACTATTAATGATATTCTGTTGTGCTTGCAGGCAGGAGCATGTTGTCTTCTGAGAGGCAACTAACTCAGACAGATACAGATACCCACAGCCAAAGAGCGGAGGGAGCTTGGGGACTCATGTGGAAGAATAAGAGGAAGGATTGTGGGCCCAAAATGGGTAGGAACTCTACAGGAAGACCAACAAAGTCAACTAATCTGGACCCTTGGGCCTCTCAGAGACTGAACTAAAGAGCATACAATACATAGGCTGCTCTTTAGAGACCTAGGCCTTCCTTACTTCAGAAACACACATGCAGCAGATGTGTCCTTGGTCTTCATATGGGTCCTCAACAGCCGCAATGGAGGTTATCCCAAAAGCTGTTGCCTGTATGTGGGATATGTTTTTCTAGCTGGGCCTGCTTTGTCTGGTCTCAATGGGAGAAGTGCTTAACCTCCAAGAGACTTGAAGTGCCAGGCTGGGGGGATACCCAGAGGGGCCCCATCTACTCAGAGGAGATGGGGAGGAGGGGATGGGGAAGGACTGTGGGAGAGGGTGACCAGCAGGGGCAGGATATAAAGTGAATAAGTTAAAAAATTAATTTAATTTAATTTAATTTAATTTAAAAAAAATAAACAGAAGGAAAGGTCCTGCTAAGCTTGGAGCATGCCTATAATCCCAGTTCCTGGGAGTCTGTGGCAAGAAGATTGAAAGTTAGAGACTTGACCTGGGCTGAATCCTGATCAGAGGGAAGAAGAGAGTGAGGGAGAGGAGACAGGTATTCCTATTTCTATAGGGAGCTGCAGTATAGAAGGAATAAATCAGGTCTTGGCAGCAACAAAAAGGCAGGTTTCTGAAGTAAAGAAATAGTTTTAGCATTGATTTCATCATTTCTACTGCTGTGAACTATGGGGCAGTGGACCGTGCCACCAGACAAGGCTGAGAAGGCAGTAGCAAAGTACAGGGTCCCAATAAAACTCATCGTTGAGAATGGCAGAAGTTCGGACTAGCTCCCAACCAGATACCTGTCCTGGAGCCTATGACCATGATATCCCACTAAGAGGACCATGACCACCAGTCACATAGCATAGAGCCCAGAGTTTTCCATACAAATGAGGTATCTAGGGGCCCTAAGTATTTAACCAATGCGTATCCCTTCCTCGGCATCCGTTCCTGCAGAAGGTAGTTAACCTCTGGTTGACCCTGAGAAAGTCGTATGCATCCTCAACCTCCTTCAAAGAGCGGTTTGGACAAAAGATGCATCCTCATCCTCCTTCAAAGAGCGGTTTGGACAAGTGAGGACTGTCTCTTACCTCAAGGACCTTGGGAAGAGGGGAGGCCAGGCATCAGACAGAGCTGTGCCTAATGTTTCCCATAGAGGGCCCCTCCACACTCCTGGCACTCATTAGGAGGTAAACTGGCCACTCCCCATACCGCACCCTCCCACCTCCGACCCCTCCTCCCTCTGCCCCCCCCCTGCCACCGCAGGCCCACAGCCCCAGCCCCACCCCTTCTCAACCCTTCGCTGTTCCAGCTGTTCCCAGTGGTGTCTGGGTGCCCAGGGGTTTAAGAACCACAGCTTCTGTCCCAGTCCCAGCTCTTTCTCACCTGGAGGAGCAAAGGCTGGGACTGTATCTTAGACTGTTTTGCCTTCCCTGGGCGGCTTGTGGGTGTCCCGCAAGACGGACGCCCCAGCATTGAGGAAGAATCGCAGCCTAGCACCTTTGCATTTCACCTCTCCAAGTAGCATATCAGAGACATTCCGACACCCCAGCGGCGCAGCGGAAATGCAGAGACACAGTGCAGAAGTAATTCCACAGATGTGTATAATGAAAGCAAAGATAGGTAGGAGTTAAAGGTAAAAGAAAATGTTTATACTGGAGGAAGCCTTTTCTTGTTGCTAATGAAGCCCTTATGCTCCCTTGGTGAGCACTGCACAGACCCAGTCTTCCCGGCCCGTGGAAGGGTGCACACAGCCTTATCCCCAGCCCAGGGACCGATGCTTCCAATGCTGCAGCATACCTGGCGCCAGGAAAGGCAGAAGTCTGAGGGTGATTTTGCATGAGTGTTCTGAAGTTTGGGGCTGTTTCAAGTTCTATTGTTTTTCATTTTGAGCCCTATAAACTTGGGTATGCTGCCACCAAGTGGGGGGATCTTCTCTAAGAGAACATCTCCCGCTGCTTTTATACTTTCTAAAACTTCATTTGCTTGTGTTCAAGACACACACAGAAGGATGGCGAGACAGGAGGGGGAAGGACAGACAGACAGAGAAGAGACAAAGAGAAATACACACATCTGTTTATTTGCGGACCCTGTTACCAAATCTGCCAGTGTCCCAACTATACCCCCTTGATCTACTCCTGAGGACACCTTCAGCTTTGCCGAAAATTCCTTTATGTGTGACAGCATCTTGCAGATCATCGATACCAACTACATTCTGATTAATGATTCCAATCAAGCCGTTGGTCTTCAGTGTCCATACTTTAACAGTAGAGTCAAACCACCCTATTTGTTTTATTATTGTGTTTCTCGTATGATAATTGTGTATAATAGGTTGAATCTGAGGTGTTCTTTCATTGGCCTATTGGATTGTGACTAGCAATCTCTAGCCATTTTTCCCCTTTATTTTTAGGACAGTTTTAAAAGGTTATTATCTGGCCAACGGGTTTTTGAACCCAGGGAATCACAACTGTGGAGCAGGTGCTCTGCCGTTGGACAGGACGGACGCCGACTTGATGACTTCTGTACAATACTAAAGAAATAGTATATTTCAGAGCTCTTGCCCTTGACATGGTTTGGTCATTAGCCCCTACTTGTTTTTTCTTTTTCCTATTTTGATGCATCAATATAAAGTGTGGTCTCAAGATGTTTACCAAGAGAACTCTAGTATGAAAATTCAATCCATTTTTTATATAAGAATCTCATCCATCCTGATGAAATACAAACTGTTTGCAAGATAGTGATCTTTAAACTATAATTCTATGGTACATGTGAATGGTTTTGTGTGTGTGTGTGTGTCGCACACACACACACCAATTGTCCTAGGCTGCTACTTGGCTGATCTTACTATATGCATCAGATTCTTATTGGCCTTGTAGATAATAATGGATATTTTTAAACTACACAAGTTATAAAATAAATTTCCATTGAATAGTCAAATATATGCTGCCAATTTCCATTCAGATATGCAGGCTGCATATGAGTTTTAAGCTTCTTATTAAAATTTTTCTCCATGTCTATAAGAAACACAAAAGAAAGAAGAAATTGCGATAACAGACACACAGCCACTGCCCTTAGCTCTCTCCTCGGGTCACCATCCCTCCTTGGGCTCTCTCCCTGAACTTCTTCAGCAGAAGGCGTTGCATGAGTATTTGGTAAGCCACTTTGGCTTTGCTCGGCAAGAGCACGGGGGTTAAATGCCTTGAAAGAAAGAACGCTGGTCTCAAGATGGAGATGCTCTGGAAACGGTTTCTATGGCTACACGGTGCGCTGTTATCTTAGCAAGGTGGGGAAAGGGAATCAAGCAAGCTGAAAGACAAGGGTGCGCAGACCTAGAGGATTTGAGGAGGAGCCAGTCCTAATTCGCCCTGCTCTTCTGTGGCCCTGCAGGTGGATCTGTGCGAGGACCACGTGTATGTGTGAAGTAATAGGAAAATGATGTGTTTCTGGGTGGATGAGGACTGGGGTGCAGGTGCAGCGAACAGGCTTGTCTGGGTTCTCAAAAAAAAAAACCCTTTGTTCTTTCTGTATAGAAATTTTTGACACTCTCTCAACTTTATTTCTGGCTTTGTCTTCCCAGTAACACACTGTTTGAGGTAAGTACCCTGCTTACCTTTCCAGGGAACGTGACCCAGTGAGGTGAAAGAGTTAGGAGACACGATCAAGACAACAGTAATGGCGAGATTCCCAACCTGCTGAGGCAGAAGCAACCCGGAATGGCTAGAAGGGATTCCATCAACTCTCGTGGAGACTATAGTATGATCTCAGGTCGGCCTGTTAATTCTTTGAATCATTATTGGATTATCTGTATAAGAGTCTTACTTTCCTGTGTTACTCGGTGGTCAGAGGATGTGTCCGGGTCTTACGCTTTTGCTCAGAGAATTGAAATAAAAGTTCACACAGTCTTGTGAAAAGATCTTTATTCGAAGGGACTTGTATTTAAAGCAAATTGATAGAACAGGCCAGCGCTGCTGTCAAGTGTGGCAGCAGGCCACATGAGCGAAGGTAATTGGGGGTTCCAAGTATTCATTGTTTGAAGCTTCCTATTATGGGGTTCAAGAGAAGGTTTGGTTGTTAAGGGGCACAGAGAAGGCAGCTCTCTATTTTTGATTAACGCATTAAGTTATATACCATTTCTCTGCTTCACATCTTACTTCCCACAATGCATCTTGTTTTGATCATATGTGTTCCAAACTACACACAGGCATAAGATGGCAAATAAGTGCTTCTCCCTAAAACTCACTTTAAACACAAATAAGTTTACCTTATTTATTGCACAGGTAACCAAAACCGGTTCAGGCCTGGCTGCCCTTATTATTCTTATGTCTGAATATAAGCGGAGTATAAGAGAATAGAGCTAAGTTTGATAAGTTCGCTAAAAAGAAAGCTTATCCCATTGTTCAGAATTGAGTATGTGTGCAGCTTACTTCAAGTGCAGATCCTGTCTTATTAAGTTGCCAGATACATTGTTCAGATAGGGTGTGTACGGACAGTATGTGCAAGCAAGCAGCCTAGATTTCTATGTGCATTTTTAGAAGAGGTATGTTTGCACAACACATGCAGGTAAAGGTCCTAGGCTGTCAGATAGCATCGGGATGTGTGTGTAATTCAAACCAAGTGGAGTCCCAGGCTGCTCAATTATTCCCTATACTAGCATGCCCAACTAAGTATGGTGATCACACTTTTAAAATCTTTTGTTCTCCTTCAAAACATGGCATCTAATCTCAAATCGGTGACAGGCAAATGTTGGTAAAGATAAAATAAAGAGCGGGTCAGAACCGTGAAGTCAGCAACAACACAGCCACTGGCTCGCTGCATTCCTCACAGCTCGGCTGATCGCCACCCCAAGAAAAATATGGAGTCATGTGATTCCAGAGAAGTGGTGTAGTGGTGTCTTCAATAAAACTCTCTGAGAAGCTATAGGAGGCTAGGGCTGCCATGTAGAGGGAGGGGCAACTGGGAGGTAGGTCGGCCACACTCTGGTAAATAACCCTCACTTTGAAGGGGGATTAGTTGGAAAGAGGAAAAGGATCAGCAAAAAATGGAGTAGGTCAAGAAAGGATAAAGAAGACGGGTGAATGTCATCAAAATACATTATATGCATTTCAGAAAAACGCCACGATAGAATCTATCATGATGCCTAACAAATATATACTAATCTCTTTTCAATGAAAAGTATATTTTCTCTCATTAAAAAAAAAAAAGGAAGGAGTGTGAATGGAAGCAGGTGGACCAAGGTTAATCTCTTTGAGATGTTGGGCGCCAGGGCAGACTTTGCCCATGCTAGGCATCCTCTCTGCCATGGAGCTGCATCCCACACGCCCTTTCACACTATTCTGAGGCAAGCTGTGATAGTTTGAATAAAAATTTCCTGCCATAGACCCATAGGGAGTGGCACTATGAGTAGTTATGGCCTTATTGGAGTAGGCGCAGTGTTATTGGAAGAAGTGTGTCACTGCGAGTGAGCTATGTAGTCTCCGAAGCTCAAGTCAAGGCCTGGTGGCGACTGCCTTTTCATGCTGCCACAGAACCCAGTGTAAGAAGCCCTAGCTCCTTCTCCAGCAGCCATGTCTGGATGCTGCCATGCTTCCTGCCATGATGATAATGAACTAAACTTCTGAACTGTAAGCCAGACCCAGTTAAATGTTTTCCTTTATAAGAATTGCCATTGTCATGGTGTCTCTTCACAGCAATAAAACCCTAAAACACAAGGCCTCACCAGGTTTCCTAGGCAGTCCTTGAAAGCTCCTGCTTCATGCTCCGGAGTATCTGGGATTAAAGAAGTCCAGTCTTGGGTCCTGCTCAAGGATGAGTTTAAAAACTACTTCTTTCATGGGTTGTCATAAAAAAAGAATTAGAGGCCAGGAGGGCAAACAGTGGGCACTGGTGTGTTTTCACAGTTTCCAATGCTAAGCCTTGGCGGGAGGGATTGGGTAAGCTTGGCTTCTTAGGCACCTCCATTTTTACTTGACCTCTTGGGGGGGGGAGACTGCATATATCCAGTTATAATCACATCCTAAGAGACTAGAGATTAGCACTTCAATTTCTGAGTCTGTTGTGTGGGATGGGGTACCCATTCTATAACATGGCCCATTTATCATCTTTGATTTAAAGGGGAAAAAGATTATCTGCAGCTACACTGGAAATGTAAACTGGGGAAGCCAGTCAGTTATTAGCAAATGGAAGTTTGTCAAAAGAAGAGACAGATTACTGTAATCTCAGCTCAGTGCTGAGTAGAACAAGAGAGGGAAGAGGGAGAGGGAAAGGGAGAGGGAGAGAGAGAGGGAGAGGGAAGCCAGTGCTGCCTCACTGGCCTTCTCTTCTAGGGATATTTGAGCTGATAAATGCATATAATGGAAGTCTCTCTTGATTCAAGCCTTTGTTTTCTAGGTAACTGTTCAGTTCTGCTGTCTAAGAGTTTAGAGAGTCCTTGTTTTCCTGAGCCCCTTCAACAGACATTAGAACTTCCTGAAGAAGTCTTTTCAGGTACCCTATCATGGTGATAACCCTGGATTTAACATTCAGTTCCAGGGACAGAAGCACACTGTTAAAATGAAAATGCGTTCTTAAAAATAGTGGGTGTTTGGTTTGGTTTTGTTGTTTTTAAGACATGGTTTCTCTCTGTAGCCCTGGCTCTTCTAGAACTAGTTCTGTAAACCAGGCTGACCCTAAACTCACAAGTCACAGAGATGAGCTTGCCTCTGCCTCCCGAGTGCTGAGATTTAAAGCATTCACCACCACCACCCAAGGGTTTTGTTTGTTTTTATAATTACACTATAGTCTACCTACAGTGAGCTGATGAAGTTGCTACTAAGTCTTTCCTTGTGACAGCCTTTGAAGTAGGGGCTGTGGATTATAGATGAAACGGTGGTTAGACATTTATTGTGCTCTAATTTTCCTATTTTGTTTGCTAATCAATACACACACCAACAATTGTCATTGCACAGCTAGCAATTAAGACCATGTGATGGCCAGGAAGAGGTGGTACACGCCTTTAATCCCAGCACTTGGGAGGCAGAAGCAGGCAGATTTCCGGGTTCAAGGCCAGCCTGGGCTACAGAGTGAGTTCCAGGATGGCCAGGACTGCACAAGGAAACCCTGTCTTTTTGTTTGCTTGTTTGTTTTGTTTTGTTTTTGTTTTGTTTTTTCAAGACAGGGTTTTTCTGTGTAGCCCTGGCTGTCCTGGAACTCACTCTGTAGACCAGGCTGGCCTCTCAAGTGCTGGGATTAAAGGCGTGCACCACCACTGCTCAGTGGAAACCCTGTCTTGAAAAACCAAGAGAGAGAGAGAGAGAGAGAGAGAGAGAGAGAGAGAGAGAGAGAAAGCGTGTGATGGCTTATGGCTTATGCTTATAAGTCCCAGCACATGGGAGGCTGAGGCAGAAGGTTTGCCATAAGTTGAAGTCCAGTCTGGGCTAGAAAATTCCAGACCAGCTCAGGCTGTAATGTGAGACCCTGACACCCCCTCCCTCTCTCCCTCTCCCTCTCCGATTTTAATTTGGCAGAAGCTACATTTTATAACAATTCATCCAACTTGATATTTCATGCTCCCAAAAGAGAATCAACATGAAGTAACACTGATCATGAAAGATGCTCACGCTTGAGACAGTCCGCTTGGACCTCTCCAATTTCAAGTACACTGTTCAGGTTACTCTTGAATGCAAAAGACTGGTGCTGAGATTCCAAGGGGAGTAGTACAAGTCTTCCTACAAATGAGCTGCAGCACGGAGGAAGAGATGAGTCAGAGCATGGATCTCTTCAGTAGGAGTTAGGTTGAAGTACATGAAAGAGAGAGACATCACCAAGACAGTGAGGAGGACAAGGGAAGGTTCGTAAATAAGAGAGGCTTTGTCCTGGGATTTGACAGGCAGACTCCTGATTGGGGACATTTGAAAGGAGAGCATTCAGACAAGAGGGAAGAGCTAAGTGCAAAGGCACGGTTGGGAATGGGTGGGGCATGTCTGGCAGAAGATGAGGGGGTATTTATTGTGTCACAGCACCAACCTTCTCTTAGTGTTTATTCTTAGGGAGCAGCTCTGAGTCTTCTGTACAATGGCTTTCCCACCATGTGGAGAGGAATAAATAGGAAAGGTAGATGGAGCCGCACCTTGCGTTGCCTTTTCTCGGGTGTCGTCTGAATACCTAAGGGTCCATTCTGCAGGTAAAGTGGAGCAAGCCATGGATTGTGGGCTGGACTTGGACCTGACCATTGTTCTGTAAGCAAGGCTGCTCAAATGGCTTTCTGTATGATCAACATTCAAAGGATGAGGACCACAGTTAGAGGCAGGCAGATCAGGGGGTGGGGGTAGGAATGCTGCTGCAGCCAGATGAGGGAAAACAGAGACCTGAGGAGCTGGAGGACAACGGAGTCAAAGAGAGGGGCAAAGGGGATTTTTCTCCTGTTGAAAGTGTAGCCCTGCTACTCCCAAAGCAGGGGGACAGCTTTGAGATGTGTTCTAATCCCAAGGGTCTGGAAGGGTAGCTTTGTGACACGTAAGAATCTTACATTCCAATAATCACCATCCCCAAAATGTAGGAACAAGAGAGAACTTTGGACAGACCTCTGAAGATTTCAGAAGTGAGTACACCTCTCCTGCCCCAGTTATATCAGCTGAAAGGAACATGGTAAAAACTCCTGACCACAATATTACCAATTAGCTGCTGAGACTCCAGTACGGAGACAGGAGGATGCTGAACACAGTGTTGCTCTCCCTTAGCACTAACAGGGTACCTGAAGCCTTCCTGTGGGTCTTGTAATCCTGCACTTTACTTTAAGTTCCCAAAACTAAAAAGATAAACAAGAATTTGATCTAAATGTCAGCATAAGTCAGTGAAGAAAATGAGGATAGAAAAGAAGATCATGAGAAACCATTGTGCAGAAGACTCGGAGTTGCTCGCTAAGAGTAAACACTAAGTGGTTGAGAAACTGCTGACATCTTGAGGAAGTTAGCTAAGGGAAACGAACAGACAGACAGACAGACAGACAGATGCAGGCCTTTGATCGCATCTTGGCAAAAACAGCAGAAGATGAAATGATCTGTGGTCCGAGAAGACACTTTGTGCTGCGATTATAAAAAAATAAAAATAAAATAAAGGAATTACCTACACCTGGCCTCTAACTGGTAAGTCTGTCCTTACTTAACTTTATGTATCAATGATCTGCCCACATGTATCTGCAGTTAAACTTTATAGCAACCCCATGAATTCCATATATTTCCCAGCTTTTAAAATGGGCCACTCAGAAAGATTAAGCAACAAACCCAGCATCACACAGCTGTGATGCGATGGAGCTAAGAGATTAAGCACAGTCAATCTGACTCCAGAGTCCATGTTACTAAAACAGGACACTGATGCCATTTTATGCTTGAAGACGGGGAGGGGAAAAGGGCTTGTTTGGTTGTTGGGTTGGTTTGTTAGTCAGGTTTTCCTTCCATTTTTTTTCCTTTTTGAGAAATTGAATGTATGAGTATTACATGTATATAATTTCTACCACCTCTTCCTTCCAACTCCTCCCACGTCCCTTAACTCCCCCTCAAATTCTTACCTTCTTATTTCTGTTAAGTGTGTGCATGTGTGTGTGGTGTGTATGTCTGTGTTTAGGTGCATGTGTGAGTTCTTGCATGCATGTGTGCGTGCATGCATGCGTGTGTGCATATTTGCATACAAGTGCATGTGTGCATGTGTGTCATTGCATATGTACTTGGATGTGTATATGCGTATGTGCCTGTGTATATGTGTCCTCACATTCGTGTGCCTGTATTTGTGTCTGTGAGCTTGTGTGCATGCGTATGTACTTCTGTGTGTACCTGTGTGCATGTGTGTGCGCACATGTGTGAACTACAACCTGTTGAGTCCATTTTGTGCTGCTAATATACACGTTTAGTGTTTGCCAAAGTGTGCTGAATATGGGCTCTGGTCCTTTCACTGTCCCTTCAGTATTCCTTGTCGTTGTCTTTTTCAGTCCTTCCCTACTTGTGGGTCATGACCTCGTTGGGGGTCTCATATCAGATGTCTTGCATATCAGATACTTCCATTACAATCATTAACAGTAGCAAAATTACAGTTATGAGGTAGCAACACAATAATTTTATGGTTGGGGGTCACCACAAAACAAGAAACTGTATTAAAGGGCTACAACATCAGGAAGGGTGAGAAGCACCCTTGGTTCTGAAGAATCTCATGAGAGCACTGTCGAAGGCAATGACTTTGCTGGAGGCCAAAGGCAGTCGTAGCATCCATAGCTGTCCCTTTTCTCTCTATAGTTAACCACTTAACCAAGTCATGAGGGTATTAGAAACTCAGAGATGAATTAGATGTGGTTCTCGCCTTCAAGGAATGCATAATGCAATAGGGGTAGCCACCAGGCTTCCTTCTGCACACAGACATTTGCTATCCAAAGCATGGTATGCTGGGACCTCCAGGAGAGGTGTTACTTGTTGAAGAAAACTTGGGGATACAGGGAGTGGAAGACTGGCTCTACCAACAGTGAATATTAAGGTGAAGTAACAAGAACATTACCATACCTGAGAAGGAAGCCACAGTTGTTCCTTGTGGCTGGCTAGAAGAGTACATGTGATCACATATGCTGAATTCACAGGTCACACTACTGCATAACACACCAGGGAGTTTGGTGTTTAATGTTTTTGAAGGAATTGAAGCTTGAAGCAGGAAGACAAATCTTATTTTTCTTGAAAAAAAATTCAAGTCTATGAAGAGTAGATTGAATTCATTAAATGCATAGAGGAAATTTTAAACTATTGCAGTAATCCAAGCAACCAGTTACAGACTCCTAAACTGAGGTCACATGGATAAAACAGGAAGAGCTAAGAAGATACTTGGGATAGAACCTATGCCTGATGACGAGATGGTGCATGTTTACGTGAGAGGTGAGGGGCTTCTCTAGTAAAGTGGGAACTAAATCCAGGTTTGGGAAGGACCTGCATTAGAAGAACATTTCAAAATAGATAATCAGAGTCCATGAATCAATAATCTATGCAGCTATGTGTTGAGATTGCTTGACACCAACACTTCCCACACACCCAGATTGATTCCTAGACTGGAAACTTGTCAGCCAAGTCCTCATCTGACATATTTCAGTTCACGAGGAGAGTGAGAACATTTACAATCTTCACCCCCCTGAGTTTTGACTTTGGAGGTCGGATGGGATCCAAGCTTTCAACTCATTCTAAGGCATGACTGAGAGGGAGACTAGCTATGACACCCCAGTGTGTAAGCCAGAAGCCTGAGAGACACTAAGGTTACAAGAGATTGCACAGGTTACAAGACAGGTTTGGTTGTGAGACAAGAATGATGGTGATGTTTCCTTCTGGGGGGACATGTAAAGAACTGAGTTGTATACATAGGTTTGGAACTCAGAAGGGAGAATTTATTTGGAAAAAAATGACAGTAGTTGAAGCCATCGATTTAGGGGCTGTTGTAGGAGAATGTGCAGCAAAGGGAAACATGGTGGAGGCCCTGAGGACACTAGTGTTTGAAGTAAAGCCTGAAGACAATGATAAGGAATCTGCCAGGGAGGTAGGAAGACTGATCTTACAGAAACTGACAGGGACAAGAATTTCATTTTTTAAAAAGACATAATATTCATAAATTTATAAAAATTCAAGTAATATAAGAGGAAAAAAAGGTCTTCACTAGTTCATAGGAGAGTGACCCTGATGACCTAGGGGCTGATTTAAAGAGAAGCCAGATGATGGAAGATTGGGAACAAAGGGGGTGTAGTAAATTAGAGCCCTGAATTACAGATTGTAGTCTAAAGAGACTCTGCAATTAAGAAAAGAGAAGACAGGCAATAATAGGTGTGGTCACCACGAGCCTCTTTCCCTTCTACAGCAGCACTTGTATAAAATGAGGAGGCATTTTGTACCTTATGTTGGTTGTGACGCTGACGATGAAAGGGTGCTAAGGTAGGCAGCATGGGACGCCTCTCAGCTGTCCCGATGCTACTCCCCTTTAATACAGTTCCTCATATTGTGCCTACCCCTCAAAAGAAATGCTGCTGCTACTTCATAACTGTAGTTCTGTTCCTGTTACGAATTGTGATGTAAATATCTGGTATGCCAGATATCTGGTTTGTAGCCCCCAGATGGGGCTTGTGACTACCTGTTGAGAAACCATTTTTCTAGAGCAACCTGCTTTTCTCCTTAGCATAAGTAGCATATCTTCATGTTCTTGTACCATTTGTGCCTTTCCCCGCTTGAGAAACCTATTCTTCTCAATGTGCTAATCTTATTTCTTACTGAGAATAGTCTGTCTCCACTAGAAGACATTTTTGCATCTCCACTTCTATGATGGGAAACAGGAAATGAAATTCCTTCCGTGTTTTTCAGACATGAAATGTTCCTGGCTCCAAGAGGAGATTCTTGTCCAGTTAAACTGTTTCCTCCAAAATCTTTCCCCATCTTCCTATAGGATCCCCTCAAATCTTGCAGTGTCCACAACATGATGGCGCCTGCATCCCGACCCCCCCTCACCTATAGTAGCCAAAGCTTTTATGGACTGGCACATGGCCCAGAAGATCTCCCTATCCCACCTCCAGCTGTGTCCTCATGGTCCAGAATTTTCTCAGCCTACCTTCTTTGTCACATTGGTACTTTGGGTTGGATATAGTCTCTTCTCTAAGAGCATCCTCCCGAAAGGTTTGTGAACTGAGAGCTTGATCCCTAGGGTAGTGATATGAGAGGTACTGAAGTCATTGAGGCAGGGTGGGAGGATTTTTTGTTTGTTTTGTTTTTATAAAGATTTATTATTTATTATGCATACAGCGCTCTGCCTGCATGTATGCCTGCAGGCCAGAAGAGGGGCACCAGATCTTATAGTAGATGTTTGTGAGCCACCATGTAGTTGCTGAAAATTGAACTCAGGACCACTGGAAGAGCAGCCAGTGCTCATCTCTTCAGACTAGGGAGTTTTTATAGTTCTCTTGGAAGTCATCAGATCTCATAATGTGGTGGATCCAAAAGAACAACACTGGATCCTCCCGCCTGCCCTCTGGCTTTCTGTGTGACATCACAATTCTCATACCTACTGTCACCATTCGAATACCATTTGCCACAAGGTCTCACCTGGAGATGCACAAATGGAACATCCAAATCTTAGACTTCAGCTCCAAAAGTATGACCTAAATAGGTAATACTCTCTTCTTCATCAAGTATTTATCCAGTCTGGGATATTTTGTTACAGCAGCAGAAAGGCATCTAAGATCCATTGGGTGGCACAGAATCAGAGATGGAAATGGGGAAGAAACACTGGAAGCATCAATAATTCATATACAGAAAGTACCTTAAGGCAGGGCAGCAAGTTCCCCCAAACTGAGAGGGTGTGAAGAGAAGAGATGATGGAGTGTGTGGGTACAGGAGAGGAGGTGGAGAAGATTTGAGTGCCTACAGAAAATATCACTCTTGGGTAAAACAGATCCACATGAGGCCCAGAGGACCTCATGATTTAAAAATCAAGTTTGGGGGGGCTGGAAAGATCCCTCAGTCAATGACAAGGTCAATGACATTCTTGCATAAGAACCTGAGTTCAGATCTCCAACACATCAAAAAGTCAGGCATGGCTGTACTCACACTGTACCGGCAGCACTGGGGCATGAGGAGAGACAAGGGTATCGTCGGGGCTTACTCCCTGGCTGCTTTTATTGCAATCAGAGTTTCTGCCTCAAGGGAATAGTGCAAGGCATGACAGAGTAGAATACTTAACATTCTCTGTTGGCATGCATGCACATATTGTGCATATATCATACATATGAGAGAGAGAGAGAGAGAGAGAGAGAGAGAGAGAGAGAGAAAGAGAGAGAGAGAGAGAGAGAGAGAGAGAGAGAGAGAGAGAGAGAGAGAGAAGTGTATGCAAACTCTTGGGCCACCAGCCACATATTCAACATTTTTAGATCTTATCCCAACAAGATGAAAAATGTTCTCTCCAGCCTCCTGGCCGCACTCACAAAGCCTCAGCTCTAGTGTAACCTGGTGATTACCAGAGTCCGCCCACTCCGACATGGCTACTCTCACTGGCCACCTGAACATCACCTATTTTCCCCTCCCTGGTTTAGAATGATAGATGCTTAGCCACACCCATCCAGCATTCACCTGGGATCTCGGGCTCTGGACTCAGGCCCTCGCATCTGTGCGGCAAGTGCTTTCCCTACCGAGCCACCTCTCCAGCCTTCCCAGGACTCCTGTGTTCTTGCCTCTGTCCTACTGATAAGCATTTGCACTGAGCTGATCAAAGTCCTGTGAGACCTTCAGTTTACTCATCTGAAAGTGGAGATAAATTAGAGCAGATCTTGACGTCCGAGCAGTTCACATGCACCATTTGACCTCCAATGAGGACTTTCAAACTAACTGTTCTCAACTGTCCCGATGCTGCTACCCTTTGATACAGTTCCTCATGTTGTGCTGACCCCTCAAAAGAACTGCTTCCAGGTGCCTGTTGAGTGCTGTGCACCAGTGGACTAATTTAAATTCAGTTAAATGTATGAAGGTGAGTTCTTTGAATTCCTTTCATTAAAATTATAACATGACCGACGAGCACGAATGCTCAGTCACACAGCAGCCTTACTTCCAGTAGGAGCCACGTATGGCTTTCGTGTAACAAGCTTGAAGTTATGGGTTTTGGTTTGGATTTTTTGTTTTCCCTATTTAAAACCAGTTGAGAACATTTATAATTCTGTGACTGATTTCATGACTAGCACAGCTCTGAAATGTACCTGGAGCAGTAATAGAAAGGGACTCTCCCCTTATGCCTAAATAATCTTCATGTGTTTGGATCTGAATTGAATTGGATATTTCTTCTCCCTCCATTTCAAACAGGCAATTATTGACAAAAATGACAGAAAAAATCCTGGAAAAGTTCGATGCCCTGGAGGAGACAGAAAGGATACTTGCAGCTATCAGGGAAAAGGTATGTATGGTAGAAGTTAAATATAAAGTACTCATAAAAAAATGAACATTTCAGGTATGATTTTTACTTTGTAACCAATAGTGCATTAAGCCAGGCAGTGGTGGCGCATACCTTTAATCCCAGCACTTGGGAGGCAGAGGCAGTCAGATGTCTGAGTTCAAGGCCAGACTGGTCTACAGAGTGAGTTCCAGGACAGCCAGGACTACACAGAGAAACCCTGTCTCAAAAGACAAACAGACAAACAAATAATGGTGCATTAAGATGAAGATATGAATGAACTTGATAGAATCAAATACCTATCAGTTGAATGTCACATATCTAAGTAGATAACAAAAAGATTCATTAATCAAGGGAGTAATTCAGTGGTAGAGAGCTGGCCTAATATACTGGAGGCCCCCAGTACCACAAAACAAACAAACAGCAACAGAACAGCAACGATAAGAATTAACTATGGCTGCCACATGCTAGGTCACATGTATATCAAAACTGCCTTAAAAAGTACTACCTCCCACAAACAATAAATATGGCTATAGATAGTTGTTAAAAATGTGTTAAGTATATACAAAGTTATTTTAGGAGTTATATGAAAAGTACCAAGTCCCACTCCTAACCAGTAAACCATTAGCAATTGCTGCTGGAAGAGGAAGATCAGGTTTCTTCAGAGTGACACTGGGTATAACAGCCATACTCCAAGGCAGGCTACATGCTCAGGAGTAGTTGCTCAACACAATTGAATTCAATGGGTTTTCTCTCTCTCTCTCTGTGTGTGTGTGTGTGTGTGTGTGTGTGTGTGTGTGTTTTGTTGTTGTTGTGTTGTTTGTTTATTTTTGGTTTTGGTTTTTAAAGAGAGAAAGAACTTGATGTTGGTGGGCAGATCTGGGAGAAGTTGGAGAATGGGAAAGAATATAATCAAAATGTAATATATCAAAAAAATGGGGTACAGAGCTAAACAAAGAATTTTCACCAGAAGAAATTCGGATGGCTGAGAAGCACCTTAAGAGATGTTCAACATCATTAGTCATCAGGGAAATGCAAATCAAAACAACCCTGAGATTCTACCTCACACCAGTCAGAATAGCTAAGATTAAAAACTCAAGGGACAACAGGTGCTGGCAAGGATGTGGAGAAAGAGGAACACTCTTACACTGTTGGTGGTAGTGCAAGATGGTACAACCGCTCTGGAAATCAGTCTGGCCGTTCCTCAGAAAATTGGGCATGACACTCCCAGAGGACCCTGTCATACTATTCCTGGGCATATACCCAGCGGAATCCCCTTCATATAATAAAGACACATGCTCCACTATGTTCATAGCAGCCTTATTTATAATAGCCAGAAGTTGGAAGGAGCCCAGATGTCCCTCAAAGGAGGAATGGATACAGAAAATGTGGTATATTTATACAATGGAATACTACTCAGCAATTAAAAATAATGAATTCATACAATTTGTAGGTGTTATGGTTTGTATATGCTTTTCCCAGGGAGTGGCACTATTAGGAGGTGTGGCCTTGTTGGAGTAGGTGTGTCACTGTGGGTGTGGGCTTAAGACCTTCACCCTAGTTGCCTGGAAGTCAGTCTTCTACTAGCAGCCTTCAGAACTCTCAGCTCCTCCTGTACCATGCCTGCCTGGATGCTACCATGTTTCTGCCTTGATGACAATGGACTGAACCTCTGAGCCTGTAAGCCAACCCCAATTAAATGTTGTCTTTTATAAAACTTGCATTGGTCATGGTGTCTGTTCACAGCAGTAAAACTCTAACTAAGACAGTAGGCAAATGGTTAGATCTGGAAAATATCATCCTAAGTGAGTTAACCCAATCACAAAAGAATACACATGAAATGCAATCACTGATAAGTGGATATTAATGAGCCCGAAAACTCTGAATACTCAAGGCACAATTAGCAAATCAAAAGACTCCCAAGAAGAAGGAAGGAAAGGACCCTGGTCCTAAAAAGACTGGATTCAGATTTGTAGGAGAGTATCAGAACAGAGAAATGGGGGGGGGGTGATTGGGGAATGGGTGGAGCGAAGAGGACTTATGAGACATATGGTGAGGGGGGAACTGGGAAAGGGGAAAGCCTTTGGACTGTAAACAAAGAATATAGAAAATAAAGGAAAAAAATTCTCCAAAAAAAACCTTATAAAAGGAAAAGTACCATTTGGTATTGTTACTAAATTACAAATATTACAGATAATATATAGAAAGAAAGTAAACTAAATATATGAAAAATAAATACTTCAAAAGAAAGTAAACTAAAATAGGCAAGACTCAGAATTCAAGACTAAAACATATCAAAGATAATAGTTCCCAAACACTAGAGTTTTAGTACATATGAGCAAGTTAATTTATGCTCCCTGGAAATTCTTAAATATTGTACTATCGGCCTTCAACCACCTGTGGCTCCAACAGCCATCCAACAGGAAGTATATCTCCAGCTCAGTCTCAGTGTGGTTTCTCCACGTTCTGCAACCAAACTCCAGCAGCAAGGTCTTACTCTACTTCAATTCAGAGGAACAACAATCAGCAGTACTGGCAACGTAGCTTCACAGTGTTGGTATTCTCAGAGACCCCCATGGGCCATCCCCTAACAGCCTTATTGTTCCTGGACGTGTCTTTTCAGCTCACAATGTCTTCCTCAAATCTTTAATTGACATATCTACTGTTCTTCTACAACGTTTTTACAAGTCTGTAAAATGCTCAACAATTAGCATTACTTAATTTTTTTATTGGATAAATTCTCTATTTACATTTCATTTCCCTTTTTCTGGTTCCCTACCCCCGAAAGGTCCCCCACGCCCTTTTCCCTCCCCATGTTCCCCCATCTACTCTTTCCCACTTCCCTGTTCTGGTATTCCCTTACACTGATGCTTTGAGCCTTTCCAGAACCAGGGTCCACTCCTTCCTTCTTGTTAGACATCATTTGGTATGTGGATTGTGTCTTTGGTGTCCCAGGATTCTAGGCTAATATCCACTTATCAGTGAGTGTATACCATGGGTGTTCTTTTGAGACTGTTACCTCACCTAGTATGATGTTCTCCAGCTCCATCCATTTCTCTAAGAATTTCATGAATTCATTGTTTCTAATGGCTGAGTAGTACTCCATTAAGTTAGCAAGGTCTAATACAGTAAGAAAAGATTCCATCCCTTGAAGTGATTATTTTATCAAAAAGGCAATGTTGAATACATCAGTGCAGTAGAACACTACCTCATCTGACTTTCCCTAGCCCACTGCCATCTTCCAGGAGAAATCTGTCGTCTTCATCCCGGGGTGCTGCACTACTTGGGTCCACCATACATCTCCCACCCACAATGGTTCAGTGAAGCCAGATCATACTGATGTCCAGGGTACCGGGCCAAAGGCACTAATACATTGACGTGGGATTCTCATCCTTGCCCTGGCTCCTGGCTGAGGATAACAAGCTCCAAGTACGAACTGAGGCCTCACCTCTCCATCAGTGATACCTAACTAGTTAAAGAGATCCAGACTGGGTGAACTTTCTCCACCCTGGTATACCTTCTTGCAGTGAAGAAATATAAACATCATTCTCTGTATGGGAAATAACCACCCGACCCAGGACAAGCTTAATCATTTTTAAGCATACGGTTCTATCCCCATATCCATCTACTGCTGGTCATTGCCCCTGGTACTTTGAGAATCTCATAAATTAAAGTACACTCAAATCCAGTTTCCACTGAAACACAAGTGTTTCGCATATTAGTCAGGAACAAACAAATCTACAGTTCAATGTGGAGTCTGCAATTACTATTTGATAGTAACCTTGAGTTCTACCAAAGGCTATTTCTTTCTTCCACATTAAGGAGCTGGAGGGGGCAATGCCAGGTCCCTCCCTGTCTTTTACTCCTTTCACACTGGCAAACTGCCAACCAACCTTTAAGCCTTCCAAAGACTCATAAGCACTATTTGAATTTCTGGCAATCCCCCCATCTCCCACCAGGAACTCCAGAATCTTACCACCGTTGCTTTCAAGTAACTTGGACAGTTACAATCACCATTTTCATCTCTTGGGTGTTGTAGAACCTTCTGATTTCAGCTCATCTGTCAGTGTAAAGCCTTCAGATCTGCCAAAACTCTTCTTCCTCATAAAAATTGCACCCTTCCCTCCATAGAGCTCAGCCAGGCCATTGAAGACCCATTTCAGTATTTGACGCCCATTTCTATCCAGCTTTGTGGAATGGACATCGAACACTGGCTCTCTGGTCCACACTTCCCTCACTCTCCTCTCTGTCCTGTCCTCTGCTATCTTCCTGCCCCTGATACGCAGGCACCCATGCTGCTAATAACTGGCGTATAGATGGCGGCCTCTCAGGAACCTGAGTCCCTCTGATTTCCTCAGATCCTTCAGCCTCGTCTGAGGGATGATCAAGCAGCCCTATCACTTAGTTTCTCTGCCTCTACTGCATTCGGTTATTGCTGGACTGTCTCTGACCCGCCAGCTCCCGAATAATGACAAAGAAACTTATTGTTATTTATTAAAGCCGCCAGCCCCAGCGGTCCCTCTTTCTAAGGGGAAAGAGTATCGGCTGAGGCAAGACTTAGTTGTGCAAGATATTTAGGGTTGCTGTTTTAATAATAAAATATTTATCTATGTTAAGTCTAAGTCACTTTGCTGCTGTAGCTGACCTGCCTGAGAAAAGGCCAAGAAATGGAAGTGTTTGGTGGTTAGCACCTCGGCGGGGATTAAGTAAAGTAGGCTTGGGCACCATAGCAGGGGTTTGAGTACAGTAAAAGCTGCCCAGCTCTAACTTTCAGCCTGCTAGTTGAAGTCACAGGAAGAAAAGAGGGAAACTTTGAAGTGATTTTAATCTTTATTTCTAAGTTCTCTCTAAAAGGTTTTCTATGAAAGTTCTCTAAGAAAGTTTTTCTAAAAAGTTCTTCATTTCTGTTTTTAAAAGTTCTCTTAATCCTATTCTTTCTTCCATCTTTGATGTAATTATGCCCTCATTCTGAATTCCTTACTACCAATTTTACTTCCAATTGCTATATAAGCCAATGTAATCTATCTTAGTCTTTTGTACCTTTTTTTTAGGAGAATAGATCACACGGTTTATCCAACCATCCCTCCCCCGCCCCCTTTTTTTGCAAAGTTCACTAGAAGTTCAAACATAAATTCAAATCATAAATTGAAGAAGTTTACAACAGAGAATGTTACAAGCGTATCCATTAAGAGTAATTATCTAGCTAAACACTCATTATCTGTCACTAGTTCAACAGGTTCATTGAAAGTTAAAAATCGTAATTTTTGTAACTAAGTATTAGTGAAGTTTCGTATAGATAAACCCAGTCTATTTTATCTTCTGTCCTACCACCTATAGGAAATCCTTGCATCCCTGGGGTCTCCTTTCCAACTTACACATGGCTCCGTGAAAGAATCTCCTCTTCCCCATCAGTTGGTTAGGTTACTACTTCTATAACTTGGGGAGGGACTTTGAAAATCTTTAACTTTCTCAACTTTGTGAGTCTTATAAGTTTCATAAACTTCCTGTCTTCTGACTTTCCCTTCTCTCCCCCGCCCTGTCCCCATACAAGAAGGTTTCAATTCAGAGAAAAATGATTCTCCAGCAACTATATAGGTCTATCCTTAAATTAAAAAAATTTAGATAGAAGGGCACCTGAATGGTAATCAGCTTATTTTCTTTATTAAGTAGATGGGTAAAGGTCACACAGCCCAAGGACAAGATTCTTTTCAAATTTTAATTCATAATGGTTTTGGTCTTTAATTTTAAACCTGAACTATTTTTCATTATTACCTTTCATACAAATTCTCTCTCTCTCTCTCTCTCTCTCTCTCTCTCTCTCTCTCTCTCTCTCTGTGTGTGTGTGTGTGTGTGTGTGTGTGTGTGTGATGTGTGTGTGTGTGTGTGTGTGTGTGTGTGTGTGTGTGTGTGTGTAGAAAGAGAATGGTTAATTTTTGTCCTTAATATACAGAATCTGCTTGTAGAAAGAGCTCTTACTTTTTCATTTTGACTTCACTGCAGAATGCCAACCATCGAGAAAGAAAAAAGCCTTTGATCACACCCCTGCTGTTTGACCTTCATGCGGAATTTGGAGACACAATTACCCCATCTGCATCTAAGACAGTAGCAAAGATCATAGAAGATAAACCACATGATCTTAAGAACTCAAAAAAGTAACTATTATAATTTACCTGTACTTTCTTTAGGTTATTTGATAATATAAGAAATTAAAACTAGCTCAGCATAGTGGTGCATGCCTTTAATCCCAGTACTTGGAAGGCAGAGGCAGGGGATCTCTATGAGTTTGAGACCAGCTTGGTACACATAGCAAGTCTCAATCCAGCCAGAACTACAAAATGAGACCCTGTCTCAAAAAAAAAAAAAATCTTATGACATATTTGTGGGTTAAGATATACTAGATTAATATTCTGAATATTCCTGTTTAGAAATTAGCTAAATATTGATGATAATTACAATTCTAATTTTTTTTCAAGACAGGGTTTCTCTGTATAGCCCCGGAACTCACTCTGTAGACCAGGTTGGCCTTGAACTCAGAAATCTGCCTGCCTCTGCTTACAATTCTAATTTTTAAAGAAAGACTTTTTGAGTTAGGAGGTGGTGGCATAGACCTTTAATTCCAGTACTCAGGAGGAAGAAGACAAGACAAGTTCAAGACCATCCTGGCCTACAGAGTGAGTCCCAGAACAGCAAAGGCTACACAGAGAAATCCTCTAAAAACAAACAGAAAGTAAGAAAGAAAGTAAGAAAGTAAGAAAGAAAGAAAGAAAGAAAGAAAGAAAGAAAGAAAGAAAGAAAGAAAGGGGGCTGGAGAGATGGCTCAGTGGCTAAGAGCACTGACTGCCTATCCAGGGGTCCTGAGTTCAATTCCCAGCAACCACATGGTGGCTCACAACCATCTGTAATGGGGTCTGATGCCCTCCTGGTGTGTCTGAACACAGCTACAGTGTACTCATATACATAAAATAAATAAATCTTTAAAAAAAAAAGAATAACGTGTGTGTGTGTGTGTGTGTGTGTGTGTGTATTTTCTTAAAAAAAAGAAAGACAGAGAGAGAAAAGAGAAAAGGAAGAAAAGAGAAAGAAAAAAATGAATGAAAAGGACGACTTTTCTAAAAATTAATTCTACTACTCTCATTTAATATTAAATTTTATATAAAAATTTAGACGTTTTTAAAAAGTCTGCCTAACAATTAGCAAATCAAAAGATTCCCAAGAAGAAGGAAGGAGAGGACACTGGTCCAGAAAAGACTGGTTCCAGTTTTGCAGTAGAGTAGGAGAACAGAGAAAGGGTTGGGGGGTGATTAGGGAATGGGAAGGGGGAGGAGGGAGGGGGAAGAGGACTTATGGGACACATGGTGAGGGGGGAACTGGGAAAGGGGAAAGCCTTTGGAATGTAAACAAAGAATATAGAAAAAAAGAGTCTGCCTAAAATCTTCCTCAGCAGTTTCTTAGGAAGAGACTTTGAACTGGGGTAACTCAGAGTCAGTACCTGCCTCTTTGGGGTATGGGGTCTGGATATGCCATAATGAGTCTCTGATATCATAGACAAAGAGGAGAGTCCAAATGTACATCAGAGTAGCATGAAAAGTCTTTCTTTTCATTCATTTATTCTTTCTCTCTCTCTCTCTCTCTCTTTCTCTCTCTCTCTCTCTCTCTCTCTCTCTCTCTTTTCTTTTCCCTTCTTTTTTTGTGTTTAGAGGATTTCATTGTGTAGCCTTTGCTGTTCTGGGACTCACTCTGTAAACCAGGCTGGTCTTGAACTCACAGAGATTAGCCTGTGCTCTTCCTTCTGAGTAAAGGTGTATGCCAAAACCTCCTAACTCAAAATGTCTTACCTTAAAAATTAGAATTGTAATTATCTTAACCATCAGTTATAATGTGTGGAAACTGTAACCTTTTCATTTACTCAGTGAAAGAAACCAATGTGTGAAGTCATGGAAACACTGTCCTGATGGTGTTCAGTAATGCATCCGAGGTCACACACACAAGAGGCAGAAGGTGGATTAGGGCCAGCACTCTACTTCAGTGTTTGCATTCTTGAATTTAACGGTTTTCATTGTATTGTTGACTAGACATATGTATGTGTGGAAGGGTTTGTGTCCATATGAGTTCAGATACCCACAGAGGCCAAAAGAGGGCATGAGATGCCCCAGAGCTGGAATTACAAACAGTGGTGAGCCACCTGCTGGGGGTGCCTGGAACCGAACCAGGGTTCCTTTGGGAAAGTAGCATACACTCTTTTTTTAAATTTTATTTTATTTTATTTTCTATATTCTTTGTTTACATTCTAAAGGTTTTCCCCTTTCCCAGTTCCCCCCTCACCATATGTCCCATGTGTCCTCTCCCCCCTCCCACCCCGCCCCCATTCCCCAATCACCCCCCCCCATTTCTCTGTTCTGGTACTCTCCTACAAAACTGGATTCAGTCTTTTCAGGACCAGGGTCCTCTCCTTCCTTCTTCTTGGGAATCTTTTGACTTGCTAATTGTCTTGAGTATTCAGAGCTTCTGGGCTCATTAATATCCACTTATTAGTGATTGCATTTCATGTGTGTTCTTTTGTGATTGGGTTAACTCACTTAGGATGATATTTTCCAGATCCAACCATTTGCCTACAAATTGCATGAATTCATTATTTTTAATTGCTGAGTAGTATTCCATTGTATAAATATACCACATTTTCTGTATCCATTCCTTCTTTGAGGGACATGTGGGCTCCTTACAGCTTCTGGCTATTATAAATAAGGCTGCTATGAACATAGTGGAGCATGTGTCTTTATTGAATGGAGGGGAATCCTCTGGGTATATGCCCAGGAGTGGTATGACAGGGTTCTTTGGAAGTGTCATGCCCAATTTTCTGAGGAACGGCCAGACTGATTTCCAGAGCGGTTGTACCATCTTGCAATCCCACCAACAGTGTAAGAGTGTTCCTCTTTCTCCACATCCTCGCCAGCACCTGTTGTCTCTTGAGTTTTTAATCTTAGCCATTCTGACTGGTGTGAGGTAGAATCTCAGGGTTGTTTTGATTTGCATTTCCCTGATGACTAATGATGTTGAACATCTCTTAAGGTGCTTCTCAGCCATCCGAATTTCTTCCGGTAAAAATTCTTTGTTTAGCTCTGTACCCCATTTTTAATAGGGTTATTTGGTTCTTTGGGGTCTTACTTCTTGAGTTCTTTGTATACATTGGATATTAGCCCTCTGTCAGATGTAGGGTTGGTGAAGATCTTTTCCCAATTTGTTGGTTGCTGTTTTGTCCTTCTGACAGTATCCTTTGCCTTACAGAAACTTTGTAATTGTATGAGGTCCCATTCGTCAATTCTTGATCTTAGAGCATAAGCTATTGGTGTTCTGTTCAGGAACTTTCCCCCTGTACCCATGTCCTCCAGGGTCTTCCCCAGTTTATTTTCTATTAGTTTCAGTGTGTCTGGTTTTATGTGGAGGTCCTTGATCCAATTGGAGTTGATCTTAGTACAAGGAGATAAGAGTGGGTCAATTTGCATTCTGCATGTTGACCTCCAATTGAACCAGCACCATTTGTTGAAAAGACTATCTTTTTTCCACTGGATGGTTGTAGCTCCTTTATCAAATATCAAGTGACCATAACTCTGTGGGAACTCAGGATAGCTAAAACTATTCTCAACAATAAAAGTACTTCTGGGGGAATCAATATCCCTGACCTCAAGCAGTACTACAGAGCAATTGTGTTAAAAACTGCATGGTATTGGTACAGCGACAAGCAAGTAGATCAATGGAAAAGAATTGAAGACCCAGAAGCATATACTCTTAACCATTGAGCTATTTCTCAGACCCAGGAGCTTGTATTTTTTTATTGAAATCATGTGCAGCAGGATGACTGAGCCCTTGAGCTTGGTACCAGGTACAGTGTAACTGTGGCACTTTATACTTAAATGAGAACAAGGTTAGGGATAATGGGGCTTGCAGTGAGAAAAGCTGGGATGTGTTGGGGTTGTTTTAGAGTCCTGTACATTAGTCTTGCAAAGTCAGGTAGAAGTCAGGTGGATGAGCAGGTCTGAATCTAAAATTACACTGTTTGGACCATTGTTCTCCTTGTCTGCTTTCTGACTGCGACACAAATATTGCTCTCTCAGACTTTTGTTATCTGAGATTTAACAAAACATCAAAATGTTTTCATTGTGGAACTGTAAGTTAAGAAAAGGGAGTTTGTGACCTGGTATAGAGGCAGGTACCTATAATCTGAGCATTTGGAAGGCAGAAACAGGTGCATCAAAAGGTTGAGGTAAAACAATTTATTTGGTCTGAATCTTCAAAATAAGTGCCTTTCACCCTTTCTGACTTAGATTAACTTTGCCTTCACCTTCCACTCCCAAGCAGCTGGACTGAAGTTTGCAGCCAGAGGTAAAGTTAATCTTGGTTTCCATAGAAGAAGTATCAGAAGGCGGTAGAACCCTTTGAAAAAAGGGCCTTTGGAGAGGGCCTTAGGCCACTGAGAGATCTGTCTGAGAAAGTATCTTCCACCCCTGCCTTTCAGGATGAATTTGCACTGTAGCCCAGGCTGTCCTGGAACTTTATATAGCCCAGGCTATAATCAAATTCACTGTAATCCCCCTGAGTTAACTAACCTCAGAAGTGCTGGACTATGGGATCATAATGTGAGCAGTTTTATTCTGACATATAATCCTACTGTGATAAACTACTTTGCTATTGGTCCAAAAGTAATTTAGTCAGTAGGTCATGGACTGAAACTTAAAATGCTATGAGCCAAAATAAAACTTTTCTTTTTTTTAATCTCTTTTTTTTCTGGTAATAGGAAACTAACACAAAATCAATACTATATAAATAGATCTTAACTCCACTCTGACTAGGTGGGACACATCTCAGAAATCATGAGATACTCGGTGGGTAAAGGAGAAAGTTAAGAGGGGTCTAATTAGTAGAACTGGTCCATGAAATTATTGACACTGCAAGCCCCAGATAGGCCCTCTGCAGGCTGGAACCCTTGGGAAGCTGCTATGATGTCATGTCACCACAAAAAAGAATGGGAACCCTTGGTGTCATTTGCCCATTGACTCGAAAGAGCAGACAAAGACAAGAGCAGATTCTATCAAGTACTACCAGTCTATAGCCACATGTTGTTTTCAACATTTGGAGGAGGCTGAGACATGGCTTTCAACATTCTGTTGCTTCAGTAAATGGTCCTGGGTCTAGTCACCACATCTTACACACATCCTTTATTCTGAATCAAGGCCTTAAATGATGATGAAAGAAGAGCAGGGTTCGCGATGCTCTGGGGGAGTCCAAAGCTTAGGAAGATCGGTTGCAAATGCTTTTGGTTTTCCTTCTATGGTTGCTCAACTTTGCACAGGTCGAGTATGAAACAGGAGGAGTTACGTTGTTATAAATGATCTCAAATCACACATTAACTTGGTCACAGGTTGGGTGAGAGTTTGAGTTGTAAAGGCAAGCTTCAACCAGCATTTCTCAGAGAAACCATCCCCACAGGAGCATAAAAGGGAGGTTGGTGTTCCAGTTTTCACTCTGAGGCTGAAGGCCTGAGAACCTGGAGGGAGGTGGGAGAACTTTTGTCTTGGAGCCCAAAGGGCAAAGAATCTGGAATCCTGGTATCCAAGAACAGGCAGAGTCTGCTCTTCAGGGAAAAGCGGAAGCTGAGCTTGTTCTATTAGACTCCCAAGGGATTGGAGGGTACTCACCCATCTGCGGACAGATCCCCTTCAGTCCAGTAACTCTTGCACCTACCTGATCTAGAAACACTCACTCTACAGACCTATGCAGAAAGAATTATTTGCCAGTTCTTTAGGTAATCCCATATCCAGTCAAGCTGGCACCTAAATGAACTGCCATGTTGTTACCAGGGTGGTTAGGGTCAGAACTCAGACCCAGGAACCTTAACAAGTTAGGCTCAGCGACTCATCCATAATACACCACGAAGTTACAGTAAAAGATGGAGAAAGCAGAGTTATTCACTGTGACCAGACTAAGTGGGAAAACAAATAAATAGGTCCAGAGGCAGTTCTTCGCAACACACACACACACACACACACACACACACACACACACACACTTTCAGGGTCCTGACATGGGGTTTAAATAGACAGCAAGAGGTGTACATTGCTAAGCAACCATGGTCAAGGGGTGGTCATACCCATCTTTACTGCCTCAGCTCCAGAGCGCCCGGAAGGTGGACTGGATGAAGTCTCCTCCTCTGGTTGGCACTAGGCTTAAGCCCTCTCCTTTGCTCAAGAAAAAAGAGTTACAGTGAGGTTGTCCATGTACTACATAGATGCTGTCATCCTATCTGATAATATGAACCGTCCCTGAGTTCATTTATCACCACTTTCCATTCAAATCTGTCCCAAATCTCTCATGGAACCAAGTTCTGTGCTCTGGTCAGCTTGTGAATACTGGAATCCCAAGCGCATGGGTCCCTATCCTGGCAACACCACCCGGCTATCAGCAACACTTCAGGTTCCTTCTCTAGTCAGTCTCAGTCTTCTGCCTTCAATCTGCAAAATGGGAGTGTTTATATTTCTCCAAATTTGTGTTTTAAATCTGTTTTGTAGATTTTCTGATTATTTTGATTTGGAATAACTTTCATTTCTTCCAGGCCTGTGTCTTTCAAATATAAACCTAATCCCAGAAGTGATTTTAAAGCATCAGATTTAAGACCACCTATTCTTGGAACAAAAAACTCTGAAGAAAGTAAATTAATCGGTAAGGCACGGTGTAATATAATTACTTCTTTTATTTATGAATGAGTGCTATTAAGTAGTAATTTATTAATTAATCACTGTATGCTTCTTCTGGTATCTTAACAATTTTGTATTTCTGTTGAAATAATTTGCATAACAAATATTTTTTAATAATTCACTGTATATACCCTCAACACACACACACACACACACACACACACACACACTATATTTAGATGTAATCTTACTTTATTGCCCAGACTGAATGATTATCCCTCCAGCTCATCCTTTCAGGTAACTGAGACTCCAAGCATACACTGTCACACCTGGTTCACAAATACATTTTTATGAATATATTTTTATGTTGATGTGATTTTCATTTATTTCCTGGGAGACATGAAGGACTAGCAAATTCTCACCCCCAGACAGAGCACCAACAGACCAAGAAAGAAAGATTCCATCCAAGTCTAGCCTGATGAATGAAAAATTCACTCAGATTATTTCCACAGACGTACATGGGTGAGGGGCTACTTATAGGAGCACGGTGACTATTGCCAGGTGCTCCCAGGAATTCCTTCCCCCAGCAGCTACACTATTGAAGAACCCTAGACCTGTCAACCTTCCCACCTTCTGTATTTGCTGGTATCCCTTTTTCCCAAACCATGTGTGTCTTGAGACAGGGATGAGAGGAGGTTAGAGGGTGGTGACTGGAATCTCACCAGAGAGCCCAGTGGTTCTGCCCTCTCCTAGGAAGGAATGTTAACAGCTTTCTGCCATAGGCCCGCCCCTCATCGTATTGTCCTCATTTCCTTATATACAGAGGTCAAGATTTCCCTTGTGTCACCACAGTACTTGCTGAGTCAGAATGGCCAATGGTCAAGTCACACCTAGAGGAAATACTTCCACCACAGAATTAGTTTCTTCATCTAGAAGGAAATGGCAACTTTCCTTTTAAGTCCACCCTAAGACTTACCTTGAATTTTAAAATAAAAGTCAATTATGAATCATTTCTTTAATAGAAACATAGTTACAGGATTAGAAACTTTAGGACTCTGTGGTCGGAGACCCCACGTTTCATAGATGCTCTGAGAAGATGAGCCCGTCTGTTACTTCGGTTTTTCTGTCATATCCAACCAGGTGATTACGTTGTCATCAGCCTCCCTGACTCAAGCTTCTGTCTACACTCAGCCCCATACTGCCTTAGGTCTGTGTTGTGCTCTGTAAGTTTTCTAAAGATGCACTGACACACGTAGCGAGATCCCTCCCTCATGATTCTCCTTAAAGTTCACTGATCAGGATTGCCAGGGGCCTGGTGTTACTGCTAAATCCAAACATTTTTCATTTCCATTTTCATCTTCTCCAGGCTCAGTTCATTGATCATTGCCTCCATTTTAAACTCTCCACTTCAAGCTTTGGGGATTGTTGACACCAAACACACCTCTCATTCAAAAGAAATTAAAATATGGTTTATTTTCGGACCCAAATATGAATTACCATAGTTTAAGAACATGGATTCAGATTGCCCCAAATAACATGCTCCAATGTTGAAATTGTTAACGTTATCACACCTAAGGAACAAAACAAAGTTGTAAACTAAGGTGTTTTCTGACTGTATTGCTGGGAATGTCTGGCAGGCAGGTTACAGCCAAGTGAAGGAATCTCAGCTAAGGTTTTCACACGTTATCTGATAACTTCCTTCCTTGAGGGATGGTGGAATCTTGTAGTTAGCTAAGCTAACACATTCGGAAGTTTTACTAAGGATGTTTGGTCAAATACTGATATGGGCTGTGAATGGCTATCAAATGTCTAACCAGAACAACAGGGACTGCCTATCTATCACTATAGAAACCAAAGAGCAAGGATTTGAATCTTGAAAGTTCATTTTATGTAGAGAGTCAGCAATATTGGAAGCCACAGGGAATCTGCTTCAAGCCGGCTCCTGCTAGTATATTGTCTAGGGAACGGGGACAGAGGCTATTAATCATTTCAAAGTGTTGTCTTGGGCTTCCGGTTGGGAAGCCAGCCTGTCCACAAGATTCCTGTTGTTAGTACTTTTCTTATCTCTCCCTGCACCTTTCCTTCATTATCAGTTCTCTGTGTAGTGAGAAGCTTATATATACCTAAGGCTTCCAAGTCCTGCTTTTTTTTTTCCCCTGAGTCACCATCCAGGCTATATCTATGTTAAAGGTTAACACAGAACAAACAAAGCATTAGCAGTGTGCGTGGCTGGGCTGCTTTTAATGCATGATATGAAGTACACAAATGTTTTCACACTAGAATATAAAGTACCCACATCTGACTCCTATTCTTTCCTACTGCTGATAATAACTCATATTGGTCTCACACGAAATACAGCACCGGGCATAGAGTAGTTAGCTCAGCATCTGATCAGCAAGGGAAACTGTGTGAGTCAGAGCCCGTTTACACCAGCAGAGACACAGAGGCGCAGAAACCATGGGAAAGCGGGAAAGCTGCTGAGGCCGAGAAGGCTCAGGAGCCAGGAGGCATAGAGAGCAGGTCATCACGAAGGTTCCCTCATCCTCGATGTCAGAGGCAGTTTCATCAGCTGCTTTAACTTTGTGTTCAGCCAACTAAGCCTTGCCTGTCAAGTTAAAAACAGCATTTGTTTACATTGTTTATGGTTATATGTCAGTAACAAATGATCCACTACAGCCCATGTCCTAGGATGGCTTTCCTAACTTGACCTGATTTCTGTCCAATAGCCCCAACAGGCTTTTACCATAAATCAAGTCAGATGCTTAACTTCTGTGTAAGAGTCCCGGAGTGAGTCAGGAGTAGTCACAGAGGTAGCCATCAGGGAACAAATAATCTGTCTACGGTGTGATTTGCACTCAGAAGCCAGTGTGTGAGAAATGTCCCTCTTTTTTTTTTTCTCTTTAAACCCAGTAATGTAGTTACATTTTTCATTGCTATGATAAAATATTCTGATAGAAATGACTTAAGAAAGGACGGTTTATGTTAGCGCACAGTTCCAGGCTCACAATCCATCACAGCAGAGGTGCTGTGGTGATGAGAGCGTAAGTCATGTTGCCTCTGTAGACAGGAGCTGAGGGAGATGAACACAAGCTTAGGACGCCCCTTCCCTCCATGTATATATACAGCTCAGGATCCCAGCCCAGGGACTAGTTGGTGATGCCGGTTCTTACAGTGGGTATTCCCACCTCCGTTAACCTCATCTAGACAATTCCACTCAGTGTCCCTAGAGGCTCATATTCCATGTGATTCTCAGTCCTGAAAGTTGACAACCGGTGTCAGTCATTATACCTGCAAGTCAGATTGGCTTTCTGGGACACCTATCCCATGAGTCTTCCTAGCCCCTGGGGCTGTTCGTGGGCACAGAACAGTAAGCTACTTTTATAATGGCAGGAGTCATTCCTCTAGTGTCTTGTTGACTTGTGGCATAGGACGTGGTGAAGGGTAGACATATCATAGTCTACCCTTCACCAGACCAATACAGTCTGTGAAAACGACACTTGTTTTAGCAAGGGAGATGTGCTAATCTCAAGGCAAACAATCCCTCCTTTCAGTCACAATAGATCCTCCTAAGTATCAGAATTAGTTTTAGTATTTCTAAGTATGATTTGGAAGGCCCCAGAGGTGTATGAACACCCACAAAGGATGAAGAAACTACTCAAAATGTATTTTTGCCAAGTAAACCCATATGCATTTATCTCAGCTGGTCCCCCGATTGGGGAAGGTTGGATATATCACTCTAGAAATCAAAGAGCAAGGATTTTAATCTTGAAAGGTAAACCAACCTTTAAAAAGTGTCAATATACATCAGCATGTATTTTAACTCTTCACTTTGGCATTTGAGTAAAAGTTGAGTTGCCAACCCTGGCATAGGTCTTGATCTTGATTGTGTAAAATCTTTTTTTCACTGAGCTCTGTCTTTGGGTCCTTGTGAAGATAAACTATATATCTGGCAGATGTTCTTTATATGACTTCAAATAGCCCCAGTCCTGTAACCCACAGTTTATTGTAGTTAATCAGAGCATCTTTCCAAAATTAGACTCATGCAGTTACTTAACAATTGGTCCCAGGAGTAGGCCAGAAGGAATATTGTTTCTCTCGTTTCTTGTCCTCTTGTCCTATCCAGATTCAGTAATTCTCCAGTGTCCTGGTTAGCCTTAAATGTCAACTTGACACAGTCATCTGAGAGAAGCCTCAGTTCAGACTGCTTAGATCAGACTGGTTTCATGTGGATATGTCTTTGTTGGCTTGATTGCTGACTGATGCAGAAGGACCCAGCCTGCTGTAGGCGGCACTGTTCCTTAAGCAGGTAATTGGTCCTAAGATGGATAAGAGCGCTAGGTAAGCATAAACCTGTGAGCAAGCCAGAGAGCAAGCCAGCAAGCAGCATCCTCCCATGCTTCCTGCTTGAGTTCCTGCCCTGACTTTTTCAATGAAGGACGGTGACCTGGAAGTGCAAGCCACTTCCCTTTTATCACCGCAACAAATCAAACCTGGACAAACATCCAATAGCCTTTTCTAGGACAGAAGCTGAACACTGAAGCTCAGATTCAGACCAGTCAAACATGGGGATGAGTGTTATCATGGGACAAGCTTTAGCAACTTCATAATCTGCATTGCCAGCCAACCAGTTTCCTCTAGTGCAGTGCATCTCAACCTGGGACCCACCCCTTAGGAAGTCCAATGACACTTTCACAGGGGTCACTAAGACTAGCAGAAAGCACAGGTGTTTGCACTACAGTTTACAACAGTAGCAAAATTACAGTTATAAAGTAGCAGCCTTCAGCTTAGTTAGAGATCCCTACCCAAAAGAGGAATTTGTGAGTCAAAACTATGACTCCTAAGCCAGGCACGGTGTACATGCCTATAATTCCAGTGCTTGAGAAGTAGAGACAGCAGGATTCAGAATTCAAGGCCAGTCTTGGCTGTGAGCAAGGCCAGATTGTACTACATAAGACCCTGTCTAAGAGAAAATGCACACACACACCACCACCACCCATACAAACATGCACATAATGCACATACACATACCTACCATATATATACCACACACACACACAAACACACACCCTGCTACCACCACCCACACACTGCACACACACATACACACACTGCACACACACACACACACACACACACACACACATCCCACATCACATACCACATACCACATGCACACACATGGATACCTACCAGGAAGTTACAGCTAGTTTGTGTGGTTTGACTGGAAGGAGGGCAGCATGCTTTCCATGCCTGAACATATTGTTTCTTCGGGTGAAGCTGAATGGTCAGGCTGGGGCTAAGCTATTCTTTATGGGTAGGGGCTACCTGTCTCATACAACCTGACTCAATGGCTCGTGGCCTGAGGTGATTACCCCACACTCTAGATCTACTACTCTAATATCATTAAAATTACAATTAGGCTCTGCACCTGGGACCATCTCAGGAAAGGTAAGAGTTTCAACTGGATAGTCCTGGTGTGTTTTTCCCACTGCCTCTCTAGTCTTATGCAGTATAAGCCCTCTATTGGCCATCAGCATAGTGAGCAGGGCCTATTGAATGCCAACCTAGAGGCTAATTCAAGCAGTCTGACAAGTCATACCAGCAGGACTGCCCAGTACAATTCCAATTTATAACATCTAGTGTGAAAAAGGGAGTATGTGCCTAGCAGTTGCCAAGGAGCTGCCCAGTATTCCCCATGTCAAGGCGGGGTGGGAGGAATACTCTTAGTAGGGATGAATAGCACCCAATGAGAGTGCCCTGCAGGGTCCAAGAAGAGGACACCACTCCAGACTCCCCTCATCTTCTTCCCTACCTTCCTTAGTTTTCCCTGGTTGCGGGAAAGCCGGTTCAGGGGTAACTTTGCTTGGGCTGAGGGTCTTATCTCTGATAGTGTCATATCCCTGTCAATCCATCCTTTTCCTGACTGTAGCTTCCCCCAAACAGCTTTGGCACTTCTATTTGTATCACTGATTTTCCTTCAGTCAAGACCAAAGCCTGATTGTGCACTGCCACTAAAGCCTGAACAGCAGGAATTTCTCTCCACTTTCCTGCTCCCTTGCAAAACCTCTATATACCTCTCTACCTCTAAAATCGGTATAAAATAGCTACATAATTTAGAGAGCCATTCAATAAATACAGTTCCCTAAAACCAAATGCACAGAGTGGCTCAAAATATATTAATAATTTAAAATAATATGTCTCCTTTTCTTTTTTATGTAGTCATACGCATAGTTGGAGTAATTTGCTAGAACAGATCCCCAAAAACTGTCTCCAGAAATGGAGGCTACCCTACCCATTCTAATAGTTCAAGTTCTGGAATACCCAGAAAGAACACAGTAGAAAAAGATTTAGGTGAAAAAAACAAGCCATAAGCTAGGAAGAAGTAGAAATACAGCAGAAAGCAGAAACAGAAAGCACCTTTTAGGCAGAGGCTAGACATGCCTTAACCTGAAAAATCAAAGCAGGAAGTACCACAGTGTGATTTGCTACATGAAGATGACAGAAAGAGCCAGAGCCAGGAAAAGAGAAATCCCCAAATAGAATCACTTGGTGGATGCTTGGAAGTCTTTGCACTGCAGACTCCAGGACCTTCTCCGGGCTCTCTGAAATAATTGAATGACTCACTAAAAGTCCTGAAGCTTTGCCTCTGTGGGCCAAGGTAACTGGAGTGCCAGGGGTTAGGGCGTCCATCTGTACAGACGCCAAAGAACAGAGGCAGGAATCTAATTTTTAAAGCGCTGTACTTAGAGAGCTGTCAATATGGTGGTGAGCTAGAAAAGAGGCCTTCCCCAGGCCACCTCCTGCTAGCACATTTTACAGAGACCCAGAACAAAGGCGACTAATCATTTCAAAGTCTGGGTCTGGGACTGGAGAGCTGGTTCAGTGGTTGAAAGTGCTTGTTGCTCTTGTAGAGTACCCAGGCTTTGTCTTGCAGAGCCTATATGGCAGTTGACAACCATCTGTAACTCTAGTTACAGGAGAACCGGGGCCATCTTCTGGCCTTGACTGGCACCAGGTACACAGACGGTACACACATGGTATACACATGGTAAAAATACTCAGTCATATAATAGAAAAAAATACATAAATGTTCAAACTTCAGGCCTGTCCTTCTGATAAAATGGTCAGTCTTGTTTTTGAAGTCCGTGGTATCGATACTTCTCTCCCTCTTCCTTTCTCTCTTTTCCTCTCTCCCCATCTCATGCATCCCCCACATCTGTATAACAAGAGGTTGGTACACACTTACATTTCTCCCAAGTCTCACTATCTAGGAAACATTTAGGCTAAAGGATTACTTAAAAGAAAATATTAGTATGTGATGCTGGGCTACTGTGATAGTCCAGATGAAAACAGCCCCATAGGCTAATGTATTTGAATGTTTAGTCCTCAGTTGTTAGAATTGTTTGGGAAGGATTATGAGGTGTAGCCTTGTTAGAGGAGATGTGTCACTGGGAGTAGACTGTGAGGTTTCAAAAGACATACATTCCCAGAGGACATGCTCTCCCCTCTCCTCTTCTCTCCTCCTGCCTTCCTGTCCCCTACTTTCCCTCTTCCTGTTCTCTCTCTCTCCTACTCTCCTACTTTTGGACAAGACTATAAGCTTTAAGCTGCTACTCCAGTCCCATGCCTGCCTGCCTGCCTGTTTGCCTGCTAATCATTTTCCCCCATCATGATGGTCATGGACTCCAATTCTCTGAAATTGAAAGCCCAAAACAAATACTTTCTTTTATAAGTTGCCTTGTTATGCTTATTCCATCTTATTGTTTCAAATATCATTTAAAAAAAAAAACAGGGCTGATGAGAACGACTTGATGGGTAAGGACACTGTCCACACAAACTTGGCACCCTGAGTTTGATCTCTGGAATCCATATAAAAGTAAAAGTAAAAGTTGACCCCACCTCCACCCCCAACCTCTAGGTGCATGCTGTAAGCAAGTGTAGCCCCTGACCGCCACACACTTCAAATGTACCATAGAAATGCTGAGTTATACTTTTTATCTTCATGAATGTCAGATACCTTTCTTGAGCTATATACTGGTATCTCAGAACTCACACAGACATCTTAAACTCGCTGCCTAGAACAAGACTCATGACTCCCTAGCTTCACCATACGTGCTAACCACTCTTCCCACCCTCTTCCTCCAGCATCCTCAACAGCACATTGGACTGATAAGCAACTCAAATGGGAAGCTTATGAGTCACCTCTGATTCCTTGTTCTCCCCATTCTCAAAGCTCAGCCCATCAGCAAGTCCTCTCTATGCTAATTCATCCTGAGTTCATTCTTTTCCCTGTTTCCTCTGCCATCCTGATCCAACCATCCTCGCCTCTTATTTATAAACACTAGCTTTCTTCCCAGTATGACTTCTCCCCATCTTCCCAGCTATACCCAACAATGATGCAAATAGCACTAAAAATTTCATATAATAGCTACCCTTCTTAGGTGTCCTCTTTGCTTTCCTTTGCTGTGATAAAATGGATAAAATAGCATGATTAAAAGCATCCTGGGGGAGTGTGGTGGTTTGAATGAGAATGTTCCCTGAAGCTCATGCATTTGACTTCTTTGGCGGCATTGTTTGGGAGATTTTTTTAAAAGGCACAGCCTTATTGGAGGAAGTGTGTCACCAGAGGTGGGCTTTGGGAGTTTAAACATCCATGCCATTTCAAGTTTGATGTCGATGATTCGTGCTTGTGGCCCAAGCTTGGCTTCCAGGTCTTGCCACCAAGGCTAAGTGCCATGCCTTTGCCCAGTATCACATATTCTCACCCCTCTAGAACCTTAAGCTCAAAAACACTTTTTTCTCTATAAATTGCCTTGCTTTGGTCTTGGTGTTTTATCAGAGCAACAGGAAAGTAGCAAATATATGGATAAAAGTGTTTATTTATCTCGTCCTTCCATGTCACAGGTCATCACTGAGGAAGTCAGGGCAGGAACTCAAGCAGGAACCTTATGGCAGGAACTAAGGCAGAGGTCAGGGAGGAAGGCTTCTCACTGGCTTGTTCTTCATGCTCATGAAATTGTCAAAGAACAATATTTACTCATAAAAGACCTGGCAATTTTTGTCTTAACAATATTTCACCCTAACATTTTAGTTACTTTCCCAAAGGGGAGAGCTATTGCTAACTGCCTGACCCTGCACAGTGCCAGCAGAGGGTTCTAACCCATTTGTTTTTGTGCCATCTTATTGTTCTCTGAAAAGGTGGTCAGCATCCCATCCTGAGGCCTCTTCACTGCCTTCTCATGCCCAGACTCTTCCTATGGAATACAACGACAATGTTCTCAACTTTGCTAATAGTTTGAGCATCACTCACTAATTCTTAAACTACCTCTTCCCCAGCCTCCCCTCAGCACAACTTCTAGATTTCCTCTCTGCCTGGATACATAGACATTGCATTCACTCTTTAGGGTTTTCTGTTGGTTTTCTGTGTTATCAACTAAAATGAGTGTATTACTAGGGAGCGATCCCAGTTCAGAGCCTTGCACCAATACCTCCTATCTCTGAATAAATACCAGATTCCATGTTGTTTGATATATCTATGGTATTATTCAATCATAAAAGTACCTATCATGTATAATAATTACTAATATCTGAAACTAACAGATGGGACAGAAAAGTCAGCAAGGTTAACTTTTCAATACAACATAACTCACAAAAATGGGTTTGGTTCGAGTACAGGGTCATCTAAATCTAAAGCTGGGATATTTATCACATAAGCTATACTTATATTAAGAAAATCTATTCTATAATAATCTAAATGAATAGCATCCATAAGAAGGAAAAGGGAAATGCGAGGTGGGGAGAATATTTCTATTTTCCAAGGATTATTAAAGATTATTTTTATAACTTAAAGGATATTTTGAATAACATATATGTTTCTATTTTATTTAGAAATTCCTTTTCCAAGAAAATAAAATTGTATAATGATAAGTATTCAAAAATTATATCCTATCATTTAAGACATCAGTATTAAGGTAATATTTCATAATAACTTAAGAGGCTGGTGAGATGGCTCAGTTGGTAAAGAAGCTTGCTGCCAAGCCTGATGACCTGAGTTCAAGTCCGAGGATCCACATGTTAGAAGAAAACAGACTCCCACAGCTTGTCCTCTGATGTTTATACATGTTCTGTTTCATACATGCACCCTCGCACACGCACACATACAAAAACAAATAAATGTGATGAGAAGATTCAAGGGAGTCATTTTGGAATAGATTTCTCTCTACAAATGTAAAAACATTGCATAATAAGCAAATGGGAAGATTAAAGTATGTAGCTAAAAAAATTTACTAGTAATAGAGAAACTAAAAGCAGTTTTTAAAAAAATGATTTTGTGCATGTTTGGATTTCCTTAGAACACAAAGAAGAAAATCGAAAATCAGGACGTATATCTCTTTGTTATCTTAAGGATAAAGATGAGGTAAGTGTGATTTACATATCTGTGACTATTTAGCAGTTATTACGCTAGTTCAATAACTTCATGTCTCTATGTATCACAACTCAAGTGGTGTTTAGAATCCAAAAGTGTAAGAATGACAAGCAATTTCATCTGATATTTATAAAATCTTATATATGAAGACAGCATTAAATTACACATAAGATAAAGCTGTGGACATCTACTTTAAACATTTCTTAAATTTATAATACAAACACATGAACCTGTTCATCTTTTCATGGACAGCTCAGAAAAACATTTTGAGCTATGGTTAGATTATACTATTATGATAAGTACTAAGACTAGGTCACAATCAGCGATTCACTGAGAGGCTCCTGCTGCATTCTGAAACCTGGCTGTCTCAGACATTGAGCATGTACCCAGTCACAGATCATATCTAGGGGACTGGAGAGGAAAGAAAATATGTGAGAGTAAGCGATTATAGAGTCTTTTACATGCATATTGATTTGTTATTAACTGATTATTACTGACATAGAGAAAGAAGCATGAAGCTATACATGTTTAATAATGATCATTAGTAACTTTTTAACCTTTTGGGAGGTGGTACTGGGGTTGAGCCTAGGGTCTCGTGTGTTCTAGGCAAGTCTTCAACCACTGAGCTCTTCCCCCAAGCCATGTGGCTATTATTTCCTACTCCTAAACTTTAAAATTAAAAAAGCATTAACAGGATCCACTTCCCAGGTTATAGGGTTATGCTTATCTGCTTGTTTAAATCCCTGATTAATAAAAATCTCCCAAGAAAAGTCTGACATCACAGTTTGCTCGTCATAATAATTTACTAGCACATCAGTTAAAATAGGCAAAATTTTAATTACTAAAATTAGGCAGGACCCTCTCCCCATCGGTACTGTTCCACACTGACATGAGGATGCACCTGATGTTTTCCTTTCTTTTCTGATTGCTATCATTAAAGCACCCTGACAAAGCCAACTTAAGAGAAAGGGGTTTGTACTGGCTCACAGTTCCAGAGTGTCACTGTGGGGGAGACAGAGCAGGAAAGAGATGGCGGTAGGACAGGAGCCTGGCTGCTCTCATCAAATCTGCTTTCAAGAAACAGAGCAGGAACATGAAGCCTGCGCGTCCTCCAGTGAAGCTCAAACTCCTGAAGGTTCCACAGACCGTCCAAACAGTACCAGCTGCTGGGGTGAACCCTGAGCCCCTGGGAATATTTCCAGTCTAAATCTCAGCAATTAGGAATGACAATTTTACCTCAAACTGTTCTACTTCATGCTCAGTGGACCATGTCTTAAAGTCAGGCTCATAAGTATGGGTCCCCACAGAGTCCAGAAGAGGCCGTCAGTTCCCCTAGACAACTGTTAATCACCAAATATGGGTGCTGGGAACTACGGCCTCATTCGCTGTTAACCACTAAGCATCATCAGCCCCTTGATGTGGCTCAATGTGGTACTTAGAACACCAGTTCTCCAGGGTTTTTGGTTAAATAAGCAATGGAGATGTTGAGTAAAATTACATTAATTTTGATTATTATATTTTCATTGTCATTTGCTTTGAAGAGAATATTTTATTTTCTCCTAGGACCTCTTCATTGGGATGTACTGTGGCATTTACAAATATTTAAAAAAATATTCCACATATGTAACAATGTTTGAGAGCTAATTTAACTCCGTGTTTAAGCAGAGAACATATTCTATGGCATTTAACCCTTTTAAACCTCTATTAAGACGTGTTGAGGTCTTATACCTATGAATACTTTTTCTTTCTTTCTTTTTGTAATTAGATATTTTTTTTATTTACATTTGTTACCCCCTTTCCTGGTTTCCCCTCCAAAAACCTCCTATCCCCTCCCCCTCCCCCTCCTCACCAACCCACCCACTCTCTCTTCCCTGTCCTAGCATTCTCCTACACTGGGGCATCAAGCCTTCACAAGATCAAGGGCCTCCCCTCCCATTGATGTCCATCCAACAAGGCCATCCTCTGCTACCCATGTAGCTGGAGCCATAGGTCCATCCATGTGTACTCTTTGGTTGGTGGTTTCATCCCTGGGAGCTCTGGGGGTACTGATTGGTTCATATTGTTGTTCTTCCTATGAGGCTGCAAACCCCTTCAGCTCCTTCGGTCCTTTCTCTAGCTCCTCCATTGGGGACCCTATGCTCAGTTCAATGAGTTGGCTATGAGCATCCACCTCTGTATTTGTCAGGCACTGGCAAAGCCTCTCAGGAGACAGCTTTATCACGTTCCTGTCAGCAAGCACTTGTTGACATCCATGATAGTGTCTGGGTTTGGTGACTGTATATGAAATGGATCCCCAATACATGTACATGATGCTTTCCATATCAGACCATATGCTAAGCCCTTCAACAAGTTCCTAACCAGTTTGAATTTCTGCCCTGACTTCCCCAAGTGATGAATGGACTGTGCTGTGGAACTGTAAGCCAAAATAAACCCTTTCTTCCCCAAGATGCTTTTGGTCATGGTACTTTTATAAGAGAAAGCAAAACCCCAACTGAGATTGCTTTAAAAAAAATCTAAGTATTAGGTATTTACCTGAGAGTTGCTTTTAATTAGAAGGACTAGTTTACTAAAATTTAATATAATTATTATAATGAGTAATGGTTTAGCCTATTCTATTTTGCTGGTTTCCTGATTAGTTACATTTCTTGTTGCTGAAATAAGCAAATTAAAGAAGAAAGGGTTTATGTGGATTCATGGTTTGAAGAAATGCAATTCATCACCATGAGGAAGGTGTGGCAAGAAAGACTTGTCCAGGCCTGGGCAATTCAGTAAGAAGAGCAAGGGCTAGAAACAGGACAAGCCTAAGGGCCTCACCCCACAGTGACTCGGCATTTTCAGCTGGGCCTCACCTCTTAAAGGTTCCACGACTTCCCCAAAGAGCACCTCCAGTTGGGAACCAACTTTGAAACAAGTATGTCTGTAGAGAACACTTTAAATCTAAACTTTAACACATCCAATCCAGTCTCAAATATCCCTAGTCTTAATAGTTCTAACATGGTCCAAAAGTCTCAAGTTTCTTCTGAGACTCAAAGCAATTCTTTAACTGTGAGCCCTTGCTCACAACATACAATGGTATAGGGCAGAACTTCCTGTCACAAATACAGCAGGAAGATAGCAAGAAGTTGTCATCAAAGTAAGACTGACACTCAGCAGAGTAACCTTGTCGCTCCATGTCTGCCCTCTGGAGCTCTCCTAGTCCCCAACAAGCTTGGGGTGGCTTTGCCTTCTACTATCAGTGGCACACATGGCCTCTCTCTTTCTGCCCACCCAGTGCCCACAGCTTTCCTCAGTAAACATCTTATGAGTTTGATATCTCATACAGCCCAAGGCTCTGACCAGGCCATAACTCTTTGGTATCTTAGTTACAAGCTTCTGCCATCATCCTACCCCTGCAACTCTTTAAAGCTTTCCTGTCTGAAAGACAGTTCCACGTGGATGGCACCATGTTCTGCTGCCCACTGGAGATGCCTCCTTTCAGAGGTGCAATGACCTTTGAGCATATATGACTGACTGACCTTGGGAAAATCTTTTCCTAAGAGGCCCTGCTTGGGTAGCGTTCCTAGCAATCTCTCTATGATCAAGCTCTGTTTTTAAGTGAAATTATTTTTAAATGTATTTGTGTTGCTGCTACGTTCTGGAACTTTTGATGGATTGAGGTCACCGTTAAGGCACTTTCATCCATTATCTCTGTGTAAAGTGGGATTTTTTTTTAAAAAAAAATCTATAATGGTGCTAATCTTTAAAATTATAGGTGTTTGGTTTGTACGTACCTTGTCCATTTTTAATGATTTTTAACAATGCCTATGTCCCATTCCTCATCAAATTGCACAGTTCATAGACCTCTGCTACAGTTTTTAATTTATATTATGTTTACTTAATTTATATGATATCTGCCCAGTCATATCTCCCTCCAACACTACCCACTTACCCCCAGCACATCCCCCTCCCACCTTCATGTCCTCTCCTATTTTTTTAAACCACTAATTACAATTACTTCTGCCCAGTTGTGCATGGCATAGGACCAACCACTGCAATTTATGAAACTTACCAGCAGCTACATTCCCTCTAAAGAATAATTTTCCTTCCCCCAACAACTCTAAAGTACTAATAGTTCCTTGGTTAGGGATAGAGCCTTTGAGTTCTTTTCCCACCCACACTGGGATTTTGGCTGACTTGACTTTGTACAGGTATCCACAGATGTTGTGAATTCACTAGTGCACTAGCCATGATGGGCCCAGAAGACAGCATGACATAGCTCCCTCTGTGTCCTGCAGCTCTTACATTCTCTGCTCTTCCCCTTCTGTGCTGTTCACTGAGCCTTGGTGGGGAGTTGATAAGGATAGCTTGTTTGGGGCTGAGCACTCAGTCCTTTATTCTCCAGACTGTGACCAGTTATGCATCTGTGCATTGGCTACTACACACTGCAAAGAGAAGCATCACTGATGAAGGTTGAGAGCAGAATGGGTCTGTGGATAGAAACCTAAATATTTAGAATGCATTTTGACATGATAGTACTCTCTGCTTTGAATTCTCTTGAATTAAGGGCTATAGCCCTTAATAAAAGCAGTGAGCAGTAACTATGCCGTAGCCTACGTGCTATGAGGTTTTGAAATCTGTTCCATCAAACATAGCTGTGTCTTAGTAGGGTTTCTTTTATTTCTGCACAAAACATCATAATCAAGAAGCAACATGGGGAGGAAAGGGTTTATTCAGCTTATACTTCCACATTGCTGTTCATCACTAAAGGAAGTCAGGACTGGAACTCAAGCGGGTCAGGAAACAGGAGCTAATGCAGAGGCCATGGAGGGATGTTACTTACTGGCTTGCTTCCCCTGGCTTGCTCAGCTTGCTTTCTTATAAAACCCGAGACTACCAGCCCAGGGATGGCACCACCCACAATGGGCCCATCCCCCTTCCTTGATCACTAATTGAGAAAATGCCTTACAGCTGGATCTCATGGAGGCATTTCCTCAAGGGAGGCTCCTTTCTCTGTGATAACTCCAGCTTGTGTAAGGTTGATACACAAAACCAGCCAGTACAAACTGTTCTAGTTAACTTTCACTGTTGACTTGACAGAGCCTAGAGTCACTGAGAAGTCATCACTCAATTGCATGTCTGTAGAGCATTCTCTTGGTTGCTAGTTGATATAGGAGAGCCCAGCCCACTGTGCAGATTGGTTCTGGGCTATATGTCAAAGGTATCAAAGTGTGTGTGTGAGCTATCCAGCAAGCAGCATTCCTCCATGATCTCTGCTTTAAGTTCTAGCTTTGTCTTTCCTCAATGATGTACTATAACCTGTAAACTGAAATAAACCTTTCCTTCCCCTAAGTTTCTTTTACTTATAGCTATCTCAGCTATAGGATTCAAACCAGTCTAATAGCTTACTTGGGTTTTTAATACAATGGGAATAATACTGTCAAATTAATTGTCAGAATGTAACATGAATTTCCTCTAGCCCAAAATTAGGATTAGCCTAAATCCTAATGGAATCTTTACTTGATTAAGGCTACAATGTCCACACTTGTATCAACAGTCAATAGCCATGGTCTAACTTTCAACATTTCCATCAGAATCAACAGTTAAACTTTTTTGGGCATTCTTCTCTAGCTGAAAGCTCCACACTTCCCCTCATTCCTCCTGTAAGCCAGTTCTCCTCGCCTAAAACTGTGTAGTCGGGTTTATCTTTACAAAGACCTCAGTTCTCTGAACCAATTCTCTGTATTCTTGCTTTTCTCCTCACTAGAGCAGAACACCTGCCAAGGGCAGCTGTTGTTAGGAAGGACTTATGTGGGTCACAGTTTGAAAGGATGCAATCCATCATGGAAGTGATGGTGGCAGTTAGCAACATGGGGACAGCACCATGCTGACCTCCTCATACATCAGCAGAACAGGAAGCATAGTGAGTACTGAACACAGGGCCAGGCCGGGTACACCTCAAGGCTTATCTGCCAGGAGTCTGCACTCTCCAGCTACGTCCCATTTCCAAGGCACTACCAGACATTCAAACACGTATGAGTCTATGAAGAACATTTCACACTCAAACCTAATATTTCTTCTGTTTTGTTGTTCCTCTGTTCCGTTATTCCTGTCACCTTTGCGATTATTTGAATCATCTTAGTTCCTTTTTTTTTTTTTTATTTTTGTGAAAACATACCACGACCAAGGCAACTTATAAAATAAATTAATTGGGGACTTGTTTATAGTTATCAGAGGGTTTTTCCATGACCATCATAGCAGGGAACATGGAAGCAGGGAGGCAGGCGTGGCATGGCAGCAGCAGGTGAGAATTCACATCTGACCTAAAAGCAGAAGGAGTGAGGAGAGGGAAAGGAAAGAGACAGACAGAGACAGAGACAGACGGACACACAGAAATATTCAGCAATGGCATAGGGTTTTTAAAACCTCAAACCCTGTCCCCCACTAACACAGCTTCTAAAATAAGGCCACACCTCCTAATCCATTCCAAAAGTGTTCCACTAATTAGGGACCAAGAATTCAAATAAATCCTATGAAGGCCATTCTTTGAAACCACCACACAGACTAAATTTTCATTTTAATTTTCTATTTCAATTACATGTTATACATGTTTGGGGTTTTGGTATTTTCTATGCATATTAAAACACACATTACAATTTCATGCTTTGTTAGAGTGGTGGTCCTCAACCTGTGGGTCATGATCCCTTAGGGGTGTCCCATATCAGATATCATGCCTGTCAGATATTTATGTGACAATGTATAATAGTAGCAAAATTACAGTTATGAAGTAGCAATGGGATATTTTTATGGTTGGGGAGGGGTCACCACAGCATGAGGAACTATGTTAAAGGGCCACAGTGTTAGGAAGGTTGAGAATCAGTGCTTTAGAGTAAAATCATCCTACTAATGTAGAAAGCTTTGAGTGGGGCTGGGCAGTGGTGGCACATGCCTTTATTCCCAGCTTGGGATGCAGAGGCTGGCAGACCTTGGTGAGTTGGAGACCAACCTAATTCTAAGGAGCTAGTTCCCAGACAGCCAAGGCTACACAAAGAAACCCTGTCATGGAAAAAAATGAAGAAAAAGAAAGCTTTGAATCGTATAGTGTATCATTTGTACTGTAAAATATAGTCATAATTTTCTGCCTTTGACATTCCTGCATATTTCAAAGAAACAATAATATATATGTATATATATAAAATAACTGAATATTAAGCAGATTTGATTTTTTTCTGTCATTACTGAAAGTAAGTATCTAGTATTTTCCTTTTGCTTGATGAATTTCTTTCAGAGTACTTTGTAGTAGAGGTTCACAGGCACCAAAACCTTACTTTTTTTTTTAAAGATTGTTCTGAAGGAAATTTTGATTTGATAAAACTCTGGCTTACTGATAGGTATATGAGTGATGTTTTCACTTTTCCTATGTGAGTGCACCAGTGTCCTCTGGCTCACAGCTTCCCAGTTCTCTGCTGAGCACAGGTTTGAGTTGTTGGGCCTATATTTTATTTCTCACACTGTTTTCAAGGTCTTTCCTTGAAGTCTGGGTCTCAGCAGTTTGAAACTCTTTGCCCAGTTATGGTCCTTCTCATATTGACTCTTCATAGACTTGACTAAGCTTCCAGAATTCACTATTTATGTGTTTTGCCAAAATAAAGAAACGTACCAGGCTCATCTCATCAAATATTATTCTAGTCCATTCTCCGTGGCCTCTCCTTCTGTTGCTCAGGGGTATGTATAGTTATTGTTCCACGGGTTTCAGATTCATAGACGTGTGTGTGTGTGTGTGTGTGTGTGTGTGTGTGTGTGTTTGTGTGTGTATATACACATAAATAATTTCAGTATTCTATATTTAAGTCCCTAAACTTTGCTTTTATATCTGTGTGTTTTAAATTCAGCCAGAGATATTGATAAATTCAAGTATTATTTATTTTTAGTCTAATAATTTTCACTTTTTTAAGATTGGGAGGTGTCAATGAAAGGGGGGAAGGGAGAGCGATGCAGGGCAATGGTAGAATTAAAGGTTCAAAATCCATGTTATACACATATGAAGATGTCAAAATGAAACCCATTATTTCATACACAAGAAAAATTTTTTAAATCTCTGGATATCCGGATCACCTTAGGGCTATACTCACAAAGATTTTTTTGACTGAAACTTCATTTTCCTGGTTCTCTATACATCGACTTGGATTTGCGGAATGTCATGACTCTTGTGTTTAGGACATTCAACTCCCTACCTTCAAAAAACATTGTCTTATCTGTCCAATTGATGCACTGAAAAGGCAAATTTTCTCTTAAAAAACAGCTCATATTTTAGCTTAGTTATTTCCATCTTAGCTGGCTGTCTATAGTCTTCCCCAAATGGTGCAGATCTGAGCCAACCAGAGACTCGGTCGGAAAACTTCCTGTTGCCTCTCTTCTTCCTGGCCTTCCTCCATCACCTTCCAGTAGCTTTGGTTGCCCTGAACTTTGTCCTGTCTTTTCCTGGCCAGAGGCTTTCCGGTCAGGTGTTGCTCTGCAAGGCCAGCTGCAGCCTGCTGCCAGTTAAACCTCATAAAAAGCGCCAACTTCACTCTCTTCAAACCAGTTAGACTGAATTCCAGCGTTTTATCTTTGTCACTACTTTCTTTCACTCTGCTGAATGAGAGAGTAGAGAGAGGCAGACAGAGGGGTGTGTGTGTGTGTGTGTGTGTGTGTGTGTGTGTGTGTGTGTGTCTGTGTGCGCGCGTGTGCGTGCCGTTTTTTATCTGAGGCAGGGCAGTTCTGATAAGAGACTGCTTACTCATGGTGAATCAGAATTGCCAAAGGCATTTTCGGTTTGTTGTGTTTGCTCAGTTTCTTTTCTCTTTCACAAGTAAGTGCCTGTATGTTCTGTCTCTGCCTCTCTGCCTCTCCGTCTCTCCTCTCTCCTCTCTTCTCTCTTATGCATGTACAGGTTCCATCATTATTTCTAGTTCATTACTCAGTGCTTCCTAAAAATTCATAAACAATGATGGATGTTGCTTTTTTCTTCTTCTTCTTCTTCTTTTTTTTTTTTTTTTTTGGCTTTTTCGAGACAGGGTTTCTCTGTGTAGCCCTGGCTGTCCTGGAACTCACTCTGTAGACCAGGCTGGCCTCGAACTCAGAAATCTGCCTGCCTCTGCCTCCCAAGTGCTGGGATTACAGGCGTGTGCCACCACCACCACCCGGCTTTCTTCTTCTTCTTCTTTTTTATTTCTCTTTCTCTCTCTCTCTCTCTCTCTCTCTCTCTCTCTCTCTCTCTCTCTCTCTCTCTTTTTGTAGGTTAGGGGTTGAATGTATGAATGTAGGTTTTTTTTTTTTTTTTGTAGGTTAGGGGTTGAATGTATGGACTCACACATGCTAAGCAGAGCTCTACCAGTGGTCTAGACATCCCCCCACCCTCTTTTACTTTTTGTTTTGAGGCTAAAAGTATGAATAAAATGCTGCCCCAAGGTTGCTTTAAAATTGTGATCCTCTAGCCTCAGTCTCTCAAGGAGCTGCAATCATAGACCTGTGCCATCACCCCAACTGGGTGTCACTCTTACCGGTTCTTAGACTACTGGGTTATCTCAGCTATGCTATTGGTTGTTAGTTTTATAGCCATAAACTTTAAAATTGTGCTAAAATAGTTATTTCATGTAGATTTATTGTGCTTCTATTCATAATAGCGGTTTTGATCCAAATGTAGACCTCTTTTACAGTATTGTTGCTATTAAGTATACTATCTATAGTATGTTGGGCCTGGCGTGGCAGTACCTGTCTGTCATCTCAGCACTGGAGAGGTGGAGGCAAGAAGATTGCCACATCAAGGCCAGCCTGGGCCATATAAGAAGACCCTTTCTCAAACATGCACGCAAGCAAATACTGAAACAGGAACAAGAAAATCACATCGTTTTCCCTCCATCTTAGCTCATTGAGGAATGAATTATAAAAACATTATCTCTTAGAGACCTTGCATTCATATAACTTCATTTGAAGTATTAATTTGTATAGTGTTAATTAGCATCTTATTTAGCACTCTGTGTTTTATAAAAAGTCCTAACATTGTAAGATTAGAATGTAGGTTTTTACATCATCTTCTCAGGCCTTGATGTCACGGCTATGTCAGATCAAGTGAACAACTCAAAAGGATTTTGTTGTTTGTTTGTTTACGTTAATTGACATAGGCTCTTTTTCTGGTTGGTTGGTTTGTTTGTTTGCTTCCTACATGAAAGTTTAAAAGAACTCATCCATCAATCTATTTGGGCCTGGTTCTTTGAAATGGACTGAACTGGTACATAATAACTACGTTCAGTTATGCATGTATATTTTGATGCACACATGCAATGTGTAATTATCAAATCAGGATAATTAGTATATCCATCACCTCAAACATTTACTTCTCTATGTTAGAAACATTCCAAATGCTCTCAACTAGTTATTTTGAAATGTATAACTACAGTCACCTCACTGTGGTCTAGAACAGTAGAGCTTAATCTTTCCTTTTGTGCTGGGCAGGGAACCCAGGCCTGGCTCTTGTTAGGCAAGCCTGTATAGAGTTGCACCATAATTCTAATTAAAAGAAAAGACAGACACTCTCTGTGTAGCCCAAACTAGGCTCTAGGTTCTAACACTCAACCACAAAGCCCTGGGATTGCATGCATGCTGCTGTGCCGTGATTGGTGATTTGTTTTGAACTTAGGTATTTTGCTCTTTCCAGCTTTTTCTCTTCCTTTAGGATTTTGTTGGCAGCCGGGTGATGGTGGCACACGCCTTTAATCCCAGCACTTGGGGGACAGAGGCAGGCAGATTTCTCAGTTCGAGGCCAGCCTGGTCTATAGAGTAAGTTCCAGGACAGCCAGGGCTACACAGAGAAACCCTGTTTCAAAAACCAAAAAAAGAAGAAAGAAAGGAAGGAAGGAAGGAAGGAAGGAAGGAAGGAAGGAAGGAAGGAAGGAAGGAAGGAAGGAAGGGAAAGAAAGAAAGAGAGAGAGAGAGAGAGAGAGAGAGAGAGAGAGAGAAAGAAAGAAAGAAAGAAAGAAAGAAAGAAAGAAAGAAAGAAAAAGAAAAAGGATATCGTTGGCAATTTAGGGACTTTGGTGGTAGCACAAAATTTGGGGGTTTTATATATAGACATGGAGAATGTGGCTGGGAGCTCAATAAGGCAAATCTGTAGGTTGCTTTAGACACTATGGACACAGTTTAACATTAGTAATTCTTCCAATTCGTGTACGCAGGATGTTTTCCCTTTCAGGATGGTTTCCCTTTCAGGATGTGTAAAGCAATTCTTTGGAGGGCGGTTAGCACCCCAAATAACTATAGGGCATCTCCATGTGTGCTCTTGCCCTTTTAGCTCCTGAACAAGACACAGAGACATGGTATTTTAAGCTGCAAGCCTAAGCTGGGTAGGTTCTGAGCTACTCTAACCTACCTATGCTGCTAATTCCTTGACACATTGTCCTTTCTCTACACCTTCATCTTCTCCTGGTCCTTTTTTCCTCCGATGATCCCCAGCCTGGGATTAGAAGTCCTCTCCTCTTCTACTCAGCTAATTGGCTGATCAGCTCTTTTATTAACTAATCAGAGGTGCTAGAAAACAATTTTTTCATAACATTGAGACAGGAGACTGCTTGACCCTGCCATCTTCAGGACTGTAACCAGATGTCTGGGTTAGAAATTACCATTTGAATACACAGTGCACAAAACCATTCTGTAATAGTGAATGTCTATCTTTTTTTAATCTCCTTGATAAAATATGCGATTTTTTTCTTTTTACAGCTCTCACAAATACAATGGCTTTCTCAATTTTTCAGCTTTATTGGCGAGTTTTTGTATGTAGATTTTGTATCATCCACTTCACTGAATTTATTCACTAGGTCTAATGGGTTTTTGTTGAAATTTTTGCATTTTTCTATAAGATCTTGTTTTCTGTACATAGAAACAACTTGACTACCTCTCTTCCAATTTGGATACTCTTAATATCTTTCCATTGCCTGATAGCTTTGGCCTGGGACTTCTAGTCCTATGTTGACTAAAATTGGTCAAAGTGGAGATTATTCTCTTCCTCATGACTTTGGAGCAGAAGTATTCAGCCACTCCCTACTGAGTAGAGTATAGCCACTCTATACAGAATCAGCTTGGGGCTGGGGGACCTGGAGAGATGGCTCAGTGGTTAAGAGGCTCTTCCAGAGGTCCTGAGTTCAATTCCCAACAATCACATGGTGACTCGCAAGCATCTGTAATGGGGTCTGATATCCTCTTCTGATGTGTCTAACGACAACTACAGTTACCTGGGAGGCTCTGCTAGTGCATGACAAATACAAAGGCTGACACTCTCAGCCAGCCATTGAACTGAGCACAGGGTCCCCAATGGGGGAGCTAGAGAAAAGACCCAAAAAGTTAAAGGGGTTTGCAGCGCCATAGGAGGAACAATGAGCCACCCAGTACTCCCAGAGCTCCCAGGGACAAAAACATCAGATAGTACACATGGTGTTACACATGGCTCCAGACACATAGGTAGCAGAGGTTGGCCTTATTGGACATCAAAGGGAAGAGAGATCTCTGGTCCTGGAAAGGCAATGTAGGGGAATACCAGGACAGGGAAGCAGGAGGGGGGTGATTGGGGAACAGGGTGAGGGGAGATGGCTTATGGGACTTGGGGGGTTGGGGGAGACCAGGAAAGGGGAAATCATTTGAAATGTAAATAAAGAATAGATCTAGTTAAAAAAAGACAGCTACAGCATACTTATCATATATATAAAATAAATAAAATCTTTTAAAAAAAGAATCAGTTGTGGGCTTGTCATATTACATGTATTCCATTGTTCTGTGCATTTTAAGTTTTGTTTTTCTTGAAGTCTTTATACTGGCTAGTTTTATGTCTACTTAATACAAACTACAGTTAGTTATCTGAAAGAAAGGAAACTTAATTTAAAAACTGCCTCCAAGGGGCTGGTGAGGTGGCTCAAAGGTTAAGAGCTGGCTACTCTTCCAGAAGTCCTGAGTTCAATTCCCAGCAATCACATGGTAGTTCATGACCATTGATAATGGGGTTTGATGCCCTTTTCTGACATGTGGGTATACATGCATATAGAGTATCCATATGTTATATAAATACATAAATTTAGAAAAAAAGAAAGAAAAAGAAAACCAACTAAAAACTGCCTCCATAAGATCCAGCTGTATGGCATTTTCTTAATTAGTGACTGATAGAGAGGGCACAGCCCACTGTGGGTGGGGCCATTTCCAGGCTGGTCATCCCATGATCTATAGGAATGCAGAATGAGCAAGCCATGAGGAGCAAGCCAGTAGGTAGCACCCTCTATAAGACTCTGCGGAGCCTTAACTTAATGGAGACCCCTAAGTGAACCATGTGGAGACAGAAATTGATGCAAAAAAGCAAGAGGAATTGTATTTAATCCAGCACGCTGGGGTCACCCTGCACATAGGGAGAGAACAAACACGTGCAGCCTGCCGGCCTATATACAGTCCTCAGGGCAGCCACCATTAGGCACAATGTGATACCTTTAAACTGATTGGTTGTTAGGTTAAGTGGCCAACAGTCTCAGAATAACTCTGGGCCTCCCCTAGCTGCAGGGACCTCCCTGTGGTCTGAGGAATGTAATTTAGCCCCTCCCTTATGGGAGGGGCAAGTGTTCCATGACCTTTCCAAAGTTCCTGAACTGACCCTTTTACCTCCATAGCCTCAGTATCAACTCCTGTCTTCAGGTTTTTACCCTGGTTTTAGTTCCTGTACTGATTTCTTTGGATAATAAATAGCAATATGGAAGTGTAAACCATATAAACCCTTTCCTCCCCAGTGTGCTTTTTTGGTCATGATGTTTTATCAGAAATAGTATAGCCCTAACTAAAACACTTTACCACCTCACGATTGCTTCCTTTCTTATCATGATCAGATCTCTTCCTTTCTCAATTAGAGTCTGCATATGGGAGAAACTATTAGTAGTTGCATGAGTCTGGCTTCTTTTGCTGAACATAAAGACTTTTCATTGCATTCATTTCCTGCAAATATCATGGCTTCCTTTTCCTTCGTGGATGAACAAATTCTTTTATGCTTACATATCACATTTTCTTTGTTCAGTAATCTATTGGTGAATATCTTGGATGATTCTGTTTCTTAGCTATTGTGAGTAGGGTAACAATAAATATGGATGTTCTAGTACCTCTGTGGTACAATGCTTAGCATCCTTTGAATATATACCAAGGGATGGAAGAACTCAGTCACATGGTTATTCTATTTTGGAGGGACCTCCACTTAATGTCCATCATACCTATAATAATTTACATTCCCACCAACAGTGTATAAGTGCTTTTCTTTCCCCATATAATCAACATTGGCTAAAAGTAGATTTTATTGATAATTACTATTCTGACTAGGGCATGATGGAACATTTTTTTACTCCAAAAATCATAATATATAAGCAAAAGACCAGCAAGGTGGATAGAAGGAAGGAAGGAAGGAAGGAAGGAAGGAAGGGAGGAAGGAAGGAAGGAAGGAAGGAAGGAAGGAAGAAAGAAAGATCCAGACAAAACATTAGACAACAACAACAACAACAAAAAAAAAAAACTTCCAAAATTACCATTGAGTTCATTCAGAATTGGCCATCTATTGCTGGACATGGGGCCTGTTCTAGTGTGGTTTGAATATGCAATGAGACTCTATTGGAGACATTTTTTCCTTTGTGAGCAGTGGTCACTTGGATATAGTTTCCTGGTCACCTATGGGAGATTATGTTCACTTCTCCCTCTCAGTACTGGGGCCCACCTAGCTTGTACTTGTGCAGGCCCTGTGCATGCCCCTGCAGTCTCTATGGGTTCAAAATGTGTGTCAGGCCTGTTGTGTCAGGAAGACATGGTTTCCCTAGAGTCCTCCATCCCCTGTGGCTTTTAGCTTCTTTCCACTTCCTCTATGGTAATATTTCCTGTCTCTGAAGGGAGGAATTTGATGGAGACTTAGGACTGAGTGTTAGAGTCTAAACATCTCTCACTCTGCATTCAATGGGTCTCTGTTCCCATCTACTGCAGGAGGGAGCTTCTCTAATGATGGCTAAGTAAGGTGATCTAGGAATATAGCTGTCATTAGGAGACATTCTATTGCTACATTCCTTTACCAGAACAGTAGTATTTAGCTTTCCCATTGGTCCCTGGTCTATCTAGTCTAAAGTTCTTGGCCACTGAAGTATTGGCAGCAAGTATGGGTTTCATCTCATAGAATAGGCCTAGAATCAAATCAGACAGTGGCTGGTTACTCCCACAACTTCTGTACCACGATTGCACCAGTGTATGTCTGCAGGTTGCCATTGTTATATGGAAGAGTTTGTAGTGGGTTTGGTGTTTACCTTTCTACTCTGGTAGCATACAGAATTCTTTCCAGTAACATGAACACTATTCAGTAGGGCTGAAGGCTCTGGTTAGGTACCAGCTCAACTTCTTCATGTTCAATGAGATATGTATGTTGTCTTCAGCAATAGGGTCTTACCAGCCAGATGGACTCTTAAAGAAGTTTTGACTTTATTTAAGTAATGGCTAAGGATATTAGACACTTTTTTCAAATATTTATTATTGGCCATTTGTCTTTCTTCTTTTGAAAATTATCCTGTTTATTCACCTATTTACTATTTGGTTGGTTTGTTTTCTTGATGTTTATTACAGTTATTTATGAATTTTACATATCATTTCTCTGTCTGATGCATAGTTAGCAAATATTTCTTTCCATTCTGAAGACCACCTCTTCACTCACAACAATATGCTGTACAGGAGCATTTTAATTTCACACGATCTCCTATGTCCATCTTTGAAATACCTTCTCTATACTAGATTCCTTTCCAGAAAATCCTTGCCTATCCCTTTAACTTGAAGTGTGTTTTGCTGTTGTTTTATGGTATGCATATGCACATATGTGCTGTGCATGTGTGTGATATATGCACGTGCTTGGAGAGGTTCTAAGCATCCATACCCAGGTGGGCAGAGGCCAGAGGAGGATGAATGATGCCCTGCTCTGTCATTCCACCTTCCTGTCCCCTACTCAGTCAGGACTGCTCTGCTTGTTCCCACTCTATTAAAACAGAGATGGATCATTTCCTAGGTTTGGACTTCAGTTACACTTAGAAAAATATTTTTTATGAATATGAAGTCCAACTTTTATTGACAAGGAAAATAACAATTACTACACAAACCTAGGCAAATCTTTTCAGATTTATTTCCTTACTCATAAAGTGTTAATGATAACACCAACCTCAGGGGTGGATTATATAAAATGCCATATTTGAACGTACTTATCTCCAAAGTGTTTTCTCAGTGGTGAAGCACCTGCCTTGTATCCATGAGACCCTAGATTCAATTCCCAGAACTAAAAAAAACAGTATTTTAAGAACCACATAGGTGGTAGTTATCATAATTAGATATTAGGAATGTGAATAATTGTGCCTAGGATATATAGCTGGTGTACACACTCCTCTAGATTTGATTCTTACTGTAGTATAAACTCATGGATGTGGTAGTACATCCCTGGAATCCCAGCACTCAAGAGCTGGAGTCAGAAGAATTAAAAGTATCTAAATTCAGCCTGAAATCCATGAGACCCTGTTTCAGTGGAGGGGGGTGGGCAGCGAATGTAGATAGAAACACTTTCTAAGAGGTCTCCATTTTTCCTGCTGTTTAGACAGAATATGCAAAGCCCTTGCCTTTCCCACCACCTGGGTCTAAACACCAGTGTAAAAAATCCTCGGAGTCTTCAATCCTGTCTTCCAAACACACCAGTGAATCCAGTGCTAGTAAGAAGGAAAAAGTCTCTCCTTCATTTACAGGTACACATTTTATATGTTTATGTCAAAAGTAGCAGTATCTTATCTACATTATAAACATCAAGAAAATATAGCCCTGCTTGGATGTACAAAGATAATATGCCATTACTTTGTAACATGGAAAAAAATACAAAGTCTGTATTCCTTAGTCCTCTGCTTATGTCAAGTCCATTTACAAATTATTTTATTAGCTCCAGTCTGGCCTTACCATCTCCAGTCAGAACAGAATCAGAGATACCAGCTTCTGGCCAAGGACAAGAATTAACACTGCTTGTTTTCAGTGTCCTTGCTCCCAATATGCCTAACCCTGTCTCCATCTCTTGGCCTCATCACTGCTTAGAAACCAAAGTTTACCAAAGACTGGTCAGATGAGACTTTCCCTAAGAGGCACAGATAGTAAAAACTTAATTAAATATATTAATTACAGTTTTATGTTATGTGTGTATGCTTGTATGCAGGGACATGCATCCTACTTTTCGGGTGTCAGAAGTCAGAGTACAACATGAGGGTCTTGAAACTCTCCTCTTGTCATCTAGGTTCTGGGTATCAAACTTAGGTCAGTAGACTTGGCAGCAAGTGCCTTTACCTCTGGAGTCATCTCACATAACCATACTTAATTGTCATTACAAAACCCACGATAGAGACCTCCTCAGAACCCTTGTTCCTTTGTCCTAAATGGCCCAGCAGAACCTCAGTGGCTCAGCACAATTTCAAAAGCCTTTCAAATTGACAAAGCCTGCCATATAAGGGGGCCAAGTAGCCCAAATAGCCCAACGGAATCAAAACAGCTCAGAAGAACAAAGCCAGTCACCAACATAACTCAGAGAGCTCAGTGGAGCCCAGCGGAACCCCAAACTAAAGTGAAGGCTACACACATCAAGGAGAAGCTTCTAAAGGTCACATCTTCTCAGGTGCAAATCAAGTCCCACCGTTTGTTTGTTTCTCTACTTTGTCAAAGAGAAGTGAAAAACATCTGATGTTGGTTGAAATGGGAAGAAATGGGGGAAAAAAATCCCTGGAAAAATTATTCAAGCAGCTACAAGAAGCCCATTGGTCTTTCTTTTCCATCTGTGGTTAATTTGTGTCTCCCAAAAATGTAGAAAATGAGTGGCTGCCACCAGAAAGGCAGAAAAAGATCTATCCAGTGAGGCCACATTGGAAAGAAGAGCAAATAAAGCACCCCCTCCCCTCCCCTCCCAAGTCCATCTTTGGAGTCTTGATATGAGGTGTAGTCACAATTCACCATACTATACACTTACGATGTAAACACGTTATTGTATATACATTATACCTCAATAAAGCAAAGTTACAAAGACAGCTCTAAGGAAACAGGATCTACTATGCACAGGAGGGCAGCTGCACGTAAAGACTAACAGTGGGCATGATAGCATGCAAGCCCAAGACAGATCAGCTCCCAGCATGGAGATGGAGGTCGGGTTGTGAGGGTGGACATGAAATCTCACCTCTAGTCAAATAGCTATTGGCCATTGACAGCATCTGAGAGGAGAACCAGTTTTCTCTAAGAGGTAGGCCTGGTAGGTCCATTCACCCCCACCCCACCCCCGAGGTCCAGTGACTACCACACATCCAAGAATAGCTGGGAAGCACAACCTGGTCTTGATTGGTTAAAAGCACTTGCTGCTCTTGCAGACGATTTGATTTTGATTCTCAGTACCACATCAGACAGCTCATAACTACCTGTAACTCTGACTCCGTGAGATCTGGCATCTCTGCCCTCCATGGGCACCTACACTCACATGACAGACACACACAAAAACACACAGAAAAGGGTCAGCAAACTACTACAAATTTGCCACTATGCCAGAGGTTTTCTATGTTATTTTAAACTATGAGATATTTCATACATTTTCTAGGTTGCATTGTACTTATGCATCTTTTATGAAAATCTATAATTGCAGGTCAAAGTGAAAGCAGAGCCAAGAAGTCTCGTAAAGTCAGGTAATCTATTTTTAAAATGATAATATTGTATACTGTTCAATGACCACTCTGGTACAACAAGTTTGCCTTGTATAATACAGAATAATGATTTTTTTCTGCTTATTATTAATATTTACTCTCACAATGCCATCAAAGGAGGAGCCCCAGACTAGTCAGCTAGTGGGCATACCATCCAGAGTGCAGTCAAATGAAGAGAGAGAGAGAGAGAGAGAGAGAGAGAGAGAGAGTATTACTGTGTTTTGTAGTAGGTACAAATTTAGTTAAATTCCACAGGGAGGCAGAAAAGTAGTTTATTTTTCCTTAGCATCTACATCCTTCTCATCAGCATCTCTGCATAATGGGGCTAAAAGTCGGCAGTGGGCATGTTTTGCAACTTTGGAGCAATGATGAATGGATTATTAAGGCTTAAGTCACCCTTCTGTTTCTCTCTAAAAAAGTATCTGTGGAGTATGCATGAGTAAGGGCCTTGATGAACTTTGGGAAAAGGAAATCAAGGTACTGGACAAGAATCAGAACCAGATCCGAGGGCCACTGTCAGGACTAGTGATCACAGGGTTCCTCCCTAGGTGCCCTGCGGCTGCTGATTGTCTGTGGCTTGAGAGCTCGTGGTCTGTTCTCTATGAAGTAGGTCAGGGACCACTCTCAGGACCCACATGGGCTTTCTGAGCCTCTGTCACTTCCTCCATCCTTACCCTCTGTGAATGAGGCTATCTGCTTTACCGTTGCCCAGTCTGTGCTACAGGTTAGCTCAAAAGCCTGCAAGAATACGCCCACCTGCCACTTAAATCAATGGAGACCCGAGATGAAAAGCTTATTTTCTTTTTGCCCGTGCACAATGGTGCATCCTCTTTACTAAGTTGTGATAATGCCCCAGGAAAGGTTGTGTTCAACACCTCTCTGCCCAGAGGCCTCTACTCAGTCTCTACATCATGCTCTCCACTTGAAAACGACAGATACCCAGGTAACTGTCTGGTTTCCACCTCTGCTCCTGCTGCTTCTCCCACACAGCAGGCAGGAAAGAATGGCTTTGTCAGACGGATTGATACCTACTAGATGGATGATCAGTGGGGATGTTGGCAGTAACTTTTAGAAAGAGGGGTAGGGAGAGATCCGATGAGCTGAAATCACTTCCTAAACTATGTTAATTTTCAGGAGAAAATACCCTCCAGAGGTGAATAAGTTTATTACAAAAGATAGTGAGTTAACCAGAAATGACCAAGCAAGAAATCCTCATCCAGTCAAACAGAACATCGTGCTTCCCCTGGACTGTCAGGATCTACTGAAAGATCCAAAAATAAAGACAATTGACCCTGCTCCAAAAGGGACAGTACATACGTCCATGGTAAGATCTACTGCTATCTGGGAAAAATTAATATTACAAGTCGTGGGAAGACTAAAAGGAGAACGTGACTTGACAACTTTTCTTGCTAGAAATCATTCAAATATAGCCCATTCTGCTTGTTAATTATATGCCTCAATCACAGGCCACAACTAACAATTCTGATGCTGGAGAGGACAGAACAGATACTTTATAAGACTTCTACAGCTTCCGCGATCCTAAATAGACTAGTTTTTTCCCCCTATACCTTTTCATGGCAACTTCTTCTGAGTTGAAGACTCTTATAGATGATGTGATTGGCCTAATTCCTGGGAGCCTGGTGAAGGCAGTATCTATCTCTACCTAACAACACAAAGACTTAAAGCAGTGGTTCTCAACCTGTGGGTCATGACCCGTTTCCCCAGAGATTGTATATCAGATATCCTGGATGTCAGATATTTTCAATTCATAAAAGTAGCGAAATGACAGTTATGAAGTAGCAATAAAATAATTTTATGGTTGGGGTTGTCACAAAATAAGGAACTGTACTAAAGGATTGCAGCATTAGGAAGATTGAGAACCACTAACTTATAGGGTGAAATTCTCTATGGTGTTGGATAAACCCAAACTAAAGTGAAGGCCATCATTGTGGCTAAGTTGGTAATATTTTTACCTGACAAAGAATAGTAAAACTGGTTCCTAGGTCATCTTTTGGGGAGTACTAGCCATTGGAGTACTTTTCATGCTAAGAACACTTGTGTACCATTAGTCTGATATCTGATTTCATTCTAGGAAAGACAATTTCTGGCTTGCTGTCCCAGGCTCATTTAGCCTGCTCATTATTCCTGCTCTGCTTCTGTCTTATTCTACCTAGAGACCTCCCAGCTGTCGCTAACACATGACACTGACTTGCTCCATGTCTAGGGGGACCTTAAGCAGAAGACTTCATTCAGCTGAATATGTCTCTATGCCCAAGGCAGAGCAAATGCCAGGGTTTAATATGGAAGGGAAAAGATCTGCCTGAGCTGAGAGGTCTCCCTCCAGTCCATCTCCTAGTGCAGACATCCTGTAATGGTACCTAACCAATCCTTTGTGCCAGCACCTTCCCACCCTCTGGCCCTGTAGTGGGAGTTATTAAAAAAATGACCCAACACATTCCTGGGCCCGCCATAACTGCAGGACAAACAACCAGCGGCCCGCAGAGCTCAATCCAGGCCCTCAGGTCTCTTGTGGCAACCGGCCTGGTGCAGTCTCACTCAGTGGTCCCTTTGTCTGCCATCTCTCTGGCGGGGGACCCGGAGTTTCTCTTGCTTCCACCCAGCGCCCACATTACCCAAGAGCCGCCAGCTCTTATAGTTCCCCGACTGTGGTTCCCCAAATTACCCGTTGAACAGACTCTTAACACTCAATTAATTTGCCAATTAGATTTATGAATATTTAAAACACAAATCCAAGATGCCAATACAGTAGTAACTGAGCCAAACAATTATTGTATAAGTTTTATCCCAATTTTCTAACCTTTTAATAAATATACATGGCCCCTCCTTAACTACTTCTGGTCCTAAGTCTTCCTTATCTAAGGACTCCGTAAGCACAACCCCTTTCCCTGTGGCAATGTAAAGAGGCAGAATGCCCCATCCCAAGCATGGCTGCTGATGTGGTTTGAATGTCTCTGTTTCCGCAAATCCATAAACTGGAACTGGAGATGGAGATTAAAAGCTAGTAAATTGGTCACATGAGAGACATTTATGAGGTGATTACACCAGCTCTCAGGAATGGGGTCAGTACTCTTACAAAGGCCTCCAGGGAATTGATTAGGCCATTTTTTTTTTTTTACTTTATATCATTTTCTGTATAAGGGACACCAAGACAGTGCCAACCATAAATGACAGACCAGACACCAAGCCCTTACCAATTTTGAGTTTAGACTTCCTAGCTTTTAAAGCTGTAAGAAATAAATTGCTATTATTTATTTTTAATTAAGCAATTATTGATATAATATTTGCTAATCAAATACTGATAATATGTATATTTTACTAGTTTCCATGGAATTAACTTTTACCTAGAAAAATAATTAGGGGTTGTGAAAGTTAATTATGCAAGTGTGGAGATGGTAATTTAACAAAAAAATTTATAAATTTTGCTGTTACTATAGTAAAGCATGTTCTATTTTTATATCCATCTATTAATTTGGCTATTTTATTCAAATATATATTAAATACCTTTACCAAGTATTGTATCAAGTCTTAAGGTATAATTGTAAACATCATAATAATGGACATATTTCAAAATTTTAAAATTAGAATAGCTATATGTGATCATTTGGGTTTATATTCATTAATGTCTCTTATGATCTCTGACTCAACCTATTTTGGGGGTTTTGTTGTCAGAAGCCATCTAGGAAAGGTTAAAGGCATGCAAGTGTCATTTCTGGAGATGGAACACTGTTTTACATGGCATGCAAAGGGTGAGCTCTGAGGCAGGGTCCCAAAGAGACTTCTTCCCTGGATTGCTTCTTGCTGTTGATAGGCCTTTTCCTGTCACTATTACATAGTCTAATGATTTCTGGACATTAGCTATTGGGCAGATTTTCTGCAGATTAACATGAAGCTATATCTCATGTAGCAATGCTGTGTAGACAAATTGATAATCTCATAATTCCTAATAATGATTTTAAAAAATTCTTAAATTTATACAAGCAATTTACAGCCTCCTAAAAGCTACAAATAGGGTTCTGTCACAGGCTAATTGCACTAGGATAAGAAAGCAGGCTTTGAACAAATTTATGATCAGGGTAAACATTCCTTCTAGGTTAGCTGTGAGGCCACTGTCTGGTAACTAAAGGTCACAAACAGGGAATGGACAACTTACTGTAGGTGCAAGGACAGAAAATAAAATATTGACTAGTTTATTTATATACAACTTCAAAACTAATGAAAAACAAGGCAGATGATCTGTCTCTTGACAAAACGGTGCTAACTTGTGACATAAGAATTATTGCTTTAAACTTATAAACTTATAATGAACTTATGGAGCTAGTAACAGATAATGAATGTTTAGTCAGGTACTAGTCTCAATGGAAAGACGTGAACATTTCTACTGTAACTCTTTGTCATTTTATGACATAAACTATTGTCTTGAATTTACTATGAACTTGTAAAATGTAAAGATGCCTAGAAAACCATGTGATCAATTATCCTGAGAGAGCCTAAGAGCTAAAAACCAAAAATAAATGAGGTTGCAGCTTTTCTCAGCTTCACCCAGTATGTGTGTATCTTTGTATGAATGCCTTTCCTTCCTTATTGCTTTCTCTTATTTTTTCTTTTTCTTCCTTTTCTCTCTGACTGAGGAAGTTCAGTGAGAGGCCTGAGTCAAAGAGAAAAAAGAACCAAAGTAATTAAGTCTTTTATCTCCTGCTGCTGCCAGCAGGAGTTTTTTGGTTTTTGTTTGTTTTTTACCAGAAACCTGCTGGCATTTAGCCACAGAATAGTGGAAACTGGCTATTATTTGAACAAAATAATAAGAGAGAGTTATGAGGCCAGAGATCATCAGTCTTTGACTTTAGACCTTTATGTCTTCTTTAGAGCCTGGAGTATCTACAAAGGTTGGGGCTGGACTCCTGCAGTTTGCTCCTTTTCTTTCTAGAGCATGACCATCTAAGAAATGCCCATACAATGTTTCTTCTTACCCACTTTCTTCTCCCCATTCAAAATTCCACAAGCATTTAAGGAATGTACTTATTTCTGTATACCTTACCTTATTTCAGAAAGGATTTAAGAAAGCCAAACCTTCGAATTTGGTGTCGAATAAAGCTATTGGCTTTGAGAAAAAAGTGTATTATAAAAAAAAAAAAGCACCTGTTCTTTTAATGTATTTGAATGTTATTGTTATTTTGTACCTCTATATAGTCATTTAAAGTATTTTAAAATTCTATTTTCACGTTTAAAGTGTATGTATATCTATCTATCTATCTATCTATCTATCTATCTATATATATATATATATATATCTTTGTTTCAAAGTTATAGGTTTATAACTCAGTGTTTTTTCTTTAATCTACAGGAACAATGCCACACAAGTCCAATAATTTTCTATGACACTGAATATGTACAAATGCTGTTCCTGACAAAAAGGTTTACCCCCTATGCTCTGAAATGTACAGAAAAGAATATTGTTTTAGAAAAAAATTATGAAATATTCAAAGCTTTATTTGATGACAAAACAAGTGCAGTTTTTAAACCTCAAAGTACTGATGCTACAGAACAGCAGAAAGAGTTGGGAATCTTCTCTGCTAAACAGGCCCAAGAGAATATAAACGAGAAACGAAAGAAGAAACATGACAGTCTGGTTTCAAAGAAAACAGCTCCGAATACTCTTTATAATTTATCCCAAACTTTTACCAGCTTAAGCAAAAAGTTTGTTGATTACTTTGATAAAGATGTTACTCAAGAAAAGAGTGATCAGGCAGACCAATTTGAAATATTTTCCAAAACCAAACCACCACCCGCACGCAAATTTACTACCTTACCTATCAAGTATGATTCCAAGCCTCTGAAAAATATAATTGAAATACGTAAACTAAACAATATAACCCCATTGGATGACTTGCTAGGCTTAAATGCATAAAGAACCATTTGTACAGCGGTATTTAAAAATGAGAAGAACCAGGTTCCAAGATCATAGAAGAAATTGTCTGATTGCTAATGTTCTGATGGATGAAGTACTCAATCCGAAGTGGTCTGTTTAAGATCAACCAACACTGCTAGCTAACACAGGGATATAATCAGGAAATTATGAGCAAGAGGTATTCATTCATGACTTATCTTTTTGGTTGTGAGCCTACCCTTTCCAAGCTGAGCCATCTCTCTAGCCCACTCATGGCTTATCTCAATTATACTTATCAGCCATTCCTGTTGTCTAGAGCACATTCTCATTCAGTACCAACTATGGCATAGATTGATGAGAAAGTTGCTGCCAGAAGCCACAAAACATCAACAACCTTGTCCTGTGATTGACTATCAATACAGATACGCCATTAATTTACTGAATATGGAGTTAATGGTAGACCAGCATTTTAGATGCTCATGGGAAAATAGTGTCATGTGACCAATGTAATGAGATTAAAAAGGCTTCATAAAACCTGTTGGAGCTGTTTGGAATTTCATTATTGTGTTTTCCAAGTATTATTTAGTTTTCTTTCTGAATAACAATGAGTAAGGTCTGTAAGTGAGATGATTGTGGTAGAAATCCTATCAATGTTGTGTTCTCAGATACATTGTGCTGTGATTATGAAAAGATAAAGGGCTGTAAGAATATGTTCTATGGGGGTGTGGGGAGGGGGCTCAGTAGACCCATGCTGAGGTATCCCTTCCCTCTGAGGGACCAGCCACAAGAGGGTACAGTATAAAATAGAGTTTTTTCAGGGCATGCGGAAGGGAGTTAAGAGGGTAGTAGAGACAGAGAAAGGCAGAGAGAAGGAGAGAGTAGAGAAGTAGAGGCTGGCCATGACCAGGTGGAGAGAGGGGGATGGGGGAAGGGAGGAGCCCAAGAGGGCAAGAGGGAAGCAGGCAGGAAACAGGAGTGAGAGAGTAAGAGAGGGAGGGGGGACAAGCATCCCCTTTTATAGTGGACCAGGCCTACCTGGCTGTTGCCAAGCAACTGTGGGGTGGAGCTTAGATAAAATCCTATAATCCCCTCATTTTGGTTTACTTAAAAAGAAAAAATTAGAAAGAGGTGATGACAAAGCAGGAATAGAGTTGTGAGAAGGCGAATTAGCAGGGGCCTGGGTCAGATTTCCCGCTTTGCCAGGAGTACTTCACTGGTGGAACTTGGCATCCTTTAACTTTTCTGGATCCTAGTTAGCATTCTGTCTAAACACCACCCCCACAGTTACCTGGCAACAGCCAGGTAAGTCAAGCCCACTATAAAAGGGGCTTCTTTCCCCCTCCTCTTTCTCTTACTCCTGTTTCCTGCCTGCTTCCCTCTTGCCTTCTTGGGCTCTTTCCTTTCCCCTTTCCTTCCCCACTCTCTCCACCTGGTCATGGCCAGCCTCTACTTCTCTACTCTCTCCTCCTCTCTGCCTTTCTCTGCCTCTGCTAGCCTCTTAACCTCCTTTCTCATGCCCTGAGTAAACTCTATTCTATACTATACCATCGTGTAGCTGGTCCCTCAGGGGGAAGGGAGGCCTCGTCATGGACCTGCTGAGGTACCCCCTTTCCCAACACCTCAACACACCCCCATAGAATATATCTTAATACCCCTTTATCTTTTTATAATCACAACACATTGTTCCAGGTTACTCCATTGTTCCAGTTACTCCATTGTTCCAGTTACTCCATTGTTCCAGGTTACTCCAGTGTTCCAGGTTACTCCAGTGTTTCAGGTTACTCCAGTGTTTCAGGTTACTCCAGTGTTCCAACTACTCCACTGTTACTCCCTTTACTTTTTCATGTTGACTCAGTATAAAAACTGAACTCTTCATGAACTCAGTAAGTTATTCCCAAGTTCATTTGGGATGCATATCTTTAGGATCCCACATATTTTTCACTTAAAAATAGTCTTTGAAGGCAAATGGCTAGGCCTTCAACCTACATACAACATTTTTATCAAATGCACAAAATCCTAGTTTAATTCTCAACATGGGAAAAAAAAAGGTAGTGATAAATTCCAAGATCAAACCACAAAAGACTGTTTAACTTATACTTTTATTACAGAGAATTTAATGTGAAATTAGTAATGATTTCTTATTTCCAATAATTAAAAGAAAACGCTAGGTTAAAAAAAAAAAGGATCTTACAGTGTTAACTGGAATTCGAGGACAAGCAGGTCGGATTAGGAGCATCTTATTAAAGGAAGTTGGAGGCCAGAGACTCAGCTGCAAAACCAGGCAGGGCAGGGACCTGGGTATCATCTGTGGTGATGCTCCAGCAGCCAAGATGTTCAAGTCCCTCATGCTGCACACCCCCAATCTTTTCTCAGTGTCTCCATTCTGCCATTTCCTTTGCTTTAATACAGAATTGATTACAGAATATAAAACTGCTTTAGTACAGTTTGCTATAAGATAGACTATTCCCTCCTGACTCCCGTGCTGGGTCAGAAGAAACACCATAGACTTATTGGAACAAGAGAATGAAGACATAGCAACAGCCCTAGTAAGATGACGAGCTGTGGCTGCAGGCGTCCCATACTCAGCATCAGAGACAGATGAGTGAGCCTAGAGAAGGTTCAGATGAGCCTGTGAGAGTAGCCGTCTCTGTTTACTGTATTCCCACGCATGGTGGAGACTGCAGGGGTTTATGACAAGATTATTTTCCAGGTTAAAACAGTGCATAGTATTTTAGCATTGTAGCAATCAATAAAGGTCTCTATTCCATTTTTCCTTAAGCTTGTTCATGATATAAATTTTCTAAAAAAAAAAAAAAATCCTTGGAAGTCATTCACTCAATTTTTTCCAAGTTAAATGCTAAACCTAAGTACATTGTTCAGGCTAAAGAACTGGATGGGGTGGGGGTGGGGTGGGGTGAGTGGTTCCTATGAGTGTTTGTGAGCTTTATCATTTAGGAAGACACTAAAAGTGGGCTATGTAACTCAGTCCTAGAGCTCTTACCTAACATGAACGAAGCCTAGGTTTAGTATCAGTAGGAAAAATAAAAGAAGCTCGACACAAATTCAAAATCATATTAGTTTTCCATTGCTGTGAGAAAATACCATGACTGTCCTACTTAAATTTCCAGTGCTGTGATAAACACATGTCCAAAAGTAACTAAGGGAATCAAAGGGTTTCTTTCATTACAGTTATAATCCACCATGAGCAGAAGTCATGCTAGGAACTCAAGGCAGGGACATGAAGGCAGGAACTTAAGCAGAGACCATGGAAGAGCACTGCTTACCAGCTTTCTCCTCCTGGCTTGTTCCCTGCTTTCCTATACTACCCAGGACCATCCCCCTAGGGATGGTATCATGGGCTGGGCCCTTACATATGAACTATTAATCAATAAAATGCCTCACAGACTTCCCTATGGACCAAGCTAAAGGAAGCATTTTCTCAATTGAAGTTCTTCCTGCTCAACGGCCCTGGTTTGTGTTTGGTTGGCAAACCTATCTAACCAGGACAATGACCAAGATCAACTTATGGAAAAGTCCATTTGAGCTATAGCTCTGGGATGAAGAGATGGCTCAGCAGTTAAGAGCACTGTCTGCTCTTCTGAAGGTCCTGAGTTCAAATCCCAGCAACCACATGGTGGTTCACAACCATCCATAATGAGACCTGATGCCCTCTTCTGGGGTGTCTAAAGACAGCTACAGTGTACTTAGATATAATAATAAATAATTTTTGTTAAGAAAAGAACTATGGCTCCAGAGAGATAAGAGTCTGTCATGGCAGGAAGCCATGACAGCATGTGGCAGGCTTGGAGACAGAAACAGGAACTGAGAGAGCTCAGGTCTTGAACCATCACAGCACTAAGCAAAGAGAGCAAACTAGAAGCAGGCAAGGCTTTCACTCTCAAAGCCCACACCCAGTGACACACTTCCTCCCACAAGAGCCACCGACTAGGGACCAAATATTCAAGTGCCCAAGACTAAAGGTGGCATTATTCATTTAAACCACTATACAGAGTGAGTAAAAGGCTAGCCCAGAAGATCCTAACAGTTCCACTCCCAAAAGAAAAAGACTCCAAACATAAAAATGACGTACTCTTTTAATCCTAGCCATTGGTAGGCTAAAACAGGATGATCATACGTTCAAGACCAGCCTGAGCTACAGAGTAAAGTAGAGTTAAAAAAAAAAATCCTAGTTCAAAAACAAATTAAAAATCCAAACATACATTTGCTGGGAGACTCAGTTAAAGTAGCTTCCTAGCTGGGAGAGCTGGGCCCTGAGGGGGTAGAACTTCAACTCTGCACTGTTCTCTGCTTTCAATTGGAACCTATCAGCCTTTAAACCAACAGCTGCTGGGAATGTCAAGCAGCATGCTCAGCGTCAGACGTGGCTTTTATTCTCATTCTAAGATGTGAACACGGTCTTCAAGGCCAGCCTATATTGAAAGTAATGGCATGGCCCGTACTAGTGAGCCAGCTGGCTGCTGTGGTCTGTGAATCAGTTCCATGGGAACATGCATTCATCTCCATAGAAAGAATCCTGTTCTCACTGTGCCCCAGGAGGACTTGAAGGGTTCATTAAGCCTACACAAAAATTTTTCTTTGTCCTCATCAATGGTCTTGTTTGCTTATGACTTTTATTTTAAATTTATTGTTATTGTATGTGTAAAACACACACATACTCACACACACACTCACACACACACACACACACACACACACACACACACACACTCCTATGTGTGTGTACATCCCGTGAAGCATGTGTAGAGCTCAGAGGATGACTTTGAGATGTCAATTATCTCTTTCTACTTTTCCATGTGTCCTGGCGTCAGACTCAGGCAAGCAGACTCATGTGATCAGTGCTTTCATTTGCTCAACCATCTCACCAGTCCCTTCCTATTTCATTTAATTAAACAAGAGACTGTTAGCCTCAGGCTTCCTAGCAATGATAGTTAGCTTAGTATATAAATAACCCATAGGCTAACTGTCAAATAGAATGTGGCCATGTTTTACCAATCATAAGCAGTCATTCTAAACAAAATACACAACTTAGGGCACCAAACCCAAATTAGACCATGTTCCATAATACTATAGCCCCAAAGTCAGACGCCTAGCTGTAGCCAATCATGTGAGTTCTCTCCTTCGCTTCTGACTTTAGTCTATGGAAATCTAGTGTTCACAGTGCCAGGTAAAATTATCTGAGGATTTCTGATTTGGGTGCTGCCAAATTCATGAGTTACTGTATGATAAAAAAAAAATGTTAAATATTTTTCTAACATTTCCACAAAACTAGCTAGCAGTAGGCAAGACCTTCACCTTGTCAACCTACAGGTCTGTGGTCACTAAGGACTACAAGAAGACCCAGGATTCTCTAAACCACCTAAGAAAATAACATCCCATCTTGATACCTTATGGTCTTGGGTTAGTTATGTAACTATATAAGCAATATAATGATAAGGTATATTTTGGGTCTTCTGGGTGCAAAATGTATACAATAGACAAACATAGCCCCAGAAAAATGAAAGACCCAAATCTGAAGTGATCTCTTTAAAATGGGAGGGAATTTTCCCGAGGACACCAATCTTCGGGGGTTAGGGACAGTGATAAGGACAACCGTGACTGGCCACATACTAAGTACTTTAGCACAGTTGTGACAAGAATAACTGAGAACAACTTAAATGGGGGAAGGTTTACTTCAGCTTGTGGTTTCAGAGGATGCCATTCATGGTCACTTAGCCCCATGCTGTTGAATCACAGTAGCCGGGAGTTAGTAGCAGGAGAACCCAAAGTAAGATCTTAGGATAAAGCACAAGGGCCCATCCCATAATTTCTCCAACTGGGTTTCATCTCATAAAGTTTCACAACATCTGTTCCATGATAGCGCCACCAGTTAGGGACCAAATATGAACCCGTTGGGGACATTCTATATTTAAACTATAAAAGACCATAAACAGTGACTGTACAAAAAACAATGAAATTTTCCTCATTTCTTTTTTTAACACTTCTTTTCAATTATTTGTTTTTATATGTGTAAGTACACTGTAGCTGTCTTCAGACACCAGAAGAGAGCGTCAGATCTCATTACAGATGATTGCAAGCCACCATGTGGTTGTTGGGATTTGAACTCAGGACTTCTGGAAGAGCAGTCAGTGCTCTTAACCGCAGAGCCATCTCTCCAGCCCCGTTTTCCTCATTTCTTAATTTCCTGTGGAGACACACTGTGTAGCATCCATGGTCTCCTGCCTAACACAGACCTTTCTACACTGGAGAGTCTAAATGCTTGAAAATTGTAGCAATTACATTTTTTCCTTCCTTCCTTCCTTCCTTCCTTCCTTCCTTCCTTCCTTCCTTCCTTCCTTCGTTCCTTCCTTCCTTCTTTCCCTCCCTCCTTTCTCCCTCCCTCCCTTCCTTCCTTCTTTCCTCCCTTCCTTTCTTCTTCAGTCCTCTGTCTTCCTTCCTCTTTTCTCTTCCTTCCATTTTACTTCCTGTCTTTCTTCCTCCTTTCTGTCTCACCAAGCCTCCATCATCATTTTTTGCCACAGTCTCATGTAGCTCCAGCTAGCCTGAACTTGCTGTGCAGCTGAGGATGACCTTGAACTCTTGATCCTCCTGCCTCACACTTCTCAAGCGCTGGGATTACAGGCATGTACCACCATGCCTTGCTTTAGCCTACGTTTCTTGATGGGGTAAAATTAATCTCATAGAAAACTAAAAGCAGAATTAGTGTGTGGTGGCCCCCGCAATCCCAACACTTAGAGATGGAGGCAGAGAGGATAGGTGATTGAGGCAGCTTAGGCTATAAAACAAGTACAAATTGGGATATATAAGATGTGTCTCAAAAACAAAACAAGCAAATTGAATGAAACAAATACAGATATTTAGAAGACGATAAGCATTAGAGAGCAGATTTTTTTTTCCTCTGTCTCAACTCAAAGGATGCAGAAGTCCTTGGTGAGGCTGTGCATTCTCTAGATTCAATTGTTCTGCACATGCACAATCTGCATGGTTGTATAACATGTACAACAAACATGGTGGCAGAACAAATCCCATTTCTCTTCCAAACCTACCTATGCCATGCTGCTTAAACAGCTCAGACTATTACAATTGTCACCAACTTACTTGCTTATCATATTCTCAAGCCTCTTCAAGCTTCATTGGGGAACAGAACCAGTAGAATATCTGTAAGTTATAAGGGAGTTTGTTAGCCAATTTACAGAGGCTGAAGAGTCCCACAGTGATTATTATTACCCTGAAGAACTAGGGAAATTTGGGGTTTCTCATTCCAAGAAACTAGAGGCCAAGAAAAGACTAATGATGCAGTGCTAGTCTAAGGCTGAAGGCCTTATACCAGAGGCACATTGGTACAATTCTGTGTTAAAAGGCTGAGGAGTCTGGCCTGTGAACTCAACATCAGCAGCAACAGCAAAACATACTCCTGTTCGAATAGGGTTCCAAATTTGTGCACAAAGGAACTTCCCTCTTCCACATATTCTCTCCAAGCTGTGACAAGTTTGGATGGAGCTACCCAATTTCAGATTTGGATGGTGTTATCCACATTCAGGCAGGTTTTCCCACTCAGCCTCCTGATTCATATGCCTACCATGTTTGCAAACAACCTAAGGGACACATCAGGAGTATGTTTCACCAACTTTCCAGTCATCATTACATCCAATCAACAACCAATATTAATACTCATCAGAAACTGCGACAGTAGCTTCTAATAAGTTTTCTTCAAAGGCTTCTTGTCTTGTTCTTATTCTACCACATGATACTTAAGATTTAAATGGTCACTCGTGTACTAGGGGCTCTGGGTCAGACTACTACCTGACCCAATTGCCTTGTTGGTAATGTCCTATGGCATAACACCAATGTGCTTAGGCACCTGTGCTAAGTGTAAGTTGACTATAAATCTGCAGGAAATGCTCATTGTGTGGTAGTGGAAGTCCCATGAGAACAGCTGCAAGTCCTCATTCTTCCCCCACCTTTGGAGCCCCACTCCCATGGACCTCAGATCCCCTTATTCCATACCAGCCCTACCCACTTCTACATCTGCCCCAGCTCCTCAAAAACCTGAGCTGAGCCTGGCTCTTCCTTGCTCCAGCATGGGTACTGGGAATTTAGCATGGGCATCTAGACATAAAGAATGCCTTTCTTGAGAACATCCCATAGTTACATTTAAGATGACATTTCACCCATCTTTATTACAGTACGAAGGATAGACCTGGAACTATTTCTCCGGGTTGCATTGCAGGCTTAGATTTTTTCAAAACCTACTTTGATAAGGGTTCTTTAATGCTTCAACCTCCCTTCTAGCCCACTGTCCACCAGAGAGAGGGGAAACAAAGGTCAATAGGAAAAGGGGTTTGTGGACCTGTTCAGAAATAGTTCTTTGGGGCTATTCTAATCTTTATTGTCAGTAGTCCAGTCCTCAAGGAAAACACCAACACAAATCAGCAGCTACAGTCCAGTCCACTTGGGCAATCACCATTCACGAATCAGCAATGGCAGTTTGATCCAGAAGAAACCACAAGGCTCCACCAATTGGCCGAGTCTGCAGAAGCAGCAAGAAGCCGCCGCCAGAACATCACAAGAAGTTCTGTGGAGAGTTACTCCCTATGAAATCATGACAAGCACAGATCAGCAGTAAGATTTAAAGCAAACCAATACAGGAGCATCAGGGAAGACTAGCGAGGCAGAGCAATGCCAGAATTTACCCCCACTGTCTGTGGGGTCATATTTATATTCTTCCTAAATATCACATGTCCTCTCACGTGTCAGCTTTAGCAAAACATCCTTTCACCTGTCTGCCCCAGCAAAACATCGTTTGACATAGCTGAGTTTCCAGAGAAACTAGAAAATGTCCACTTCATAGACACTCTCTTAGCATATGCAGGTTAAGTCTCCATTCAGACCTAATTTGTTCTTTTTCTTGGAGCCCATAACCATGCAGGCACATTCAGTTATTAAAATTAGTTTTTGTGCATGAGTGTTTTGCGTACATACATGTATATATGTACATCACATACAGAGATGGTGAGAGAGCATTGGATGGTTTAGAACTAGAGTTAGGGATGGTTGTGAGCCACCATGGGGCTGCTGTGAACTGGGTCCTCGGCAAGAGCAACCAACAGTGCTTGTCATCACTGAACCATCTCATCAGACCAAACAGGCACATCTTTTTAAAAAGCAGCCTTGTTGATTCTGATGTTTCAGCCAAGTACCCTGTTTTAACATAGAAATTCTTTCCAGTTAGTCTCAACAACCTACCATCACTACAAATACGGTAACAAAGCAATGTGTTTGTCATCTGACTTTTTCTTTTCTTTCTTACCTCTGTCACTCCTACACATATGTGTAGCTTTTTGAGGAACTATGCAGCCTCTGTATGTAGAAACAATGGTCAATCTGGCCTTTTCATGAAGTGGACAACTGCACAGCACAATTCGTCCAGCAGAGACTTGAGTACATCTGGAATAGTGCAGCCACTGTGCTCAAAGCAGCCCATGTCACTTCCAGCCTTGCTTGTGTATCAGCAGGACACTTGACAGAAAATGGAAAGTACAATCAAAGTGTTGTTTAGGCTATGGTACAGAGATGCTGCATGGGATACTATTTGTGCATTAGAGCTACCATCCAGCCCCCGCAACAGACACACAGGGCTGGAAAACGGGGGTGGGGGTATGAAAAGAAACATACATGAGCTTGTAGTGTCAGTCCATAGAGACACATCCTGGAGGAAACTAGGCTAGCAAGCACCTGAGCCTCACTTTCATCTTGCCAATGTGATCCTATAGTGGTTGGCAAATGCCAACCAACTATCAAATGTCAAGGTCTGAAGCAATGAGGGGGCTGCAGTTTGGGTGCAGCATCTCTGCACACACAATGTAAGGAAGTTATTGTCAGGTCTGTGCATCTTGTGGGATCAACCCTGAGAGAGTGACCCCGAGATAGGGAGAGGAAACAAGAGAGACAGAAATACTCCTTTTAAAAATATGCCAAAAAGGGAGGAGTCTGAAGGGAGGAGTCAGATCTTTGGGGAGCTGGATTTTCAGGGAGTTGTAAGCTGCCAGATGTGGGTGCTAGGAATTGGACTTAGGCCTTCAGCAAGAGCAAGAAATGTCCTAAAGTTCTGGACTATGTCTCCAGGAACGGTGTTGGCGAGAGAAGGGACAAGAGAGAGAGAGAAAGGGAAAAGAGAGAGGGGAGAATGGGAAGGAGGAGAAAGAAGATGGAGAGAGTAGGAGCTCTCCATTAGACAAGATAGGTCATGAGTGCATGGAGAAATGCATCCTTAGGAAGACTCAAACACCATGTAACGTGGGAGCAGCCTGCAGTTAACAAAGTGGCAGCCTGCAGAATGGGAAAGAATTTTTAACCAACTACACATCTGACAGAGGACTAATATCAAAAATATATAAAGAACTCAACAACAACAATAAAAACAAAAAACAAAAATCCACAACTGGACTTTAAGTAAACAAATAACCCAGTTAAACTTTGGGGTTATCCAGTAGAGGAAAGCCACTGCACCCAGGAGCCAGGGCAGTTCCACAGCCCTCAGTGTCTGGCCTGCCAGGAGAGAGCTGGTCTCCCAGCAGCGCTTTCACTTCTGGGCTCAGAGGTGAGACCTCCACTTTCTCTCCAATAACTGTCCAGAGGGGAATGGGTAGGAGCTCATAGGACATAGGAACAATGGAGCAGCTGACAGGATCCTTCCAGTTGACATTTGCACCCAGGAGCTGGGGTGGTTCCACAGCCCTCTACACACAGATCCTGCCAGAAGAGAGCTGGTCTCCCAGGAGTGCTGACCCAGGCTTACAGGCCCACAGGAGGGACAAGCTCCAGCCAGAGACAGCACGACCAACTAACACCAGAGATAACCAGATGGCAAAAGGTAAGTGCAAGAACCCCACCAACAGGAACCAAGGCTACTTGGCAACATCCAAAGCCAGTTCTCGCACCACATAAAGTCCTGGATACCCCCAACACACTGGAAAAGCAAGACTTGGATTTAAAATCGCATGTCACCATGATAATAGAGGACTTTAAGAAGGATATAAATAACTCCCTTAAAGAAATACAGGAGAAGGGGCTGGGGAGATGGCTCAGCAGTTAAGAGCACTGACTACTCTTCCAAAGGTCCTGAGTTCAATTCCCAGCAACCACATGGTGACTCACAACCATCCATAATGAGATCTGATGCCCTCTTCTGGGCTATCTGAAGACAGCTACGGTGTACTTAGATATAATAAATAAATAAATCTTTAAAAAAAGAAATAAAAGAAATACAGGAGAACACAGAAGCCCCTAAAGAAGAAATGGAAAAAATCCCTTAAAGAATTACAGGAAAACACAACCAAACAGGTGAAACGGAACTGAACAAAACCATCCAGGATCTAAAAATGGAAGTTGAAACAATAAAGAAATAACAAAGGGAGACAACACTGGAGATAGAAAACCTAAGAAAGAGTTCAGGAGTCATAGATGCAAGCATAGATGCAAGCCAGAAGAGAGAATCTCAGGTGCAGAGGATAACAGAAAACACTGACACAGCAGTCAAAGAAAATGCAAAATGCAAAAAGCTCCTAACCCCAAACATCCAGAAAATACAGGACACAATGAGAAGACCAAACCTAAGGATAATAGGTAGAGAAGAGAGTGAAGACTCTCAACATAAAGGGCCAGTAAATATCTTCAACAAAATTATAGTGGAAAACTTCAGTAACCTAAAGAGATACCCATGGACATACAAGAAGCCTACAGAACACCAAATAGATTGGACCAAAAAAGAAGTTCCTCCTGTCACATAATAATCAAAACACCAAATGTACAAAAAAAAAAAAAAATACTAAAATCAGGAAGGGAAAAAGGTCTAGTAACATATAAAGGCAGACCTATAAGAATTACACTAGACTTCTCACCAGAGATGATGAAAGGTAGAAGATCCTGGGCAGATGTCATACAGACCCTAAGAGAACATAAATGCCAGCCCAGGCTACTATACCCAGCAAAACTCTCAATTACAATAATGGAGAAACCAAGATATTCCATGACAAAAACAAATTTACACAATATCTTTCCACAAATCCAGCCCTACAAAGGATAATAGATGGAAAACACCAACACAAGGATGGAAACTACACCCTAGAAAAAGCAAGAAAGTAATCTATTAACAAACCAATAAGAAGATAGCCACATAAATCATAACTCCAACTTCAACAAAAATAATAGCAGGAATCAACAATCACTTTTCCTTAATATCTCTTAATATCAATTCACCAATAAAAAGACATAGACTAACAGACTGGATATGTAAACAGAACCCAACATTTTGCTGCATACAAGAAACCCACTTCAGTGACAAAGTCAGACACTACGTCAGAATAAAAGGCTGGAAAACAATTTTCCAAGCAAATGGTCCCAAGAAACAAACTGGAGTAGCCATTCTAATATCCAATAAAATCGACTTCCAATCTAAAGTTATCAAAAAAAAGATAAGGAAGGACATTTCATATTCATCAAAGAAGATGCTCCAACATGTAATAGGATACATGCTCCAGTATGTTCATAGCAGCCTTATTTATAATAGCCAGAAGCTGGAAAGAACCCAGATGTCCCTCAACAGAGGAATGGATACAGAAAATGTGGTACATTTACACAATGGAGTATAATTCAGGTAGCAAAAACAATGAATTTATGAAATTCTTAGGCAAATGGATGAAACTAGAAAATATCCTCCTGAGTGAGGTAACCGAATCACAAAAGAACACACATGGTATGCACTCGCTGATAAGTGGAGATTAGCCTAGAAGCTTGGAATACCCAAGATAGAATTCACAGACCACATGAAGCTCAAGAAGAAGGAAGTCCAAAGTGTAGATACTTTGGTATTTCTTAGAAAGGGGATCAAAATACCCATGGGAGGAGACCAGATACAAAATGTGGGGCAGAGACTGAAGGAAAGGCCATTTAGAGACTACCCACCTGGGGATTCATCCCATATACAGTTACCAAACACAGACACTATTGTGGATGCCAACAAGTGCTTGCTGACAGGACTCTGATATAGCTGTCTCCTGAGAGGCTCTGCCAGTGCCTGACAAATACAGAGGCAGATGTTTTCAGCCCACCATTGAACTGAGCACAGGGTCCCCAAAGGAGGAATGGATACAGAAATGTGGTATATTTATACAATGGAATACTATTCAGCAATTAAAAATAATGAATTCATGCAATTTGTAGATAAATGGTTAGATCTGGAAAATATCATCCTAAGTGAGTTAACTCAATCACAAAAGAATACACATGAAATGCAATCACTGATAAGTGGATATTAATGAGCCCAGAAGCTCTGAATACTCAAGGCACAATTAACAAATCAAAAGATTCCCAAGAAGAAGGAAGAAGAGGACCCTGGTCCCAAAAAGGCTGGATCCAGTTTTGTAGGAGAGTACCAGAACAGAGAAATGGGGGGGGGGCTGATTGGGGAATGGGGGAGGGGAAGAGGACTTATGGGACATATGGTGAGGGGGGAACTAGGAAAGGGGAAAGCCTTTGGAATGTAAACAAAGAATATAGAAAATTAAAAAATATTATTAAACAAACAAACAAAACAAAACAAAGCCTGTGAAAGCACAGGGTCCCCAAAGGAGGAGCTAGAGAAAGGATACAAGGAGCTGAAGGGGCTTGCAGCCCCATAGGAGGAACAACAATATGAACCAACCAATAACCCCAGAGCTCCCAGGGACTTAACCCCCAACCAAAGAGTATACATGTAGGGACCCCATGGCTCCAGCCTCATGGGTAGAAGAGGATGGCCTGTTCAGAAATCAATGAGAGGAGAGGCCCTTGGACCTGTGATGGCTCTTAGCTCCACTGTAGGGGAATGCCAGGACAGGAAATGTGGGAGTGGGTAGGTTAGTGAACAGGGGCAGGGAGGATGGGATAGGGGTTTCCCAAGGGGAAATGTGGAAAGGGGATAATATTTGAAATATAAATAAAATATCTAAAAACAAAACAAAGCAAAAACAAAAGGGTAAAGTCAACTAAGAACCACTCAAAGAAATGTTCATCACCCTTAGTCATTAGGGAAATGTAAATCAAAACTACTTTGAGATTTCATTTTACACCTGCCTGAATGGGCAAGATCAATAAGACAAATGACATCTCTATTACAGCCATCTCCTTATCTCCCAATCGCCCCTAAAAATCCCTCTTCCCATTGCCCCTTTTCCTCCCCCCATCCCCCGCTTGGGTCCCCACCTAGGACATCTAGTCCCAGCAGGACTAGGCACATTCTCTTCCACTGAGGCCCAACCAGGCAGTCCAGGTAGGGGGAAGGGGATCCAATGGGAGGGAACAGAGTCTGAGACAGCTCCCACTCCACTGTTAGGAGTCCCACACAAAGACCAAGCTGCCTATCTGCTTCAAATGTGTAGGGGGCCTAGGTTTAGCCTCTGCATGCTCCCTGGTTTGTGGCCCAGTCTCTGTGAGCCCCTAGGATCCCAGGTTAGTTGACTCTGTAAGTAAACAGAGAATTACCAACAGAGGGATCTTGATTGGCAGAGAAGTACTTAAAGAAGTCTATCTCTCGTGTCTAAATGAAGTTTCCAGTATCAGAAATGGGTTAAATCTAATCAAGTTGCTGGCCAAAGGGATCCCACAGGAAGGCCCAAGGCTAGTGGGTTATTGGGTGTTGACCAAGCCCTCTTAGTCAGTCAACAGGTTCTCCAGCACAGGAGTGAGGATTAAAAAGAAAAAGACAATTAGACAATGCTGTAGCATGACCCCAGCCAGTTCTGAGGCTGAGGCAGGTTTAATATTTTCCAATCTGCTTTTATACCATTTTAATTATATTCAAGTATTAAGGACAATCGTAGTACAATAAGGAACAAGCAAGACAATAAAACACAAACTGTCAAGGCAATAAACAAAGTCCCACGAGTAGTTATTTCCAAGGGAGTGTCAGAATGACCAAAATACCTGAGCCCACTTCTTTGTCCAAGCCCAAAATCTTGCCTGCAGCCTATTTCCTATGTTCCATCCTAAGATTAAAATTCCTACCTTAACCTACTTCCCTATTATAGCCTAAACTTAGATTCTTGTCTGAACTTAACTTGCCTATCATGACCTAATGTCAGATTCCTGCCTGAAGCCCATTTCCTTGTCCTTGGCCAATGTCATATTCCTGTTAAGTGGCACCCCCAAAAGGCTCTCTATAGGGTGTTCTGCACAAACTTATAGTAAAGCCATATTGCTGAAGACAACACCTATACAACTCATTGAACATGGATAAGTAGAGCCTTCATCTCTATTGACTAGAGTTCACTGTACTGGGAGGTTCTCTGCTGGATACTCAAGGAGAAAAGTAACCCAGCCGCAAGCCTTTTTGATCTAAAATGGTGTCCTTCTTCCAAGATATGCTGGTGCAGCAGTGTCACAAAGCTTGTAGGAGTAGCCAACCAATATCTGGTTTGACTTAAGGCTCACTCCATGAGATGGAACCCATACCCAGTGCTGCTTGGGTGGCCAAGAATCTGAGACTAGATAGTTTAGGGACATAGGAGAAAACCAAATACCATGTTCTGCTAAGGAATGCAGCAACAAAATGACTTCCAAGGGCATTCTGCTATATTCTTAGATCAGTATCTTGCTCAGAGAAGCTTCCTCCTGCAGTAGATGGGAACAAATACAGAGGCCCAAAGCCTGAAAATTAAGGCCTTGGAGTACTCATCCCTAAATGAGATGTCTCCATCAAATCCATCTCCTCAGGCCATTGCTGGACTTTCATGGACTGCCAGCTTGTGAAGACATGGAGATGACTTTATTATCATCATCATCATTAAATAATTATTGTCAAATATTTATTAAATATTGTTTATTATTAATAGATTATTAATAATCTAGTAACAACAACAACAATAATAAAGCATAGGCAATATAGCTGGCAGACTCTTGGCTATCTTGTTTTGGTTTTTTTGTTGAGTCAGGGTCTCTCTGTGTAGCCCTGGCTGTCCTGGAATTCACTTTGTAGACCAGGCTGGCCTCGAACTCAGAAATCCGCCTGCCTCTGCCTCCCAAGTGCCGGGATTAAAGGCATGCACCACCAACGCCCAGCTGATGCTCAGCTATCTTATACAAACTAACCCCAGCTATCTCAGGCCTGGCTTGCCAGGTGACCCTTACCTCTCAGTCACTAAACTCCAGCACCTGTTTCTTCTACCTCCTTGTCATGCTGGTAAATCTTCCTACCTCTGCTTCTTCTCCCAGAGCCCTCTCTCAGCTCAGCAGTTTGACCTTCCCTTTCCTGCCTAGCTATAGACTGTCAGCTCTTTATCAAAGCCAATCAGAGAATGCCTTGGGCATATGAGGAAAGATAGAGACATGCCTTCGTACATTGTACCTCCCCACACCAGAGCTCAGGGAATTCTACAGGAGAGGAAGTTGAAAGAGTATTAGAGCCAGAAAGGATGGAGACCTGACAAAAGCCATTTAGGGAAGGTTATAGCAAGCAAGTGAGTTTCCCAGAGATGGCCCGCCATTGTGATAGGTGCACTCTGGAGAGTCACAGCTCCAGAGACTTCATCCCAGGATCGCTTCTTGCTGCGAATACCTTCCTGCTATTATTACATAGCCTAATGATTCTTGGGCATCAGCCAACCCTATTGAGCAAATTTCCTGCAGATCAACATGAAGGTCAACGTTCATGAATTAATGCTGTTTAGATGAACTAATTACTTTATAGCATCTCTGATTTGATTCAAATACTTTTAAGAAGAAAGTTGAAAGAGATGGTTTTAGTTATTTTACCAGGAAGATGTAATAGTTATAATCAAGAATAGAATGTGCCCCCTCCTCATAGGATACAGCTCCATAATGAATGCAATGAGCATTCACAAATAACACTAAGAAGAGACTTGGGACAAATGGGTGATTAAGAAAAACATTGATTTTTAGGTCAGGTCACAGGTGTGCAGTATAATAAAGTAAGGCATGTGGAACTGTTGCTTTCAGCTTATAATGAGCTTATAGAGTAAAAACGCTGCTTTGACCTTACTATCAACATCCTTCCGTGTAACATTTCACCTATGTGTAACATTTCATCCTTTTTGTGTAACACTTCACCTATGCAGTAATTTTATAAATAACTTTTGTGTAAGAAAGTATGAAAGAGGCTGAGGAGTGGAATAAAGTGTGGCTTTTGGGGTTCAGCCCCATCCACCAAAAGTATGACTGTGTCTATATGTATGCACATACATATCTGTGTATGTATGTATGTGTGCATGAACACCTGTGGAATTGATGAGACAGGTGGTCAAGCCAGGTTAAGTGTGTATATTTACGTGGTCAATGTGTGTGTGCTTGTGTGAGTTTTGACTCTCTCCCTTTCTTCCTTTTCTTTTTTCTCTCTGGCTCAGGAAGTTAACTAGCTCTGAGCCTCTCACCTGGCCACCAGGGGCCTTGAGCCAGTGAGAAAAGAGCTCAGATAACTAAATCTCAATCTCTCTCTCTCTCTCTCTCTCTCTCTCTCTCTCTCTCTCTCTCTCTCTTTCTCTCTCATTCCCAGCTGCTGTCAGCAGGAGTTAATTGCCAGAAGCAAGTGGCTTTGGGCCACAGAATAGCAGAGTTAAAGACAGAATGGAAAGCCAGAAGCTGCCAAAGGAAAGCAGCTCCAGCCCTGACCTCTGCCAACTCCACGGACCAGGTGCCAGGATAAGGCCCCGGCAGAGAGCTCTCAGGAAGCGCGGCCTTCTGAATACTGTTGCCATATAACCTCCCAGAGACTGAGGAGGCTTGCACACGCCTGCAAGGGTCTGCAGTAGATGGGGTCCGAGAGCTGAAATAAGAATTGGATACACACTCCCATCCCTAACTCATAGGGATAACCACTTACAAATGAAAAATTAGTTTTCTCCAATGGAGTCACACTAAGGAAACAAACCACTGTGAAGGCCCAACAGTAGATGCTGACAGGAAAAACAAAAAGACAACAAAACAAAACAAAACAAAAACCTCAATGGCATCTTTGGGGGTTCGTTGTCTCATTATATTGAATCCGGGCTTTTGAAAATGATTTGTTTATTATTATTTGCCTTATAGGTTCTTTGTGTATATATTAAGGCCTCTGGTTTTGGGTTTTAACGAGAAGCCCGTGTGAGTGACTGTGTGTGTCTCTGCATCTATGTGTTTCTTGTGCTTTCCCTTTGCATCTTTTTCTACTGTTTGTTTTGTTGTATTCTGATGTTTGGTTTTGTTTTATCTTTTTTTTTTTTTTTTTTAAGATTTATTTATAGCTGGATGGTGGTGGCGCACGCCTTTAATCCCAGCACTTGGGAGGCAGAGGCAGGCAGATTTCTGAGTTTGAGGCCAGCCTAGTCTACAGAGTGTGTTCCAGGACGGCCAGGGCTACACAGAGAAACGCTGTCTTGAAAAACAAACAAACAAACAAACTTATTTATTCTATGCACATGAGTACACTGTTGCTGTCTTCAGATACACCAGAAGAGGGCATCAGATCTTATTACAGATGGTTGTGAGCCAGCATGTAGGTGCTGGGAATTGAACTCAGGACCTCTGGAAGGACAGTCAGTGCTCTTAACCACTGAGCCATCCCTCCATCCTGCTTTAACCTTATTTTATTATTCTTCTTTAGGTACCTTTTTTGTTTTCTAAGAGACAGAAGGGTGTGGGTTGGGATGGGAGGGGATGTGGGGAGGAACTGGGATGGGAGGAGTGGGGGAAGCGAAACCATAATCAAAATATATTGTATTAAAAAAATCTATTTTCAAGAAAAGAAACAACAAAATGATTCTGATATAGAACTTCAGTTTTATTAAACCCACCATTGAATAAGCAAAGAATAAGATGCTGGAATTTATTTGAAAGAAAATATGAAGACCGACTTATACTACATAGACAAAAGCGCACTGAACGGCATGTGCTAAGAGATGGGACGCCGACGAGCACTCTGTCAGGCAGGAAGGTGAGACTGTAAGGTGGTGCTTTCTTCACAGGCCACCCAGTATCGCCACGACTGAGTTTCATTTGTGCTAACACTGGTTTTCTATAAGCTGAATTCTTCTAAATACCCCAAGGTACACATCCCTGCTGGCTTAGTGTGTGAAGGCTTCTTTTGATAAATTGGTTTACTCCACGGAAAGGACATGTGGTAATCACCCCTCTTGTTTCTAAGCCTCGGGAACATTTTGTTTTGCTTTGTCCCATTTTTAACGTCTCACTTCTGCCTGGATATTCTGCCTTTCAGATATTTAAAGACCAGAGACAGCTCGTTTTTCTCTTGGAGTCAGGTGCCCAGATTGGATGCAGGTGCGGTAGGAACAGAAGGGTATTTTATTTCAGTAACAAAGGGGAGAATTAAACTTGGGTATCAAAGCCCCGGGGAACAATATTTACTGTAAATCCTATTTACTGCCTATATTACTCTAAAGAAAACCTTTATTGTGAATTATCTCAGCTCAAAAAGAAAAAAACAGGTAGGGTTCTACATATCCAGCTATAGCAATGAGCTAGCAAGAGTAAAAAGGAGGGCCTCTCAGCCAAGCGGTATGCAAGGATAAGCCCTGGTGCAGCACTGGGCTAACATTAGAGACATTTGGTCCAAACACTCTACTTCTGCGTGACATTGAATCAGAATACCAATAGAGAGACTTCAGACAGGAGCCGTATGTGTTTCGTGGTTGTCATTGGTATCTGGGAACTCTAAAGCCTGTTCTGCTTTATTTCCTGTACCGCTCGGCATATGAGCTCAAAGTGTGTGCTGGACAGACCTGGGCCAAACATCTAAAGTCACATCAGATTAGGGAATCCAAGGTCTGACACCAGCCTATGCTTGCCTGGTGCTATGTCGTTTACCACGCCTATTTTCTGGAGTGCTAGGGGGAGATCAGAGTGTGAATTACAGTAGCCTTTCCAGGTCCCCCATCAGGAACCGCTCAGCCTGCTCCTTCCAGCCCAAGCAGACAAGTGTAAATAAAGCATGCAGAGCAGTGACACACTCTTCCTGTGCTCCTTCGTTGTTCAGACAGCAAACCTCTATGACGTTTATTTCCTGACTCTAAGGTAGGCTGTTTCAGCAGGCCATCAATGTACGCTCACAGCAAAACAAGAAACTGGTAGACAGAACTGAGCAGAACTGTCCTGTCAGAACAGGACAGAGGCCTAAAAGGGGGCTGGAGAGGTGCCTCAGGCACTTGTTGCTCTTTTAGAGGACCTGAGTTTGATTTCCAGAACCCACATGGTGGCTCACAATCATGTTACACAGACATAATTGCAGTCAAGCACGTTGCGCGCGCGCACGCGCGCGCGCACGCACGCGCACACACACACACACACACACACACACACACACACAAAATGAGTAATTTTTAAAATTTTTTACAAAAGAGGTCTGAAGACAGGAAGAGCCAGGAATGGAAGAAGAGTAGGGAAAACAAGTGAGTTACACTTTAAAAATATGAAATCTGTTTTCTTTGGTGGAAAAACAGGATGACGGACAGCAATGTTTTCATTTTGAAAATGTGCTTTAACTACAGAGATCTGGGGCTGGGGAGATGGCCCATCTGTTAAGAACACTTGTTGCTTTTGCAGAGGACTGGGGTTTGGTTTCCAGGACTCACATGAGGAGGCTCGAAACTACTTAACTCCAGCTCTGTGGGTGCCCACATACACAAGCACACATGAATAACATGAATAATAAATCTTAAATAACAATAATTACAAGCATTTTTCTGGTAGCAATTCTACCCAGAAAGGTGTAAAATTTTCTAATCCACAAACTCATCTTTCAAAACAGAGCAGAGTCATATCTCAGTGAAGGTATTCGGTGTAGCCTTTACAATCCTATAACTCCACCTATTTCAGCATTGAGATTATTTGTATTGAATAAGGTAAAAATCTCCTCTCATAGTTCTGTAATTGATATTACTGAGGTTAAGAAATAGATATGAATACTTAAAAATAAGAACCACCTTAATTCTAATTACACATGCTTTAGGAGAGACGGCCTGAGAATGGCCACATTGTACCTCTGTAAGCACCAAGTGAGAATCTTTGATCACCGGACTCCACAGCCTTTTACAGATGGCGCATTGTAGCCCAGTCATTATCAGGAGTCAGAGAACCCACGTTAGACGTTGGCCTGTGATGGGCCTTACTAAATATCTGTTAATTTGTGTAAATATGGTTAGGCAGAGCAAAAGATCATTTCATAGCTCCATAGTTTTACATTATTTCCATTTTGGGTAACTTCAATACACGGGAACAACTGGTCGGCATGACTGGATCAGGAAGTCAGGCCTCTAGCACGGAGCTCATGCTAAGGACAACAGCCTTCAGCTAGCACTTGTTCTTCTGTGTCCTTCCGTCTCTTCTGCTGTCCATGAGGCCCATGCTGTCCATGGGTAGCGGTTTTCACCTCCCCAGGACCAGTGATCAAGGCTCCATCTTAGAATCAGAGAGCTCAGCCCTTAACAGACACACCCGAAGTGGCAGTGCTTTTTGATTCTGCATTTCTTATTCTCCAAAACTGTCCGGAATGCTTGTTCTGTATAAACGGCCCAGTCACGGGCAATATGTGATGGGCAGGTTCTAAACGTAGTGCATGGGATGGAAAGGGCACAGAGGGAAAAGTAGGTCACGTTTTGTAAGGCATGAAGGGGGACCTCTGGAGACAGGCTACTCAGAAAACAGGCATCGTTTTGCCCAATACAGAAAGAAAAGTAATACCAAGAGACAAGGGAGGGGCGATATTATAAAACAGAAGTGCAGAAAGAGAAATCTTAACCTTGTTGTTGATTGCCGGGCATCTGGAGGTGTGGGCAGAAGAGGTTGCCAACGGCGAAGAATGGCATGCTGGCTGCCAGGAGTTCCAGTTCTGATCCACGTTACAGTGTGGACGCACCTTGAACTCATTATGTAACTGGCATAAGCCAGTCACTGAGGGGTAAACACTATGTGACTGCTTATCTATTCTGTGATACCCAGAATAGTCAGATTCACAGAGATTGAGAGCAGAACACAGGTTACTTGGTTTTGAGTTGGACAGTAGAGAACAGGAAATGATTGCTTGGTTCCAAAGAGTTTCCACCTGACGTGGTGAATGTTCCGGGGGACGGTGCCTGGTGAGAGTCGCACATCCAAGGATTAAAACAATAAATGTTATTTTTATCACAGTTTAAAAATACAAAAAAGAAAGAAAGAAAGAAAGAAAGAAAGAAAGAAAAGAAACTTAAGAAGATGGAAAATTTGGGGAAATAATTCAAAACTTTCTAAAACTAGGAATGCAATGTCCTTGCTTACACAGGTATTCTCTGCTTGTGTGACGGGATTGTGTGAAGAAAACAGAACTGGTTTTCCAGAACAGAGGCCGCAAGATGAAGGAGCAGAGACCTAAGAGCACAGGGAATGTTTCAGAGTCCTAGAACAGGAACAAATCTTTTAGGCTCCAAACGCCTTGTACTTTTTACTAGTCCACGAGTGGCTTATTGCAACACTTTCCTTTTCACCCACCCACCCACCCACCCACCCACCCACTCACTTACTTACCCTTGCCTTTAATGGATATATAAGCTAAAACAAACAAGCAAATAACAAAAAGAATTTCTGAAGTGTGAGAAGTCTCACTTTGCCAAATGAAATCTTTTGATTACTGTTGAATCAAATTCGATACTTTGTGTGTATTTTGACCCCCCTGCAAGTGGGGCCAAAAAGAGCATTCTGGATAACTGAGGATGCAGAAGGCCATCACTTTTCTGCCAGCCACTGGTTAGAGAGCAAGGGGGGACCTCTAGGTCTGCAGCTGGGCTCCCGCAGAACCCCAGTGCTCCCCGCAGGGGGACCCAGCGCGCACTCGTGCGCAGGCGCAACACTGTGCTCACCAGCCCGGCTCAGTGGTCCCCAGCTAGTGTCCCGGCAGCTCCCGGAGCCCACGCCGGGGCCCCGGCTCTTCTCCAGCCCCAGCCTTAGCCCCAGCTCCGCCGAGCCAGCCCCGGCCCTTCCGTGACCCCGCGCGGCACCATGCCAGGGCAAAGTCCCCGAGGGTGTGAACCCCAGTGTCCCAACCCCTGGGCGGGGACGGGCGGCGGCAGTGCGGGGAGCTGTGGCCAGCACAACCCGCGAAGCCCTGCCGCAAGCCGCCGGGTCCCTCCCGAGCCTCCGCCGCCACGCTAGGCCCGCACCGGGGAGCCTCGGCACTTAGGGCCCGCGCCCCGCACCGCCAGGCCCGCTCCCGCATCGCCAGGCCCGCGCTGCACCGCGCCCCGCACCGCCAGGCTCGCGCTCCTCTGCGCCCCGCACCGCCAGGCCCGCGCGGCACCGCGCTCCGCACCGCCAGGCCCAGACTCCCGCCGCCTCGCTCGCTCGCAGGCCCGCGCCGCAGCCGCAGCCGCCGCCGCCATGGCGGAAGTCCACAGACGTCAGCATGCTCCGGTTAAAGGAGAAGCCCCCGCGAAATCCTCCACACACAGAGATGAGGAGGAGCTGGGGATGGCGCCGGCCGAAACGCTAACGGTGTTCCTGAAGCTGCTGGCCGCCGGTTTCTACGGCGTGAGCTCCTTCCTCATCGTCGTGGTCAACAAGAGCGTGCTCACCAACTACAGGTGGCCGGGCTGGCGGGCGGCGGCTGAGGCACGGCGGGCGGGGACAGGGGTTCGAGCCCAGCCGGGGATGCCCTCGGCCACGCTCCCTGCCGCACGGGCTAGGGGTTAGGGGACAGGCACAACGAGGCCGGTGCCCTGGGACTAGCGACCCGCGCGGCTGACAGCCCCGGGACCGGCGCGGCCGCACGCCCACGCGCCCTCACCGCTGTCACTGGGACTCCGGGGCAGAAGTTTGTGTGTTGTGTGTGTGTGTGTGTGTGTGTGTGTGTGTGTGTTTCTCTTAAGATTCATTTAAAAGATTTAAAACCGTTGACGAGATCTCCCCGGCTTAACTTTCTGGAAAAATCCGTTGAAGGAAGCTGAGGGGAATTGCAAAAACAGGACAAGACCAGACAAGTGGTCGCCCTAGGCTACAAAAATATAAGATTAAAAAAATTTTTTTTAATTGGAGGGGCAGTCATCGCTGTGGATTGAATCAAGGCATTTTAAAGCTGTCAGTGTGGAAGTTGAATTCACTGTGCTTTGAGGACTTTCTGGCCATTTTTAACCCCTTTTCTTTACCCCTTTTGTAGATTTCCATCCTCGCTATGTGTTGGACTTGGCCAGGTTAGTTGGAATCTTGGGCATCCCGTGGTGGTCTGTGTTGTCAGAAAGTTCTGTGTGTGTCTTTCTATGCAGAACAGTGCATCTGTGTGTGTTCTCTGTTTGCAGATGGTGGCCACGGTAGCGGTTCTCTGGGTGGGAAAGGCACTCAGAGTAGTCAAGTTTCCTGACTTTGACAGAAATGTACCTCGAAAGGTAAAAGTGAGAAAGAAGGGATACTTTATTTTATAAAAAGGAGTCATTCTGTGGCTTGAGGGCGAAAATAAATCAGCATCTTGAATATTTAAAATTGAAGTCTAGCTCCAACTCTAGTCTACAAGTGCCTATAGCAAAGCTAAAGAAAACAGGCCACGGGGAACTCAAGAGACAAGGTCTCTTGAAAATGAAGACAGAAAATCCTTCTGTTTTAGTTAAGGAGTTTCTGGGAACAAATCTACCCACTTTAGCCATAATCTTCTGCTTTCACTATTCCCTTTGTATGTTTTGGAGGTGGTGTTGGGGTGCTTTTATATTCTTTTCTATGATTCTGTGAGACTCCACGTGAAGCCAAAATGTTTCTGTGTCTTAGACTCATATAGTACCGTATTTTCAAGCAAGTAACGTTTCTGCCTCATATGGTTGATTCTGTTCATATTTCTGTCTCCTTTCTTCCTGCTATCCCCTCTTCTTCCAAGGAGAGTTGATGCTGTTTGGGTGTTTCGTGGGGGTCGGTACTGTTTATGGAAGCTAATCTTATGTTTCAAGTGGAAAGAATTTGACTATGTAAACAGGGCTGTTTCTGTTTGAAAGGACTTTGCTGTCAATGTCTTTATTATTGAGATCCGTTACCCTTTTCACTTTTCCAGACGTTTCCACTACCTCTACTATATTTTGGGAACCAAATCACGGGACTGTTCAGCACGAAGAAACTGAAGTATGGATCACTTTATTTTTTCTAGCCGGGTTAAAATAATGCCGATTTTAAAGTTAAGATGCAAATGATGTTGTGTTGATGCATTAAGATTGAGTGTGGCAGGGGTGGATGGGGGAGGTGTGTGTGTGTGTGTGTGTGTGTGTGTGTGTGTGTAGGGAGGGGGAAGGACACAAAAACACCAGCAAGTTTCCACTATCAAATAATGAAGACTGAGCCCAAAGTTTTAGTTACAGGTTGTTTATTTAGTGTTAGGGAATGAATTTTGTCCCCGTCTCACTTGTCACTTTCTGTTAGAAGTGTTCCAATATGATCAGTGGCGCCGTACATGCTCATTGTTTTTGCAGACCTGCCACAGAGAAAGACTTATGCCAAGTTTATAGCCCCCCAACCCGTCACGGATGACCTGGAACACACCATGTAGCCCAGACTGGCCTCGGATTGGTGGCACCCCACTCGCCTGTGTCTCCAGAACGCTGCCCTTGGGTCTGGTTTGGGATTAATATAGTTCATAAACACTATATATTTTAACCGTACTCCAAACAGCAAGCCGGACGATGGACATTAGATTTCCCACAGGCTTCCTTTTAACACGGAGTGGCTAAAGTCAGATGGAATCTTGACACGATCGTGATTACTTCATCAACTGTGACTTTGTAGGAAAGCCCCATTCACTTTAGAAAGAAGCAGTAGCTCCACTCTATGGCAATATTACACTCCACTCTCTCGTCTCCTAGTTCTTGGCTTCTGACTTTGTGGTAGTGTATGTGTGGTAAATACATGGGTTTATGTGGAACCTACATGAACTGAGTGAAGCCTTGACATATTACACAATTGTAAATGATGAGGAGGACGCTTAAGAGCACTGGGCTCTTCCCGAGGAGGCCCCAGGGTCAGTCCCCAGCATTCAATCCAGGCAGTTCACTGGAGACCCAACACTCTCTTCTGGGCTCTTCAGACCTTTGCTGGCATGCACATACCCACACATATGTATGTACAATTAGGAATAAAATCTTTCTTTCTTTTTTTTTTAAGATTTATTTTATTTATGTGGGTACACTGTAGTTGTTCCCAGATACACCAGAAGAGGCCATCAGATCCCTTTACAGATGGTTGTGAGCCACCATGTGGTTGCTGGGAATTGAACTCAGGACCTCTGGAAGAGCAGTCAGTGTTCTTAACCACTGAGCCATCTGTCCAGCCCAGGAAATAAAATCTTAAAAACAAAAACAAACCACAGGCAAAGAAGTTTTTTGTTGTCTCCTTTATTTTTTAAACCTAGAACTCTGATAGAATGACCAGACTGACGCTGGGGAGAGTTCCTAGGAGGTCGGATTTGTCACAGGGAGGGAATTCTTTTCCATCACATGTACTAAGAAGGAAATGCAGGCCTACTGCAGAGTGCTGCTTATAAAAAATTTACTTTTTAAAAATCCCATCCATCCATGCATTCACACTCTGTCTTTGATTGCCAGACAAATAGAAAGCATCCTAGAGCGAAGTATATTCAGAGGCTCTTACATTCTAAGGGACTGGATGCTTGGTTAGTGCAAGCAAACTGCTCTAAGATTTAGAGGAACATCCATAAGACTGTTTCATGGATAAGATTTTCATCGACATTTTCTTAATGCTGTAGAGGTTAAGAAGGGAAGTCAGTTCAGTGAAGAAGAAAGAAGCCTTCCCTATTAAAGACTAATGTGGCTGTGGGCAAGGTATTTGTGTAATTATCACAGTGAAAGTTGAAAGTATGTGTTATTAGCCTGTGATAATAGATGCATATAGTCTTACCATTTTGTAGTTAATGTTTTAGAGGCTTTTAAATAAAAAAAAATGTTTCTCCAGAGTAATAAGGTTAATGAGTACAGAACTTGCATACAGTCAGGAAGATCTGAGCATTGTTTGACTCTGCTGGTTGGCAGAGTCTTGATTCACAGTTACACACTTCCAAGCTCCAGTTCCTCCTTGTTTCTCTCTTGCAGCCTGCCCATGTTTACAGTTTTGAGAAGGTTCTCCATTCTGTTTACAATGTTTGCCGAAGGCGCTCTACTCAAGTGAGTTTTACTTGTAATATATTGTCCCTGTTTATAAGATTGATAACATTAGTTATGTGCATGTGTTTGTGTCAGTGTGTTATGCCCTGTGTGTGATTGTCTGAGGCCAGAAGAAAGTGCTGATTTCCCATAGCTGAGGTTTTATAGGCAGTGGTGAGAAGCATCATGTGGGTGCTAGGTATCTAACTCCTGAGCCATCTCTCCAGCCCCATATATTTATTCTTTACATACTTTTAAACACATTGAAAAGATAACCAATATATATGAGATTAAATTATCTGTCTCACTTCTACTTTAAATTTTGGGAAGTTTAAGCAGGCTGATAAGTTAAGCAGGCCTTGCTGTCATAATAATGTAATGAGGAAAGTTACAGACCACAGTGAGAAATTTGCTGAACATGGGATGTGCTGTCCAGAGCTCTGGTGTCTATTGCTGCTACTAAGCAGAGCCAGCTCAGAATCCTAGGTGTAAGTTTTAAATGGTGTTCATGTCTTGGCTGGTTTTACTGCAAACATGTGTGACGTTTTTATACTTATTAACATTGACATAGAAATTCCAACTCAGTAATAATAAACAAGTGGTAAGAATAAGAGAGAAATGGATATAATTATTTCTATAACAAAAGGAGGGTTTTTTTTTCATCTTTTAAATATCTAGTTCCTTAGAAATATTTGAAATTGTGTTTGTTTGTTTTTTTAACGAAAGCATTTTCCTTTTTAAATCATTGATGTAAAATGAATCTACAAGGATAAAGTCACATGTGCGTATTCTTAAAATTCTTTTGTAGGAAGACTTTCTCTTGGGGTATTAAAATGACTGTATTTGCAATGATCATCGGAGCCTTTGTAGCTGCCAGGTAAGATGTGGCATATATATTTCATGTTTTAATTATCAATAGTTATTAATAATACACCTTGAGTGTCTTTGAAAACTACACAAAAGGCATCAAACATTAAATCTTTTAGGCTATATTAGATTAGAGCTGGTGAAATGTAGTTTAGTGGATTCCTAAAGTCACTGTATATAATTTAGGATCTGATACTGTCTTCTGCTCGCTGACTACATACCACACAGTATATTCAGCATTGGCACATTTATGTATTCTTTCCAGTTCTAAGAGATATAATTTTTCTGTTTATGGGTTGAAGAAACTCAATCTTCTATAACTCCTAAAAGTTACAGCTAATAAGCAGCAAGGCTAGAAACTGAGTCTGTTTGAATCCAGGTCTGTGATTTTATAACATCTTAATTCTTTCACTTTGTATACTATCACAGACAATATTGTCTGCCCTTTTGTGAGATGAGGAGAGGGCAGTAAATCTTTTTCCCTTGTGGAAAAGGAGTAGAAGCATCACCTAGCTTGTCCTTTCTTAGGCCATCATGAATGCCATGAAGTGGTTAATCTATTAGATTGCTGAAGTATTTTCCATTTGGAGGAAGACACAAAGCCATGATATACAATATTTCATCTTTTTAAGATGAAAAAAAGAAAAAAAACGAGTTATCCCAATTTGATTACTGAATATTGTATACATTTGTAGATAGGAAGAAGGGAAGGCAGGAAAGCATGGGGAAAATATATACTCAAAGACTGAAAGATGAAGGAATGTCTAGAAGCCTTCTAGACATGATACCCAGCTTGGGTGTATAGACATTTACTAATGCTGCACACTTGTTTTCCTTTGGGAGTCCACTGTACTTCTTTGGTTCATTAATTAATTATACCTATCATCATATGCCTATGGTGTGAGTGTATGTAGTGAAGGTGTATCACACTTATGGTTACTTGATCTTTGACAAAGGAGCTAAAACCATCCAGTGGAAAAAAGACAGCCTTTTCAACAAATGGTGCTGGTTCAAAAGGCAATTAGCATGCAGAAGAATGCAAATCTTTATCTCCCTGTACTAAGCTCAAGTCCAATTGGATCAAGGACCTCCACATAAAACCAGATAGACTGAAGCTAATAGAAAAGAAAGTGGGGAAGAGCCTGGAGTACATGGGCACAGGGGAAAATTACCTGAACAGAACACCAATAGCTTATGCTCTAAGATCAAGAATTGACAAATGAGACCTCATAAAATTACAAAGTTTCTCTAAGGCAAAGGACACTGCCAGTAGGACAAAATGGTAACCAACAAATTGGGAAAGAATCTTTACCAACCCTACATCCGACAGAGGGCTAATATCCAATATATACAAAGAACTCAAGAAGTTAGACTCTGGAGAACCAAATAACCCAATTAGAAAATGGGGTACAGAGCTAAACAAAGAATTTTCAACTGAGGAATATCAAATGGCTGAGAAGCACCTACAGAAATGTTCAACATCCTTAGTCATCAGGGAAATACAAATCAAAACAACCCTGAGATTTCATCTCACACCAGTCAGAATGGCTAAGATTAAAAACTCAGGAGACAGCAGGTGCTGTCCAGGATGTGGAGAAAGAGGAACACTCCTCCACTGCTGGTGGGATTGCAAACTGGTACAACCACTCTGGGAATCATTTTGGTGGTTCCTCAGAAAATTGGACATAGCACTATCTGAGGACCCTGCTATACTACTCCTGGGAATATACCTAGGGGATTCTCCAGCATGTAATAAGTATACATGCTCCACTATGTTCATAGAAGCCTTATTTATAATAACCAGAAGCTGGAAAGAACCCAGATGTCCCTCAACAGAGGAATGGATACAGAAAATGTGGTACATTTACACAATGGAATACTACTCAGCTATTAAAAACAATGAATTCATGAAATTCTTAAGCAAATAGATGGAACTAGAAAATATCCTGAATGAAGTAACCCAATCACAAAAGAACACACATGGTATGCACTCACTGATAAGTGAATATTAGCCCATAATCTTGAAATACCCAAGATACAACTGACAGACCAAATGAAGCTCAAGAAGAAAGAAGGACAAAATATGAATACTCTGGTCCTTCTTAGAATGGGGAACAAAATACCCACAGGACAAAGTGTGGAACAGAGACTGAGGGAAAGACCATCCAGAGACTGCCCCTCCTAGGGATCCATCCCATATACAGTTACAGAACCCAGACACTATTGTGGATGCCAACAAATACTTGCTGACAGGAGCCTGTTATAGCTGTCACCTGGGAGGTTCTGCCAGTACATGACAAATATAGATGGGGACACTTTCAGCCAACCATGAACTGAGCACAGGGTATCCAATGGATAAGCTAGAGAAAGGACCCAAGGAGCTGAAGGGGTTTGGAGCGCCATAGGAGGAACAACAATTTGAACCACCCAGTACTCCCAAAACTCCCAGGGACTAAATCACTAATGAAAGAGTACACATGGTGTTACCCATGGCTCCAGATGCATATGCAGCAGAGGATGCCCTTGTTGGACATCAAAGGGAGGAGAGGTCCTTGGTCCTGTGAAGGCTTAATGCCCCAGTATAGGGGAATGCCAGGACAGGGAAGTGGGAGTGAGTGGATTGGTGAGCAGGGGGAAGGGGGATGGGTTAGGTGATTTTGGGGGGAGGGTCCAGAAAAGGGGATAACATTTGAAATGTAAATAAAGAATACATCTAATTTTAAAAAATCTATATGAGGGGAAAAAAGGAAATCAAACTCTATTTTACATTAGATCTCCAAGGGAGATTCCATTTTCTTTCTAAAAATATTTTTATTACATATAGTTATTTTGTGTGTGTGCATGCATGCCCCAGCATACAGGTATGGAAGTCAGAGGACAGCTTGTGACAGTCAGCTCCCTCTTTTCCCCTGGTGGGTCCTGGGAATGGGAAGATATCAGGCTTAGTGGCAAGCGCCTGTCATCCATGTCATCTTGCTGACACTGAAGTTTCATTCTTAGGGGAAAAAAAAAGACAACAACAACATTGGTTCCTGGAATTCGGCTGCAGAGCTGACTGCTTTTCCCTCAATGTTACCTTGCCTCTTTTAAGATGTATTCAATATTAGCCACCTACCTTTCTTCCATACTAAACCCGGTGTATTTTAAAGTAGTTTCTCCATGCCAGTGAGAACCAAAATTATACTAAACAGCAGGGCCTCCCCTGTCTTCCTTTGGGCTGAAGTTGCAGTGGCCTAAAGGGCTCCCTTTACTAGCCCATCCACGAATATATAGTGTCTTTCCAAAGCCAGAGGCCTTGGGGGTGTCGGAGTACACTGCAGGTATACCCTGTCGAAGGAAAATTTCAATTTGCTTTTGATAATGAGCTAGTAAGTTGTAGGAACCTTGTTGTGGTCTCTCTAGTTATACCTTGTCACTACTTAACTACTTAACCTCTTAGTACTTGCTTATGCACTCTTGTGGTTTGGTATCAGAACTGTCATCATGCTTCAGAAATTCCACCTAGTGACAAATTATTCCAATGTTTTTTGTGAATCTTTGAAAAAAAATAAGACTTGTTCACAGCTTCATCATCTGGCTTCCTTATGCTCAAGACCAATGCTTTCTGCTATCACGGATGGTAATGGTAAATTTGGTTGCTTATTATCTGATTTTGACTTTAAGGCAGTATACAACAAACCAAAATAATAATTATTGTGTGTGTGTGAGGTTTGTTTTAGGTAGGGTTTCAGCTATGTAGTTCAGGCTGTCCTGGAGCTGTCTGTAGATGCCCCTGGCTGTAGCCTGCTGTCCTGCCTCAGCCTCCTAAGTGCTGTTGTGACAGATGTTGCTGTGATGTCTGGTGGCATGATTGACTCTTTGTGGTGACATGTGGCCTGCTGGAGGCTGCCTGGATGAGGACATGTTCTTGCAAGTTCTTTGGCCCAGATCTGTTTGAAATTAACAGCGTCTTTTTAAAGGTGATCTTAAAGTGTTGCTTATGTTCGACAGCTCTGACTTGGCCTTTGATCTGGAAGGATATGTTTTTATTTTGATCAATGATGTCCTGACAGCAGCAAATGGTGCATACGTGAAACAGAAGTTAGATTCAAAAGTAAGTAGCACTCTACGGCTTCTTCATTGGATGCTCACGGATGGTGGGGAAAGCATGGAGTAAGGAAACATACTTGGGAGAGTTGGAAGGACATAGTGTGTATATGTGTTCATGCTAATACAGTACATTTATGATTGCAAGGCACTGTGGCCCATGCCTGGAATCTCAGCACTCACCGTGTTCACAACCTGCCTGGGGTACATAGTGAGGCCAGCCTAGACTACAGAGTAAAATACTATCTCAAACAAACAAACCCACAAACAAACAAAAGCCCAAGAAAACAAAACGATGATGAAATCTCTTTTAAGTTAAACTAGGTTGTAATGCTGGCTTTTCTAGAAGGAAGTGATTGATGTTGGCTTAGAATGAGGTAGGAGAAGTGAGAAATATTCACAAAGAGCAATGTCTTCATGATTATGGTTGTATTCTGAAGTCTTAGTGAGAGGCCTGAGGTGAGAAAGAAGTACAGGGAAATTTGAGCGTTTGGCAAGTGAGTGCTGGAAGAGGCGTGGGGGGAGGATGACTGAGCTCCAGGGGAGGCGTGCTGAGCCTGCCCTCAGAGAGCACTGCATTCCTGGGCCCAGGCCTCAGTTTGTGACTCCCATTGGCACACACGTGCTTTCCACTGGCTCACAATCTGCTTTACATATAAACACATTCAGTTGTGACTTGCATCAGTCCAGACCCTCAGAAACCAAGTGTTCGAGGCCTGTGCTGTTGGCTGCACTGTACCATTAGTTATCATAAGAAAACAGCTATCTGAATTTTGGCTTTCTTTGCCATAGAGCTCTTAGTGAAGGAGCTGTCCTTAATTTCCTAATGGGCCTTGTGAGTGCTTACATCGATATTCATCTCAGATGTCACCATCGATTTTCCTGAGCAGCTGAGACGTGTTTATCTTGTAACTGCATCTTGTAACTGCTGTGTGTTCCTGCTCGTATTTTATCTTAGTAAGATGGCCTTACCCACTTGGTTCCTTATCTGCTCTATTTTGTGTAGAGTATTTCTGAAATTACTTCAAGTACATTTTGGAGCTCAGATGACAGATAAAAACAAATAATCTGTTCAGGAGTGGTGGTAGTCCTCACGGATCCCTCCTGCTAGTTGTTTTGAGGTTGTTGCCAATTGGCCAGGATTTTGCCTCTCCCCCAGAAAAGACTATAGACAGTGTGGCTGTGTGGTGGGTTTCCTTATTCTTAGCAAGTTTTTGTTTGTTAGGTTTGTGTGTGTGTGTGTGTGTGTGTGTTGTTTTTTTCCTCCACTAAGGACACTACAGTTGTGTTGCTAACACTTTCTGTGAGTGCCCGCTCTCCTCCTCCACTCACCCTCTTGGGGTCCATGTGATGACAGCATTTTAACAGATGTTACTAGTAACCGTTTCTTATCCTTTTTAAAAAGAGGAAAGATAGCAGTTTGGACTTACACTGATGTTACCTCTAGCTCATTTGCTGTTTCTCAAAGTGGATACTAAACTGCTCCACAGTGAACCAGCAGCCTCAGGTCTCTGGAAGCAGACTGCCCATCAGGCTTCTGTGATGATGGGCGTTGTCTCTGCTCTCATCACAGACTTGGCTTCTGGGAATGGAAAATGTGATTGGTATATCTGAGAGATGAAACCAGTGGTTTTGTGTAATTAAAATTGAAATAGCTACATATGGCCAATGGCTACTGTTTTGGATATCATTGTTTAGAAGATATCCTAAAACCTAGAAGAAAATAAAGGTGTCTGAGGATTTTAGTCTTTGAAGAGAGTTCTTCAGTTCCACACTTGGAAATGGTTTGTGGCTTACTTGTATTAAAACTAAAGCTTATTTATGGGTCTGGGGTATAGTTAAGTTGATTTCTTTGGAGATAGGTTTTTAAATTAATTAATTTTGAGATATGGTCTCACTGTGCAGCCCTGGCCGGTCTGGGACTTGCTATATAGAGCAATCTAAACTTGAACTCATGAGTGCTGGAATTAAAGGCATGCACTGTCATGCCCAGTATAGCTTAGCTTATGTAGTGCATGCCTAACATGCATGAAACCCTTGGTTTAGTCCCTAGTACCATGTGAGCCTGATGGGTCCAAGAGCTCTATAGAGTCTAGGCAAAGGGATCAGAAGGTCACCTTCATTCTTAGCTATTCAGTGTCTGAAACCAGCCTAAGATATATGAGAGTCTGCCTAAACAAATAAATGAATAAATAAATAAATGAACGAATGAATAATTGAATCTGCATGTGGTGGCAACACTGTAATCCCAGCACTCCAGAGGCTATTGTGAGTTCAAGTCCAGCCTGTGCTATGTTGTGAAATCTGGTATTAGAACATCGTGTAGTGTCATAAGATAGAATGACATTGAAAGCCATTAGAATGGGAAGAGTGGAACCAAGAGTATGGACATTTGTGGTTTTTGTCACTTGTCAGTTACATGGATGGTGTCTGTGTTGTGTGTCCTGCATACCCTCTGCTCCAGCCTAGTTCATGCTGATTCATGGACACCTGTTGTCAAGGGTCACTGGTGTAGTCTCACTGTTGGCCTTTTCCCGGTACTGTACAAAGAGACACACCTTTTCATTGATACTTAGTTACTGCTTACCTATTATTTGGTTTAACCTAGTGCCAGTATGCCCACACTGAGATGGCCTTAGTAAATTAGAACTATAACTTCAGGGCTGCTTATAATCATGACCTGGTCAGCTTGAGTCCTGTGACATAAAGACTTGAGACTGCATTTTAGACTTAAAGGCTAATTATTTAAAGGTTAATTATTTAAATTAACACTTTTTAACCTTAAAAACCACCCATCATTATATACATATATAATTGGAATAGTAATCTCTTTATGTTTAAATATACCTATCTTCTAGAACCAACTGAAATACTTAATTGTTTACTATCTAGGAGCTTGGAAAGTATGGTCTGCTTTATTACAATGCACTGTTCATGATTCTGCCCACCCTGGCCATTGCGTATTTCACAGGAGATGCACAAAAGGTAGGACTTTGAAAATTTGGGGTTATTTTCTTTCTGTTTATGATCAAAAGATAGACTTTTGGGTTGTTAGAAAGAAGCGTGCTTATTAAGTTACCACAAACTGATCATTTACTCTTTAGATCTTAAGCCTGCTGATGTCATGTTAACCTGCCTTCTTAGCATAAGCATTTTAAATATTAAAATGGCTCTCTGTGCCAGTACAGAGAAAGAATTGTTTACACTTAACACATTTTTGATTGGTTCATTTGTACGTGTATAATGTGGTTTGATAATATGCACTCTCTGTTATCTGCCTCCCCCTCCTGTCTAACCCCTTCTTCCAAAAAGATCCCTGCTACGTCCATGTCTTCTCTGTCTCTATCCCTTTCTCTGTCTCTCTGTCTCTCTCTTTCTTTCTGTTTGTGTTTGTGTTTGTGTGTGTGTGTGTGTTTATGTGTGTATGTCTATAAATATACATGTTCCATTGAGATTTTTGGTATACTTGCAGGAGTATGCCATATGGGTAATTTACTGGACCATGGGTTATTACCCTGTACCACGTTTTGAAAGGAAATGACCTCCTTCTGTAGTTGTTAGCTGCTGGCGAGTGCTCAGGGACTCTTAACCTCCTTTCTTACTCATGATGAACTATTGAAGGGTCTGATTTCGTGCAGGTTTGTGCAGGTAACCACACCTGATGTGTGTTGATGATCATATGGCCATATGTTCAGAAGGGCTTCTCAGTATTCCTCCCTACCCTCTGGTGCTTAGATTTTCTCCTTTGCTCTCTTCCATGATATTCCCTGAAGCTCAGAGGAAGAAATTTTTACATTTTGATTAATCTGTAAAGTGGGAATGGAAGCAAACTATCCCTGAAAAATAAAAGATTCTGAAGAAGTAAAAAACTCTTGTGACTTTAGAGTTGTTTCTTTGACAGTTGCTGTCCTTGCTTGGATCCCACCTGAGAAGGTACTTAGGATTGTAGGTACAAGGTACAAGGATGGTGCCTTGACCAGATAAATAGCAACTTATATAGTAGTTAACTAATTTATGCAAAAGTTTAATTAAATAAATACAGAATAGAATAGCAAAAGTAGTGCTAGAGATTTTTTTCTGTAGAATAAGCCCACAGTTTTAGAAAAATTGGTATAATTTTGTTATTTTACAAACTCATGAAAATGCAAAATTTTGCCAATGATCTGTCCCAAGATTCTGCTGTTTGAACACAGGCTTCAGAATAAGTGTGCCAGTTAGACTTTCTCAGGTAGCAGACCATGTATCAGTGGGAGCTTGGACAGAAGGTTTTGAAATTAGACTGCTGATAAATTCTTGAAGCTGAGACAGAATCTTGGCAACTTATGAAGCTTTTTGTTTTGCTCTATTTTTCAAGACCATTCTTTCAGAGTTCTATTTCAGACCATTCTGAACATGAATAGAAGTTCTAATGGACTGCAGCTTGGCTACCAGCAAGCCTAGACATGGCCCCAAAATAGAAACTGCTATTGCTTTGACTAACAGTGTTAAGTAACTCGTCTCTGGTTTTAAAGAAAAAGCATGAAAAACTGACATTTCCTGAATCTTTATTATGTACCAGTCACTTACAGGAAATATAATCTAGTTTTCTTAATATCTGTAGGAAGCTTGAATTATCAGTATTTTGTCAAAGTGGAAGGAAATTCAGAGACATTAAAAAGTTTGCCTAAGGTCACAGTTGGGAGATAAGATCCTTCCAGAAGACTCTGGCTGAAGCAGCCTTCACTCACTCTGAGACCTGGAACAAAGGTGTGAAAGAAGAAAACCTGCCCCTCCAGACAGAGCAGATGGCTCTGAGCCTCAAAGCCAATGTGTACGTGAGACAGCTGTAAAGTTACCATGCTCATGCACTCAAGGACATAGCAAGGATGAGTCTCCATCAGGTGGTGACTAGTATCTTGTAACTACTTGGAACTATTAGCCAGAGGAGGTATGCCTTCACTCCAATATGATGACAGTTTATATAGACATTATAGCAATACTTGTACATATTTCAAAGTTCAGTAGTAGTTTAATCCTGACATGCAGTGAGGCAAAGGCCACCCTAGTTTATAGAGTCAGTTCTAGGAGAGCCAGGGCTACACAGAGAAACCGTGTCTCATAAAAAGAAAGAAAAAGATAGAAAGGAAGGAAGGAAGGAAGGAAGGAAGGAAGGAAGGAAGGAAGGAAGAAAAAGAGAGAAAGAAAGAAAGAAAGGAAAAGGAGAGAGACAGAGAGAGACAGAGAGAGAGAGAGAGAGAGAGAGAGAGAGAGAGAGAGAGAGAGAGAGAGAGAGATGGGAGGGGAAGGAACAGGAGAGAAAGGGAGGAAAGGAGAAAAGAAAAAGACCCCCCCAAAAAAAGTTTAGTAGTATACTTATAATTTGAATATTTCAATATGGCTAAATGTTCATGGCTGGAAAGTTACCTTACCATCTAAAATGGGATTCGATTTTTTTTTTCCTCTTACTCGTCTGTCTTCTGTATTTCAGGAGAGTACTTTTGCATTCTCTTTGATTGTTTTATTGTTTAATGTCACTGTCGGATACAGGTCACGAACATGTATTTTAGGACATTGATTTTGAATATTTTCAAACTGGGATAATGAAGTTGAGTTTAGAAGCTGAGCTCATGGTTTGTAGTCTCACCCCCACTGTGTTCTGCACTGACAGGTTTGTTTAGTTTTACTAGTAGCTCTTATGAAGCATTTGTTCAGTGCAAACGGACACCGGCCATGCTGTTTCCTGTAACACTCTGCTTCCCAGCTACTCTTGCTCTAGACATTGCCACGTACTTAAGTGTCTCGTTGTCAGACTCAGGCAACAAGACAAAGAGGAGGACTCCATGCTATGCTCCCATTAAAGAACATGGAGTCTTTGTGAGAGCAGGTCCACTAATGTCCGAACTACACACTGGGGTAGGTTCTCAGGGAGAAGTGCTTCGGGATGGAAGTAGGTCAAGTCTATCTTTTTGGTGGGGTTAAGGATAGATTATCCCATGTATATTTAGCTACCAATGAACTAAAAACATAGCTCATGTAAGTAATGGTGTGTGGTATGCAATAAATTTGAAGCTTAGTATGTGATTCTAACTTTATATTCTTAAATCTTAAGTCATATTTATGAGACAAGTCATTATTGCATTTTATTTCTGAGCATCTTCCCTGTATTAAAAAGGTTCTGTGTTGATTTCTTTTTAAAATGTATAAGAAATATAGTTTAATATTTGCTGCATAGGGAAGGTATCTGGTATGAATCTAGGTGGTGTAGGATCTAGCACCAAAGTGCTTGCCTGTCAGGAAATCTAGAATGTGTTCAGATTAGGAGGAATTAGTGGGAGCTGCGCAGCGGTGTTTACTATTTAGGTAAAGCTAGTTCTTAGCCAACCTCCCTCAACAGCCACCACCCCTCCTTGTCTTGATAGGTAGGCCTGAGTGGCCTACATAGAACTTGGTTTGTTCATCAGGCTGGCCTTGCACTTAGAGCAGTCCTCTTGCTTCTACCTCCAAAGTACCGTGATTGTGGGTGTGTAAAACCACACCTGTCTGGTTCTTGGTTTTGCTATCCACCAAATGCAACAAGAAATGCTTACCTGTTTGGAGACTTGGGTTAGAACAAGTGATTAGTGGTGGAGCCAAGCTGACCTTAGGACCCATAGTATACTACAAAATGTTTATTGTCACATTATCAATAACATTTGCCACAAGCATTGTTTAAATGGATCCACAGTAAAGTCTGAGGTATGTGGTAGCTTTTAGGTGTCTAGTAAGCTGGGCTTATTGTTAGTTTGTGTCTTTTATGGGCATGCTTTTCATATATGTATTTGTGAACAAATGTGCATATGTGCCCACTTTCTATAGGTAGACATCTCGGTTGCAAGGGTTTGCAAGTAAACTGTTTGAACCTTGTGCCTAGAGTATACTTTACCAGTAGGGTATGGTGCATTGTAGCTTACAAGATGCTTCAACATAAATAATTTTCCTTGACCCTTGATATATACCTGAAGAGGGTTGTTACCCTTTTTACAGAAGTTAGGGGGAGTCTCAAAGTTGCACAGTGGTGGTGTTTAGAATGGAACCTTTCTGATGCCTGCAGAGCCCTGGCCTGTGTGCCTGACTGCGCGTGTCTCCCATAGCCTCTGCTGCACAGGCTGTAAGATCTGCTCAATTTGGGACTTCCATGCAGCAGCATCTTACAGGACAGTGTCAGAAGCATCAGTGCTGGTGAGCAAGTGAACAAGAGCAGTCTGCATCGTGCCTTTGCCCTTATTCACAAAGGCTGTGGCCCTTGGCTCACAGCCAAAGCGTTTTCATTTTATAACAATCAAGTGTTTATGTGCTGAGTGCTTCTCTGAAAAGGAAGACCACATTCCTGCTTAAGTGGAGCGTTGATTCCAGTAGGTGAGACAGATTGTATTCAGATCGCGTGTAGTAAGAGCTGTGAAGAGAGATCCATCCAAGAGGGAATGATGAAGAATACAGCTGGGGAAAGTAACTTTTTATTCACTGTATTTCATAATACTTAATTTAGAAGGAACCTATGTCAGCACTGCTATGTAAACAATGACAATGATCAAGGGAAACACTTCAGAGATCATGCAGACAGTAATATACATTGTCCTTTATATAATCAATGTATAATAGTTAAGGAGAGTTTAATCCTTATCAAGCAAACATTTTTGCATACATGGCCTTCTCTTTATCTTTCTGTGCCTTTATCATTTCTTTGACTTTAAGCAGTTCTGCCTGGATAGCTTTATCTCTGGGGGCTGTCGCCTGTGCCTCCTTAAGACCAGCCAGTGCTTGGTCACATTCCTTTAGTCCTTGCCAACCCTGTGCTTGCTTCTCGGTATGGTGCTTTAGTGTTTGAAGGGTCCATTTCAGGAGCCTCCAAGCAACTGTCACTCACCCCCTGTCAATTTGACATCTTCAATTTACAAGCACCAATATTCAGCACACAGCTTAAGGCTATAAGCTGCAGTCTGGATATATCTGCTTTCTCAGTAACAGTCTTTGAACTATCCACATACCTTAAAACCTTCACATAGTTTTTAATAGTCATCTCTCAGTTCTGAGACTTGAAAAAGGTATTTCCAATATTATTTAAGTTTTCAGATGTTAAAATTGTATCCACATTTTTAAATCTCTATCTGCATCCTCGGGGAAATCTGGATGACGATCACCGGAGCCATCTCTGGGGATATTCCCCAGTCATCCCCTTCTTTCAGCTCTCCACATTCTGCCAGAACACACAGTTTGGCAGGGTTCCACCATTCACTTCTACATTCTCAAGCATCCTTGCCACACCTAGTCCTTTTATCACCTGACCAAATACTGCGTGTTTCCCATCCAGATGAGGAGTTGGAACTATCATAAAGAACTGAGAACCATTCGTATTGGGGCCTGCATTTGCCACACTCATGCTTATAATGAAAATTTTCATCTTCAAAATTTTCACCATAAATACTTTATCCACCTGTCCCATTCTGATTTGAGAAGTCTCCACCCACCCTGAATCATAAATTTCTTAATAAATTGGTGGAAAGGACATCCTTTAAAATGGAGAGGTTTCCCAGTTGTGGATCCAGTTCCTTTTTCTCCTGTACACAATGCACAAAATTTTTCTGCAGTTTGGGAACAATATCTGCAAACAATTCTAAAACAATTCGTCCAACTCATCCCCCACCAATGTTTACATCAAAGAAGACTTTGGGTTCTTGGAATCAGAGGACTCGGCTGCCAGGGATGAGTGGGACATCTTCACTGCAGGTTCTAGAGAGCAGGACACGACTACCTCATGCACAAGAGGGGATCAAACCCTCGGAAAGTAACTTTATAAGGCTCATCTGAGGAGACTCTGAAGTGAATGGGGAAACAATTTGTGTCTCTGGAGAGTAACCTGGGCAGAAGTCAAAGTAGGTTCTAAGCTTCAAGGAGAAAGTGCTTAGCACTCTAAATTAGTAAAAACTAGAATATGAGAGACCCTTCGTAAGGTGGGGGAGGAGCCTGAAGGTGCATTCCAGGTAGTATTTACCATGAGCTCAGGATGGCTGCAGGGCATATCCATGGTTAAAACTTGGGCAGCTGAGAAGCCAGAGACCCAGGGAAGCTTTGCTTTTCATAAACAAGGAAATTAGAGCCAAAGAGGATCCAATCTTTGTTCTAAGACTAGTGCTCTCTTCTCCCGACCTGCTCCTGCTCCTGCTCCAGTCTGAGTTAGGCTGAGTTAGGCCTCTGGAGTTTCCTCTGCTGGTAGGAAGAAGAGTTTGACATAAATGTCACCCTGCAGAGAAGCTTGAGAAATGCAGAAGACTGGTGGCCTCTGGTCCCATGCCGATTCCGCCTGACTTTGGGCAGGTCCCCTCTTTGCTCTCGCTCTGCTTTGTCACATGTAAAATGAATCAGGCAGATCAAGTGTTCACCAGGTACAACGCTTTCTGGAGCAAAGGTGTGCTGGTGTGGACACTAGGCTCTGTCCCAGCAGCGGGTGTGAGCCCAATGTCTTCTACAGTCAGGGCTGATAACTGCTCTCAGCCCTCGACCCCAGAGCCAAGTAGTGCAGGGATGGTCACATGTTCTTTGGCTATTTAAATCAAGAAACTATGGAAAAATAGAAACTAATAAAGTATCCAAAAAGTTTTTATGCATATCCATGGGAACAGGGAAAGTATATTTTTTCTACTGTGGAACCATGCAAAAGTACTTAAAAACTATACCTTATAAATCGAATAGTAAGGAAAAGGCAAAGCATTCTGTGATGGATCCTAAATTTAAAAATAACTGGGGAAGATGGGATAAACCAAACCGTTATTATTCAAACTTAGCAGTTTTTGACCCAGGATGCAAACTGAAGCAAAATTAGATCAAGCAAGGAAACTTACTTTTTGATTAAAAAGTCTAGCAAGAGGGATCTGAAAGGTCAGTTCCCCAAGGGAGCAGGAGTGGACACGGCAGGACTAAGCAGTGGGAGGCTCAGGCACCCCAAAGTTCCATATAAATTACAACACAGAATCCAACTGGAAACTCACCCCAGGGAGCACAGTGTAGGTGCTGGCCAGAGCCATCTGAGAAGGGAGGCTCCTTCGTGTGCTTCTGTCCCTCCTTTCTTCCCTTGCTCCCTCTTCCTTCCTTATTAACAAAATCTTGGGTTTACTAGAGTGGTAAGGACCAAAAAATACTCATTAAAAATATAGCCAGCAGAGAAATACCGGAGAAGTAGAATAGAGCTGGCCCTGGTGTCACAGTGTAGGTGAGCTGGCCCCACCCCTCAATGGCTGCAGCGCTTGGGAAAGCTGGGCGTCATGGTAGAGCTGGCCCTAGTGGCATGTGTGCTGGAGAACTGAGAACTAGCCCACCCCTGGTTGGGGTGGGATGGTAGAGCTATCCCCACCCCTTGCTGCTGCAGCACTCAGGAGGGTGGTAGAGCTTGCCCTGGTGGCTCCTGCTCAGGAGAGCTGGCGGGCTGAGCAACCCAGTTCCACCCAGGCCCAGATCCAGGGCTTTGAGTCGGCCCACCCCAACATCCACCCTGTCTGTGAACTGCTGGAGCTCATGAAGGGGCCACTACTGCAGATCCAAAGCCGCAGGATCTTCATGACACAGGGCAGTAATAGGAGATCTGAGAGGAGCCCTGTAATTATCCAGTATTGATGATGCAGCAGAAGCCTGGGGCTTTGACCCAGACTCATTGCAATGAACATTTTGAGTAAAGCTCTTTGGGCCAAAGGGCATATATACTGTGGGACAGGCCGCGACATACCATAGCTTCCATGGCAAGGTGTTTTCCTTTTTAATTTTTTGTTTTCTTTTGGGAGGGAGGTTGCAAGGGTGGAGTGTGGGAATGGAGGGAGGGAAAGATGAGTGGGATTGGAGTGCACGATGTGAAATTCACAAGGAGTCAATAAAAAGTTCAAAACCAAAACATAGCCAGGCTTGGTTTGCATCCATATTGTCAGAACTTGTGAGGCTGAGACAAGAGGATGGGCCTGACTTTGAGGGCAGCCCGCTAGCAGTGTGAGGCCATTTCCAAAGCAAGCAGCCAAAGCCCTCAGAGGCCCCCACTGTGGGAGCAGGAGGGCCAGGAGTTCAAGGCCATCCTAGACGACACAGTGAATTTGAGACTAGCCTGTACTATGTGAGACCCTGTCTCAAAACACCAAAAGTTTGTGCAGTATCCAAAAATTGTCTTCCTGTTAATAAAAACAATAACAACATAGGTTAAAGACAGAAAGGGTATAATTTGACTAGTACCTCTCTAAAATGTCAGGATAGGTGTGTTTATGCTGTGAGCTGCGGCCCCCAGGGAATAATGCAGCACAGAGCCAGCCCTGAGAATGGCAGGGCTTGTTAGCTTCCTGGCCCCACTGTTGGGGGCTCTCTGGTACCTATGCAAGAACAGCCCCCTGCTGTGGACCTTACTCGGCCATTGCTGTAGGCCACCCAGGGCACTGACTGGTGTCTTCTCTATGCTGCACTTGAGTGGCCTGGCTCAGATCAAGGAAAAGTTGCTATCCATGTCTAAGTAAGTACTAAGCATTTCTTTCATTGCTAAGGATCGAAGCCTTTATGGCTCCTCACTTTATCTGTTAAGAGGGACCTTTTTTTTTTTTTTTTTTTTTTTTAAAGATTTGTTTATTTTATTTATATGAGTACACTGTAGCTGTCTTTAGACACATCAGAAGAGGCATTGGATCCCTGTTGTGGCTGGCTGTGAGCCACCATGTGGTTGCTAGGAATTGAACTCAGGACCTCTGGAAGAGCACTCGGTGCTCTTAACCGCTGAGCCATTTATCTCTCCAGCCTGATTTTTTTTTTTAATTATTGAATATCATCTTCATTTACATTGCCAATGGTAAAACCTTTCCCGATTTTCCCCCTCCCCAAAGACCCCTAACCCCTCCTCCCACCCCCTGCCTCCATGTATATGCTCCTCCACCCGACCCACTCCCACCTCCCCCCCCCTCGGTTTCCAGTTGTTGGGGCCTCTGTTGAGCCGTTACCTGACCTAGAACCACCCCTCCCACTGATGCCTAACAAGGCCTTCCTCTGCCACATTTTTGGCTGGAACCAAGCATACCCCTTGGTTGATTGTTCAGTCCCTGGGAGTCTTGGGGCATTTGGGTGGCAGAAATCATTGTTCTTCCCATGGGGCTATAAACTCCTTCAGCTCCTCCGGACCACCCTCCAGCTCCTCCATTGGGGACCCCATGCCCAGTCCAATGGTTGGCTGCTAGCATCTGCCTCTGTATTTGTAGGCTCTAGCAGGGCCCCTCTGGAGACAACTATGGCATGGTCCTTTTGGTATACACTTCTTGTCGTCCATAGTAGTGTTGGGGTTTGGTGACTGTTTATAGGGTGAATCCCCAGGTAGGGCAGACTCTGGGTGGCCTTTACTTCAGTCTCTGCTCCACACATTGTCTCTCTTATTGTTCCTGTGACTATATTGTTCCGTTTCTCAGAGGAACCAAAGCACCCCCACTTCAGTCCTCCTTCTTCTTGAGCTTCCTGTGCTGGGTGAACTGTAACTTGTTTATTTTGAGCTTTTGAGCTAACATCCGCTTATTAGTGAGTTTATACCATGTGCTTTCTTTTGTGATTAGGTTACCTCACTCAGGATGGCACTTTCTAGTTCCATCCACTTGCCTAAGAATTTCATAAATTCATTGTTTGTAATAGCTGAATAGTACTCCATTGTGTATATATACCACAGTTTCTGTATCCATTGCTCTGTTGAGGGACATCTGGGTTCTTTCTAGCTTCTGTCTATTATAAATAAGGCAGCAATAAACATAGTGGAGCATGTGTCCTTATTACATGTAGGAGCATCTTCTGGGTATATGCCAAGGAGTGGTATAGCTGGGTCCTGTGGACCACACAAGTTGATTTTTTTGAGATCCTATATTTCTTCCACATACATAGATACACATCTCTCTGTCTTTCTGTCTCCCTCTGTCTCTCTCTGTCTCTCTCCTGTTTTTTTTTGTCTTTTTGTTTTGTTTTGTTTTGTTTTGTTTTGTTTGAGACAAGGTTTCTCTGTGTAGCCCTGGCTGTCCTGGAACTCACTCTGTAGACCAAGCTGGCCTCAAACTCAGAAATCTGTCTGCCTCTGCCTCCCAAGTGCTGGGATTAAAGGCATGTGCCACCACTGCCCAGAGAGACACATCTCTTATTTTAGGCTTTGGTGTTCATCTTGTAAAACAAGTGTGTTGGATCAGGAATCCTTTACCTACATAAGGATGGGTCTGTCTCGGTTTGCACGTTCTTTAGCTATCTTTGTCTTTGAGGCTGTTCCTTTTACAAAATAGGAGCCAGTGACCCCGTAGGTAAGGTGGGATGTGATTTGTTACCACGTACAGGGTTAGAGCCCTGAGGGGGGAGAGGAAAGCAGTGAAACTGTCTGGGCACTGGTTTCCTGACTAAGACAGGAGCAGGGAGCAGAGGGAGAGGGGACAGATGGTTAGGGTGTGGAGTAGAATACGGTGGGTAGCCCAGGGCAGGAATACGGTGGGTAGCCCAGGGCCACTGCCCTTGGCCTAGCTTTCTCAGGGAGAGAACTGTGGAGATCATTTGTACCGCTAATATCCGTCTGCTTGGCAAATGTCCTGGCAGTTTACTGCTGGGTAAGGACTCAAGCTTTTTCCTCAGTAGTTTTCAAAGTGACATGACATCATTCTTGCTCTTCTTCCTTAAATAGATAGTGTGTATTTATGTAATTCACTTATTCTGTGACTACTTCAAAATGTATACAATGTATGTTGATCAAATCTATCCCCCACTCCCCTTCACTCCCTATGAAAACTCCCTAACCCTTCCTCTCTATCTCTCTGTCTATCTCTGTATGTCTCAGTTTCTGTCTCTCTCAGTGTTGCCTGCCAGAATAGTGACTAATCTTGCTGTCTTGACTTTATGCAGGCGATCATATTGCAGAGAGCTCAGGAGTACCACCTTCATAGACACTCCCTTTTCTGCCAGTTTAAATAACCCAGGCAACTAAAGAACAACGTTTTTTTTCAATTATTTTTATTTAACCAAAAAATGTATTCAAAAAACAAAGCAAAAATTTCTCATCCAAACCAAGTGTGCCTGATTTCCAGAGGTGGTTAGTTTATTTGCACTTTGCCTTTTGAGTGTGTGATATTCCTGGTTTTGGAAGTTTGAATGCCCTGTGGTCATGCACTGGGCCAGCAGCCCATGTAGAACTGTAAACTTCCTTCAAAAAAGACACTTAAGGAAGCACTTTGCAGAATCTGTAATACCATCACTGAGCAGATTGCAGCCTGCAGGGCCTGCGTGTGGCACAGCTTCTAGTCAGTTCTGTACCACAGGGCAGGCTACCCTCTTCATGATGCTCTTTACCAGTTTTCTCAAGAGGTAGTAGCTTTGTTTGTTTAAAACACTTTTCCCCCCTGAGTGATGAAGTTCATAGTCACTGTGCCATTTGTCCTTCCTATTTTTAGGAAGACTAAAAGTTTGCATACAACCGACCACTGAGAGATCACAGTGGATGAGCCCAGGAGAGCCATGTCTCTGTCCGTACCTTCCAGACATATTTAAAGTGTGTTCCACTCTCTTTGTTGGTCCTCACAAAAGGCAGCTGGAATGTGCTTCTCCTGCTTTTGTAATCCAGAAGTCAAATAGCATTTCCATGGCCTCCAGAAAAATAATTGCAGAGTTAGAAGATGCGTTTGTGCCCTTTTGAGGGATGGTGGCAAATGGGGATTGAACCCATGGTCTCATGCTGCTAGGCAAGTGGTCTGCCACTGAGGTACACCCCGGCCTGAACTACCTTTAACTTGTAGATCTAGGAAGAATTTCTATAGAGGCATAAAGGAGAAAATAAGGTATGTTGTTTTCCCAATCGTGTGTTAATACAGTGAGAGGAGACAAGTGGTCTGAGAAATTCCTCCCTTTAGGACCTCAGTTTAGGTAAAGACTAAACAAAAAGGAAAAGAAAAAAATTCGGAGTGAGGATGGAACATGCTCTCTAAAGAATATCTATTATAGTAGTGCTTTCAGTTACGAATGGACAATTTTAAAATATAGCAAGCAAAAGTAAAAGAATCAATAGTGAGTAGCAGATAGAAGAGGCAATGCTCTCAGTGTCCAGCAGAAACAACTGGAGTCGCCCGATTGAGACAGAAATTGAGGGTTTACAAACACCCAGCAGAAATGGACTGGGGAAGTGGAGACAGGTCACTGGAGTTCCTGATTGAGTTTTTCTCAGTGTGTTACTGTCTAGGGGTCTTGATCAGGTTAATTTTCTCTGCCAGTTAAGAATTAAAAGTCAGAAGAAACTCAAGTATAGCACGTAGCAGGGGGAGAAATCTCAAAGTTAGCAGGCCAATCAGTCTGTGAAGAAAGGCTTCATTGGGGGTGAGGAAACACACAGTGAGGCACTCAGAGAAGACTCTCTACAAAGCAGGGGGGACTGCAGACCTGGAGATCCAGTCCTTTTTTTTTTTTTTTTGAGACAGGGTTTCTCTGAGTAGCCTTGGCTGTCCTGGAACTCACTTTGTAGACCAGGCTGGCCTTGAACTCAGAAATCCACCTGCCTCTGCCTCCCAAGTGCTGGGATTAAAGGCGTGCGCCACCACTGCCCGGCCCAGTCTTTCTTAAGACTCCAGTTTTTAAGGGTCTTTGAGGGGTCTTCTTTTCCCTAAATTTCTCTGAGAGTTGATCAGTTTGAACAGAGACAGGGTGGCTCATAGGCCCACAACTTTGGCAGAAACATGGCCTTTTCCAGACTTGAACAGTTCAGCAGTCCATCACAGACGGGCCCAACTGGCAAGAGAAAAAGCCACATGGGCCTTTGTTCTGTTTGATATCATGGGATAAGCAATAATGATCTTTGTGGGAAGTGGTTCGCCTTCTAGCTGTTTGCAAGGATACAGTGTTTTACTCCTGGGCCACTTCATTGGTTTTTCCTCTCCCAGGTACAGAGTTGGGGGCCAGCCTGTCTCTATACACAAGGCTCTGGAGGACACTTGAAGGAAACATGCTCCAGTCTGGAACAGGAGAGGCTCCTTAGCTTCCAGGGTCTGCTTTATCAAGCTTACACACACAGCACATGACAATTTAGTAGCCTCACGTACATTAATTATATTTAGTGAGTTTATAAGGAGAACCCACAGATATATGGCTGTCATCTCTTTCTCTGGTGCTCTTGAAGTTATATTTCTCAAAGGATGTAGTTTACCAGGTTTGAAGATTGTTGGTGCAAAACCAAGCTCTTACCTTGCCGTGAAGGAAAGGTACTTTATTCTAGAGCCAAATTTCCGTGATCATGGCCCAGGAACACATTTGTGTTATTCCAAATATAATGTTCCAGTGTGGAAGTGGTGTCATGGAGTAGTATGGTTTTATTGGAAAAAAGGGCGTCATAAATCAAGGCAAGTTTAAATGTTTTATGGTAGGCACATCAGGGAGGCGGGCAAGCAGATGGGGGAGGCCCACAGTTTATCTCATGATCCTTCAGCTTTTGTGTTGGTGGAAGCTAGTGGTCTGCTGCATTAATAGATTCCTAAGTGTGGTTATTTGGTAGTCACATGATGTTAGTTCCTACACAGAGCTGGACAGAGAATGGCTCTTCCTGGCTTCAGCTAGCCTGAGATAAGGTAATTGGCCTCTGGACCGTGGCATCCTGGCCATTCCAACTGGTCAGAAGCTCTAGTCCGTAAGTAGATTAGTCTTCACAGCCAGCTTTCTTCCAGAAATCGTCCTTGACAAGATAAAGCAGTGTTTACAAATTAATTTTTTAAAATTAAGTAAAACATGAACTGAGTGTGATAATCCATGCCTTTAATCCCAGCACTTGGGAAACAGAGAAAGGCAGCTCCCTGTGCGTTCTGGATCAACCTGGCCTACATAGAGTTTGAGACTAGCCAGGACACATAGTAAGACACATAGCAATCAAAAAGGCAGAAAGTATATGAGCTGGCTTATTTCTCTTGGATTTTCTTTTATTAACAACAGTATAAAGTGGTTTGGGGGGACGTTGTTCAGGTTTACTTGAGGGAGGAGAGCTAATATTGGCCAATGCAAAGATTACATGCATTCTGCTCCAAAGCAAGCACAATCCATTTGCTGTTTTCAAAACCTGTTTGCGATAAGAGGATTTTAGCATCTTAGCAGCTGTGTTGAAAGCTTTGACTCTTAAACAGCAGCAAATGTAGGGCAAACCATAATGGCTTCTTTCTCTTTGCAGTTTCTCAGTCTCCCTGGTTTTCTTCTTGCTCAGTGTAGATGGAATGACTATGCTATAGGGCAGGACACACACCTACCAGCAGGATAATTGTGTGCTTCTGAGTTTAGTGCATAGTTCAGAGAGTAAGGAGTAGCTTTCATTGCCTTCCCTTCCTCCTTCCCTCCCTCCCTCCTTCCATCCTCCCTTCATTCTGTCCTCTCTGATGCCCTCTTGTGGCAGAGGGAGCAGGCCCTTGCATGTTGTAAGGACTGTTTGGGTCATATTTATCCTGCAGCTGTGTTTTCAAGTGGCTACTTCTTGCCATAGTTACAGCCAAAGATCTATCCATTCCTGTGCTAATGCCAGAATACAGCAGGCTGACTAACTTTCTTCAGGGGCAAGCCAAATACTTAGGGAAAGGAGCAGGGATCCCAGGAGAATTCTTTTTCACCTTTGAATATTCATGACTGGAATACAATCTAGTGTTTCATATAAAGAGAGCCTTAAGACTGAGTTTGCAAACTCAGGCCTACCTATATCAATCAGTTTAGTGACCTGCTGTTAGTTGAGTTTTGTCTTCTGGGGATAATAAGGCCTTTACTCTCCATCTCTCACAAGTGTTCTGACAGCCAAATAGCAGGATGTGGGCACTTTCGGCTCAGCAAGCGTGAATAAACTGCCCTTAGCACAGTGCCCCAAGATGTCCGAGTTCCACACTCAGGCTCCGAGCTGAGAGAAGGCACTCAGGGCTGGAATGCTGATGACTTTCCCCTCACAGACGGCTCATGTGCTCATCTGTGACTTATTATAATTAAGGAGAGCTACTGAGAATGTATCTGAAAACTTGTAGAAACCAGTCATGGGAAGACAAGATTTTGGAAGGGTCAGAGAGATGGCTTAGTGGCCTGAGTTTGATCCCTGGAACCCACATAGTAAAAGTAGGAACCAACTTCCCTAAATTTTGTTCTGAATGCATGGCATGTACATTCTCTTCCCCCAAATAAGTAAATAGAATCTTTGGAAGGGCTGGGGAGATGGCTCAGTGGGTAAGAACCTGACTTTCCATCCCCAGAGTCCACATACAAAACAAAATAACAACAGCAACAGGCAGGGCTATGCATACTAATGCCCAGCGTGAGAGGAGAGACAGGAGCTCACTGGCTAGGCAGCCTGGCTAAAACTGGTGCTTCCAGGGTTCCCTGAGAGCTGGGTAGTGAGAACGTGACCTCTGAGGTCTTGCTCTGGCCTCTGCGTGCCCGCAGGTGCACATTCGTGCTGTGCAGCTGGACACGCGTGTGTGTACGTGTCTCTCACACACAGAGCAAAATATTTGGGCAGATGTTTCATAAAAGAAATACTAATATTAAGTAAGCATGTTAGAAATACTCACTTGTTGAGGCTGGAGAGATGGCTCAGCAGTTAAGAGCACTGATTGCTCTTCCAAAGGTCCTGAGTTCAAATCCCAGCAACCACATCGTGGGTCACAACCATCTGTAATGAGATCTGATGCCCTCTTCTGGGGTGTCTGAAAACAGCTCGAGTGTACTTACATATAATAAATAAATAAATCTTTCAAAAGAAAAAAGAAAAAAGAAATCCTCACTTGTTAGTCAATAGAGAAATATAAATTAAGATTGCAAGAGACCACTTACTGCTTGGTAGGTTGGCCCCAGACAGTTCTAAGTGTGTCAGAATGCAGAGCAGTGAGAATCCTAGACAGTGCTAGTGAGGATACAAATAAGTGCAGCACTTTGGCAAACAGTTTGACAGTTTCTTATAAAGGAAAGATGAACTCACTAAAAGAAACCGTGAATCTCATGGTCCAAGGGTTACATAAGATAAGTGAAAATGTGGCCACAGAGGTTCACTGCAGCTTTATTTTAAAGAACAAATTATGTGGGAGCAGTGCAAATGGGAGTCCCTTGAGAGTGATTCAACAGAGTGTATTATATTCTCAGGGTGGAATGCTGTTATAACTGACAGTGTGGATGAGTCCATGACAAGGTTTGCAGGACCCAGATTAGCCAGAGTTATGCCAGCATAAGGAGAAAGTCTCAGAAGAGTTTGTATTATACAATTGTACCTGAAGTTGTTAAAAGCAAAGCTGTCCTAGTGGTACTGAGCTTCAGCCAGTAGAGGGCAGTCCATCCCTTGGGACTGGAGTCACAGCTGCTTGTAAGCCACTTTGTGGGTGCTGGGAATCAGACCCAGCATGAGACTCTTGGGGAAATTTCAATTCTTTGGGGCCCATTGTTTTAATAGTCTAATAGTCAGATTGAGAGATACCGTGTGCCTTTAGAATATCTTCATTTCTGCCAGGCCTGTTATGCTAGCAGAAGTACTTCAGAGGTGTCCAGGGCTAGAAATAAGGGCCCTTATTTGATTGGGATGAGCAAGGGAGGTTTTGGCTGGGTGTAGAGTTGTCTTTCTTACTTGTAGTGATTATGTACTTTATTGTTGTTATTATTTCATCTTGGATGCTTTTCTTTTTATACGATATACCTCAAAAAGAGAGAATCCTGGACAAGCCGGGTAACTACAGGGCCAGGGTTGTGGCACATTAATGGTAGGCCTTTCCCGTGTCGCTCACTGTCTGTAGACATGGTGCACAAAGGCAGTTGGGAGATAAGAGCCATAGAGAAATACTGAGGGCCATCGAAGTGCTGGATGGCTCAGGAAGGGCCTTGAGCTTAGCCTGATGGGTGAGCAGGAGTCATGGTGGACGGGAAGGCTTTCCAGGCCAAGGCTGCCAGGGATGAAACTTCATCTTGTGTTTCGTGAGTAGGAAAAGCCACAGACTGGAGCTTAGTTGGATACAGGCAAAGTTGCAGCAGGACAGGTTGGCACAGAGATAAAAGCTGAAATGTCTTTCACTTTTACTTAACCCTCCTCTGATGGCATATGACCCTGCACTCTTTTTTGAGTTCTTAAAATTTGGCTTAAAATGACCAATAAAAATAACAGAATAACAGCTTCCAAGGAGGAGAAAATTAATTGACTAGTTGTCTTCAGATTGGCTTCTGCTCACATGCGACCAGGGCTGCACTTGAGTGTCTGTGCACTACAGAGGGGTCAGCAAAGCCTTTGAGTGGCAGCCACCTACAAACATGGCACACTTAGGTGTGGCTTGCATCTTTAGGGAAAGATTGTTTTCTCTAGTAACAGTATGGGAAAGTTAAAAGTCTCTTCTCCATTTAGTTTGAAAAGAGCCAGATCTGAAAATTGATTCAAGTACACATATCTGCAATTCTTTTTTATATTATGCTATTTTAATTAATTCTTAGAGAATTTCATATATACATAGGATTTATTTTGATTATATTCATCCACTCTTCCCCTCCACACCCCACTCCTAATTTCTTATTCTAATTTCTTTTTTTACAAATTTATTTAGCTTTATTCGTTCGCGCGAGCGCGCGCGCGCGTGTGTGTGTGTGTGTGTGTGTGTGTGTGTGTGTGTGTGTATACCATGTGTGTGGGTGCTCATAGTGGCTGGAAGGAAATGCCAGATTCCCTAAAGTCACCCCTTCAAACCCTTCAGGGAATCGAATTCAGGTCCTCTAGAAGACTAGTAACTGTTCTTTATCATTAGGCCATATCTCCAGTCCCCCTCCCTAACCAAGCTCATATTCCCTGCCCTTTTTAGAAATAACCGGCCAGTTCAGTTCATCTTGCCCATATACTCATAGGTGTGGGACCATCTATCAGTGGTCACACCCTTAGAGAAAACGGTCTCTCCATCCCCCTACACTGAACCTCTTGAGTATCATTCTCAATCCTTGGAGTGGTGTAGTTGGGTGGTGACAACTGAACAGGAGGACTCAGTTAATGAATGGGAGCTGTTTGGAGGGCCTGCTCTGAAACCCAGTGCTTTCTTGTGTATTACAGGCAATGGAGTTTGAGGGCTGGGCCGACACCCTGTTCCTGCTGCAGTTCACCCTCTCCTGTGTGATGGGGTAAGCCTTTAATTCTGATAACATTTTATCAGATCATTTTCTAGAGAAGTAGGTTTGAGAAATTTGTTCTAGAGTTCTTCTCCCTTGTTTCTGAATGTCTTGTTCAGTTTCCTGAGTATGTCTCCTTCTAGATCCTGCTGGCTTTATATCTCCCTGGGAATATGCTAAACTGATGCCAAGTCATGCCCACATGGATGGAGAAATGAAATGGATATTTATCCACCATCCCTCTGTGTGATAACAGCCGCTATATTTCATTTATGTCATTTCATGTTCCTCAGCATTGACATCTGACATATATCTTTGACCCTTATATACAAGAAAGCAGGCTCTGAGTTTAATTATCTTAGTTTGCTTGGTTAGTGGCTGGCAGTGGTGGCATCTCAATTTGGGGCTGCTGGGCTTCTGTGTAGAATGGGAGCACGTCACCGTAGTTCCCAGCTATGTTTTCTGTAGCTGGTCAGTGTGGTTGCAGCTCATGACTGGACATGCACACAGGAGACAGGACTTCAGAAGCCTCCGAGATCTGGGCACTAGAAATGCTGTCGAATAGCTAGCTGTTGAGCAGACCTGCCATCTCCTCTTAAACACTCATTTTGTTTTCTTCCATTATTGAGAAGCTCTCTTGCCTTCATCCTGGCCATGGGTCACTTTATCCCAATGGCAAGTGCCCAGGTGACAGGGGCCCGTGAGCCCTGAGCATTCTGTCTGCCTTGCATGAGTGAGCAGGAAGCATGTTCTTAAAGGGCCTCCTCACTGTGACTGAGCTGCTCATGGTTTCGGTGGCAGGAAACCGCTGGTCAGAACATAATGCATGTTTTTCTTGAGTGCAGTTCCAAATCTGAAGCTCTTGAGGTACTAAATGCTCTCAGTTGCTCCGAGCCTGCACTGGTTATTTCTCTCAGTGAGGGACTGTGGGAAGCAAGCTCTCACCTGTAACAGACCCTTTCCTTCTCTGCCCTAGGTTCATCTTGATGTATGCTACAGTGCTCTGTACTCAGTACAACTCCGCTCTCACCACCACGATAGTTGGCTGCATTAAGGTGAGGTGAAAGAGCAGTACTGTTTCTTTTTGGAATCTGCTTTATTTAAAAATTGTCCATGTAAACTAAAAACCAGTGAGGCGGCTTAGCTGATGAACATGCTTGCTGCCCAGTCTGATGACATGAGTTCTCTAAAACTCACATATTAGAAGGTGAGAGTTGACTCTTACAATTCGTCCTCTGACCTCATTTACATACTGTGGGGACAAATACCTCCCAAAATAAATGAAAACTGTTAAGAAAAAAAAAAACAATTAAAATCTGGTGATGGAGACAGGATGGCCCAGCAGGTAAAAAGCACTTGCTGTATAAGCCTGACAACCTGAGTTTGATTCTTAGAATTCGTGTAAAGTGGGAGGAGTGAACTGACTCCCCAAAATTGTCCTCTAATTGTGCATGTGCCCCTTCCCTATCACAGCAATATTAATAAAGTAATGAGATCTTAAAAAGAGTGTCAGTAGCCTAAGTCTTAGCCTTACTCCTACTTGCTGGCATAGAGGCTTGACATGCAGTGGTAATTTCTAAATCAGTTTGTAGGAACTTAGGAAGGGCATAGCCTCTATTTGAAGGTGACTTAGCTCTGGGGAATGTGGAAAAAATTAGACACATTAGTTACTGTAGAGGAAGAAAGGGGAGAAGACTGTTTCCATGACAGATGTGAGTGACAGACACATCTCTCAGCCCACGCCCTAACTTTCTTTGGGAGGTGAAGCTTGCCAGAAACTAATCAAGGTGGCTTTCTCATGTATGAGTTGCCCTCACACTCCCTATGGACTTCTGAGGCTCCTAAAAGCTGTGCCTGACATTCCTAGGGATGTCTTTCCTTCTGATCCATTTGATTAAGGGAGAATCATTTGTCTTCAGACAGAAAAGCCCAGTTACTTTGGTATTGCTAAAACTAATCAAAACCCAAGACCTCTTTTATCAGACTTAGTGGTCTTAGCTTTTCATTTTTAAGAATACCTCAAATACTCACATTCTTCAGTAATTAGCAAGTGCTTTCTGAAAGAGGCCAGACTGAGAGGGAGAGGTAGGTCTGTGATCATTTTGGAAGAACAGTGCATTTGCCACTCTGATGCCCTTGTCAGAGTGAGGGAGGGGAAGGGAATGCAAGAAAGGTTGGAGCTATATTCAGATTTTTCTCTGCACTCCAGTGGAGTAGGACTCATCAGACTTAGGGGAAACTGCACTGGGTTATAATTCCTGACACTCTGTAGCTCCCCATCATGGAGTCAGAGTTTGATATGAATGGAACTCCAAATATAACAAGTCAGTTATATTTGCGTGAAATCTCTCAGAAAGCTTGTATAGAGGCTGTCTGTACTCAAGGGGTTGGAGCAGCCAACCTTAAATTACTTCTCAGCTGAGTTCTGCTTTGTAAATACATACTTCCAGAGCAGCGCGAATAATAGCAAGAGCACAGTAGGTCAAGAATTGGTGCCATATCTTCAACCTAGGAGAAGGACGGGCAGGAAAAGCCCACAATTAATTGAAACTGCTCAGTCTGTTTGCTTAGGATTTTGGAACACTCTGCCGTGGTCAGCCAAGGGTACCCACGCCATCATGATCACATAGCTGCCCATGCTCCACCATGGTCAGCAGATAGTACCCATGCCACCGTGATCACACGGCTGTCCGTGTTTCTCATTGCCCCTGCCTCCTGTTGGTTCCATTTTAGCTCAAGGGAGGAGTAAATGCTTGGCTAGTTCTTTGTTGTTTTGCTGCTGTCTGCTGTGTGGTCTTACAAGCAAAAGATGGGGCTTTCCTATCAGGGCTGGCCACAGTCTTGAGAGCCACAGTGGAGCTTCTGAAATACTGTTGCTAACAGCTTTCAGAGATGAGCCATGATTTTCCTAAGTTGTCTTAAGTTTCCATGTAAGGATCTCAGCCTCACAAAACCTTAGATTGGATTCTATGTTTCCCTCAGGATGATAGAAAAGTCACCTGCCCTGGGTATACCAAGTCACTTCCAGAAGAGCAAAGCCTAGACTCTGAGCTGCATGAAAATTGGGAGTTGCCGTCTTAGCTTGGTTAACGGGATGCTCTTGTACTTACAGTAATTTCTGTGTGGAGAGATTGCTTAACATACTCTGCTGTGTCCTTGTATGCTTCCTAACTTGTGGTTATGAGCGGTGAGGACTAGATTCTCTGCCCCCTCCTGTTCCCTGTGTACACTATGCATATCAGTCACTCCATCCAATCAGAGGTTCTGTCACATTAAGATACCTGATCTCCTTGTTTACTTCATACTTAGTTTTGCCGGCCCATTCAAACAGTAAGAAAGTCTGCTCTATGTAGTGATCGTTGGAAATGCTGATTACGTCTGCACCCCCTCTAGGGCATTTCATTATGAAGACAGTCTTAAGTTTGGATTAATGTGTTTTATACCCACCCTTATGCTACAGATCAAACCCAGGGGTCTGCACATGCCAGGCAAGTGCTCTAGCACCGAGCTGCACCCCAGCCCCAGCCTTGAACACACATCCTCAACTTTGTCTCACAGGCTTGATTGTTTGGAAATTAAAGTACAATGCAGCATTTTTCTCCTTCCCTTTCTTTCCTCAATCCCTTCCTTGTACCCTCTCAAACTAATGTACCAATGGCCTCTTTTTCTTTGTTATTGTTTTATATAAACACACACATATACACACAGATTTATAAATACAACTTTACTAATCTGGTAATGTTTGCAAATCTGCTTAATGTTACTTATATGTATATGATTCCAGGTCTGACCACTTGGTAGTGGATAATAATTTGGGGGTTCATCCATAGAAATACTCTCTTTTAGTTGCCTTTAGATCTTTGTCTAGTGATGGGGGCCCATAAGATTTCCTATTCCACGTTAGTGTGTTTGTTGTCCTTGTCCAGGTCCTGTTCAGGCAAGGCATCCTGAGCAAAGCCTGCCTGTCTTTCTCAGAGACATAGTCCCACAGAGGATTCCTGATCCTTGGGCTCTTACAGTCCTTTTCCTACAGTGCTTCCTGTGCCTTAGGTGCAGGAATTAGGTTGTATATTTACCAGTGTGGCTAGTCGCCTCACAATCAGTTATTCTCTGCATGGTTTATTTCTGTAATGGTTTTTATCAGTTGCAAAGATAAGTTTCTTTGATGAGGGGTGAGAGCCACATTTATCTGTGATTGTGAGGCTAAGTATTTATTTAGAGTGCAGTTAGGAATTAGGCTGGCTTAGTAAAGTGGAGGTAGTAGGCTCTCTAAGATTTATGACTTCACAAGGCCTGGGTAGTTGGCTAGGTTTCCAGTACCAGGCATGATTTCTCTCCCATTAAATGGGTTGTAAGTCCAAGTAGATAGCTGCTGGTTACTACCAAGATGTGAGGATCACTATCACAACAGCTGAGTTCTTGTCATGCTGGTCATTGTCGCTCATGTGGGTAGGGTCATGGTTTGCCTTCCTCTTTTGGAAGCTTGCACAGCACGTCCGGTACTGTGAAAGCTAGCTCTCAGTGTAAGACTTTCAAGTTGGATTCAGCTTAGATCCTCCAAGTCCTGTATCCAAAGAGCATGGTGTCATCACCGATAGGGACTACCTAGTAGAATTTTACCTACTTGTAAAATTTTGTGTGTGTGTCTGTGTGCACAAACACATGTGTGTGCCTGTATGTGTGTGTGCCACAGGGCACCCATGTAGGTTAGAGGAAAACTTTTGAGAAGTCATTTCTCTCCTCTGACTTGGGTTCTTAGTTATAAGTTGGACTTAGGTCATAATGAGCCATTTGACTGGTCTAGTAGAAGTGATTTTAAATTACTTTGAAATGACTTTGTTTTGTTTTGTTTTGTTTTGTTTTGTTTTGTTTTGTTTTGTTTTGTTGAGATAAAGTCTCTTAATGTAGTCCTGTCTGCTCTGGAGCCTAGCTATGCATACAGGCTGGCTTCAAACTCACAGAGATCCTTCTGCCTCTGTCTCCTGAGTGTTGGGGTCAAAGGTGTGCGCTACTATGCCTTACCCTAATTCTTCTGTTTTTACGATATCAAGGAAGAGTCCTCAAAAGACATTGTATATGTTGGTCACCTCTCCATCTTCCTTTTTGTTTGTTTGTTTGTTTGTTTGTTTGTTTTTTGAGACAGGGTTTCTCTGTGTAGTCCTGGCTGTCCTGGAACTCACTCTGTAGACAGACTGGCCTTAAACTCAGAAATCCACCTGCCTCTGCCTCCCAAGTGCTGGGATTAAAGGTGTGTGCCACCACTGCTCGGTCTAACTCTCCATCTTCTTTTTTCATATTTTTTTGAGGAAAATTGTTCAAGGCAGAGTTTCTCTGTGTAGCCCTGTCTATCCTAAAACTCATTTTATAGAATAGGCTGGCTTCAAACACACAGAGATCCACCCGCCTCTGCCTCTTGAATGCTGGAATTAAAGGTGTGCACCACTGTTACCTGGCCTTCCTTTTCATTTTTAAAAAGAAAATGCTTGTTCTTTACCCTTTCCTCACAAGTCAGCAGTTATCCCAGTGGAGGGAAAATCATGTTGGCCACAGCAGGAGGCGGAACAAGTTGGTGATATGTAGTATTCTTCATGTAGATGAGACTGTGTGTCCTTTAGAGAACATGGTTGGAAAAGCTCATGTTAGAGAGCCCTTATTCCTGTTCTTTCTCTTGCTGCACACAGATGGTAGACCTTTGTTGGGACTGTATGCTTACTTATTTTGTACTTGAATCTCATGAGTGTTCTTACATGTGCATTTCAAAAGCTCACTTAGAGTTATATAACAATATATCACCATTTCTCTTTTTAGAATATATTAATAACTTATATCGGAATGGTCTTTGGTGGAGATTATATTTTCACATGGACAAATTTCATTGGCCTAAATATCAGGTAAGTGAAAATATTGAATTAAATATAACTTTACTGACAAGTGGTGTTTAAGTATTCAAATAGTGTTACAGCATAGGATTAGGCTAGTCATTCAATTGTAAATCTGTTGACTTATCAAATAAATTTATGGGGTGATTACAGTTTACTAAATATATTTCAATATCTCTAACTAATGTTTTATAAGAAGTGGAAGGCGATGGTTCCATATTCAGTGCATATGATTTAGGGTTGTACTTCCTCTCCCCTGTGCCAAAGAGCACCCATTGGCTTGTTAAACTTGATGACAGGTAATGCTCTCAAGAAATTCAGGGCTAAAAACCACCAGTTCTATTGCCGTTATAAGTATTTGATTGGAGATATGTCACTGCCTTTTAAAAAATATTAATTCTGTGGGGCTGGGAGGGTCACTCGGCAGTTAAGAGCACTGACAGCTCTTCCGTAGGATCCATGCTCAGGTTCCAGCACCCACATGGCAGCTCACACCATTTGTAATTCCACTTTCAGGGGATGTTATGTCCTTGTCAGGACTCCACAGACACCAGACATACATGTTAGTAGACATAGGTACAACATTCATACACATAAAATAATAAATAGTATTTGGAAATTAATTGTTATTTAATAATTTCTTATAAGTAATAATGACTGCTCTGTCTTCACTTCTTGCCTTAATAACCCCCATTGCTATCAACTCCCCCACCACTGTTATTCCCCTTCCTAGATCATGACTCTGTTTTTGTTTTGTGACTTTTTAATTTACTCAGTGCCATCTCTGTGACCATAGGATTGGTACTATCCATAGCAGACTCCTGGATAGCCCACCAGAGTGGACCCCTGGATAGCCCACCAGAGTGGACCCCTGGATAGCCCACCAGAGTGGAGCCCTGGATAGCCCACCGGAGTGGACCCCTGGATAGCCCACCGGAGTGGACCCCTGGATAGCCCACCAGAGTGGACCCCTGGATAGCCCACCAGAGTGGAGCCCTGGATAGCCCACCAGAGTGGACCCCTGGATAGCCCACCAGAGTGGACCCCTGGATAGCCCACCAGAGTGGACCCCTGGATAGCCCACCAGAGTGGAGCCCTGGATAGCCCACCAGAGTGGACCCCTGGATAGCCCACCGGAGTGGACCCCTGGATAGCCCACCGGAGTGGACCCCTGGATAGCCCACCGGAGTGGACCCCTGGATAGCCCACCAGAGTGGACCCCTGGATAGCCCACCAGAGTGGACCCCTGGATAGCCCACCAGAGTGGACCCCTGGATAGCCCACCAGAGTGGACCCCTGGATAGCCCACTAGAGTGGAACCCTGGATTGTCTAGTGTAGTGGAACCCAGTATATCTCACTAGAGTGGACCCCTGGATAGCCCACTAGAATGGAGCCCTGGATAGCCCACTGGAGTGGACCCCTGGATAGCCCACCAGAGTGGACCCCTGGATAGCCTACCAGAGTGGACCCCTGGATAGCCCACCAGAGTGGACCCCTGGATAGCCCACCAGAGTGGAACCCTGGATAGCCCACTAGAGTGGAACCCTGGATTGTCTAGTGTAGTGGAACCTGGATAGCCCACTGGAGTGGACCCATGGGTAGTCCACTGGAGTGGAACCTGGATAGCCCACTGGAGTGGACCCCTCTCCTGGTGGGTAGTCAATGGATACACAAGTGAAGGCAGTGGTCCCCCTGTCCCCAGATCTGTCAGTAGCAGATAGTTAAGCAGTGAAGGGTGGGGCCCCTGAGCTCCATCCATTCCTGATTGCTGACTGGATTGTTCTTGTCTAGACCCAGTGCGGGCCTGCTAGCTGCCTGTGAGTTCCTGAGTGCCATGGCTGTGTCTTGTTCAGGAGCGATGACATTTCACAACCTCCCGGCCCTTTCATTTGTTCACCTGTTTTCCTTCAGTGTCCCTGAGCCTTAGAGGGGTGAGAGAGACCTCCTGGGCACCTATCAGGCCCTTACCACCCCACGTTTACAGACCCGAGTCTCCATCCTCACCATTGCTCGCTGGAGAGAGGCTTCTCCATTAGGGCGTAATGTTTATCTGTGACTATAAACAGATATTTAGAAGGCAGCTTGAGCTGCGCTCATTTATTAAGCAACAGTATTGTATATCCTCTTTCCCTGTGATTTTGTTTGATATAAGTTTTTGACAAGATTTACAATACCAACATGAATTCCCTCCTGTGGAGCGGGTCACAAATCCAACCAGGGAGGGCAGTTAATCACCCCTATTGTTAATGTCACTGTTGTGCAAGTGGGCATGTCACTCTTGGCAGGTTGGTCTAGGAGATTGTAAGATTAGCATCTTGATAAGAACACTGATGCCTTTTGCCCCCCCACCCCCACCCCAGTAGCTTACAGTTAGTACTTTGTAGCACTGTGAAAGCTAACCAGCAAAGAGGAATCTTCCTGCTCAGTTCCTGCTAAATCTGTCTGTATCTTGCATCCAGGTGGTCTGGTGTCTTCATCAATAGATCTTATCATTAGTTCTGATGGACGACTAAGAGGGACGGCAGGGGCTCGTATGGTTTTGGAGGGGCCTTTGGGATCTCTGTCCAACTGTTCCTAAGGAAGTATCTATATCTGACACTAGGCTTTTTGTTCAGTTAAAAGCTTCTGCAAGCTTCTTTTCCAGTCTTGCAGAAAAATCTCCCTTGAAATGTTCTCTCTCTTAACAAGTACATTCTAAAATTTGGCCACAAGCTAGGAAGCTTCCCTATAGCTTTTCATACACTGTATATTGCTTAACCCTCTTCCTGCCCTTCCCTGTTTAAGCACCTCTATACACAGAACCCCTTGTCTGTTCTTTCACGTTACCTGTTTTCTACCCACACACTTAAGGCCTCTCCCTCCTTCTTTCTGTGGATCCTCCAAGTATAACACACGGAATTAGAGATTCGAAGCTCCAGTCCACATGTCAGGAAGCGTGTGCTTGGTTTTCTGTGCCTGGTTGCATCACTTACTATATTTTTTTCAGTTTCACCTATTTAACTGCATATTTCATAACTTCATTCTTTACAGCCGAGTATGACTCCGTTGTCTATACCTATCACATTTCCATTATTCATCAGCTGATAGATGTGTAAGTTGATCCAGATCCAAGCCGTTGTGACTAGAGGGGCAGTGCTTGTGGGTGAGATGCATCTCCATGGAAGCACGGGAGCCCTTTGGGTGTGTGCCCAGGCTCAAGGGAGTCACAGGCAGATGCAGCTGTAGCTCTTGCAGGAGTATGCACTGGTGTGCCCTCACCAGCATCACCGCCTGCCTTCTAAGTTGTTTGCTACTGTCAGTGAAGGGTTGATTGACATTGTATCAAAGACTTCTTTTAGTTCTAGGCTTTGAGTTCTGTGGTTTTAAGTATGCCTATATGTTATCCAATTTATGTTTGGGTCAGAACTCTGTTCTGATGTTAGTCTTGTCTCTTTAGTAGCCTGCTTGCTACCACCAGCTGACTTTTCCCACATGCAGATCCTTTACTTTCCTCCTCGTTAACTCTGCTCACCATCCTGGGCCATCTTAATTGCTGGAAATTCTTCCCTTCGAGGTGAAAAACCAGTCTCCATTGTGTGTAAGAATTACTTTAGTATTTATTTTGACTTTGTGTATGTGCCTGCATCTGTATGTATGTCATCTTGGTACCTGAGGAGGCCCAGAGTCAGCTCTCTCCTTTCCTTGGGTCCACCTTGCCTTGGGTCTGGGGCTAGCCCTTGGACTGGCTGAAACATCTCACCAGCCCATCTTCTTTTTAATTAGTAGCCAATGATGTGATTTTCTTAACCTTTCACTTCAAGTATAAAAAAAATGACCATACTTATTTGCTTTATGAATAAATATGGAGATTAATAATAGTAGTGGATTAATAATCCTCCATTAGCGTTCCCCTAATGTTTATTGGCCATCTACTTAGGGTGGAATTAGCAGGAGGAATTGGTGGAGGATGTATTGTTCAATTGCTGTGGCCAGATGCTACTTAATTATGGACTGTTTATAGTTTCACAGGTTTAATCCATTAATCATCATGGCAGTGCACTTGGCTGCATGCAGTCAGGTATTGTGCTGGAGAAGTAGTGTAGAGCTTTACATTCTGATCCACAGGCAGAGAGAGACACAGGCAGGCAGGCAGACAGGCAGGCAGACAGACAGGCAGGCAGGCAGACAGACAGACAGACAGAGACAGTCAGACAGACAGGCTTTTGAAACCTCAGAGTCTACAACATACCTCCTCCAACAAGGACACAGCTACTCTAATGAGAGCACACCTCCTAATCCTTTCCAGCAGGCCGCCAGCTAGGAACCAAGCATTCAAAAATAGGAACCTACCGGGGCCGTTCTCTCCATCTGAAACAGTGTGGTGCCTGGAGACTGCCTCTTGAAGGGGTGTGGGGTGCTGTGCTCTATTTGGATGCCAGTGGATACTGGCTTTTGTTTGTCTTTGAGGTGCTGTTGCTTCTGAGTTCCTGTCTTCTTCTGTGGGATGAAATTAGCTTGCTGTTGAGTTAGAATGACAGAACCCAATAGGATTCAAATCCGGGCATTCCAACACCTGTTCAAATGTTATTTTCATTATAGCTTTTGGCAAGGAAAGTATATTGTTTATTTTTCCCCCTTTTCTTTAAAAATGAATTGTCTTTGTTATTTCTAGGGCTGCTTTATGGTTGCTGTTCTCTGACTAGTCAGTATGTAAGGATGATGTTGTCATTAACTTTTTTAATATAAAAGCTAAGCTACAGGGACTATTTAATAGATTTGCTTGTTTGGAAATGACTTCAGTTAGTTCGTAACAGACTGCACTTTAAAGGAAACCACCAACTGAACTATATTCCTGAAGAATATATGATTAAGCCTGAACAAATATGACTCCCCTATCTCTGCCTCCATTCTTTGTTGTATTAAGAAAAGCTTAGCTGGGCTGTGGTGGCACATGCCTTTAATCCCAGCCCTGGAGGCAAAGGCAGGCGGATGTTTGTGACCTAGAGGATAGTGTGGTCTACAGAGAGAGAGTTCCAGGTCAGCCAGGGATACACAGAGAGACCCTGTCTTGAAAAACCAAAAACCAAAAAGAAGAGGAGGAAGAAGAAGAGGAGGAGGAAGAGGCAAAGAAGGAGGATGGGGGACTTCAGAGCCAGGCATGATAGCTCACGTAGCAAGTTGCTAGCAGCCTTGGCCACATGAGTCCCTATCTCAAATACTAAACCCAGAAGAAAAGTGGAGTGTCCTGCCATGGCCTGGTTCGGAGCAGGAAGCATGGGGCATGCTTAGTGGCTGTCTGGTGCTGCTCAGCTTGCATTCTGTGGTTTAAGGAGGAGTTCATGTTTTCATTAGAGAACAATTAAGAGCCTGTCTGCATTTCCATAAGTGCTTTTTTTCCAGAGTCCAATTCCTCAGTGGTCAGCAAAGGGTCCCCTCTCCCAAAAGAAGCAGCAGGATGGAGAACGGGCAGTGAAAGTCCTGGCTCTGGCCATGGCCCAGGCCTGAAGAATAGTGTGTACAAATATATATATATATATATCATATAAAATAACACTATTTTATAGGTGTGTTTTGGGTTTTTTTTTTTCTTTCTTTCTTCTTTATATCTGCGCTATAAGAGAGACCGACTAAGAGGTAGAGCAAGGACCCTGAATGGATATGGGACCTAGGTAATAGCCTGATTCTATGCCAGCACTCTGCTGTACCACGGTGGGTCCCTCATACAAGTGGGGTCTGTAGTAAGCCAGTGTCATACAAGTGAGTCGTGGCTCCAGGACTGTAATCCAAGGGGCTGGATCCCAGGGTCTAAGTCACATGTTCAGTAGATGAGTGAACAAGTTAGTGTAACCTTGTGAGTCACGTGTGATACTCCTTATATTACCAGATTTTGAGGGCAGAAAATAACTTTTCTTAATTACGTCTATATACATTGTTCCTAGCCCAGGAGAGGCATTCAACTGTAGTGATAACAGCAAAACCCTGCCTTTACCTTCAAGCTTGGTTGTGCGGCTGAGAAAGGAAGGCCCTGTCTTTGTAAGGGCTCCTGTGAATAGCGCATTCCAGAGAAGCTGGAGCTTGCCCTCATTGTTTAGCCCCTAAGGCCTGGTTTGCAGTTCACCCTCCATATCCATATTCTTAGCTTCAGAGCTATTTATTTAGTGTTGGTCAGTAGATGAATGTACTAACTATTTCCATAGCTTTTCATAACATGCCTCCTGGTTATGTAAGCCTGAAACCTTTTTTAGGGGTGGGCACTAATAAAGGCATCCAGACTCCCCGGATTCTGGGATGGGATGGGATGGGATCCAGCTCTACAGTTGCTTCCCAGGACATTGTTCTAGTGACCTTTGCCCCGCACTGAAGTCTTCCATTCTCTCATTTGGACCTTTGCTTCTTTTTCTAAAACTTCGAGTGAAGTTTGGGTGCCAGGCTGGTTCTCCTAAGTAGCTCCTTGTAGATGCTTCTGGTCCAGTCTTCTGAAGTAAGAGCCCGAGCTTTCGTCTGCTGGAGTTCATGTGAAGTATGAGAAGGACGTACTTATATTCTGTTAGTCGCCACTGGAGTCACACCTGCCAGGCTGCTGATAGTTATATAATGGGTGGGTTCTCATTAGAGTGGCTTGTACTTTTGAATAAGTTGCAGGGAAGCCAGCTAGCTCTTTGGTAATATCTCAGTGGGAAGAGCTGAACTTAACTGTAGCATAATCCTAGGTTCTGTTGCTGCTGCTGCCACCAGCTGCCTCCTACTCCCTCTGGGAGACCTTGGCTTCTCATCTTCAGAATGTGGGGTTTCACTTCAGAGTGTCAGTCCAACTTGCTTCTGTTCCTCTGTGGTTTGAGTCTGCCTAGAGTGTCTCATGACTGAGGCCACTTTATAGGAAATATGGAAATTTGAAGGAGTTTCCCACAGGTTTGCAGAACTCATAAATTCTGCTCTGCTAGTTCTAGTGGGAGTCTGCCCATATTTAAATTTTCTTGAAAAGGAGCTATGAGAGAGAAGGTGATGGGCCCTTTAGTCCGAAGCAGCAGAAATACTTAAGCTCTTCCTCAGTGCCTCAGAAGCCTCTGCAGGGACAGTGGTAGGAGCCGGTGCCTGGCAGGTGTGCAGGCTTGCTCCTTTGTTCCTTACCTCTTCTGTTCACACCCCACATACACACAGAACCTCACCAGAATTCTGATCCGGAAGCGATATTTGTCTGGCATGTTAGTTAACAAGACTAGTGATAGTCTTGTCAAGGATGTGAGTGCCACAAACATCTCAACAGGGTTTGGGAATCTTTTAGGGTTTGTTTTTTGGTTTTCCTCCTTCTAAATTTATTCCTGGGCAGGCTCCCAAAACTCCTAGGCAGATGGAATGGTTCATACCCTAGCCAGACTTCTGTGACTAATAGACTTCTATTTTTGAAGTGTGTGCAAAGACCAACACTTATTTTAGAATAGGTAGGACATGAACAGATACCTGGGAAGGCAGCAGCCAGCTTTGTGCATTCCGGTCTCCTTGCTCCCCTGGTCTTACTGCTGTTTGTCTCTTCTTTCAGCTCCCTTGGTAGGTTAGGTAGAATCAGCTGTTGAGTCCATTGGCTCCTTACACTAAAGCATGTGCTTGCTTGGACAAGAGAAGAATTTCCTCTTCTGGAAGATTGATTTATTTATAAACAGCCCTGTGCTCAGAGCCTGCCTGTGGCAGGTGGGTAGTGCTTCTATAGGGAACTGGACGCTTGTCTTTGTGGAGTTTTCCAGATGCCTGCTCTGCTGGCTGTAGAGAAAGAGTAATGGAGAAAACACCGGAGAAAAAGATAGCTAGGAAGGGTTGCGGGTTGCATATCATGTTCGGACTGGGAATGGTGGAAATGAGCCCCCACCTCCAGAGAGAAGAACAAGTGAATGGCTTTGATGTGCAAGTGAGTTTGGAATGTTCCAGAGCCAGTAGGCCTACATGACAGGGGCAAGCAGTGAAAGGACATGATATTTGGTTGGTTAGAGGAGTAGATCAGGCAGGAGATTTTGTTAATTACAGAATTGTTTGGGGGAGAGGGAAGGACTTTGGTGGAGTCTATGTGCAGAGACATATGACTTAGTTTTAACAGGATCTGTTTGGGCTCTGTGTTGAGAGCAGCCTGAAGGCACTGGTGGGCATTCCTGCAGAGACTGTTCTGTAGCTCGGGGTGACAGGGAACAATGACCAGGCATCTTTAGAACTTCTGGTAAAGACTTGCAGGGCTGTTGTTATAAAGTAGCTAAACAGACTGGCCAGCTATTCAGGTGCTGTTTCCAGGGAATGAACCCTGCCAGGATTTGTTTGGGAAGGTGTCACAGAAGAAAGGGTATTTGACAGGTCTTAGCATTTGACTTTTATTCCTACTGGCTGGCTACTTAACTTGTTGAAATGGTTTATTACCCTATTGTATAGCTTCAGTATGTATTTTACTGTATGGTTCTATGGAACTAATTCTGCCACATGATTCTATAGCCTCCCCACAGAGTCTACGCGCAGCATGCTGTAATGTAGAAGGCATGGGCTATGTGATCAGAAGTGTATCAGCCCAGATGCTATAGTTTCAGCAGATTTCTATCTCCTCAGAAGGGGGAGAAGTGAGTGGGACAGTTTCAGGATAGACTGCAGTAATCTAACCAGGCCCCTCTGTGAGGAAGAGTGGCTGCTGCAGCTGCTCCTGCCCCTCGTCTTCCTGTCCCCACCCTCCACCGTGTCTGCCACCGCAGGTCTCTGAATTAGTAATACTTGAATCTGTAAGTTTATATGGAAAAATACTCATGTTTTTAAAAAAGGCTTGTGTAACGGTTGGTTCTTATTTTTAATATGTATATCATGTTATTGCTGGATATTTGGTTTTTATTAGGTGACTCATGAGTTGTCATTTCTGTAAGTACAGTATTTGGTGGTGGCGATGATCAGGTCAGGGTAGAGCTGAAGGTTTCTTTGGACAGGTTGCAGCAGGGTTCCTTTGTCCCTTGCTGTGAACTGAATGCTATGTTCCTCCAGCATTCATGGTGGAGTCATGCTTCCCTAGGTCAGAGTTTTAGGAAGAATGCTTTGGTGGGAGTAAGGTGTAGAGATAAAGTCTCTTGAGATCCATGTCCCTAGCAAAGAGGAGGAGCCCTTGTGCCTCCTTCATTCAAGGGACGAGTGGGAAGACTCCTGCCACATACACATCCACCTTTGCTCTGCACTGCCTAGCTCCAGAACTGGGGAATAGATAATTGCTCTTCATATGCTGTCTGTTTTACAGTGTCACGTGGGCTAAAGGACTTGTGACACTATCATGCCACTACTACCATGTGCTGATGCTTCGTAGGGAAAGCAGAACAGAATTGTCTCCTCTTTCAGACAAGTGTGTTAGAGTGTTCTTTCACTCTCTCACTTTCACTCCTTCTTTCTCTCTCCCCTCTCTCTGTGGGTATTGACATAAATTTTATTTTTTAAAAGAATTACTTATTTACTTTATGTATATGAGTACACTGTCGCTGTCTTCAGACACACCAGCAGAGGGCATCTGATCCCATTGCAGATGGTTGTGAGCCGCCATGTGGTTGCTGGGAGTTGAACTCAGCACCTTTGAAAGAGCAGTCAGTGCTCTTAACTACTGAGCAATCTCTCCAGCCCCATAGACTTTACTTTTATTTTTACTTTTTTTTTGCAGTGGGATCAAACATGAGGTCTTGCTTTTCAGTGTTATATGTGCTATGCCAGTGAGCTACAAACCCAGCCCATGATCATATTCTCAGTGCACATAAACTCATTTAATCTCCCAGACAAGCCTAGCTGAGACATTGTGCTGCATGTGCTCCACCAGGCTGACATCACTGTTCAGCTCAGAGCTGCGCTCTAGCAGCGTCCAGGAAGGATCTAGGTTGGCTGGCATCCATGCCTTCCACTGCAACTTCAGGGCTCTGTCACCTGGCATGCCATTCTGTTCATGGGGCGCAGCTGTGTCCTAGTTCCTGCCATGAGCCCCAGAATCACGTGTGCTGAATCAGCATGTATTTCAGCCCTTCCCCCATCCCGCAGGGCTTTGCGCGAGGGTTGGCGGAAGCTGACATTGCTAGGGAACCACCTTTCCCCACCTTTCTACTCTTAAAGGGGCAGAGTTTGTCTTTTATTTGGGAATCTGAAAAAAAATTTTTAAAGCAAGTTTTGCCTCATGTTGGGAGCAAATGTGTTGTAGAAAACTTTCATTTCAATCCTGGGTTTCTATCCCACCTTTACCATTCAGTTCCTGGACAGAAGGCACACATGACCTTTATATTTCTATCTATTATTAGGCTTTATTATCACTGATATATCTACTCTCTATGCTATTAAAATCTGTATTCTATTGGTAACCCCAAGTTATTACTATGTTTCATCTGGACTGCTCTTAACTCCAGTTGGCCTGCTCTCATGCAGTGCCTTCTTGTGTTCCCGAGAAGTGCCTTCCTGACTCCTAACCATAGTCTTTTTCCTCTCTCCACCTTCTCTCCTCGTGGTTCTCCTCAGACCCCAAGCCTGGGAACCCAAGACCCCACCTTTGACTCTTCTACCCAGCTATTGGCTGTTGGCATCTTTATTCACCAATCAGGGATAATGTAGGGGACATGTTACATGGGGTCATCTGGATCTACTTCTGTTCTCTGGGAACAACCAATATTTAGCATAGCAGAAGACCAGATCTCAGCAGACAAGCCTAGATGCCTGGTAGCATTTGTATTCACGTACAGAATGATGCTTCAGAGGATTAGTTCATTTCCCTGGGATCTGAAAGCTCGTGCTGTATTCAGGGTGTAGCCCAAGACTCAGCTTTGGCTCAGGATTGTCTCTACTCCAGGGTGGACTGGGGTCTGGGGACACATCCAAGCCCTGCCATGCTTGCACTCCGAGGTGTTCTCATCCAGGTGAAAGAGGCTCAGTGACAAGAGAAGGAGGCTTTTTCTTTTTTTTTTTTTAGGTCACCTTAGAGAATGTGACTAGGAGAAAATGGAATGAAAGAGAGAAGGGCAGCCTTTCTCCATTGTTTTGGTTGGAGTGACTGTCATAGGGAGATGTTCACATGGTCCTTGGGGAGTTTTTAGCTTTAGGAAAAAAGACTGTGAGGTCCTAGCCAAGCTATGAGCGTCTCATCTGTCAGAATTAACACACTGGAAAGCAGAAACTATCTCCCGAGTTCAACAGCAGGATGGACAGGCTGCCAGATGCAGTGGGGGCAGCGAGAGGCCCTGCTGGAGAGTAGTAAGACGGGTTCCCATTCCCCGGGATGAAAGAACGAGGCTTGGGATGCTCACGTGCTGATGAGCACAGTGAAGCTCAGGGACGTGTGGTGCAAGGGCAGTGAGAGCCGGGGGAGGCAGCTGCTGCAGGGGATAGACTGGCCTGACACCCTGACGCCGAGCAGGTTCTCACAGCCTGAGGATCCTGCTTCCTCCTCTGTGCAGCATGCATCTTGCAGGCATGGAGCACCTTGGAGGAGTATCAGAATGGCAAGAGATGAAATGCAAACACCGGTGTTGCACCTCAGCAAGTGGCCTGTGGGAATCCTGCTAGGAAGGATAGACTAGCAGAAGAATCTTGTAGCGTGGATGGCGGGCTCAGAGCGGGCTGTGGTATACTAGCTCCTGGTATCCACTAACTAGGAGTCCTTCCTCGCAGGATCCTGAGGTGGTGCTTCTCAGCCTTCTGCAGCTGGCCCAGAGCGGGGAGACCAAAGCCCAGGGGAGGCCACGCAGGGTTTTAAATGAGCAGCATGTCGAGGAGCCTTGTGGTCAGGCCAGGCATGGGTCAGAGCCAAGGCAGGAACAGTTTAAGGGGAAAGCCCAGCCCAGGCGTCTGCTGGCTGGTGAGCCAGTGGATGAGTACTGGCAGTCTCTCGGTGAGGGTCCAGCGGGGATGCTGGATCTGTGAACCCAGCTTCCAGCTTAGTTTTAGAGGTAGGAAGGTGTGAAGTCCTCCCAGAGAATGAAGGGGATTGTCCTCATGCGTGCAGGCTGGAGTGGCATGTATGAGCAGGTGAGGCGTGCCCACAGCCAAGAACTCGGGGAGCCTTCTTCCCTGAGCCTGCCTCTAACCAGAAAGGAACCACATGACATCTTAGCAGTCAGGTATAACCACAGTTAGTGTTCTTGGTGTGTCTTCTAGACTTTTCTCTCTTCTGATTCAAATTGAAATACATATTCGTGTTTACTTAATTTATATACAGGTGACCAACATTTAATGTTTTGTGCACTTTTTAGTGTTATTTAAGATGCATTGCCTGTTTTACTTATCAGTAATCTAATGGATATTTAGTATTCCATTCTGAGGTATGCCTAACTTTTACCAGACTTTCCCTGATACACGTATAAGGACTCTTCCCTCCTTCCCTTGCAAGCCCCCCTCATGACGGACGGCACTCTGTTTTGCAGCATCGCTGGCAGCCTGGTGTACTCTTACATCACTTTCACTGAAGAGCAGCTGAGCAAGCAGTCGGAGGCCAGCAGCAGGCTGGACACCAAGGGGAAAGGGGCCGTGTGACCTCCGCAGACCCGAGGACGCGGGAGCAGCCTCACTGCGCGCGGGGAGTTAATACTCCCTCGCAATTGTACAACCCTGGGATTGACTGCTGCCTTTGAAACTTTATTGACTGTATGTTAACTATGTTTGAATTAATTTATATCAGACTGGAAAATGTACTGGGTGGATTTTAATTTATTTTTTTCTCTGACAGTGAAGCATCAGTGTTTTGAAATCTTTTACTCTATAGCTTGCTATCTGGTGGCCCTGGCAGTATATACAATGTGTTCCAGCTAGAGCTGCCTTCCAGTGGGCTGTCTCTGGAGACAGTTTAGCTGAAAATGCAGCTGACAATCTGAAATTTCTCCTCTTCCTTCTCCCCTTCTCCTTTCTCCTCCTGCTTCCTTCTCCTCTTCTTCCTTTTCCTTCCTCTACCTTTTTTATTGCACTGCCTTCATAGTATTGCATTTGCCAAAGGTGATTGCTATGGTTCTAAAGCCCCGAGATGCTCTGCAGAGTTTTGCTTTCCTAGACTGTGGTGTGAGCAGAGCGTGCCTTGGAATGTCTGATTCCTCTTTGTTCAGTTGGAGACCAGCAAGGGGTGAAGGAAACTAGTCACTTACTCTCTCATTTGGCATTGTACTGAGTGCTGGAATGCAGATGCTTGGTAATGGTCCTGCCCTAGACTGAATGCAAGATGGAAAACTTGGTTCTCTGTCCAACTGGAAAGCTCTGGGACTGTGCACCGCTTGCTTCAGCTCTCTGGAACTGCAGGTCTATGAGATTAGAAGCACCTGCCTTGCCTACTCCACAGCCCACAAGAGACTGAAGAGCGCTATTCTGTACACCAGCATAGCAGTGCTCAGCCTGACCCTTCTCTTAAAGGGACGATAAGACAGTCAAGGTAACTGCCACGCCCTCCCCATGCCTTTACCATGTGGATGCAGTTGCTACCCTTTGTATTCCTGTCTGCAGGTCCTAATCTCCAGACACGGGCCAACATTTCTGAACTGATTGGTGTGAGAGAAGAGCTAGGTGGGCGTCTTTGCACTGTTGGGACTTGACCTTTTCTTGGAAGGATCTAAGTTCCTCTCCCTGAGGTGACATGAGGTCAGCTCTCTCCTACAGATACATCTACATCTACCTGATGAGCATCTCAGAATGAATGTATCTTCCCCTTTCCTCCCTCTGAGAGAGCCTGTGTGAGTGGACATTGCCTAGCCTGCCTCAGGGAGGAGTGTCTGCCCGACAGAGGCATCACTGGCTTTGGAGAGGCTTGCTTGGGCCAGCATGATTTCTAGGGACGGAGGGGCCTTGCTTCTGCCTCCCTGGTGGTTAGCTGACCACAGGCCTTTAGCTTGTATTTTTGTGTCTCAGTGGGGAGCAGGAGAGTTTTTATTTTTTTCTCCCTCTATTTAAATTTTTTCATCTGTAGGTTCCCATCTTGCATATACATTTTTTTAAGAAAGACATTTGCAAGTTTTCTGTAATCTTGTATCAGAAATACGTGGGAGGTTTTAGTCAGTAATGCTGAGGCAGGCTCTCCATGGAGTGCTGGTGGGTCACAGGGCCACTGAGGGCTTTAGGTCTGGCCATTGCTTTCCTTACTGGGAGCTTTGAAGTGAGTGAAGATGTAATGACCACATCTTCCATTGTACCAATGTGTCCATTGGTAACCACGTGGACAAATACAGGGGGCACAAATGAGAGAAGTCAGCGATTTGTAAGGAAGACCTGTCTGCACTGATTTCAGGCCAGCCCCTAAAGAACAGGGTTTCCCTTCAGAGGTCATGGTCCTCAGATTTTCTTCTCGCTCAGACGAGCCACACAGCTCTTAGAACTGTCTCCCCTGATTCCTCCTCTGACAGTGATGCTCTTTCTTCCCACGTCTGTGCAATGCTGCTTGCTCCCACATATAGGCTATAATGGAATTTTCCTTCCCTGGGGAAAAATACTGAGAATGAGCACAGTGCCCAGTGCATACGGCGCCCAGGGGTATGGCACACTGCATACAGCACCCAGGGGTATGGCACACTGCATACAGCACCCGGGGATATGGCACACTGCATACGACGCCCAGGGATATGGCACACTACATACGGCGCCCAGGGATATGGCACACAGCATACGGCACCCAGGGATATGGCACACTGCATACGGCACCTGGGCATATGGCACACTGCAGACACAGATCTGTCATCCTTCCTTCAGTGCCAGCAGCATAGAGCGACATGTTTCCAAGTCTCACGAACCTGTGCTTCTTGCCTTCAGATGCTTAGGCAACAGTCTCTGTCCCCCGTCTCTTTGAAAATATAAAACAAAAATATTCTCTGTATAATTATAGCCACTATGATTCTGATTTTTAAAAAGAGAGTTATTTTCATACCATGGTGGCAAACATGAAAAGGGAAATCTGCTTTCTGTCTCCGTGGGAGCTCAGTGGAGACTCGTGTCACCCAGGGAGCTCCAGGCCCTCTGCCCTCACCTCAGAGCCAAGCACTGGACCCAGCCCCTCAGGAGTCTCCCCACCATCACTTTCCTAGGCCTGACTTCTGCTCCTGCTGCTCACAGCTCACCTTGTGGGAGGAGGAGACTCTAGTGTTTTGTTTTTTAACCTTTACTTTGAATATATTTTTTAAAAAGAAATCTACTGGTTAGATTTTATTGTCTCACAGAAATGTTTTTAGAGATTATTTTGTTCACAGATGTTTCCTTTTGAGACCTTTGCCTACAGGTGTTCGCCTCTCACACGTCTTTTCAACATAGATTCTATTTACCAATTGACTTAGTGTTTTTAAGAAGTACTGAGCATTGAGGTATGTAAATCAGGTGACATAAACATGGAAAATCATGTGCCTAACTATTTTTTTTAATGATGTCAAATAAATACTTTTTCTGGGAAATGTGTGTTAGAATCCCTTCTTCCTGTGTCTCGAGCACTGAGAGATGGGTACCTGTGGTCCGGGGGTGTGGACACAACTCACTATTGATGCTTTGCAAACTTGCCATAGAACCTGCGACTATGAGCCCATGATGAGCTGGGAGGAGAGAAGTGTTACTCTCCTTTCAGGAAGTTAGACTTGCTTCCCCGAAGAAGCATCCTCAGGGTTAAGTAGCTCTGGAGTACTGGGTAATAAGCCCCTGTATTATATCCTGCACTCAGCAGGAGAGCCACGAGTACACGGAACCATGTCGGGGACGGAAAACATGAAGGCATTTTTTAAGAAGTTACCAAGTGTGCAGCGCGAAGTCTGTCCCCTGGCTGTGCACTGGCCTCCCATCACTAAGCTGGGGCTACAGGCGTTGGACAGAAGCCTCCTCTTCCCCTTCCTCCTGTCCCTGATGGCTGCAGTTCTTGGTTTCTATGGGTTTGACTGCAAGTGGGATTGTGCGGTATGGCTTTTGGGGACTGGTATATTTCATGTAGCATGTCCTCAGAGTTCCTCTCTGGATGACTCATCAGGCCTTCCTTGAGGCCTGTGCTGCCCTGGTGTGTACACAGCACAACTCACTGACGGTGGCTTGGATTCTTAAGAGCATGCTGCTGTGGGCTTGGTTCTGCATGACTTGTCAAGATCCTGTTTTCAGTCATTGTGGATAAGGAATGACATCATTGAAGGATTTTATATTTGTGTGTGTGTGTGTGTGTGTGTGTGTGTGTGTGTGTGTGTAGCTCAGATGAAGAGGAAGCACTGAGGACATGTGAGGCTCTTGATACTCAGTTTCATCACACACAAAGGCCACACACATCCTGTCTTCAATCATACTTAAGCTTCTTAAAGGCAGAGATTTGGGTCTTTTTAGTTCCCAGACCATGCTGGATACACTATAAGTACACAATAAATCTTGATAGGGACCAATTTTTAGCTTAAAAAATTTTTAGGAGCTGGAGAGATGGCTCAGCAGTTAAGAACACTGATTGCTCTTCCAGAGGTCCTGAGTTCAAATCCCAGCAACCACATGGGGGCTCATAACCATCTATAATGAGATCTGACACCCTCTGATGGTGTGTCTGAAGATAGTGCAGTGTACTTACCTATAATAAATAAATAATCATGCATATTTTTTAACTTTTAGTGTATGTTTTGGAAAGGCAACACCAGCTGCAGTATTTGCATCAACTGCAGGTCTCAGGTGACAAATCCCAGAGTCTGAGGTAGCAGTGGATGCATTCAATACAGTTGTAACCTGGTGATAGGATTGTGGTCACCTACTAAAATCCATTGAAAAGGAAAAGTCATCTGCCAGCCTGCCATGACCTGATGGCCACCAGAGTGACTTAGCTGGCAAGCTACCCCAGGCAGCTTGCACTGCAGCTTACTAGGAGGGTGGTGCTCTGGAGGGCCAGACAGACAGGACTTCAGAGAACAAATTGAGAAAGCCATTGTACACGTAAGAACTGATGAAGTGAAGCCAGCGTAAAGGCACAGATGGAAGAAAGGATGATCTAACATGATAATGAAGTCTGCTTTAAAAGTTATGAAGCTAGGGGCTAGAGAGATGGCTTGGTCGTTAAGAGTACCATTTGCTCTTCCAGAGGACCCAGGTTCAATTCCCAGCACCCATATGACAGCTAACAACTGCCTGTAACTCCAGTTCCAGGGGCTCTGACACCCTCACAGGCACATGAAACACATAGCCCAAGCACATTTACATTTTTTTCCTAAAATGCCAACAGCCCTAAGCTGCTGGTGTATGGCTGCAGAGACATGGACAAGGGGCCTCTTTCTATATGGTTTTCCCTTCTATAAGACAGGGCGGTAGGTAAGGCTCCAGGAGGTCACATCTAGACTGCAGCAGACTCTTCTTACCCAGCACTTACTGCCTTGGCTGCTGCTACCTCCACAGAAGGGCCAGGGTGCCTGTCAAAGCACACCTGCTAGGTGTTTTCATTTGCCTTAGAACATGAGGACAGTTAGAACTGATTTCCAGGGAGTGTCAGCAAGCATTTAGAGTTGACTACAAATCCCTAAGTCTCAAGTCCATCAGGCTCTGAGAATCAATTTTTTTTTTTTGAGTTGCCAAACTCATTTGGCAACAAAAATCTACCCAGAAATTTGCTAACTACCAGAGCATTTCAATATGGACTTATGTGTTTTTTCTATGTGTTCTGTTTTTACAAATGTGATCTTAGTATTTTGAAAAAATATCTTCTTCCTGTCTGAAATGCTAGCTTAGAGGACTTTAGGTAAGATTAAAAGCCTGTCCTTATCTGGTGCTCTCTAGGGACGAGAGAATTTTGTTATGATGGCCCCTGGTCCATGTCTCTGCAGCCATACACTAGCAGCTTAGGGCTGTTGGCATTTTAGGAAAAAAAAAAAAATGTAAATGTGCTTGGGCTATGTTTTTCATGTGCCTGTGAGGGTGTCAGAGCCCCTGCAACTGGACTTACAGGCAGTTGTTAGCTGTCATATGGGTGCTGGGAATTGAACCTGGCTCCTCTGGTGCTCACAGCCTTGTGAAATCAGTTCCTGTATACACCACCCTTCATTGTACCTGGAGCCAGCTTAGGGCTTCTGCATATCACAAGATTACCCAGGTGTCCAGATCAAGAGACATCTTGAAACATGGCCAAATTTGGATGGGGAAAAAAAATGGTGTTATAACACAGCTGTCTTTAAAATAGAATTCTAAATAAAATATGACTATTCCCTGGTATGAATGAAAATAAGGAATGTGGTATTGTTGAAGAGGAGGGAATACAAGGCCAGGCGTTGAGTGGCTCTCCTAGAGGGCTGCTGGGAATGAGTGTTGACTTCCCTGTCTGCCCTGTCATCTGCTTGCTGAGCACATTAACATGGATACCAGCTGACGCTAGCTCAGGAGTGTTTCCCAAGGTTCAAGGTACAGAAGAGTCACTCTGCAACAACAAAAAACCCTATATCTCAGAGGGAAATGGACACTGCCACTAGAATACTGTTTCTATTCAAGCCACAAATGAATTCAGACCTCCTGTACATGCAGTGTCCAACCAAGGACATCAGAAGACGCTGCCAGATCCCTTGGATGTGGAGTTATAGATGGCTGTGAGTCACTACCTGGGTGCTGAGAATCAAATCTGGGTCCTCTGGAAAAACAGCCAGAGCTTGTAACAGCTAAGCCATCTCTCCAGTCTCAACTACTGACATTTAAATGAGTTGACCTTCACCATCAGCTTAGATTGAGGAAAATTGGAAATGTGGCTCTAGTTTACACAGCTTCAGTGTTCTGCACCAGATAGTGGGTACATATAGTATGTATATATAGAAAATGTATGGCTGGGTGATGGTGGCCAGCACTCTAGAAGGAATCAGAAACGGACAGATCTAAGAATTCAAGGCCAGCTTAGTCTAGAGTCCCAGGATTGCCAAGCTTACACAGAGAAACTGTCTTGAAGACAACTGCAAACATTAAACTCCCAATTCAGGAGGTTGGAAATTTCAAAATATAAGCCACCCAAGTAAATCCCCATCACCTACAATGTATTTGTTCTGAGTATTCATGTTATTAGAAATTTAAAAGGGCACACTCAGAATAACTGGCACTATTATTCACCCTCACGCTTCCCAAAAAACCAAATAAACAAAAATAAACAAAAAATAAACAAAAAGTGTCCCATTTAGCTCAAGCAGGCTACAAACTTGCTGTGTAGGCAGGCAGAGACCTTCAACTGGTCCCTTCCGTCTACCTCCCCAGTGCTAGGACTACAGACATGGCTTAGTAGCCTTTGAATCTGTTCAAATTATTTATTTAAGACAAAAATTTAAATATGTCTTGGCATAGATCTTAAATATGTCACTTTTCCTGTCCTAGCATAGGAAGACACACATGACATCAGCAGGTTAACTTGGGTGGGTGATCCTGTATGAGTTCTAAAAATTCCAAGTAATCAGAATTACGAAGCATAAAAAAAAATAATTCATTAGAAAAAATCAAAATCAAAAAATCAAAAATCTGAAAAGTCATTCTTCCAATTTGCTGAGTATTCTGATGCCATTTTGATGACTGGATGACAGCTGGGAAAGCCTGTCTGGCTGGTCCTGGTGACTGTCAGTTACACACTGCAACTGTTACTTAGGAAAATGAACCAACACTCAGGTATTCCAAGCACCACTATGGGTTACCAACAAATAGAACAATAAATGTTGTGACAAGTTTTGTTTTGCAAAATAAGTGGTATGAACTTCACTGAAAAAGAAAACTAATAATTTTTAATTATATAGTTCAGAGAAAGAGGGTAATGGAGATCTTTGGAGTAAAGCCTCTCTGGAGATAAGGAGGAAGATACATCCCTTTCCCAGGTATGGTGGGATATACTCCAATTCTCACTTGAAACAGAAGATCAAAGCCAGTTTGGGCTACATGTCTAGGTGTACCAGTTGCACACCTTTAATCCTAGCTTTTAGGAGGCAGATCTCTTGAATTTGTGGCCAGCCTGGTCTATGTAGTAAGTTCCAGATCATTCAGAGCTACGTAACAGAGAGACTAAACCAACAAGACAAAAACTCCAGATTCAAACCCCCTGTCTAGTAAAAAAGTTTAAAAAAGACAGACAGACAGAAAATCTCATGTCAGGTAACTAAAACCAGGAATCACTGAAAGACTGTTCACTGTGCCATTCATGGGCGTGGAGGCACAGGGATAGTACAACCTGCACTGTGTTCTGAGCAGCACGGAGTTTAAACACTGACATGAAAACCACAGTGAAACAACTAGACATCACACGAGTATGTTTACAAAAATATTTTAATGAGCATTTCAGAATGGCAGAAGGAAATGGGAGAAAGGACATATTTTACAGTACAAATTATTATGCAGAAATTTAAAAACATCTAATTCATAACTTTGAATGCCTACTTAAATTACTTCAAATACATTTTAAAGCTCAACAGATTTGTGTTGAACTGAGTTACAAATTCTGAACCTTACTGAGAATACATCACAAACATTGTATGCTTCAAATAAAAATAACAGTGCATGGCTAGGACCTACATAACTATCAACAGAGACAGTTCTGTCTGAGACAGCATCTTGGGTATCTCAGGCTGACCTCAAACTTACTATGTAGCTGAGGATGGCCTTGAACTTCTGATTCTCCTGCCTCCACCTCCTAAGTGCGTAGGATGACAGGCACGTGCCACCACACCCAGTTCATGTGGTCCTGGGGATGGAACCCAGGCTTGATGCATGCTGGGTAAATATTCAAGCCACTGACCTACATCCCTACTCAGAAAGGCTTATTTTCTCGTCTCAATTACTTAAGTGCTCAAGAATTATGAGATATACTAAATCTTAAGCAAATTATTCATGATATTGCCAAATTGTTTAAAAGTGCAATGACTTAAGCTTCAGTGGCTATATTTTTGAGCAAAGGGTGAAATAAATACCTGTACAAAGACAGAATATAGTGGGGAAAGCTGAGCATCGTGTATTAGAGGAATGTTTCATTATGCATACTTTAAAAAGGAAAGTAAGATTTATGAACACTTACACACCTGGCACATTCTGCCTGAGAGTTTCCTTAAAACGCTCCTGTGAAGACGGTTTCAAGAACTCTAGGAACTTGCCTGGCAGATGCAGCCTTTAAAAGATGGGCTGACACCTCCACTGGGGAAATGATTAAAAAGCACTGCCTCACTGTTGCTTAGAAAACATTCCTAGAGACCATCTGTGACAAAGAGCTAGGATGGTCTGGACTCATTTAATAAAATCTGCTTTAGAAAATGGATTGCTGCTGGGTGTGGTGGGAAACACCTCCAATCTCAGCATTAGAGGGCTGAGGTAGAAGGATTGTTAAGTTCCAGGCCAGCCTGGGCTACACAGTGAGACTCTGTTTTTGTTTCTTTCTTTTTAAAAAAAAAAAAAAAAGGAAAACAAGAAAACAGAAATGGGAAGGGTGGGCATGGAGACAGGCTATGACCATCTGCTAATGCTACTTGACTACTGCCATTCTGGATAAATTAACATTTTCAATAAAACAAACAAACAAACAAAAAAAAAACCCTCTCATGCTTCTCAGCACTTTCATCTGAAACTGACCTCCTGGAATATTTCTGCAAAAACAGTAATGCATATTATATGATGTATTGTCAAAGTGGCTTCCAATACTGATCTGGGGAAAGAAAAGGTTGTTCCCTTTGGTCAAGGGAAGCAATCTGAACAAATGTGAGAACACTCTGGGGGAGAGGCCTGGACGATCGCTCCAAGTGCAAACCTTTACCCAGCCTGCATCAGACAACTGAGCCAGCAAAAGGACCACAGATGTGTCTTTGAAAGCATTGGCTCTTGAACTGATGGCTGAGATCAAACTGAAAGCAGCATTTGGGGATGTGCCTGTGTGAGAAAAGATAGTTAATAATCATTCACTAAAAAACAGTCTGGAGATAGATTGGTCTATCAGCTGTATAAAACTACATTTTGTAAGAAGAATTTTGCACTAAAAATAAAATGGCACCCATCCTTACAAGGCTAGTGCAGATAACCCTTTTTAAAAATCACACAGAACAATGATTATTTTGTATGTGTTTCATTTTGGAAAAACAGTATCAAATTTGACAAACTGGATTACAACTGGAAAAATCTGAAAATTCTGAAAACCATTATTTTCTCATAAAAATGAATATTGCTACCTGTCAACAGTTACTCCTTCGATGTGGCAATATAGCAACACCACCTGGCCTTCCCTTTCTGTTGACTTCATGGAAACAATGAAAAACCTTACAGAGAGTAACTGAACAGGATCCTACTCAGCACGATACATCTATGCATTTAAGCTGACGGGTCAGTTTTTGTTTTGCTTCAAAATTAATTTATAAAATTATTACAAATGCAAACAAGCTTGTAATCTGAGTATCATGCTGAAATTTAGAAGTCCCAAATTATTTGTCAGTAAGTAGAAGTTTGAAAATAACACATGTCCATAATTCTTTGAGTGCTTTTACCACCTGGATAAGAATCATGACTTGGTTAACTACACACACTTAAAAATTCATTAGAAAAATCTTAGCAAAATAAAATGAAAGCTGACAGACTCAGAATATTAGGTTCCTCTCATAAAAGTTTACCAACTGTACAAGTTAAGAAAATTATACAAGCTTTTTGTATTAAGAAAGGACAGCTCAGTCAAGACATATGTACTGTAAAAATCTTTCAAAGGCTACAAAGAATCTGGAAAAATACAGAATGTATTTCTTAAGCCCAGATAAGAATATGGAAAGACATCATTGATGTCAACAATTTTACAAATACAAACCTGACTTGGTTTATTTTTAAACTTCTACATATAAAAATCATGCTAGCATAACCTTCAGGATTCATGAGGGTTTCCTTAGTGATGATGTTCAATTTGTAATGGAGAGAAAAATGTCTGTTGTAAAGACATTTCTAGATAATAAAAAAATTGGTGTTTAGCAGAAGCACAAACATTTTTTCTTCCTCATAAAGAATAAGGAAATATTACCTTTTAATCAAATATATGATTCGCTTTTCAAAGGAGAAGGTGCAGTTAAGTCTTTGGGTCATTCAAATTTACCAACGTTTTTATATCCTTAAAGAAGGCTTCAAAAATTTGAAGTAAAAGAACTTGCAAAAGGTAGAATTATGAATCCCATTTCTTAAAGTTAGGACTTAATTCAAATTTCAAGAGTTAACCAACTGCTTCAAGGAAATCAGCTTTCTAAAGGTCACCCCCCAACCCTGAAAATTGTAGTCAAACCAGACTTTACTGCAAAGAAAGTGAAATAGGCCTAAGTTAGTCATTTGTGTTTTCATGTTCCTCAAACTTCCCATGGGAAACTGCTTCCTGGAAAAACTCAGACGAGCCTGGACTTTCTTTCCCACTGCTGTTTATCCGCCGCCTTTTGGCAGGTCTCTCATTTTTTTCATCAAAATCATTTTCATTTCTTGCAGTTATATGGGCAAGTTTTGGGTCAGTGGTCAGGTTATTTGCTTCATAACCATTAGTGTCCATATCTGTAAGAAGTGGTTTCTTATTTCCACCTGTTGGTCCATTAACATGTAAGCCTTCAACTTTTACTTCTTCTTTGTTTAGTAGTTCTCCTGGTCCATTAGATGACACACCTACATTTGGGGAGAGAGAAAAATGAAACTTAATACAAAAAGCTAAACTTGTCAACTATTCTGAAATACTTGCTACAATAAATGTTTCCAACAAGGAACAAGGAAAGCATCAAATTTGAGTTTAAGCACTCGTGGTATGAACCATGGCTCAACCACTTAGCAGCAGACATAGCAGGGTCTCCATGGGCTGCAATGCAGCTTCCTTACACAGCAGGAGACCCAAAGCAAGTGCATGTTACACGGTTGATGTATCAACTAAAACAATGGATTTTAACCTGGCAAATATTAAAAGAGTTAAGGGGCTGGAGCAATGGCTCAGTGGCTAAGAACACTAAATGCTCCTAGAGGAAGACCTGGGTTGTTTCCAGAATCCATATGGAGATTTACAGCACCTATAAGTCTAATCCCACATGGTAGCTCACAACCACCTTTAACACTAATCTCAGGGGATCTAATACCTTCTCCCAGCCTACTCAGGTCTCATGCGCACACATAGTACATATACATACACACATACATATAAAATTTAAAAATATAAATATTAAAATAAATATCCCAAGTACTACTACGTGTAACAATATACTGACATTGTTCCCACAGGAGGTGGGATCTGAGGCTGAGGGAGAACCTAACCATCTACAATAGGTAAAAAAGTAAAATTATTTTAATTAAGTAAAGTAGCAGAAAGAGCCTATTAGAGCTGACACTAGAGATAATCAAATCAAATCATTCATATGAGCACTCTATTTGCATATATGTCTACATGACAGAAGAGAATATCAGATCCCATTATTAGGTTTTAAGCCAACATCTGGTTTCAGGGGCACTGAACTGAGGACCTCTGGAAGAGCAACTAGTGCTGTTAACCACTGAGCCATCTCTCCGGCCCAAGATAATTGAATCTAAATTATGTGACAAATATTCAACATAAAGAATGAGTCTCAAAGATTATATTTTGGTCAAAGAAAATACTCAATTATTCTCAACTTAATATGTATCCAAATCTTGAATGCACACAGGAACTAAGTATCATATAACACTAAAGAAATAATTCTGTGCTAGCTAGTCTAAAAAAACTAGATTAAACTGATTAAGGACAAAGAACTGCAATACTATTTTGGTGCATTAATTAAAAAGGAAATAAAGCTTAAAAAGTTAAGTATATAAAAAAGATTAAACTATAAAGTTCTACTCTTTCTTTGAAAAACCTGAAAATTTAGATTATATTTACCTGATCTCTTCTGAGCTAAATAGCATTTTTTAGTCATTTATGAAAATTGTCTTACTATAATAGTGTTTTCTCTATCAAATATAGCTGAAAGAGGAAAGGATTTCCTTGGTGTTAAGATGTTACAACAAAAGTATCAAGAATCTGAACTCCCTGAGCATTTACCTCAGCTCCAAGTTCCAGTTGCACTTCATCTTACATCGCTATAAACAAAGGCGCAGCCGACAGTGCATGCTCGCTGAGACCCACGTTCTGTGTGTCCAGCTTGTTCCTTTTCTTGGGAGGGAAATTTTTGGGAGGTGTAGTGGCTATTCCTGGTTGTCAACTTGACTATATCTGGAATGAACTATAATCTAGAATTGGAAGGTTCACCTATGATCCTAATCTGGAGGCTCAGAGATATAAGTTTCTGACCTGGATCTTAGCATGGAGATCTTGAAGCATAGTGGCTATGGATTCCAGTTCAAGATCATCTGGGATTAAAGGCATGGACACACACACCTTTAATCTGGGCCACACCCTCTACTGGAGACATACAGCCTTTAATCTGGGCTACACCCTCTATTGGAGACATATATATAAGGACATTGGAAGAAGGAAGACAGATTCTTCCTTGCAGGCTTGCCTCTTGGGACTGAGCAACTGCAAGATCCTTGGACTTCCATCCACAGCTGCTGCTATTTTTGGGGAGTTGGACTACAGACTGTAAGTTATCGACAAATTCCCTAACTACACAGAGACTGCCCATATGTTCTGTGACTCTAGAGAACCCAGACTAATACAGGAGGAATTGTGACAGAGTTTTCATGTGTAGCTCTGGCCAGCCTGGAACTCACTATGTAGACCAGGCTATCCTCAGAGAGATGTCCTGTTTGGCTTGTTCTTAGAGAGAGAAGTACAGAAAAGAAGCATGAAATACACTATGTAATAAATATGCCACCAGAGTGAGAGAGTGTTGGGGGTTGGGGGAGTCAAAGCTTTGGCGGTTTCTCTTCTATCTTCTCCATGGCTCTCCCCAGTTTTAGTTTTTAACTCGTTTCCTCCTTATGAAGATACTGCACAATCAAGCTTGCTATTTTCTTCTCAATAATATTTGTACTTGGGACAATTAAAGTAGAAATCAAACAATTCTGAGAACAGCTCTTGCAGATGGTCCTTCCCATACTCTGAAGAACACTGTCTTTCTTGGTTTGTGTATGTGTGTGTTATGTAGTCTGAGGTGTGTATATGTGTGTGTGATGTGAGTGTGTGTATGTATATGTATATGTGGTGTGTGACGTGTGCATGTGAGAAAGAGAATAAATGTTTCTGCAGAAGACCCATGCTCAGGCTGACAGCTGCTTTACATGTGTTCACTGTTCAGGTTACTATGCAAAGTCAAACATTTAAAAATAACTTATTACCTACACTTTGTCTTTAGATTAAAGCACATTACAATTTCTCAAACTAATGGAGAAAGAAACATGTATCTGATGCAAACCGCATGGACATGTGTCTTAAGAGTTAGAAGCAGAACTCAAGCCCAGAGATTATCCCATCCGATGGATCAGAGGAGAGATGCTACTTAAATGGAATTTCCCTGTGTGCCTTGTCTCATAAATTTCATTTTATGATGTCACTAAGAACTCTTTCCAATGACTCCATGGTATCATCAGATGTGTGCTGTTTCATATTACTTACATTCTCAGGCTCTAGAATTTATAATACACTTCTTTGAGCCATTCAAAGTGTCCTTTCCTGTTTAGAACTAGGTGCACTTCCAAGCTGCTTACCATTTTGATTACTATTGCTCATAGTGCCATCTTCTTTCTCCGACTGGCTGTTACTACTATTTGAGGCAGTGGGGGGAGGGGATGGTGCTCGGCTAGAAGCTGCACTTTCACTTTCATCCAAAAGACGATCCATGTAATCCCTTCAAGTTAAATAATACAACAATTATTTCCTTAGAGAAAATGCTGAAAATTAAAATTAGTTGAAGTTAAATTTACATGCCCCTGTTAATAAATACATCCTAATTGTCACTTACTTCAAATCAATGCCTTACTACTGTACCAGAATCTGAACGCTTACTTTCGGTTACACATTTACAGTGCTATGTATGAAGGTTCGAAGCTAAGGAAAACGTAAAGTCCACAGCAAGTTTCGAGACTTTAAGATACGCAGAAAAGGGCTCAAAAGAGCCCACCTAAAGCTGGAGTGTGCATAAGTAGAGGTAAGGATGAGGGAACTAAAATACAAGGTGATTTCTGAACAGAAGCAGACTGGGTTTTCAGATTCCCAGTGCAACTGGGGCCTAACACAGAGGAGCCATCCCTGCCTAGCCACTAGATAGCCGAGTCCTGGGCTGATTTATAACTTTATTACTATCACAATAGTTGAGGAACACATTGTGCTGGGGTGAAAAAATATGTCTGAAGGTAGTGATTTTTTAAAAATAAAATGCAGATAAGCCCATGTAACCTAATACACATAGGTTATTGTACTGAACATGAAGGTGGCAGACTATGGCTTGTTGGCTGGCTCCCATTTCTGTATAGTCCAATTGAAACATGGTCACATACTTGATACCCCAAGACAAGGCAGCAGACATGCTGGATTCTTGCAGCTCACAAGGTAAGCCAGCCAGTCATGGCAAGCCTTGGGTACCAAGGAAAGACCCTGTCTAAAAAACTTGGTGGGCAGTTCCTGAAAAGTAACTGAAAAGTTGCCATTTGGTTTCAATACATATACACGTGTGCATACACAAGACAAACATGTGTCACAGAAACATATTATGACTAGACACCAATAAATATAATGTTCTTGAAATTATAAATGTAATGGCTTTTAGGATCTTCCAGCTTTATGCTCTACACTGTCATTAAAAAACAACTGTAGAGTCAATCTGAAGCACACAAAAGAGAAACAGGTAAGATGTCAGGAACTTCAGAAGCTAAAGCAAAAAAAAAAAAAAAGACACTTCATAGACAGAATTACCAGACACAAAGCCTAGTGGAAGTGAACACTGGAGAGTTTAAAAAAAAAAAAAATTCAAAAGGAAGCTAGATAAAAAGACATCAAAATTATGTTCAAATTTTGAATATGGCAATGATACTGTGCGAGATAGTCATCATCATCTTTATTTTTAATCAATGAAATCCGAACATTTGAGGAAGTTAAGAGCGCTGGAGTTGAGGTAACTGGAGTTTTATGTATTATTCGCAATAGCAAGCTCTCCAATGTGAATGTGGCTCTCAATCCCTCCCCTGCAGTGGAGCTCTCAGAGGCTTTGGGCAGCAAGGGCAAACGCGCTTCCTTCTGGGGAACAATGGAAAGTGGTAAAACAGAGAAACTTAACAAGGACTTTGAAGATAATGCACTTAGTCTACTGTGAACCTAAAACAAGGAAAAGAAAATTCACAAATTTTTCTATAAACTGGTAGATTCAACCTGTGGGTCACCCCCGCCCCCAGGGGTCACATAAGAACATCCGAAAACTCAGATATTTGTAATTCATAATAGTAGCAAAATTACAAAAAAACTGTAATGTTATGATTGGGGATGACCAAAACATGAGGAACTACATAAAGGGCCCCAGCAGGGTAGGACAGCCGAGAGCCAGTGCTGACGGGCGTTACCATGGATTATGTAGCCAGCTAAGTAAGACAGAACTATTAGCAGAAAATGCAAGCAAGTCAGAAATATTTCTCACAGAAAATCGTAAGTTCTCAAAACATGAATAATAAGGTAAAGCCTGGTCATTACTTCTTTTCAATTTTATTATTTATTTTATAAGATAGTGTCTTGCTATGTAGCCTTGGCTGGCATGAAACTGTACAGCCCTGACTAGATTCACACTCATGGAATCCTCCCAGCTCGGCTTGTCGAATGCTGAGATTAAGGTGTGATGTACCACACCCAGTTGGTTTGCTTCTTACAGAAGGTATAGTATACCTGTAAAGAAATACTGTGGTGCCTTTGTGGGGGAAACGAATTTAAGACAGATAGGCAAGCAGGCAGGCAGGCAGGCAGGCAGACAGGTAAAGGGATAAGAAGCTCAAAGGAGCAAAAGTAAGTCCCACAAAACCATGGTTATTGCCTACAGGAAAAGCCAAACACATTTGTGACTTCATCCCATTCTGACATGGGATTGTTATCAATTCACACCTTAGAAAAAACAAAGTGTAGTTTACTATGGTATGTCCACATACAAAAAGTTAACCTAGGAGAAATTAAGATGTTCAATACTTTCAAAAATGTTTCAGAAACTGTGAAAGATTATCAGAGAAACAAAAATGTTTGGTATATCTCTGTCCACCCTGCTGCCCTGGACATCACAGAGCCAGCTAAGCCAGGTCCTTAGTATATTCAGTCCTCTGCTAAGGCTTTCTGAAAAAGAAAACGAGATGAACCAGGACTCTGAAGTAGCATGGTAAATGTGGTGTGTTCTCATGCTGATGGTGATAGATTCAGCACTTGTAAACATTGTTTCTGAAATAGAGGAAGGAAGAAGAGAGGGAGGGAGGTAGGAAGGCACAGATACAGCTTGTCCTACATCTTTGTAGTACCACTGAATAATGCAGAAAAATAATAAATTTAGCAAGTGGTTAACTGTTTATAAATTAAATGATCAAATTAAATTCATTAAAGTATTTGTAAAGTATTTATTAAGCAATGATAAAGTCTGTAATGCTCCTTTTATATGAAATTCAATTCTAATGATCACCAACTGAATAACTGGAGAGCAGGAGCGGTAAAGTCACTGTCTTCTGACAAAGATGGGTCATATTCATCCATTCCCTTGATGGGGAGTGGTGCTGGAGAGAAACCCAGGCAGGGTCTTCAGCAGACTAGACTAGTATTTCAATGCTGAGCTCTAACCCAGCCCACATCTTTGTTTTTGAATTTATTTTGCTTTGGGCTTTAGAATGTCTAATCTGAAGAAGTACTCCCATCTATAAATGAACACAAAAAAGAAACAGTACAGCCCAGGGGTTTGAGAAATATAATCAAACATATGTGACAAGCAAATATGCGTAAAGCAGCTGACATCTTTATTAGTGCATACTGACCACATCAACTTACAGCTAGAGTGAAGCTAAGAGGATTGATGTCATGTGCTGGAGACTGTATCAGGTAAGATACACCATGACAGTGTGATTAGAGCTTCTATCACTGCATCACTCCCAAGTCTGGGCTTAGTATTAGTACATATCACTTCTGCAATGTGTCCTTTAAGATTCAGGAAAACTAGGAAAAGGTAAATCTAATAAACGAGAAGATTCAATGTGGCCTCACAACTACAATAATGTGCCCTTTGCTCCTTTAAGAACATCTACATTTATATCTTGTTTTAGTTCCAGGGATCAATAGACTGCACAAGAAACAAATTATAATTTCTTTTCCTTTTTTAATTACCTTCCACTAGTTACATAGCCCAATAGTTTTAGAAAACCTTGCCTTAGTCCTATTTTTACTCTTTTCAAAGGTCAAAACTAAGCCATATGTGGTGGCACACATACACAATCTCAGCGCTTGGAAGGTTGGCATAATTGCTAAGAATGAGGTCAGCCCACCCAGGACTACATAGCAAGATTTTGCCTCAAAAAGAAAAAGGGCGTTGGGCAAAGAGAAAGAAAATGAATTAAACCAAATGTAGTATTAATACATTCTTCTTTACAAGACTACCTAATGAAAACCTGCACTCTAAACCTGGGTTTTATGCTTGCCTTAACATGAAGGGTGGTTTGGATTTTAAGACAACAAAGTCTGCATGCATGCCTTACATGTCAAGAGATAATGTTTATAAAGTAATATAAACTGTACTTTGATGGACTACAAAATTAATAACTCTTTTAAGAAAAATCCAAGAAAGCTTAGAAAACAACTCACGTTACACCAGGATGAAGATTATATTTCTTTTTTCCAAACCTTGTTTGCTGAGCAAAGAAATCATAACGCTCAGACTTTTTCCACATGTAATAGAATGCTACACATTCACCAACTGATCTTGTTCGGACCTGTAAGAAACAAATGCTTGTTTTTAAGAATAATCTCCTTTACAGAGCTACATCATGAAAAACAACTCAAGTCTGTGCTGGATAGTTTTATGTCAGCCTGACATAAAAGCTACTGTCACTTGGAAAGAGGGACTCAACGAAGAAAATACCTAAGACTGGCCTATAAGCAAGTCTAGAGAATTTTCTTGACTGATGGTTGACAAGGGCGGGGCCAACCAGGGCAGGCATGAGGAACAAGGCAGTAAGTAAGCAGGCCTCCTTCACTGTCACTGCTTCAGTTTCCTGCCTCTAACCCTGCCCTTTCCTTATGTGATGTGAAAATGTAAGCCAAATAAACCAGGATTTTACCATAGCAACAGAAACTCTAAAAGTCAGACTGAAAAACAAAACAAAAACAAAACAAACAAACAAAAAAAACAAAACGCTGCCACCTAGTTAACATGCAGACAAATGAATATACACAATGAAAAACTACAGCAACTGTGCGGAAACCTATTCTTTCTGAAGCCATTAAGAAAAATGATGAACCAGTAACTATATAAGATATTTAGCACTCGTTTTTTTTAATTCAAGGAGACCTCAATTCTAATCTTAAAAATAAAACAAGTAGTCCTGTACTGTAGATAGGAGTGACAAGTAGGTTAAAGTGACTCCAAAGAATACATACTCTTTACTCAGAGATTATCTTGGGAATCTAAATTTAAATTCTCTTATAAATGATTTCCCACAAGAAGCATGAAATCAGACCTGAATCTTGAACCTTGTTGAAAAATCAATTCAGAATGAATCAAACACCTTAATATAAAATCTGAACCTCTGAAACAGCCAAAGGTAAAACACAGGCTAAACTATTAAAGGCACAGGTAAAGACTTTCCCAGATGCTATCAACATAAAAAACCAATCCAAGAAATGGCAAATAGGGCTGCATGCAATTAAAAGCTTCTGCCCAGCAAATAAAACTAAGAGTAAAGAAACAACCCACAGAATAGTCGAAAACTTCACCATCTATTTATCTTAAGTGGATTAATTATTTAGGATATATAATGAACTCTAAAACGGCCAATGAACACTAAGTACTCAGGATTCTTAGCCTTCAGGGAAGCACACACTAAAACTGCTTTCAGACTCCATTTTATCCAAGTCAGAATGGTTTATCACAAAAATAAGCAAGAAAATAACTGAGAACAAATGCTGGGTGGGTATGGTGAGATGAGAGCCCTAGAATGTGGACAAGGACACTTACGAACTTCTTGACAGGCATGCAAACTGGTAAAACTAGAATGGAGACCAATGTGGAGACTCCATACAAAACCAAAACTGAGTTACAATCTGATCCAGCTGCATGGTCCCCAGGTATATACCCAAGGACTCAGTCAGCATATCACAGAGCTACTTGAGTACCCATGGTTACTGACACATTATTCATACCAGCCAGGAAATGAACGAGCCTAGGTGCCCATGGATATAAAATATGAATGGATATGAAAATATGCACACGCACACAATGCAATTTTCTTTAGCTACAGAGAAGAATAAAATGAAATTACAACATTGTCAAGAAGATGGAAGTCTTATGTTAACCAAATAAGCCAGACTAAAAGGGAAAATAGTGATTTCTTACATGTAGAAATCTAGATGTAAATCTGTTATGTGTAAACAGCTAAGAAGTCACCAGCATAATACATATGCCATGAAAGCAGAGAGGGGCACTACTTGGAAGGATGAAGGGGCCAAGAGGAGGACATGGAGGTGTTGAGTGAAGAACAGGTATAATATGTGTATGAAAAAGGCACCAAGAATGAAATCCAGACATTAAAAAGAAAACAAATATACATCACCAAACGAGGTATTATGGGACATGTTTGTTGTAATCCCAGCACTTGGAGCTAGAAGCAGGAGGATAAGGAATTCAAGGTTATTCTTATCCATGTTCATTCTTAGCTACAGAGCCAAGTTTGAAGCCATCCTAGGTCATAAGACTCTTGTCTTATAAACAAAGAGAATAAAAAAACAAAACAGAATAAGCAACTGATCAAATACTCAGAAGACACCAGGTGTTGGCGAGGATGTGGAGAAAGAGGAACACTCCTCCACTGCTGGTGGGAATGCAACCACCACCACCATCATCCTATTATGGGGTGTGGGTAGGAGTGGGCAGGGCAGTGAACAGAATAGACAGTTCTCATAGGAACAAATACAAATGGCCAATTTAAAAGATCATCCTTATCATGCCTAACAACACATGCTAGACTCATGTTCATAGCAGCCTTATATATAATAGCCAGAAACTGGAAAGAACCCAGATGTCACTCTAGTACTTATGCTTTGTGCATTAAGACACTACTGTGGCTCTACAACTATTCAGGCAAATGACCAGCTTCCTAAACATCTGAAACTCACAATCAACAAATTGTTCTGCTAAAAATTTTCTTTGTTGCTACTGCCTTGGAGAGCTGGTGAAGGTGATGTGTAAGAATAAAACATGTCTCAAAGAGAAAAGGCACATGCAGTGGTGCTCTGGAAACAAGGTGGTTAACAGTTGGGTCTACAAATTTCTGATCTTCACATAAACATTTTTTTCAGCACTGATTTTATCTACTGTTGATAATACCCTTTCTTCTCTACCACAGATTTCTATTTCTTCTCCCCCTCTGCTTAACCTTTATAAAGGCTGTAAAGCAGTAAGGGCTGGAGAAGGCACTGGGTGGGTTAGTGTCTAAAGGCCCTAGTTCCTAGCACCCCCATGGTGGCTCAGTCCAGTCTCAGGAGCTGATGCTCTCTTCTGACCTCCGTAGGCACCAGGAACATATCTGGCACACATACAAGTAAAACACTAATCAATATACATTAAGAAAAATACTTTTTCAATGTTTTGCTTTCTAATGAATGATTTCAACCAAGTCATTTGTAATTTACTGAAAGCAAAAGCAAAGATATCTTAGGAGTGTACTGTTACCACAATATAAAATCTTCATGAAATAAGCCCACTATAACAGAACTTATGGTCAACACTGGAACTGATTCCAAGTATAAAAAGGACAACTGGGTATTTTCACATGAGACCCTTAAAGAATGATCTTCCTCACTTTGCTCACTAGAGCAACTAAGTCCAGCATCTAGCACATAGTACACTGAAACCTGACTCAAACATTTATTTTTTTTTTTTTTAAATCGAAGTTATACTCTTAATAAAGCACACAATAAAAATTTGGCTCATGATTCCTTCCCAAAATGTCTGAACAATGCCAGGGAAGAGAAGCTGTTACTCTAGTACTTATGCTTTGTGCATTAAGACACTACTGTGGCTCCTAGAGAGGTAATCCAGCACAGCTTGGTAGTATTTGCAAGCAATAGACAAATAAAATGTACTTTTCAACCTGGAAAAATGAATTTTAGAACAAATTCAGGAGCATGCAGTCAGTCACTAACATAAACACTATCTTTCTCCAGAGTGCTGAACGATTCGGACACACTGGCTGCCACCTGTGGACACTAAACACGCAAAACTCCAAGTTTCTCCTTCACCATTGATGCTTTTCTTTTGCTAATGATTTTTTGACTCTCTCTCTCTCTCTCTTTGTGTGTGTGTGTGTGAGAGAGAGAGAGAGAGAGAGAGAGAGAGAGAGAGAGAGAGAGAGAGAGAGCGCACGCAGGCACGTGCCAAGTGCCCATGGAGGCCAAAGCTGTAAGATCCTCTGGACCTAGAGTTACAGTGGTTTTGAGACACCCAATGTAAGTGCTGGGTATTAAATGTGAGTCTTCTACAAAAGTCGCATTGGTTCTTAACTGGTGGGCAATTCATAAGCAATGCCTGATGTACTGCCTACACTCATGAATAAATACAATAAAAAAATCTGAAAATAATTAAATACTCAAATCTTCAGTTATTCTGGAGTTCTTGAGGATATATACTATCTGACTGTTATTTATAGGATATTAAACCATCATGTGAAGCCTGCTATGATTGATGCCTCTGGAAAATATCACTTTTAAGAATGAATTAAGACCAATTAGGACTTAGGTAGCTATAAATAAAGTATTTTAATTGTGGGAAGTAAAATGGTTCAGCAGGTAAAGGTGCTTGCCACCAAGCCTGACAGTCCAATCCCAAGGTCCTACCTGGGGGAAGGAGAGATTTAGAGTTGTCTTTTGACTTATACACAGTAGCACACACACATTATACAAATATTTTCACTGCAAATTTGATGTTAAGGACATTTTACAATTTCAAAGTTACTTTAAGGAGAGATTTGTAACTGATGGCTGCTGGAAGAAAAAATGTCTTCTTCTATCAGTGACTGGGTAAGTGACACTCAGAAGCACGCTCCACACCCAGGAACAGTCAGCTCAGACAGAGACGCCATTGCTACGTGTGTGTCTGTATGTATATGTGCACTTGAAAGAGGGAAGTAACATAAAGATGGTTGGATAGGATATGGGAGGAGTTAAGAGGAAAAGAATATGATAAAAACTATAGTGTATGAAATTTTCAAAGAATGAATAAAAACATTATTATTTAAAAAAATGTAAACAAACCTCTTATCACAGATAACAGAAAGGAAGCCATAAATATCTGCACTGCATGTGCAATCTGAGACGTTGACTAAAAGACTTATAAATGAATTCAATTCTTAATATTTATAGTTATCATGACGTGAAAAGTCACCTAGTAAATATGTCAAGCAGTTTAAGTATTTTTATTCTAATTAGGTATAAATAAAAAGATTATAGCATTGATTACAGAAACCTTAACACTAGGAAACAGCAAGTTAAGATAATTTAGGTTATTAAACTAAATTTCTTTTTGTAAAAAGAGAACATAAATCTTTACTTACTTTATTAGCCTGAATCAGATGAAAATCTTTTCCATAGGCCTTCAGCCCTTGCTCAAAATTTCTACATTCTTCCTCTGTCCACACAGATAATTCCTCTGTCAAAATGAGGGTATAAGAGCAATTTAATATACAAAAAAGAAACTGAAAGCAAAACTGTAACATTTTGGCAAAGCAATGAAGGAAGTGGAGTATCTTAGTCTTTTTTTTTTAATTAGATATTTGTTTTATTTACATTTCAAATGGTATCCCCTTTTCCCAGTTACCCCTCGAAAAATCCCTTATCCCATCCCCCGCCCCCAAGCCACTTCCCTCCCATTTCCTGACTTGTATTCCCCTATTCTGGGGAATCAAGCCTTCACGGGACCAATGGCCTCTCCTCGCATTGATGTCTGAAATGGTGATCTTCTGTTACATATGTGGCTGGAGCCATGGGTCTCTCCATGTATACTCTTTGGTTGGTGGTTTAGTCCCTGGGAGTTCTGCAGATACTGGTTGGTACATATTATTATTCTTCCTGTGGAGCTGCAAACCTCTTCAGCTTCCTGGGTCCTCTTTCTAGCTGCTTTATTGGGAACCCTATGTTCATTCTATTGGCTGGCTGTGATCCATTGGTATTCTGATCCACTTTCCAATAAGGATCAAAGTATCCAAACTTTGGTCTTCATTCTTCTTGGGCTTCATGTGGTCTATGAGTTGTACCTTGGGTGTTCCGAGCTTTTCGACTAATATCCACTTATCAGCGAGTGCATACACTGTGTGTTCTTTTGTGATTAGGTTACCTCACTCAGGATATTTTCAAGTTTCATCCATTTGCCTAAGAATTTCATGAATTTATTGTTTTTAATAGCTGAGTAGTACTCCATTGTGTAAATGTACCACATTTTCTGTATCCATTCTTCTATTGAGGGACATTTGGGTTCTTTCCAGCTTCTGGCTATTATAAATATGACTGCCAAGAACATAGTGGAGCATATGTCCTTATTACAAGTTAGAGCATCTTCTGGGTATATGCCCAGGAGTGGTATAGTTGGGTATAACCTAGCTAAGGAGAGTATTTGAGAGGAAACTTTGAGAACAAAGTATTTTATTGGTAACAGTTAAGTTCTCTCTCAGGTAGTGCTATGTCCAATTTTCTGAGGAACCACCAAACTGATTTCCAGAGTGGTTTTACCAGCTTGCAATCCCACCAGCAATGGAGGAGTGTTCCTCTTTCTCCACATCCTCTCCAGCATTTGCTGTCCCCTGAGTTTTTGATCTTGGCCATTCTGAAGGGTGTGAGGTGAAATCTCAGGATTGTTTTGATTTGCATTTCCCTGATAATTAAGTGACGATTGGGTGCTAATTAATATTAGTCACTGCAACTGATGCAGTGTTACAAATTCCTGATTTAATCAAAATTGGAACAATTTGGTCCTAAACTCTCCAATCTCAAATTTGGACCACTTGTTCCTTCTTCCTTGTTGAGACAAGGTCTTGCGATAGCTCCTGTCAGGCCTCCAACCTGTGATGCTTCTACTGTGTGCCACCTCTTCATGGATCTCCTCAGTTCTTCTCAGCCCAGCTGACGTTAGCCACCTTTCCACTCCTTCAATTTGGCAAGCTCTTTCTGACTCTACACTTAGACTCTAAATGGAGTTATGTGCTGCCCCTTCTTCACCGTCTTTTAGGAACTTCACTGTTACCAGTAAAATACTTTGTTCTCAAAGTTTCCTCTCAAATACTCTCCTTAGCTAGGTTATGCCCAACTACAATTGGCTTTAACAATGCCTTTCCTCTGAAGAACAACACCTATTTTTCAGCTTGCCTCTACGTTTTCGTGCACTATGATGGCTGAGACGTAAATGGTTAGGTTCTCAGAGATATAGAGCCTTCAGACTCACTACAAGTAAACAAATAATCCACTACTGTCATGTCTATAGATACGTACCCAGTACTTTTAGTGCAGTGGACTAGGAGTCAAACTTAGAGTAAAAAAGCAAAAATGTGGGTTTCAACTATATTTTATTGCTTATGAATTACACTTGCCTCAGCCACAAAACTTTCGCTTACAGAGCTAAGACTCACAATTCCACGTAATACTTCTGTAGCCATATCTGTATGTGTGCACGTGATCTAGATTAGATGCACCATGGTGAGTGTAGGGAGGCCAATAAACAACTGAATGAAACTAGTTCTTTCCTTCCTCCTCTGTACGGGCTCTGGCTATCCAATCCAAGTCGTTAGGCTTCAGGGACAACCACTTTTGTCCCCTGGGCCATCTCACTAGCCCAGACTCATAATTTTAAAGTTAGGCAGTTGGTGTTACAGTACTTATTTGGTTCTAAACTCATGGGGCTATTAGAAAGATCAAACACAAAAATCTTTAAATATGTTTTGAAACTGTAAGGTATTATATACTTTATTTAGGCTTTCATTTAAATGCTCTGATTTTGCATAAGAGAACAATCTTAATGCCATTCGCTATAACAATTTGAATGATACTTGCTCTGTAAGTGTCTACTGAATTCAGAAAGACTAGAATTTAGTAAACTGAGACACATTCAGGAAAACTGAAAAGCTTAAAATTTTAAAATTCTGCCAAGTCATGTAACAAAGTTCTAGCGTTCTAGTATGCTTACCTCGAGCTGCTTTGACATTAAATCTCAATCTTCTCAAGGCTTCTTCTGTATCAAAACTGCATTTAACCAATTCATATAAAGCCTAGAAAAATAAATATTTTTTACATAAGACTCACAAACTATGAACAGTTCAGGCTGATGCATGTTTTTAAGAGCACATTTTTCTGAATCATGTATTTGTTTCTATGCTTTCTTGTGAAAGCAACATACAGAGAATCAAGGAAAAATATGGATTCCTAACTTGTATGTCTCTTGCTTTGTTTGATCTATCTATCTATCTATCTATCTATCTATCTACCTACCTACCTATCTCTATCTAACCACTGTAACCCAGTAACTGACATATTGATTTCACATAAAATAGTTTGCTTAAGCTGTAATTCTTTGGTGCCTTCTTGGATTCCTAATAATTTAAACAAGGTTTTTAAAATGCTCTTATATTAGGTTCATGGAAGTATTAATCTGACTATATACACAATGGTTATCTGAGATGCAAGGGCCAACTTGATCAGTCATGGAGTCTCATAGAGAGAATAGAAAACAAAAGAAAATCCAAAAGAAGACATTTTTAAAAATCATTATAGAAAGTATATACAGGCGAAGAAAGGTTTCTGTTTATTGGAGGTAAAATCACATCAATTATATAAGCACACTAAGTGTAGTAGGTCCTGTACTAATTCCAATCTTCAGAGAAAAAGAGTTCAGGTGGACAGAGCACCTAAACTGAGAAATGCTGATAGTCCTTTATGAGGAAACCCAAATAGTTATTCCTTACTCACATACCTGTTCATTGTCTTTTATATGAGATCCTTCAGGAATTGCTTCTACACCTTTCTCATCCCCTGTTCTTCTAGATGCATCCTTAAGAAAGACAATCACTTTATCTTCTGGTAAATATTCTGGATCCCATAGAAGCTGATCATCATTTTCATACACTAGAGTAATAAAACAAATGTTAATTAAAAACTACCCCAAATTAACATAATTTATGTAGGACACGGAGACATCTCACTAACAAATAACTCCATCTTTTTTAAAATGACATTTATTTTCTCTGTATGTACTGTGCATGTGCCACACCACATGTGCGGAGGCCAGAAGACCCGTGGGAGTCCCACATGTGTCCCCACCCTGATATAGTTTTCTTCTGTGTAGCCCTGTCTGTCTGTGATGGTTTGTATATGCTCTTCCCAGGGAGTAGCACTATTACAAGGCGTGGCCTTGTTGGAGGTGTGTCACTGTGGGGATGGGCTTGGAGATCTTCCTCCTAAATGCCTGAGGATGCACAGTCTGTTCCTAGCTTCCTTTGGATAAAAATGTAGAACCTTCAGTTCCTCTTGCACCATGCCTGTCTGGAAGTTGTTATGCTTCTGTCTTGACGACAATGAACTGAACCTCTGAACCTGTAAGCTGGCCCCAACTAAATATTGTCATTTATGACTTGCCTTGGTCATGGTGTCTGTTCACAGCAGTAAAACCCTAACTAAAACACTGTCCTAGAACTTGCTTGGTAGACCAGGCTGGCCTCAAATTCACCTGCTTCTGCTGGGATTGAGGGTATATCCGACAACCCCCAGGAGTCAGTTCTTAACATGTGGAGCTCAAGGACCAAACTCAGATCACCAGGTTTGATGACAAGTGCCTTTACCCACAGAACTATTTTGCCAGCTGTAACTTTTTTTTCTTTTTATGAGACAGGGTCTTGATATTGCAGTCTAGGTTGGCCTCCAAATTACCACCTTCCTGCCTCAGTTTCTCAAGTAATGAGTCAGCCAGGCAGCAGTGGCAGCACATGCCTTTATTCCCAGAACTGGGAAAACAGGTAGATCTATGAATTAGGGGCCAGTCTTGGCTATAGTTTCAGGATAGCCAGGTCTACACAGAGAAATCCTCTCTCAACTGTCCCCCACCCAAAGAATAAAACCTAAATCTCGGCAAAATTAAAAAAATAAAAATAGAACATAACCAAAGACAGTGCCTTATGAGTCTAAATGACAGAGACACATGTAAAACCCAGAAGCCCACAGCCTAAAATGGAATCAGTGCCACAAATGTGGCACTGGAGGGCAAGACAAGTGCTTCCAAGAGTGACTTTCAAGCCTGGTTAAATCCCAGAGTCACCTGGGTTAGAAAGAGGCCTGCTGGGTCTACTAAAAGGACATGAGGATGTATGAACTGGAGCATTATAAGGGACTGGAAAGGCAAATAGAAAGTGAAATAAAACCAAATTTTTCTGAGAAGATTGGATGGGAGGGAGAGATATGGCGGTGTCAGCATAGCAGAGTGGAAATCTAGTTGAACACAGCCTTTGTTTTTAAAGACAATAAACAAGTATTTAAATCTCAACAGAAAGAAAATCACTTGATAAAAATTTCTGAGACACAGGATGACTGTCAAAATACCTTGTGTAAAAGAACTAGCAGCTAATTAAGCATCTCTTCTATGGCAGACAATGTATCAATTGTTTCAAATAAACTACCTTCTTCCTCCATCTTCACACATGCACTTTAAAAACCTACCCTTTCCTGGTACTCTCAATATATACTCTCTTCTTAAAAGACAGTATGTAGAGAAATGTCCTTTTGCCTTCTTTTTCTAACTGCTAGTGTAATAAAGGCCAAAACTGAAATATGTTGACTGCCTTGATAAGTGAATTTGGACAGAGTACTAGATTTCTGTTTTCTGTTCTGCAAAAGGAACTGATTCTTCACTTTATGTTTTAAAGGTTGTCTCATATCTTAAAGAGTAAGTGAAGGGGTTCTCCAAGCTATATAACCTAGAAGATATTTTTGGAAACACTGACAATATTCTGTAAATCCTTAAACTGGGAAGAGGGCCATCACCAGGTGGCGCCACATGACAAGTCAGCCTCCTGTAAGGCTGGCTGAACAGCTAGCTCTGATTATTTCAGAATAACACAATGCACTTTAGATAATTACAATAGAGTCAGTAATGAGCATGAGCTAAGAGCAACTGGAGCCTCTCTAAATCCACACTGCACAGGGAAAATGCATACAAATGTAGTCTATGTGACAACCATCAAACGCTGGGAATGAGGGAAAGAGTGATGAGTAAGCTGATTGTAAAATGAATCCACTGTACTTACAGATTCTATATCTGTGTACTCAATTAACAACAGGATGAAAATATAAAAGAAAAAGTTTGTGTATGCACTGACCACATAATTGTCTTTTGTTATTATTCCTTAAGAAACAATCTGATTCCTAGAGCATTTACAATAACCAAGAGATGATTTAAAGCACATGAGAGAGAGGATGTCCATAGACTATATTCAAATTCCATATCAAGTCACATAAGAGGCTTGAGTGTCTACATTTTGGTATCCATGGGCCAAGGAAGAGGTAATCTTAAAGTCAACTCCCACAGATAGCAAGAGATGTGTACTTTAGAATCAATTAGAATTCACATAAAAATGTAAATAAATGTTAATGAATGTATAATCAAGGATATTTTTGTAACCAAAATATACGCAGGTTTCATAGAAAAATGCCTTGTGAGTGTGTATCATTAAGTTCTAAATTTTAAGTGTTTATATCAGGAATGATAGATAACGAGTGAGAAAGAGTCCAATAAAGCCAAATCCAAGGACAGACATACATCTGTCATCTTTCTGAAGTCATCATGGGGGTAGGGGATGTCTTTCATCATTGAAAAGAACTTTGATCCATCTTTATAAAGGACTTCTAGACAACATCAGAACCAGGCATGGTGGCACACACTTGTGTAATCGTAACTACTTGGGAGCTTCAAGCAGAAAAATAGCAACTTCTAGGTCAGCCCAGATAACAGATCAAAATATGTCTCACCACTCTGGGGTTTACAACAGAAATGCACTACTAATCTTTTTACAAACGTTATTTTTAACAGTGTATAGTGTAATGGTATTTACTTTATGTTTTCAGGGTACACTACAAAGAAATAAATCTTTTATTCTTTTAAAGCCAGAATTTCTTTTTCAATTATTGAACTTTCTTCATACAATACACTCTGCTCACATTATCTGCCCTCCCCTCAAAATGGGAACTTCTGAAACTTGGAGTTGAAGCGAGGTCCTGAACAACAGCTGCCTCTTGACAATGTCAAGGCAATGTCAGGGCAATGTCACTTTCCTGCATCCGGTCTGTTCTTCCCAATCTTCCCAATAAGAAATATACTTAATTTCTCAAAAGAAAGCCAGGCATGGCAGCACACATCTCTGATACTAGCACTTGTGGAACACAGGCAGGGCAGAGGGGGGCACCACAGAGTATGGACCAGAGTGAACTCTACCTAAGAAACCCTATCTCAAAAAAGGAAAAGGCAGAAATAAAAAAGCTTATCAAATTTACACCCTACTGCAAATAAATTATACACAACTGACTTCTAAAATCACGAAAACATTAAGCCAGAATAGACATTATTTTTGTTTTGTTTTCTTTTGTTTTAAGAGAGGGTTCCTTTGTGTAGCTTTGTGGACTGGGCTGGACTTGAACTCACAGAGATCCACCTGTCTCTGCCTCCCAAGGGTTGGAATTAAAGGTGTGCACCACTGCTGCCCAGGTGGAGTAGGCAATATTTTTTAAAGTAGAAATTATAATTTATTTACTATGATATTTGACCACAGATATTTGAAGGTCAAGTACAAAACAAGATAATCCTTTAATCATGACAGCAAACGATTATATTTTCCTTCCTTCCACTGGAGGCTATCCTGTGTGCTGCTGAGTGAGCCCAGGGCTTTGCCTATGGTATGTACACTATACACAAAGTTACCACACTCTCAGTCCTTAATATGAAACTTTCAAAATATTGGCATTACTTTCTTCATAGCAACAAAATTTAAGACAAATTGAACAAATATTTATTTACCTTTCAGTTACCTACTAATAGAGGAGAGGAACCCAGCTGTGATTATGGCCTGTGATTAAGCACTGTGATTATGACACAGTACTTAAATTTCAATTATATATAGTAAAGCCAACAGACCAATCGTTTTTTTGCACACAACCATAAAGAATATACAAAATTCCAGCACGGAACAAGATGACTCCACATTGGTGCCCTCACTAATTCTACGTATTATAGGAACTAAGCTAGGCAAGCTTGCTAAAGGCCAGGGTAAGTGACACTAAAACATTTAACTACAAAACTTAATCGCTTGTGATGTATCCTACTTCTCACCTCTTGCAGTCAGGAGAGCAGGTACATATTTAAAACAAAGTATCTAGCGGAAATGGTAAAAAGAAAATAAGCACCAAAACCTCCCCAATTCTAAGGTGCTCTGTGTAAAGTGGTAACATGAAGAAAATGAAAAAGAAATGCACCATTGGCTTCAAGTCATGCCACACTATATATGAACTCATTCAGGACACTTATGCATTCTTTCTATAACCCACCTAAAAAAGGTAGATGCTCTAAGAAAAAATAATTCTCATTTATTTTATGTTATTAGATATATGACTGGCCTTAGGATTTTGATGGAACAGTTAAAAACACTTGCAAAATTTAAATATACAAGTAGTATTCTCAAATTATTTTAAAACACAAATAACAAAACATTATTTTTTAGTAGTGTTGAGCTTTAGACACAAATAAACAACCAGTTGCTTATCAGCTGGCTTTCAAACTAGTAACTGAAGTTATAAAGGCTAGAAACTACCAAGTTTGGAACAGTTAAAATACAGGAAAACTTGTTTTTAAAAGAGATACATGGCTAGATATTTTAGGGTACACACCTTCAGAATTCACTTGTTTCCTGTTACATTTATACAGAGAAAACTGGAAACACAGTGACCAGTATGACTGATATAACAGATTCTTTTATATAAGCCATTAAGAGTTATTCAGTAGGCTGTCATGTTCCTATCGCATTTTGTGTCAGTTAACAGAACGGGCTGGGGATAGATATGTCTCAGTGGGTACAGTGTCTGCTATGCAAGCCTGAACACACAGGTTTGGAGGCCCCGCCCCATGTGTGAAAGCCAGAGCAGCAGCGAGCTCCTGATCTAGGCACTGGGGCAGAACGGCAGATACTCACTCGCAGCCAGCCTAGCTGTGTCTTAAGGCAAAGAGCCAACAGAGGAAGGAACTCAACCTTGACCTCTGGCCTCCACATAAGCACAAACAGGTATTTGTATCTGCACCATCCCCTCAGGATAAATTCAACACTTCAAAAGTTCAGGTATTTAACTTTAACTCACCTTTTTCATTTTCTTTGTATCTACAAATGCCAACTGGAATCTCAGCTTGAAACATGGAGCCCACCATGATTTCCTATTTTAAACATAACAAAAAAGATCTGGTGACAGACATCCAATGTTCATGTCTAGCTTCAGTATCTTCTTGGGTAAACTGACTCTGGTCTCTGTCATAAAACCAATCACTACCTCATGGTAGTATTGTGAGGATGAATGAGTTAATAATAGCTAGGGGCTTATATGACTGGATGGGAAATAGTAATAATAAGGGGTGAAATGTAATATACACAAGACATACAAGATATAGAGAAAAATTAGTAAGTGAATTTTGTTTAATTAAAATAATAAAAATACCCTGAAAATCAGAAAGGTCAACTTTGGGTGTTTTTTTTTTTTTTAGAACACCTACATTTAGGATAACTTTGCACCAGCAGTATCAGCACTACTAGGAAATTTTTAGAAATTGAAGTATTTAGGTCTCTACTCATAATGAGAGGAAACCCTAGTGATAGACAGAGCTCACCACTTAACACAGGCAACTTTAACCACCCTTAAGTCAAGCTTTAAGATAAGCAGATGAAACCATAAAAGGTTTGTAAAGTTTGGTAGAAACTTAGCAGACTCACTTCTAAACCAAGTCTTTTTCTTGAGGTTAGGTGCTTGGTTTTCTTTAAAAAGATTTGAAACGGGCTCCCAAGAAAGTCAACTGGAAATCACCAATGATGGAATAGGGAACAAGCAGACCTGGCACTTTAAAGTAAAAAATGACATCCCTCACAGGATGAACATGCTGTAGGATGGCTCTAGGGGTTTAAAGAGCTTCCTCTCTGCTGCTGTTGTTACTTCTCTGTAGATGGCACCTTATTCTACCTCCTGTAGCTTCAGACATGCCCAACATGACAAATCCACTGTTCTACTAGAGGGGAAAACCAGATTTTCTGGAGGTCAGTCTTCAAGAAAGACTACCACACACAGCCAACTTCCTCCATGTAGTATGATTTTTATTTTAAAGGTATCCACAACAGAATTCCTCTGCTGCCAATCCCTGCGCCTCTTTTTACTTTATTCTACCTGTACTTCCAAAGAGACCCAAGTAGCCATATTCCTAAGTCTTAACCCAGATCAGATAATTATTCCCTACAGATCTTATATGGAATCCTCCTTCAGATAATCATCTACACTATATATGCTGGCACCTCCCAGATGGGAAAGTAGAAAAGGAGGGGAACACAGTAGAAAAGGAGGGGCAGAGGGTAATAACTCAGTCTCTGATGACTCATTACAGCTCCATCTCCTAAAGAAAACATCAGCACTCTCCTGACGGTAGTCAGTTATTCTATGATGGCTGCTATATCCCAACAGGAAGAAACACACATAGAGACAAAATGGCCATATACATAGAATAGTTAAATAAAACAAAACCAAGAAAAAAGGAGGAAAAAAGTCCACAACAACACACTCAAATGGTGTCATTTATTTAAAACAGGACAGACCAGGCAATCATTTTGATTAAGGAAAACATCCTTCTACAGTTATTGATTTGCTTTAATCAACCACACTAAGAGGTTCAACTCCTATGCAACATCATAAAATTAAATCCTACAATTTAACTGTGTGGTTAAATAATGCTATGTAACATTTTAAGGAAAAACCCTAATGTCTCAAGTTTATTTTAGAAGCTAGTTTTGTATTTTTGAAGCAGCCAGCCCATATAAAACTCCAACGCTGCATTCAGTCATGCTGAGCTTTCTTTAATAAGCAACATGGAGTGGGAAACCGCAATCTTAAACACTAAAAGGTCACATTTTAACAAGGCAACAAAACTCTAATTCTGTTTTACTTCAGGACTAGATTAGAGATTTGGATTTCTAATATAGGTGTGAATATCAATACACTCAGCAAAATCCCATTCTACCCAATTATTTTGGAAAAGATAAATGTATTTCTTAGTTGGATATATTAATGAGGAACTTAAACAACAGTCACCAAATGCGTAGATGTCACAATAAGGCTAATACATTAAATTCATTAATAAATATGATTTATTAAAAAATATTCTTTGCTTTTAGAATATTACTATGTTTCTGAAAAATACCTTCTTCCAGTCTTCTGAGGGAATATAATCTTCATCTTCTTCAGATTCTTCTTCTATTTCACTATCTAGAATACATAAGAAAATGACACTATAAAATAGACACTTATTCTGTCTATTTTATAGACTTATTCTGTCTGATATTATCTTTGCATTTTTATACCTACCATAAAATATTTAGATACGCCAAAGGTCTGCTAATTTAGGCCAAGATATTTAAAATCAAGTAATGAACATTGTATAACCAAAGACTGAGACAAAGCAGTATCTTCCAAAGAATGTTCCTTATATATATAAAACACTGGGAATTTTGTAGTAAAATTCTGGTGGAAGATCAAGTCTGTGTACATTTTAAAAAGCATTATTCTCCTCAATTTCTATTCTATCCATGCTGGGCAAGCTGCTGCTGGGTTAGAGAGGCCTGGCGGCTGGCGTGAATGAGGAGGCAGTGGCACAAGCCTGCAATGCCAGCCAGCATTTGGGAGGGAGAGACATTAAGATCAGAAATTCAAGATCATCTTCAGCTATCTAAGGGGTCTACTAGAGTTTAATCCTTGGAAAGCAATTTCAGACTCAGTTAATTCAAATAGCAATAAAACCACATTAGAATTTTAAGTAATATAGAAGAGTGGAAATTACATTCTAACTTTAGCAATAATAATACATACTTGTATCAAAATATTTACATCGACGTGGGCGGATTATTTCCTGAGCATCTTGGGAAGTAACAGACTGTGAGGGATCATCATTGGAAGACTGAGTCTCATCCTCCTGACCCGATGAATCCTTTATATTTTCTTCCTATAGAATAAAAAATTGTATTTACAATATGAAGAATACTGTTGCAGGCCACTGGTCACATTGTGTTTTAGCTGTAACTGTAAGATTATAATGAACACACTAATTGTAATGTGATTCGCTGGGTTAGCTCTTAGAATAGGCATGAGACCTTTTAACTCTAGCCATTTATAGTTTAGCTGCTAAGGGCGCTTAGCAGTGCTAATTTCTTAGTTTTGATAAAGACATGAAGTTATATCACGTGTTAATATTAGGGAAAGCAATGTGACCCACATGTATCTAAAATGAATTTTAAAAACTGGATACAGAGCTGCCAGTCAGCCTATATTATTTAAAAGTAACATTTTTTTTTCTTAAATTGGGACTATTTAGACAAAGCAAAAAGAAATCTGAACCGACATAGATCAAATTTATCTCACAAAAGTGGACTATAAGGAATTTTCAATTTTATATCACCCTTTTCTATATTTTTATTTTTAAAACTTAATCTTACTGTAAAAATTATATTTGGAGCTTAGTACTATCTGTGGTTTCACTAATCCAACAGGGATCTTGGAAAATAAATGACAAAACCCACTGAACATGTACTAACTTACTTTATTTTCCCCACTACAGCCACTGTTGTCATCATTATCAGCATCTTCATCATCTTCACCCTCCTCCTCCTCCTCTTCCTCCTCGTCTTCTTCAGGTAACCGAACAGTGCTGTCATAACCATAGAGGCTGAGAAGCTCATGGATTGGCATGTCACCTTCCTAAATACACCAAAATAATCAGTTTCTGAGATCAGTGATTTAGGACTGCGTGCTATGATTTACAAAACACTTGTGTGTGTGTCTAATATGTTCAAAAATTTCAAACTATGAAAAGGAGAAATGAAAACCCATTATTTTATTTCTATAAACTGACCAATTCTAATTGGTCCATATATCATTCTCAATAGTCTGAAATCAATTACAATTTTTGCGATTATTCAGTCCACATACCACAGTCAGTTAGCCCTTATATATGGATTATTATGAAGAGTAACCTAAATTATTTGGGGCAAAGAAGAGTAATTAGAAAATAGCATGTCATCTGATTCTGTAAGCCCAGAAAAGGAGATTAAACTCCCTGTTTGAGTACAGGAAGGCTACTGATTTGCTTGAGTTGATTTTATAACCAGCCACTTTGCTGAAGTTGTTTATCAGCTGTAGGAGTTCTCTGGTGGAGTTTTTTGGGTCGCTTACGTATACTATCATATCATCTGCAAATAGTGATAGTTTGACTTCTTCCTTTCCAATTTGTATCCCTTTGACATCCTTATGTTGTCTAATTGCTCTCGCTAGAACTTCAAGTACTATATTGAAAAGATATGGATATGACAGCCCTGACCTTCTTGGGCATCTGCATCTACATGCACATACTGACATACACATACACACACACCATACCCAAATTTTTAAAACAAAACAAAACAAAAAAATCTAGTAATTATAATCTGTAAATTCCTCATAGGAAGAAAAGGCCATTTGATATTTACAGTATACATTGTAAATCAACCTATGAGCCTATTTTGAAAGAGAGATCGGTTCTGAAGGGTCTAATAATTTGTAGATGCTACAGTCTGACAAAGAATGGCTGCATGCAGCACGGCATCACTGTGCCAGATGAAATAACTGACAGTAATGTTGTCATTATTATTATTATTGTTATTTAGAAATTTAAAGATTTATTTATTTACGTATTTTATGTGTATGAGTACACTATCACCCTTCTCAAACACACACCAGAAGAGGGCATCAGATAGCATTACAGATGGCTGTGAGTCACCACATGGTTGCTGGGAATTGAACTCAGGATCTCTGGAAGACCAGTCAGTACTTTAAACACTGAGCCACCTCTCCAGTCCCCCATGCTGTGTTATTTTAAATGTATAACCAAAACCATACTTGAGGTATTGACGGACTTGGCACATGGAAATCTGAGCTGTACTAAGGACACTGACAACTGAGATTAGGAGTCAGTACTTATAAAGAGTAAAGGTTACAAAGGGAACTCTTCATACATATTAACAACCTTCCCAATGCATTTGTTAGTGGTCAAGCACCTGAGCTATGTGCTTTGACTTCGCTCTCTCCAAGAATGAAAGTAGCTGAAGGGCTTAGTCTCCTTAGTTAGCTGACATTATTGAACAATAATGTTTGCTACTTTTTTATTCATATTAAGGAAGGAAATCAAAGATATACAGCACATGCTGTTTTAAAGATTTCAACCCCTGGACCTCCTAATTCCAGCTTGTGTAGTTTTCCTTAAACTCACTGGGCAGCCCAAGTTAAGAAGTAGGTTCAACGACTGAGGTTGATAAACTTAGTAAGAGCCACTAAAGCTACGCATGAGAATTAAACTGAAAGAAACACTAACATGGCAGTTTGCAACTGTCACTCTTACCAGATTTAAAAATTCATAAACAGCTTGTTCTATTTTTAGGACAATGGATGTTACTACTGAAGTGAGTATTAAGTGACAATTTAACAGAGCTCCTTTAAATGGCAATACTCTTATCATCTTCTGAATAGACCACTGTGCTTGGTCCACTCTAGAACATAAGACAACCCCCACCCGGGGTCCTGACAGCTGAAAGCTTATCAACAGAACAGTGTGTTGGTCTTACCTATATTACCTCGGCCTAGTGTCTTAGATGAGGGAGCTCTAATCTGCAGTTTTGAAAACTTCCAATTATGGCTTCTTCATGAGTACAAAAAGCCACTAATTTCACAGGTGTAGGATAAGATACCAGTGACTCAGCCTTTCCAGTGGGAGGAAATAAAGCTTAATAAAGCTTATACATTGTTTTTAAAAATCTTTTACTAGCATGACAAATGGCTTACAAAAGGTTAGAGGATATATTAACTGTATAGAAGGGAATTTCACTCTGAAAAACAGAGTATTTAAATCAGAAATTGTTTTCTTCACTGTAGCAGATAAGGACAACTCAACTCATAAAATATTTCTCAAAAATCTTGAGCATCTCCAATATTCTAAAGGAGGAAGGGCAGAGGTGGGATGAAAAGTGACCTTGCTAATACCTGAAGGGGCTCAAGTAGAGGGATCAACGACTGAACTGGTACAGGCAGTACTTAGCGTCACTTAAGCATCAGACCCTCCTGATAAAAGCTTACCAGATTTACTATGCTTTCCATAGTAAATAAAAACTATACCCTCTCCTATTATTATTCCAAAGGATATAGGTTATGAAAAGATCTATAATAGATTAATCACAGATGTAGTGGGTTTTCGGTTTGTTTTGTTTTTAAATTTAATTTGTTACATTTAGATTTTTCTTTTCTTTTCTTTCTTTATGTTTTTCAAGACAGGGTTTCTCTGTGTAGCCCTGGCTGTCCTGGAACTCACTCTGTAGACGGTTTGTTTTGTTTTTAATTTTAATTTGTTACATTTAGATTCCTCTTTTTCTCTTTCCCCTCCCCTCCCCTCCCTCCTCTTTCTTCTCTCTTTCCTCTCTCTCTCTCTCTCTCTCTCTCTCTCTCTCTCTCTCTCTGTTTTCTTTTTTTTTTCAAGACAGGGTTTCTCTGTGTAGCCTTGGCTGTCCTGGAACTCACTCTGCAGACCAGGCTGGCCTCGAACTCAGAAATCCACCTGCCTCTGCCTCCCAAGTGCTGGGATTAAAGGTTCGGCGCACCACCACCACGCCTGGCACACTTAGATTTCTTAAATGACCATTTTTTTGTCCAGGTCTGATCCTCATGATTACTTTCTGTGGTCAATTTTACTCATAAAAATTATTCTTGGTTGTTCATCAGCATGCAATTTAAGCTAATAAATACTGTTTCTTTTCCAGAATAACTAAGAGGAAAAGTACAAAAGTCTAAATAAAAAACATGAAAAAATTATTGAGTCACTATCCAGCACTATCCAAAGTGGGGGGTGGGGAAAAGAAAAAGGTTGATGGCTGAAAAAAATGGAAATGTTCACAGCCCTAGTTTCCTGAACACAAGTACCAAGTTTCCATATTGTATTTGATAAAATGTATAAGGAACATGACTATTAAAAAGTTCAGATAAAACGTGGCATAGGTCTATAATCAACACCCCAGAGACCAAGGCAGAAGGAATACTTCAAGTTCTAGGCCTTGGAGCAGAACTGTGGAGTTCTAGCCTGGACTCCAGTCAGTACAGAGACAGGCTGGGGTGTAGAGCTGAGACCATGACCCTTCCACCCCCCCACCCCTGGTCAAAACAAACAAACAAACAAACAACAAAAAAGATAAACAGGAAAGCATAAATGCAGGTAGAGTAGATAAGTTCCTACTAGTATTACACACTTTTTTGTCTTTTGGAAAAAGATTTTACTATGTCTAGACTGACCTGGAGCTTAACTTTGTAGCCTAAGCTGGTTTCCAATGCATGGTCTTTTCAACCTCAGCTTACCGGTGTCAGAGTTAAAAGTGTATGCCACCCAGAAGTCCATTTTTATTTGTAACTAGAGAGTTTTAGAGGCAGACCTTCTCTGAGAGGGCAGCCCACTACTTTCCCAGCAATCTATCTCTGATGCTTTATTGAAAGGATTCCTCTAGTCTCTCAGCTAAAAGGTGAACAAAATACAGCTTCCTCCGAGGCTTTCAGAGCATTGTGCCAGCATTTTTCTTAGAGAACACATGGGAAAACAAATACTGAAGACATTAAACCTTGGGTCAAAGAACACTGACTTTGACATCTTGTGTGTGTGTGTGTGTGTGTGTGTGTGTGTGTGATTTCTAACAAAAGACTGGTAGGCATTATCTGCATATTTGGGAATAGGGTGGGAATGGGGGTGGTGCAGATAACAGCAGGTCAGAGAACGCTGAGTGGCCCTACTCTATTAGACATCATTGTACTAAGGTCTATCAATAAGCTATTTTAGAGAACATCATAGGCAGTTTCATTATTAAAGTCTATATTCTACCAAGTATTAAAGGATTGCATTCAACTTACATTGAAGCACCTTATGAAGAAGCAGTGTTTTATTCTCCATCCAAGAGTAAGGATATAGAAAAAGGACAACAGAGAACAAAAGCTACAGGGCATATAGCAAGCACCTTTTCACAGCTGTACATCAGCTTTCTCTGACAACAGTAGGAATGAGACAACTAAGATTTAACTTATCATGTGCCAAACACTGTGCCAAGTGCTTTATGTTGGAAGTTCAACAGTGTCAGTCAAGTTGAATGCTTATGAAACAGCAATTTTAAAAGTATGTGCCCACGCGTCCTTACTCACTGGCTTGATTACTTACTTATATATGCACATATATTTTCTTTCTTGAAATCTGACTTCAAGTAAAATGTTCATTACCCTGATGCAATCTGAGATAAGGGCTGAGTAGATAAGACTGAGGAATAAAGACAGACACAGAGTGAATAAAAACAGATGGACATTACAGTGTGCTTTAGGAAATAATTTGTGTAAACACTCTTAACAGTGAGTGGGCAGTCATATCTGTGTAAGCTAAGGGGACAATGGCTAGAAGGAGGGTTTGGACAAGTGACAGGGTAAGGACTGGCCGACACCTTTCCCTCCAAGGGGAAGACTATACACTCGGGAAATGAGTGAATGAGGCACTCTAGTGAATAGCCTTAATCCCTAGCCCTCGGCTTTGGTGCTTAACTGGAAATGTGTCCAGTGCTTTAAGGTGTATATTAAGTATAAATTTTGTTAAGGGTTTTTCTTTTACAATGCATTTAAATACATAGATGTAGTTGATAGTAATCTTCCTTCTGAGTGTAGTACTAGAAGTGTGCTCATGCTTGGTCTCTTTAATTTTAACAGAGCACTGGAAAAGGTTAAATTTTGGTACTGGTAATCCACAGCAAACAAATACTTTATAAACTTTATGTGAATAACTTTAACATTCCTATTAATATCACAATAAACTCTAACCACTTCATCTAATTTTATTAGAATACTTAAATGTAAGACTTACATAACATCTTTTATACTGACGATACACAGCTATGACCGCATACATCAAAGCTCATATAAACAGTAATCATTGAAAAATTTTAAATAGTTATCTTTACTCAGTTGATTTTGATCTGAAAGAACTCAAATAGAGATGAAAGAGATATTTCCTCAAATTTACTGCTTATTTGTGAATGAAATAACTGTGAAAAGTTTGTTCATAAATATGTTAAAACAACAACAAACAAAACAGGACAGCCTTCAAACAATGAAAGCTCCAATGAAACCCCACCCCGCTCCCCGCAACCTTACTGCTGTCTTGCTTCTATATAAGCAAATGAGAAATCAGTAAGACAAAGTGGTTTATTTCTTAAAAGAAATTGGTTTGATTCATGGCTATAAAGTTTGTAATTACATGAAATCTAACACACTGTTTAGCTGCAGGCTATGAAAGTTCTAGATAAGGAGCTACTGAAACCTAAGACTTTGTTCTATGTGGAAGTCAGAGATTGAGTTGTAAAACTGCTGGAGATGAAAACATACAGAATTAGTTCTATTCTCTTTTTCTTCCCTTCTCTAACCTCTATAGATTTAAATTAACATTTTCTAAAGAAAAAAAATAGCAATGACTGACTACCCTGTTACTTTTAACTGTTCTTGACCTCAAATACAGTGAGAGGCTCTATAATAATTAATATGCAATATAGCCGCCAAAAATAAATTGTTCTCTGGTCAAAGTTTAAAAAAATTGTGTAGGCCTTATGGATACTACAAGTTTTAGTAACTAAATGATCCCAACAGGACTCTGGCAAGATTTATCTAAATGGTATCAGAACTCCTTTCAAATCCCCAACTAAATTCTGAAGCACAGATAATTACTATACAAGAGTAATACCCTCCATTTTTCTCTACCAGCACTGTTTCTGTTATACACTTCTTTTATCATGGAATATACTAGGTCATACATACAAGTTTTATTAGAGAACAACAGCTTGCCTTGTGAAATTAATAAAGGACATAGGTATTGCCTATAGATGCAAATGTGTAGGAGCTGTGGGGAGAAAGCCAAACTAAACCGTACTGATAAGGATAGGGCATATAAATAGCATACAGGTGTGGCAACACCAAATCCAGAGAAGGCAGAGAATCCAGACCCCAGTGTCGAGTAAAACTCAAAGCTGGAACAAACTGACTAACGTAAGAGTATCAGCAGTTAGTAAGGCACAGCCTAATAGGTGGCTTGTGGTAAATGGAATCAGTCAGTTGGTTTTACAGCAAGATTAAGAAATCCAGATTTTCTTTAGTTATAGGAGGTTGAAATAAAAGGGTTTATACTTTAGAAAGGTTATTACAGATACTGAATGGAAATATATTAGTAGACATATAATAAAACATGAAATAGGAAAACCAATTTAGAAAGTGGTCATAATAATTTAGGATAGAAAAACACCTACTGAGGTAGATACGGAGCAAGAACTGGTTGGAGATATTTTAGTAGAGAGGAGTGACAGGCTTATTTATAAACTCAACATTGGTAATGAAGGAAGAGTTCTCCCTGGTTCCAGATTTAGGCAACAATGTAAATAAATAAGTATCTCTTTAAAGTAACATTTTATAGACAGAACAAGTAATGACTGACTACTAAGTTTTCTTTTGAATGTATACAGTTTTAGAGGTATTTGCAAAAGTCTAAAGAAAAAGGCAAGTTGGTGAATGAAACCAGAAATATTGATAGTGATCCAGAAGTACAAACTAAAAAGCACCAAGCAGAAACCATGAACTACCATGTTTGGTAGTTTTTAGACTTGATATGCATGTGGCTCAAACTTGCCCCGTGCACATACATGTAGACAGACTGGGAGCCCACTCTGGGGAGATTTGCTGTAGTTAAGAGTTTACTGCACATTCTGATGCAGCTGACCTTCATAGTACATTCTAAGAGAGAAAAGAACAGAAGTATAGGCCTGGCACCAATAATCAAAATAATATATAAGATGGGTGTTGGTGGCACATACTTTTAATCCTAGCACTGGGAAGGTAGAGGCAAGCAGATCTCTGTGAGTTTCAGGACAACCAAGGCTACACAGAGAAAAAAAAAATGTCTTAAAAACCAAAAAAACCAAAACAAAACTCTAAGCTTCACGTGAAAAAGAACGTGCCAAGAACACTGAAGAGAATATGGAATGTGAGGAAAGTCAGAGAGTGGAGAGAGAATATAAGTGAGAAAAGTTCTCCAACATGAAAAGGACTGATTGGTGTATAAAGGTCAAAGGTAATCCTGATAGCAAGAAACAGACAAAATCCAGAACTTTAACTAAAGAAGGAAACTGATAGCATTTAGGGTATCTACTCACCCCGAAGAGAGCAAATAAAAGATGAAGTAACTGAAGAAAAAGACCCCTGAGAGAATATGTATGATTCTTTCATGGTCCATTTCTGACACAGATGTATGTTTTACCAAAAATTACTACTGAATTCCTTTATCTTATCCATTTTTTTTAAAGCCTCAACTTCAAATGTTAAATACCCCACCTATGGTTATATCAACATTTCCAGCATAAACAGAACAAAGTCTCCAGTGTCCCCCTCTCCACATGCTATACCGCTTCACCCTAGTACAGGTCATTTACCCTCGCAAGATCCTCTATTTCAGAACTGAAGTTTGTCTCTCCTTCCATCATTTCTTCTTCTTCTAATGTTCGCTCATCATCAAAATCATGAACCAGCATGTCAGCTGATGGATCAAATTCATGGTCCTCTGATGTTGCTGAGCCTCCTAGTAAAGAACATTTCCAGACATATGGTAAGCCAGATTCAGTAAATCTTACCAGTGTTATTTTAGTATATATGCAGTTTATTTGGATGTATGACAAAAAGGACCAGAAAAAAGATAGACACAGTAAACATGTTTCTTGCTTTAAAACATTATCTTTACTCATCATGCTATAAAGAAAAATAAAAGCTGTATCAAGTAAGAATGGTCTTTTGTGTGGAGGAAAAATCAAAACAAAACAATGTTTTAATCACCAGATTAATGTTTGAGTTTCTCTGGTCCCAGAAAATACAATCATCTATCACAGAATCACCTTTCGGTCACTGGCAGGCTGCATGTATTACGGTGGCCAGGCCACAGTCTCGGTATGTGGCAGGCTCGTAGAGATGTGCTCCAATACTTGCACAACCACCTGAGTTTTTCAGAATGTTGCTGTTAAGCAACATCTGTCTGTCTAGTGAAAATACACGTTATATCACAGCAGTATCTTAAAAATATTTTAATATTTGAGTAGTTATCTTGAACTTATGCAGTTGATTTTGATCTGAAATAACTCGGAGTAAAATGTATTAAGACGATATATAAAATATTTATCAAAGGTAGTTCAAATAACTCAAAGGAACTGTATATCCTAACCAATATTTAGCCTGGCTTGGGGGTAATGCCTGGGTTACCCTCAAATAGACAAGAGAAGCTGGGAATATGGGTGTTCTGTAGACGTTTCCCACATTTTAAATTCTGTCAACCAAGACTTCAGTCTGGAAAAGCACTGCTTGCTTATAAAAAAGTGAGTCATGCTAAGGGCTGCATTAATAGACAGGCCAGCATCCTTGTCTCACTCTATTTAAGAGAATCATTAAGAATAAAGAAACCAGGGCATTCCAATGGATCCGAGTCTTTTAGTCAAATCTCTCCTTTTTTAAAGAACCATTTCTTTTACTATGTGCCAAATAATATGCACAATTATTTGACAAACATCTCAGAACTCAAGCCGTGGTACAAGGTAAGTATTTTCACCCCCACTTCAAGGGAGAGGGGGGAGAAAGAGGCAAGGCTTAAGGAATGTACGCAGCTCTTCTAAATACAGGACCAGCAGTGACAGCTAAGATGGAACTGAGTCCTAGCTATAACTTCAACTACTGTGCTCCAAACTTCCCCTAAGTCCTCTACATATCTTGTCTCAAAAAACACTTAAGGAGCACCTAAGTTTACTAACATGTGTGACCTGTATACCCTGACAGGAGGAAAAACATCTGGCAGACACAATGCTTTTTAAATATAAAATAAGTATAAATGCTATTCAATTTTATTTTATACTAGATTTTAATGAAAATGAGTTATTAGTCATTATGCAAGTTTCAGAAGGGTTTGTATAAAGAATGGAAAAGCATCCTGTCTTAATTTCTTGTAAGAGACTACCTTAATTTCACTGGTATTCTAGCAGTTAAACTACTGGACAGGAGAGTTCACATAAGAGCAGGACTGAAGGACCATTAACAGGAATTTTGGTCTTATCATCTTTTCTTTCACTTTCCTGAAACTTTTCTTCTGACATATAGTAATCAACAATGAAGTATTTCACAGAGCAAGCTACACTTATATTCACCCTTGCAGACCAAAAGACTCTTTAAAAAAAAAAAAAAACAAAACAAAAAGCAAAGCTTTATTATTAGAGCTGGCAAGATGGCTTAATGATTTTTGCTTTTGTGGAGCACCTGGGTTCAGTTTCTAGCAACCACCTTAACTCAAGTTCTAGAGGATTCTTCCTAAACCTAAGCATAATATAACTCTCATTGAGTATAGATATTGCCAGAAATCATTACAACTCTCTAGAACACAGAACCAAATCAAGTACCTACCTCAACTCCATCTTTTGTCTGTCATCATGTGACAGGTCCACCTGAAGGCGCATCACTTCCCTCCCTCTCTATACTAAATACTGAAATGTAACTGAGCTTCTCTTTTTATTCCAACTTTTTTCCCAGATAAATACCACATATAAACTTGCAATTTTAACGATTTTTTTTGCCTTAAGTTGATGTTTGTGGGTATGAGTTCTTACTACTTTATTTGTATGCAGCAACTAAACATCCTTTTATCATCTGCCAGATGCTTGAAGGATGCCTTTTGCTTCGTACAAGTATTTTGCTATGGAGTTAAGATAAATCACTACTTTGTCATCTACTTTTGGACTACTAAAAAGTTATCTTTTCAAAGGCACAGAGAGAACTTTAGGGTAGTGTATCATGTTTACCTATTTAATCACTTAAAAAACAAAAAACAACCCATCTCCTCCTATAGCTCTTACACACAAGAATTTTGTACTGTGTTTGCATGTTGCCACTTACTAAGCCTACAGACAAGTCATTTCACACGGTCATGTAACTATGACAGCTAGCACTGACCTCTAGGGACAGAGACCAGGAAGAGCAGGACAGACTTGGAGAATTAAACATGTTCCTCCCTGTGAGGGAGGCATCGATCCTTAATCCTATCAACTCCAGTAACTCTTTGCAATTGTGCATAGCAACAAATGTTCTTCCTGTTAAGTCCTGGTCTCTATAAACTTATTGATGAATACCTTGAAAAGAAAACTCTAAAGACTAGTGAATCTAAGTATTACATAGACACTAGGAACCAGTAAATTTTATTTCTGAGGTTTTGAAAGAAAAAAATATAGTGGAAATATCTCAATATCCCACAACCAACATAGTGATAACACTTTTCTGACCTCAGATTACTCCTAATTCCTACCATCCTGGACTCATTTACAAACCACAAAGTTAAAATAAAAAAGTCACAAAGACCAATATACTTTACTCTTGCATACAAACAAAGAAAGAAATTTTTAGCTGAAATAAAGATAAGGTCAAATGTAAAGTGAACACTCAAATTATTTAAATTAAGTTCAACCTCCAGAACATAACAATTTATGTTCATGGAAAGCATCCTGGTTTATTAAAAAGGACTATTCATGTTAAGCACATAAAAGTTTTCTAAAAATTACAATACAAATGTCAATTGCTTCAATATTCAAAATTCAGCAACGTGATGCTATGTTTTTGCTAAATATTCAATATGTGAAATGTTTTCAAACAAAACACACCTCAGAGGACTCCAATCTGAGGAATACAATAATGTGTTCAGTATTGAAAGGAATATAAAAATCCTAGAGAAACAGTTAAGAGTATATATAGAGCCTACCATACTCAGATCTAAAAGCAAATCTGTATGTTTACAATACAACTCCTGCTGAACGGCTGGCTAAGTTTACTATTCCCCTCATTGGTAGATATGTGAAGTTTTTCTCAAATAAAATCTTCTGAGTATCTTTAAGGTAACTCCTTTTCAAAAGTATTATTTCATATACTTTCAATTAAATAGCAAGGTTAAACTGTAAGGAACACACACACAGCACCTGAGTAGTGGAAGGGAGGGTGAGGAGCGAGGGCAGGGGAATGAGAGCCCAAGCAGGAAGGAGGGCGGACTCGGCAGCCTCACCTGTACTTTCATGGGCAGCCAAACATTTCATCCATTTCTTTTTCCCCAGAAAAAAAAAAGAAGCATTCAGAAGAAAAGCAAGTCAGATAGTAGTCTAGCTCCTCTAGCCTTTATGTTAATAGGACAAATGTTAGTCAAACAGGACTATAAAAACACATAAAAAATACTTACCTGGACTTGAAGACTCAACAGATGGCTGAAGGGAAAAGAAAACAAATTAGCCTTTTTTTGTAGTATACCTTCATAAACATTGTAAGAACTACTCTAATGACACCAAAACAACATTCAATTTTAATGTCTAACAGAAACTAAAATTTTTCCCCTTCCATTATGCTTAAACCTGAAAGAAAAACCTGAAACATTCTTGATTTAGAAGCAAAAGTAGTAATATAGAATTAATTCACACTTTAAAAGCAAATACAGTTCTCAAAAACATAGGAGAATTAACAGGTATGATTTTAGATCTTAAAATCTTTAGAAATAGGTGTTCTCCTATTTATACTGAAATAATTATACACGAGTTTGGGTCTCTAAAGCTTAAAAAAAAAATGGGAAACAGGAGTTAGAAAACTCCACTTCCCTACCACCATGGTACTAGGGACCGAACTCAGAGCTTCAGATATGTACATGCTAGGCAAGTGTTCTACCAACAACTATGTCCCCACCTCAGCCTCTAGTGAGATAAGGTCTTTCTGAAGTCCAGGCTGGAACTGATCTCAGCGTCCCAAGTGCAGAGCTTACAGGTGTGCAGCAGCACTAACCACACCATCACTGTGCTGCTCACTCAGTAACAGAACCATAAGTGGAAAAATATGAAGATAAAATTGGTAACAACTACTTTTACTAATTGCCATTGGACAGTGTGGCTATTTTATCTCAATTTAGCTAACTTACAATTATAAACAAATCATCTTTAAACATGGAATTCCTTCTAAACAAATCCAGTAACATGGGAGAATTTAGAGCCATGTCTGGACGTTGTGAGCAGGCAGAAATCACTGGCAAAGCATGGAGCATGTTATACAAAGTTACTTCTACTAAACACACAAGGGCCAAGAGCAAGGCAATACGCAAATGGAGAAAATGTTCAGTTTTCAAGGCCAGGGATTTAGACAGATCTGTGTAAGGTATTTTAACTCCATTTTGAAAGCTGCCTACGTCACGTTACTGTCGTAAGTGCATAATTCCAGATTCCAGTAGTGATCTATGGTGGCTTCTTTTGAGGCAAACTTTTGCAAAAGTCCAATTTTTTTTGCCTCCAAATTTCTGCAAAAGAATACTTCATCCCCTCAGCATGTTTTTTTTCTAACATCATCCTCAAACAAACCCTAAAACTGTAGGCAGTATTATGCATTTCCTAATAATAATATCATTATTTAAAAGTTACCATGCCAGAACAGTTACTAATGTTGGGAAGCTGGAGAGTTACTAGTGTTGGGAAGCTGGAGAGCAGGCTGCTCCAAAAAGAATACTATAACCATAAAAGGGCAGAGTCACACAATTCTGACATAAAACGGGTATACACACCACACAAATTACCCAGCAAATAAACATTTTAAAATCTTTATCCCAACTATAAAGCCTAACCTTTGGACAATTACACAGTTTAATGACTTCATTTGGCACCAAGTTGATCAGTACCAAAGAAAGGTCTCATATTCCTTTCCCTTTTTAAATAAATGTATGAAAAAAATAATATATGGTACAAACATCCACAATTTCTTATGGATTAGGATTCAAAGAGAAACCTCCAGAACATTTTTTAAAAGCATTTCAATAATGTTTTACAGTTTTCTGATCAAAAAAAAAAAATCTTTCTGAAATCAAGTGTAGTAGCATACCTTTAATCCTAGCACTCTGGAGGAAGAGCTTGGTGAGTCTGAGACCAGTCTGGTCTACATAGACTTCCAGGCCAGCCAGAAATATACAGTAAGACCTGTCTGGAGGTGGGGTGGGGGGGAGGAGGGGGGGAATATTTCACACATCTTCTGCCTAACAGTAATACTACTGGACAGAAAAAGGTTTAATGGCATTAGTTATTATCAATAATGAAACACTGAATATTGTTCAGTTTATAAGAAACCTCTCACCAACAGTAACAATACCATACTGATAAATATTGTCAGCAAACAGTTGCCAGCTTGAAAGACTCAATACTCTCTATTCCTTAGGGGCCTATGTCTAGAGGACTAGCACCACTGTTGAATAGAGGGGGCTCCACTGAACACATTTATTATTAATGTTTAAAGAGAGCTGATATTGTCAGACATACTGGGCTTGTTGTAGCATTCACAAACTGGAGAGGGACAGGACATGCTAAGTGTCTATACATTTTAGTACTTTATGTTGCAAATAAAATTTTTATTAGTTCAGGAGGGAAGGGTAAGATTAGTTTATTGTAACTTAACTGCATCATTACCTGCTGATAACAAGCATTTTAAAAGTTCTTACTGTGAACTTTTACTCAAATGACAAAAATAGATTACCTTTTGAGATGAACTTGAGTTTAGTATCACAATACATGGGTTTCAATATAGAATGAGAACATTTTTATAACATGAAAGAGAAGAGCAGAATTTACACTCATAGTGCTACACATTCTCAAATGGATTTACTTTATTTTAATCATAAATGTGGCATCAGCACCTCCTCTGTCCGCTCATTTCATACAATAGTAAACTTGGGCCATGTACTGAAAAAGACAAAGGTTCCATGGTGGCAATGAAGGCAGAGCCGAGGAGGCTTATCTCTCAAGATCCCTCTATATCTCACGCCTCTAAGACAAGACAAACCTCTTTGTTCTCTTTTCTTTCCTAGTTACTTTCTATTTCTAAAATCTTTTTACCAGCTCAAAGCATGTTTAAAATATAAAAACAAATTGGTACTTATCTTGCTTAACAGTTATGTTTCTTTAGGAACTAGTATCCTTATTTAACCATCTTCTCCAAGACAGGCTAGATCACTTAGCTTTTAATATTTACAAAGAAACTATGAGCATAAGCAAAAAGAATTAGAGGATTAAAATGTCCTTAAAATAGACTTGAATGTTATTATTGCAAAAAATTAAGAATGAGTGTAACCATTCAAGGTATCTTTTACCAACTTCCACAGAGCCTACCATTATATCTATATGCGTATATCGAGATATGTGTTCATGCATGTTTGTGTGTATATTACTTATTACCCTAGCTTTTTCAAAGCAAAGAGTTGGGTAAAATTTTTAAATTCATTATTTACATAGTTTAAAAATGACACACAGCTCTTCCAAGCAACAGAACACCATGAGTTTGTAATGAAATGATGCAACAGATTATGAGTTTGGGATAAAAGAGAGAAAATACTAAAAAAAAATGGGAGTTTAATAAAATCAATAGTAACAGCTACATTCAGGGACTGAGTCAAGAAGCAGATATTGCTTAATTTTAAATTGTTTTCATGTATTACTCACTCCTTTTAAAAAGAAAATGACTGTTTTGTGGAATTCTACGTCTTTTAAAATCTTTTTTAAAACTAGTACTTTTAACTACTTGTTAATTATAATTTATAAAGTTAATCTTTTTGGTAATATATGTTTATTAAGATAGAAAGCATTAACACTAGAAAGAGGACATCAAAGGTAATAACAGGCTGAAATGAAAGCAGGAACTCTGCTACACTGTTCATGCCTCCCCACTCCACAACTGTGCAGTGTTTACTGATGAGGTCGCTGTTCTAACCTCAGGGCTTCAGCCATGTTCAGTTCTTTTTTTTTTTTTTGTAATTCTCTAAAACAGAAAACTCTGATTTGTGAGAGTCAAGACCAAACCTAGAAAAGTGACTAAATAGAATATTACTATTATTTCTACACGATCATGTTCAAAGATTCACTGTATTTTCAATGTAAAAAACAAACAAACAAAAAAACCCTTAGTGACTTTGCCCCCAAAACAATTCTATTACCATTTCTTTAAGTGTTGCCACCACTTTCTTAGGAAGGTTGTTGACAGATTCATAAAGGATGGAGGGACAAGCTAAGAGGGAGTGGGGGCATCCTACTCCAGGATGCACATCACAGGGTCAAAAGCTTTCCATTCCACTGTCCTCCATACAGATGTTTGTCACTTAAATTTGTCTTTCCTCTCAAGAATATCATTCCTCTGCAAACCACTTGAAGGTGATCTGCAAAGTTAAGAATAGTATTATGCAAGATAAGCACCAGGAACCCAGAAGTCTGGGTTTGGAACTTGACTGTGCTACACAGAGAACAAGTGTATAAACACTGAATCCATTTCATTTTCTCTATAGGAAAAAGCCTTACATTTCTTTAAGTGCCTTTAAAACCTAGGCTTACTTTCATTTTGCACCACTCAAAGGGTGGGTTAAGTTTAATATTGTTTTATGACTTGATTTTTCAAATTTATGACGACAGGAAAAGGCTATGCTAGCTGGCATGAAGTAACTGTGTGGTGCTTCTTTAGAAACACACACACACACACACACACACACACACACACTTTTAAAAGTTATACAGAAAATCCCAAGCAATGGTTAAGTCACAATGAATTCTGAAGCCACGCGCTAATCTTTTGAAACCATACCATGCTTGATCTGAACATCAAACAAGAAATTTTTATAAAGACATACTTATCTTCATTAGCAGTGTTTGCATCTAAATTATATGGGAAATTGATTAGTTCACCAACATTACCTTAAATTAACTCACTTCTTTCATTTCTCCCACCTAGGTTATTAACAAGTGTGTTGGCTCTTAGTCCCACCAAATTAAGTGTTTTAAGACTCAGGCACTAGAGTTCCTATTGTGGATAGCTTTGAGGAACAAATAATAAACAAAGAAAATGAAACTAACTCAACACGACTATACACAAATGTATACAGTTTTAATTCATTACTATGAAAGAGGGGAAACCCTGAAGAGAAGAACTCAATTTAATTCCTTAAAAACACACAAACCAAAATCCAAGTAAACTCAAATAATGCTAAGCAAGGAATAAGGGTTGTGTGTGTGTGTGTGTGTGTGTGTGTGTGTGCCAGAGAGAGAGAGAGAGAGAGAGAGAGAGAGAGAGAGAGAGAGAGAGAGAAAGCTGGATGGATATGATAGTAAGTAAATGCATTATTGTTAAAAAACATGTACTTTAAGCTAATACATTAAGGACGTCCATTTAAATATTTTGTTAGCGATGTGAGGTTCAGGTGAAAAATTGATCTTAAGTTGTACTGTGGCTTTTTTCTTTCGTTTGGAATCCATGTATGTTTATATACTCTGAAATTTAAATGACAAAATTCTTTGTTCCCAAAGGTCCCTGCACCACTCCTTAAAAAGCCCTAAGGATCAACTATTTCTTCCCCTTATTTTTTTTCCTCCTCACTGACATTGTAAAACTGTGACTACTCTGTAATTTCCTCCCTTTTGGTACAACTAGGAGAGCCTCCTTCAGTAACTTTACAGTATGTAATCTTAAGGGATAATACATACTGAGAAATATTACCAAAAGGAACTACGAAGGGGAACATGTACTAACAATTCTGTGCACAATAAATTCATTTAATGTTACCACAACTGAAGAACCACTAAATATATACTTCCTATATAAGTTCACAAAGATGACCAGATCTGTGTAAGAAAGAACTGCTACCTACTCCAGTCATATTTAATGCCAGTTATAGTTCACAAATCAAGTATCTTTTAGAAAATAGTCTCAGGATCATTCTCTGAAGTGGGGGAGAACAACATAATATGAGTGGAATACTTAAGATTTGGTCTGAAGCCCTGCTTCTTTAGTAAGCATCAAGCCCCCCTACATTTACCAAATAAATGGACACTGGCCCAGCTTCTCTTAATCAAAAGCACAATAGTTCAGAATGCAAAATGTTTACTGCATACATCATAATAACCCCACAAACAGTCTATACAGAGGTAAAACATTTTTAACTAATCATCTCGTCAACAATTTTTTTTTCAAAATTACTGTTCTAAAAAAAAAACAAAACCTCAATTATTTAAAAAACTGAGACAAGGAAAATTATAAATTTATTCTTCACCTATTTTAGGATATTTTTGTTGACACATAGAGTTCCTTCACTTCTCTAAGTTTAGGAGACCCTTGGGGTCTATCCTACAGAGCTGAAGCAAGGGGCAACCTATAAGCAATTTAAGAATATAAAATATATACCAGATCATTAAGCAATACAATGAAAACGAAAGTCAAGTCCCTAAAATTGAGCCATCCAGGTGTTCCTGCCAGTCCCAAGTATTCCCTCTCCACAGGATAGATACCACCTAAGAGGAGCAGCCACACTAGAAACCAACAAGTGGCGTCCCCACCCCACAGTAATGCCGCCCCCTTTCATTTCTAGAACAAAACAATGCATGCTGGCACTCATTTTTTGGTGACGTTTCTTTAGGTTTCAGTACTTTTGTATCAATAACTTGCTGTAGAGCATGACTGCGCAAACAACATAGACTTGAGGCCACAGAACAGCAGCGTAGCAACTACTGCATATATCCAGTGGATTCTCAGCAAAGGAGGGTCCAGTGAAGGTTAGCTGATAAACTGCCTGAAAATCCAGCTATAGACACTACTTCCTCCTGTAGCACAGGAGTCAGATCTCACAAGCACGGAAGCCCACCAGGAAAGGCTGCTGGATCACACCCAGGCACATTTAAGTGACGTCAAAGTAATGTGTTCCCTACTCATGTCCCGCAATTCTTTAAAACTACGAATGGGGGCGGGGGACAACAAAAAATACACCTACTGCACTTTAATCTCTAAATAACATTAAGTCTTCTCGATACAGGCAGCAAACAGTCCTGCTACCATAAAATCTCTTCGTACTTTAATAGCAAAACAACAACAAAAATCAAAGGTCATTCTAAAACAGAACAAGTTAACACACTAAAGCCTACTCCAGGAAGCTTGACTGGTACAAGAAGGCATCAACTTATGCTTCTGTACTCCAAGGCTTAAGGATATTATATATAAACAAAAGTAGCCACTATCTACTTCATTTAGCAAATGAAGGAGCTAAAAACTGAGAGCTAAGTGGTAAATAAAATCAAACACTTCCTCAATCTATTTTTGGGTGCCCTTGACAGAAAAACATCAAGATGTTTAGCTATCCTATTGCTTTATTAATCAAGTATTTACACAATTTGCCTTAAGAGAGATCCAAAAAAGTCCAAATATAACAATACGAACTCAGAGGCAATAAATAGTAACGAAATTCACCGATGAAAAAATTGAACAAACCACAGAACCAATGGCTTAAAACCAGACACAATATTAAAATTTCCTACAGCACATTCTAAGATCTAATTACACCTAAAGCAACTTGCTTGCCTACCAATCCGAGGGCGCTAACCAAGGGAACTTGTTTACTAGGAAATGAAGCTAAGGCTGGGGAGGGATGTGGCTCGGTGGTAGAGCTCTTGCTGGCTTATCTGCCTTGCACAAGAACCCTGGGTTCTATCCTACAGCAGAGGGAAGAGAAACAAGAAAAGTTTCTCTAAGAAAAGCAAAATAAAAGGTAAATAATTACAGGCACCTTTGGTTTGCAAGTTTTTAGCCTAGTCGGCTCAGGAGCTATAGCGTGGAAAAGAAACTTGGAGGTTCTGCCAGGGGGAAGGGCTCCAAGTTTGAAGCAGGATAGGGCCTACTGGGTTAATGTCTCTTGCTCACCTATCCACTATCAGGAAAATTACTAAATTAATCAAAGGTGTGTCAACCTGCTCTTCCCGCCCCCCCCACCCCCCACGTAGACTGCAGGTCTGCAGTCGCGGGCGTGGTGACGCGGGCTGGCGGGAGCAGCGACTTCTGGGCTCGCGGGAAGAAAGTTCGCGGGAGCAGGCAGAGGGGAGTCCGCGGGCCGCGCGGGCCGGCCGGCTAAGTTGCGCCGTGGGCGGCTTCCGGACGGGCGCCCTCGCCTGCTCCTCTCGCAGCAGCCGCCTCCCAACTGCCTCAAGTCCGACGGCGCCTCTGCGCCCAACTAAGTTTCGTGGAGCCAAGCCGAGCGGCCCGGCCGGACAACAGGTGGGCAGCGGGGCCGCAGGCCCGGCCCGGGCAGGCCCGCGCCTCCCGCCCGCAGCTCTCCACTGAGGCCCCACCGGGGAGGGGCGCTCGTTCTTACCTCCGCCATGTTGGCCGCGCCACCGGGTCACATCGCCGCGGCGGGTCGCGGCCAGAACCCGGATGTGCGCCTAGGCCGCGGGGCTCCCGCTGCCTTCTCCGCCGCCGCTTCGGCGGGAACGCGCAGGAGCCGCCCGAGCGCGCCACCACACCCCGCTCCGCCCCCTCGCGGCGCCCCGCTCGGCGGGACGGGAGGGGAGAGGCCGGCGGGCGCGCGCGGAGTACGGAGCGCGCGATCCCGCGGCCGCCGTCCCCGGGGAGCGCGCGAGGGGCGGGCCTGGGCGGGCGAGGTCCGGAGAGGCCCCCTCCGAGAACTCAGGATGCTGGAGAAACTACCTCCAATTCTACCGGTCGGTCACTTCTGAAGTGCTTTTGCCAGAAAAAGAGATGTTGCCCGGACGCGACAGCAACACGAAGCGCGCACTGACAAATACTTCCCCTAGTGATTCCCAGCAAGAAAACTCTAATTTCCCCAAATCGACACAGTGCAAAGATGAAAAGCAGAGAACGTTACGTGTTCCTCACTTTTCGTGATGCCAGTAGCAACACAGCTCTGCAATGGATGAATTTTTGCACAACTACACAAAACTTTCAAATGTAAAGTAATGCTCTTCTATGGATATGTCTACATGACTGCATGGAGACAGAACTTACATATTTGCAATGCCTAAAATACTTGCAAGTAGAAAGTTTGTTTTAATGCACTCCTAACTGGCCTTGAGGTCCATACGGATAATGTCCAGGGCCAATGATCTATACAGTTTCCTAAAGTAGATAATTTAGGCAGATATTAAAATGGGCAGTAAGTTTAAAAGTCTTTTTTTTTTTTAAAGGCCAGCGTTTTTTCAGACATAATTAAGGATTCTTAATGCAATTTCAAAAATGACTACCAGAAATCAGTCATTACCTCTAAGGAATATACCACGGTTAAAAATACATTGCACAAATGTGTACACACAACTTTCTTAAACATTATACTTATAATGCAATATGGGAGAATGCTGATTTCTGAAATTATTTCTATTTCCTTAAAATTCTAAAGTCCATTAAGCCTTTTCCCATTTCTAAACAGTGAGCATGAACCTGAAAGTCTTAAGCCCAATAACAATTTGTGCATGAACAAACTGCATGTACAGGTCTATGAAGTAGCTGCTAAGTGAAAGGACATTACCTTGTAATTTGACAGGAAAAGAATCCAGAGACAGTCTGTAAACCAATTAAACATAAACATCTGATGCACATTTTCTACTGAAAGAAAAGCAAGGGAAAGAAGAGAAAGGAAAACTTTAAGGTTCCCAAATCTACAAACAATTCTTACCATTAACTGCACTGTTTATAGTATTTTCACTTTATTTTAAAGATTATTATATAAGCTACCTCCCCCCACAAATTCTTGGAGGGAAATAAATATTTTAGCACAGATACAGTCTTATTAAGTTAAGGCACTACCTTGGTCTTTTTAAAATGTCAGTTCTTATCCAAATAGTTCTCGCTGGATGAAAAAAAAAAAAAAACTGAAGACAAAAAACAATGTATGTGGGTACAAGTAAAAATAATAAAGGGGTCAGAGGTAGCTATACCAGGGGGATGAATGAGGACTTTGCACTAAGATATGCACGGTTAATATATGTGGATTTTTGCTGGCCACTGAAGGGAAAACTGGAGTATTGGTGAATTTTAATATTACAGTATAACTGGCTTTAGTCTATTCAATCTTTGATTCTTCAGTGAAAACATCAACAAAAATTTCAACTAAGGTAAAGAGCAGCCTCAAGATTCCCTAAGCTATTTACTGAGTGAGCCCTCAATCAGTAAACTGGGCACTTACTGTTAAATGCCTTAAAGTTGATTGATATTTCCAATCAATATTATTACCTTTAAATGCATTATCCTTTGTAGGGGAAAATTCCCTCTATATATTCCCTCTCAGAAAAATAAAGTGTACTGGGGTGTTTCCTAGACATTCTAGAGATGAGGAGAAATAGCTTTAATCCTGTAGGTCAGACAAAACACATTAATATTGAGCTCAGTATGCTTGCATTTCATTCTCTCCACAATCCCATTGTTCAGAGTCTAAGAAGCCACCTTCAGAAAAGCTATGTCCTTCTGGAAACCTTTCCTTACCCCTTTGGTATATGTAACAATTCCCTATCTTTGTTAAGTAGGGCCTGTAGTCCTCAGTCAGTTAAGATCTGTCAGGAAGTTCTACCGCCAAGCTTTTCTGCCTGTGTTTGCACACTTCCAGAGACTCACTTTACCTCTTCAAGAGGCTACCTACTCTTTTCAAAAACAGTCCAAATGCTTGGCTCATTCTTCCCTGCCTTAAAAGCTAAGCGTTACTTCTTCCTGGCTTTCACCAATCACTCCTAGTTCTTCAGCACTCTGAATAAATCAGACATTCTCTTTGTACTCAAATGTAAACAGTCAAAATTTCTACTTGGGCTCACAAAAAAGGAAACAAAACAAACAAAAAAACATGTATCTGAAAGCAGGACCTGGCATATGAAAAACTCACCAATAACCTGATTGAAATCATTAAAAATCATGGAAATCATTTATTAATGTGACATCCAATGTAGTTAATTCTGTTAGAGTTCTATATTAAAATGTTTAAGTTAACTAAAAAAAAAAATGTAGCTAATTCCAACTTTTATGCAAGGTTTTTGGTTTCTAAAAACAAAGGAAAAAAGAATACTAAATTAGGCCTAAATAAACCTAAGAAGCCTCCTTATTTTGAGGAAAATTACTATTAATTATTTTACCATATTAAGCTACTCACAACTCTTCTCTCTCGTAATGTATTTTTTATGGCAATTACTAAATTCTCAATGCAAACATAAAAGGAGAGCTTGGGGTCTAACTCGGTGGTAAAATACTTGCCTAGCATATGAGGCCCTGGGTCCAAGCTCCAACACTATAAAAAAAAAGTTATTAAACAGCCTTATAGTAGCTATGAGACACATATGTATGACAGTGCATGTATGTGTGCATGCATGATGCACACACTGCATGCACTCACAAACACACACATTCTCCAGAGATATCCAGTTGCTAACAAATATACTTAGGATCACAATAAGACTTCAATTAGTACTTCAACCAACAAAAACTCCCTTGACAACTTACATTTGCCTAAGATATACAACCTTTTATTCAGCACCAACAGCTGATTCAAAAACCAGTGATATGTTTGCGCTATACAGGCCTATCCATGCAACTTCAAGGGTATCTCTCAAAGTACATCAAGAAATACATGTAACTTTTCTAAGTCCACAAGTCCTCCTTGGACTTATTTTCTGAACTACTTCCTAAAACTCTTAAGAAATACAGCCTACACTGTATTTATGAAGACAAAATACCTAAAATCGTATTCTTCTTCAATGACATTTCAATTTTATCTTGACTTTACTGGGCAGACTACTGGTCGCAAAGCACAGCAGCACATTACATATGGAGGCTCCACAACCAAGCAACAGAAATGATCTTTTTTTGTTAGTTCTTTTATTAATGCCATCCTAAAACACATAAAGTTGGGTCTTCAAAGAACAGTTTGGGTTCCTTTCATAACTTTTTCATACCATTTCATCCAGTGGCCTCATTTTATCAATATTTGCAAACTTGTTATAAATCTTAACGTTGCTGATGTTACTTTTATATCACCCAAAGTCTTGAAAGTCCTTTAGCACGCCTACAGCACCAGAACAGACAATAATCGTGTCTTTCTTACAGGAGGGAGTTTGCTTTTACCCTCCCTTCATCTCCAATCGTGCCCTTGCCTACCAGCATTACATCCGTCTTGTCTGCATTGAGCCTCAACCAGTTGGTTCTTAACCACGTCCGAAACTCAGCCAGGCACTGGGAGAATCGAGCCACCACACCATCTGGATTAAAGGAAAGAAAGCCTCAGTAGCGACGAGACAGAAAGTTACCTCAAGCTCACTCAGTCTCACATTTTCAAAAGATATCTGAGAACCAGGTCAACCGCCCCGTGGAAACTCCAGCAAAAAAGAAACAAAAATTGAGTGCTGCAATGTATAAGCAATGCTAAAGATTACAAAGCACCCAAGAATTACATTTCTGAATTTCACCCATGATTTGAGAAAAGTCTAATCAATTCCGGGTCATCTCAGTTAAGCGGCCTTGGAAACCTAGGTGATCTTAAAATTGCCTAAGGTCTTCTGCAAAAATTACAAAAATTGAGGTTTAATAGAAAAAAAAAATGAAGCCCTCCCCGGGAGTGGAGGTAGTGACTTGCCCAAGGTCACACAACATGCAAGGACCAGAGATGGGCACCAGGCCAGCAAACATCTACATTACAAGCTAAAAGAATAAGGCCACTCGCGGGAGGATAGGCACTGGGAGCGGCTGGTTCCCTGCAAAGCTTCTCTGAGTCTCTCGCCCCTTTAGCTCCCTCCGACAATGGCAGGATGACCCAGGTTGCGCCTATCACCTCAAGGGATGCTCTGCCAAGAGAGCCAACCTCAACTAGCTCGACTGCTGGAGAAACCAGGGGCACAGAGGTGGAGCCACGGGGGAGTGGCCAGGAAGCCACACCCCTGCCGTGGAGGGAGGGCCAACCGAAAAGGGCGGGAGCTGGCCTGCCCGCCCCGCAAACTCACTCCGCAGCGTAGTCCCGGCGCGCCGCGGAAGCAGCGAAGATTTGCACCACCGCCACCGCCGCCGCCGCCGCCGCCGCGAAGGCCGAAAGACCGGTCAGGGGCGGGGCGGAAGCTACGCATGCGCGCCAGATGGCAGCGCCTCCAAGCAGCCAGCCCTCCCGGTACACTCGGCAGCCCCGCCCCGGAAGTTAAGAGTCTTCCGGGCGGCGCTCTGCCGTGGGGGAGGGGAGGTGGGGAAAGGAGACGGCGAGCGCTTCTGGGGCCCTGGTTCCCGATCGAAGGATGGGTAAGATGGTTTGTGGAGGCTGCACTTACAGCCGCCGCCGCTGCCGCCGCCTCCGCTGCTGCCGCCGCCGCCTGGAGACGCCCCATCCATCCGCCTGCAGCCGGGAGACTCGCAGCCTGGGAGGGGCCTGGGGCATGGGCCGCCCGCCTCCTCGGAATCGTCGCCCGAGCTTCCTCCAGCTCCACCAACCCTCTACCCTCCCCTCCGCCTCCGCCCTCCTCCTCAACCTCGAGCGGCCAGCCAACCGCGCGGCCGCTTCTTGAGCCAGGCTCCGCGGTCGCCATGGCGCCCGGCAAACATTCCTGAGCTGCTGAGCGGGCAGTTGGTGTCCGGGCACCGCAGAACCGCTGGGGAAGGGGCGCCGAGCCCTAGTCTTAAGTCACCACCATGCACAGCTCTCCGACGAGCACCCGCAAGCAGGCCAACTTCGCCACGTAAGTTCCGCACTAGATCCGTGATCCATTCCTCTAGATCCCGGAGACAGACAGCCCTTCGGTTTGGAAAGGGGTTCCCAACGCATTCGATCCCGCGGAGCCTCCAGGCAGCTCCGGATCCTTTGGCTTAGTTCGGTCTGTGTAAAATTCCCACTGCCGCGCTCGACCTGGATTTGTCGAGGGCCACCCTGCCTATTTCTTCCAAGCGCTTTTGCTTGTATTCTTTCATTTGATCTTTCAGCCTCCAAGCTTTCTCGTTGTGTTCTGGTCCTTGGTCTCTGAGCAACCCAAGCTAATTTTAATATGTACGCCTGCAGAGGATTTTTTTTTTCATCTCCTTCTGCCAGCTTATCTTAAGACTCTTAACTGCTTACCACATGCTGCCAAACCAGGAGAAAGGCCCAAAGATATGTGGACTCATGTGGCATTGAACTTGGAAGTGGTTCCTTGAATTTTCATTAAAATATTCCCCATTTCATGCTGGTACATTCCAGTCGCGTTGCGGTCTTCCCAGACCAGCCACATCTTTGCTTCAATCCTCTGCTTAACTAATTCGCCTTTTGAACTTACTGAAAGTTCCAGAAGAGAACCTTGCATTTGCCCTTGAGCGTAGTGCTCAGCATTTCGGCCAGACTTCACTTCACCGAAAAAGCGCTGAGTTAGCTGTTGAGCTAACAAGGGTCAGTTGACACTTTAGTTGTTAACTAACCCATCACCAGCTTTGATCTAAATGACCACTTAAGTGAATTTTGAAATGTTTGTTAGCTAACGGGATACCACTCATTCTTCAGTCTTCACTAGGCTCCTGGCTAGTTTCTGCTGTTATTTTTAAGTATGAATGTCTGTCTGTATATTTAGATCTAGATTCTTTCTCCCCGTAGCCCTGGTTGATATGGATGAAACTAGTTTGAAAGTGCTGGGATTAAAGGCTTGGGCCACCTGGTCTGGCCTTCTTTTTCCAAAATAAATCTGTCCCCTTCCTAAATATATTTTGCAGAGGCAGGTGATTCACAACTTTTATTCAAGATCTCTCTCAAGAAAACAAAACTGAAGCAAATACACTTAGAAAGTGTGCTCAGAATTCATCCTCAGTGCTGTATTTTACTGCCCTTTTGTTTCCAATGCACACCCATTCCCAGGTGATTAAACTGCAACCCTTGCTCTTCCTCCGCTGTGCAGCAAGGGCCACTTCACTTCTCCAAGTTGCTGTGCTATCCAGGCCTGACAGTCATTTCTGCATGGAATGCCTGGCTGAATAGTCTGCTTGCCGACACCCTCCATGTGGTAGTCTGTTCAAAACCTCCTTAAGCTTTTCCCTTTCCCTTTGAGAAAGTGCTCCCATTCTTCCAAGCCCCCACAGGATCAGGCTTTGGATTCTGTCACTTGAGTATGACAGTATTACCCCGTGCACAAACACACACACACACACACACACACACACACACACACGAACACTATATTCCCATTTCCAACCCTGGTAATTTACTAGCCTTTGGGATAGTGTATGCCAGATAATGTCAGGCTTCAGGATTTGTGATAGATGTCTCCATGTATAAAATACTACTTTATTTTCCAGCGTCAACTTCACCTTTACGTTATGCTTCAAGTGTATCCCCATGAGTATATTACATCCTCTAGGTTTTTTTTCCTTGGTTTTTCAGTACAGGGTTTCTGGAACTCACTCTGTAAACCAGGCAGGCTCTAATTCACAGAGATCTTCCTGCCTCTGCCTCCAGGGTACTGGGATTGCAGGCATTCACCACCACCACCCAGCTCATATTATGTCCTCTTTTGTTTTGTGTACTACTGTAGACTTACCTAGAATAAAGAACATCTTTAATACACATTTATTAACTGAACAAATAAGTAGATACATACACATTTGTAACTTGCTGCTGGTTTTTCTTGCTCAGTTTCTGTTTTGCCTTTATGCAGATGTTAAAGTGAAACTAAAATTTATCCAAATTAAGGCAAAAATAATATAACACTTATTAATGCAAAACAAACATAAAACCAACCATGGTTTTCACTTCAAAGGGGATAAGAATGGTTCATTGTGTAGCTTAGTGTGAGTGATCCTGGCCCAGGAAAATGCATTAAAGTTTTCCCAAATACCAGGTTCCAGTGTGGTGACTGTCTCATGAGATTTTATAGTAATGACAAGTCATAAATCAAGGCACTTGGTGGGAATGGATGTTGGCAGGTTTCAGCAGAGTGGGGAACTTTCTCTGATAGCCCTTGGGTGCTATTTGATAACATTCTCAGGGCCTTTTGGTTGGTGGAAATCTGCCAATACGTTCCAAAGAATTTCACCTGGTAATCAAAAGGAGGCAAGAAAAGGCAATTGAGGGGCTAAAGGTAAGTAAATAAGATCGTAAACAGGCTCTGCTCCCGAAACATCCAACCTCTCTGTGATCCTTGAGGTTTAATCTGTTAATCAGTCTTTGTAGAATGTTCAGTGTACAGTGTGGCTTCTTTCCTGAAACATTAGTTTGCACTGTCATAGTAGCTGAAATTTGGGAATTTAAAAGATGGCATTTGTAATAGATGCATAGTCTTTAACCAAAGATAGGATAGGATTCCAGATGTGAGCTACCATAATTTTACCTGACTAAAACAAAGTTTCAAGCTTAGTTATTGCTTTAACTTTCTCTCTCTCTCTCTCTCTCTCTCTCTCTCTCTAGAATTTATCTCTAATTTTATTAAATATCTGTTGAAGAGTTTACCATTTTTTGCTTTCTTATTTTTTCCACGTTGCAATCTTCCTATTAGCTTCACAAACATACACTCTCCCATTGTTTTATTCCAATTCCTTACATATTCTCATCTTGTTTATTATTTGGGTATTCATCTATTTATTGTTATAAAGAGAGGTGGGTGTATAGCAAAGACCTGACAATGTGATTACCCTTCAGAATGAGCTGTACTAGAGAGAGCCTCACTGCTATTGAGCTGGCTGGGTGAATATGGGAAGGGGCATGACTGGGCCTTGAAGCAGGGAAACATTAGAAACTGTAGAACATCCTACATGGTCACAGCTTGATGGGACTTTGAAGGAGAGATGGAGAGAGTCTTCAACTTCAGAATCTCAGAAAGAAGAGATGGTGGCCATGTATAGCATACATAGCATGAGTCCTGAAGAAAGTAGCCCTCAAATCCCCAGGGCAGAGAGATTCTGGTTCCCACAGGTTTCCAGGGAGCTAGACAGGCCCATACCTAGGGAGCCAGGCAGGCCCATACCTAGACAGGCCTGCTGAGCTCCACTGTGAACTTAGAGACTATGAACTTAGCCTACAGACTCAAGGCCACAGGTCAGCAGGCTTTATTATTCTACTGTATCCTGAGAGAGAACTTGGGGGGGGGGGTACAGGGGAGGGGGTGCTTTGATGACAGCCCTAGCAGGAGCCTGTTAGTTCTTTGTCCTAACCCACAGACTGCTTGGAGGCCTACTTGAAGGAGAAGGGCAACAAGATCATCTGTTCTTGAGTGTTATCCATTGTTCCACTTAGAACCCCAAGCATATTCTTTTCAATTCATAGTTTTAACAGTTCCAAAATATCTGTCATATCTGAGTCTGGGTTTGTCTATTCACACTTAGTCTTGCCTTTCAAAATGCCTGACATTTTTGTTGTTGATGAGAGTGAGATGTATCATTGAATTTGTATGATTAGGAATTAAGCTATATTTACTCTATGCTAAAGGTGTTAAATGTTTAAGGTTTGGATGTCCTCTAGAATCCTCGTTTTGATAAGCTTTGTTTGGTTTGGTTTGGGGTTTGGGTTTTATGTTTACTATACAGACTTCCTAAATTTTGTGAACTTTGCAGTAGTTTTATACTCCTTTGTATTGCCAAAGCCCTACTGTTGTGTAAGATGTCCTGGGAAGAGACAGTTCTATAAAATGACTAGGTCTTAGTCTCCTACTGGGCTCTTGTCCCTGGAGTGTGATCTTCCTGCCTCCACTTCCCAAAGGCTGTAGTTACAAGTGTATACCACCAAACATGGAGATGTTCGTTCTCAGCATTTTTTCCTCATTTGGTAAGAGAATATGGCTAAGTGGAGCTGGAGTTAGGTTCCGTCCCTCCACCACCCCCAGTGTGTTAGGCCTTGGTAACAAGTTGTTTCAGCTCTGGTAAAATGGCATTCTGTAAGGATAGGTTCTTGCTAAGGAGAACAGGTTGCTTTGGGTATGCAAACCTTCCCTCCATCTGGTAAGTTTATAGAGAGAAGACGAAAGCATGCTGGCTCCTTACAGCCGTTCCCAGAATGTTTTATGTTTTAAGCTAGCCTCTGCTCATTCTTCAGTAATCAAACAATTGTCCTTTACATTTTCTGATCTCTCCTGATTGGATCAAGTGTGGGTTCTCTGGAAGCTATGGACTTTTTTTCTCTTGCATCTCCAATTGTTAGGGTACTTGTTTACCCTGTGATCTCAATTGTCTGATGGAACTGAAAAGTGGTAGTTTTCAGTTCAGTCTTTCTGTGAGATCAAAAATGATGACATTCAAGATCTTCACATGATGGAGTTGAAAACATGAGTAAACGTACTCATTCTTTAGTTCTTGTAACCTGTTGTCTTCATTGTTTTGAAAGAAGCCACCAGAGTCTACAATCAGTGGTTCAAATTCAGAAGGAATTAGGGAGTTGGGGAGGGTATTCCAAAGTACTTGCTTAGCATGTATGCAGTCTTGGTCATCGGCGTCACATAAACCAGGCATGGTGACTTGTAACAGGTGGGAGCAAAGCACAGGAAGCTTTGAAGTTCAAGATCATCCTCAGCTATATGGAAAGATTGAGACCACCCTGAACTGGAGATTCTGAAGTTTTAAAAAAGTTACAGAAACAAAACAAAACAAAAGACAAAGTCATACTTGCTGGGCATTGTGATGCATTCCTTTCGTCACAGCATTTGGAAGCCCAGCCTGGTCTGCCTAGCGAGTTCAAGGACAGCTAGAACCACACACAGAGACCTCGTCTCAAAAAAGGATAAATAAATAAATAAATAAATAAATAAAATGGCAAATTCGGTGTGTTCTCTTAATTTTCTTATTCTGGCCTTCACTAGTCACTTTGCATCTGTGGCTCTAACATCACCAAGCTCTTGGCATCCCTGCATTTACCTCACTAGTCACATAGCATCTTTACCCTTACCTTCTCCTGAAATTCACATTACTCTGTATTCTCAACTGCTAGCAGATAGCCCTACCAGGCAGTCACTAAAGGCAGTCTAGACATGTACACAGCATCGCCTTATTGCTTTAGAAGTAAAAGCTACTCACTCTAGATTTAGGGAAAGCCATGGATAAGTGGACATGTGCCTACAAACTATGCGATTAGCTTAGCATTTTGCTCACATGGCTTTCTATATGTATCTTGGAGTTTTAATAAGAATTTGTAATTGAATTCAATTTATAATTGAATTACAGAATAATAGATGTAAAGTCTTTGAACTTGTATCTTTCATTGCTATCAAATCCTATCTAATCAGTGTCAGTCATTTTAAGAGGAACCAAATTTGTGGACATGTTTGTTTACATTTATGTTATATATGAGAATATTTGAATCCTTTCTCAATAAATGCTTTTATTCTTTGAGAACTTGGTGCAGTGTATTTTGATGATACTCACTCCACCTCTTCCCCTTACCTACACCCGGTTCAACCCAAACCTCCCAAGACTCCCTGTTCCCCTCAACTTTATCCTTTTTTGTTGTTAATTTAGTAACCCATTCACTCTAGGTTGTACTGTCCATATACTTCTGGATGTGGGGCCAGGCACTAGATTATAGGTGATATGTTAGGAGCCACATGCTTAAAGCAAAACTGACCCTCCCTCCCCCCCCACAAATTCAATCAGCTGTCCATAGCATCTCAGCTAGAATGTTGACTATTTGCTCTTTTGCAGGCAGCTATTGCTGCTGTGAGTTCACAAGTGCAGCAGGCCTGTGCTGTCCAGATGACACTGTTTTGCTCCTGTTCACCCCTATCTCTCATTCTTACAGTCTTTGCACCTCCACCTGATGGTCTCTGAGCTTGGGGAGGGGGTGCAGTGCTCAGTCACTTACTCCCTGCTCTTGGGCCAGTTATGAGGTTCTGAGCTAACTGCCATCCATTACACAAGGAAGCATCTGATGAGGCCTGAGGGTTTCCCCCATCCTGGTTCAGGACTGGTTCTCCCCCTCACTGGCATCCTTTTAACCTTGAATCTTGGTTCAAAAACAATGGCCCTGGAAGGGCTAAGGTGCCTTCCTTTTTAGGAAGCAATCCCTTAAAAACATGATTAGTGAAAGGACATATTCTTACTGTAACTTCATTAAAACTGAGACTAGCGTTTTTTTCATTTAAAACTAAAAAGCTAAATATTGACTATCTTAAACACGAATTACCTGTTTATAAAAGGATTTTTAAAACAGAAGGTGGGGCTAGGGAGGTGGCTCAGAAGTTAAGAGCCCTTGTTAACTCCTGCAGCAGACCTGGGTTTACATGGTGGCTCACAATCACCCAGAACACCAGTTTCCAAGGATTTCATGCAATCTTGATCTCTCTTCTGACCTCTGTGGGGACAAGGCACATGAGGTACACACACACACACACACACACACACACATACACACAACATACATACACTTATCCCACTACTCGCAAAATAAACCTAAAGGAAGGAAGCTTTAAAAGAGAAGTGATGAAAAAAAAAAAAAAAAAAGAGAAGTGATGAGCCTGTGAGAAGGCTCAGAGGGTAAAGATCCTTGCTGTTAGACCTTATATCCGAGTTCATTCCCCATGACCCTAGATGATAGAAGAAGAGAATCTCTGGTAATTTGTCCTCTGACCTCCGCAGATAGGCCGTGGTGTGTGTGTGTGTGTGTGTTTTTAAATGAGGAAAGTTTCATCTTTGGGATACTCATTTGTTAATACACCCAAAGGTGAATATCAGCCTGCATTTCTGATGTTCCTGTGGATATGTGCCCGGCAGTTAGAGAAGTACAGTTTATTTCCTGAAGTTGTGGAGCATGGAGTGCCTGAGAGTCTCGTTTTCTCCAGGCAGGATGAAATCTTTTATCGTTCCACTGATGAAATGATCTGGTTTTCATTATCTTGGGGAAAAAAATCAATATAGTCAGTTTTGAATTTTTAGTTATTAGATTTCCAAGTCTCTTTTAATAGCATGTTATCCTTCCATAGATATGGTTCATATAGTTTTTATTTAATTTCTCACAGGACATTAAGTACTTATTTTATAATAAGATCATGGATGTTTTCCAAAATGGATAGATCTTGGATGAAAGCCAAAGCTTTAGTTAATTTTAGGAATTAGTGTCATTTGCTCATTTAATAGGCCAAATTTTATAGTTTAAAATAGTCATTGATTTAATTGAACTCCATGATCACCATGTAATTTAGCAAGAATACCCTGTCTTAGGGTTTCCATTGCTGAGAAGAGAAACCATGACCTAATAAGAGATTTAATTGGGGCTGGCTTACAGGTTCAAAGGTTCAGTCCATTATCATCATGGCAGTGTCTAGGCAGGCATGGTGCTGGAGTAGGAGCTGAGAGTTCTACATCTTGATCTGAAAGCATTCAAGAGAAGACTTACCTTTAGGCAGCTAGAAGGAGGTTCTCAAAGCCAACCCCCACTTCCTCCAACAAGGCCACACCTCTTAATAGTGCCACTCCCTGGGCCAACCGTATTCAAATGACTACATTCCACTCTCTGGCCTCCAGAGGCTTGTTCAAACACATAAGTCTATGGGGGCCATACCTAGGCATAGCATAATGCAAAATACATTTAGTCCAGTTTAAAAAGCTCCATAGTCTATAACAATCTCAACAAATGTTAAAAATCCAGCTCAAAGTCTCTTCTGAGATTCATGCAATCTCTGTAATCCCTTAAGAAGTTAAAATTAAAGAGCATTATCACATACCTCTACTGTCATACAGGATATACATTACCATTCCAAAATGTCATGGTGAGGAAATACTGGACCAAAGCAAGACAGAAAACCACCTGGGCAAACTCCAAACTCCGCGTCTCCAAGATCTCCAATTCCTCTCATCCTTGTTGATGGCTGTTGGATCTCGCATTCAGCAGCAACAAACTTGGTTCTCTTGTGCTGTTTTCGCTCAGTTAGCAGCTTTCCCTGGCAGGTACCCCACAACTCTGACATCTCTTAACATCTTGGGGTATCCAAGGCAACTTCAACTTTACAGCTTCTTGTTCCAGTGTTTGGGATCCACACATCCAGTTCTGCCATCTGTAGCACTCTGGTCGACTCCATTCCACTGCTGCTGCTGTTCTTGGTGGTCATCCCATGATATCGGCATCTCCAACACTCTGGGGTCTGCTACTGCAACTAGGCTTCACCCAAACCCTCTCATAGGCTCCCTTCATGGTGCCACACCTCAACTCCTTTGCATGATCCCTTCAGTCCTGGGCCATCAACCACAGCTGAGGCTGCACCTTCACCAATGGCCTTTCCTGGCCTCTCAAAACTGCTCTCCATGACCACTTTATGCCTTCAAAACCAGTATTACCTGAGTGATTCTCACACATTACCAAGTCCAGCTATAGCAGGAGGTACATACAACCTTTGATATCTCCAGAACACAGCTTCTTTGTGCTCTTAGAAAACACTTTCCAGAAGATTTCACCTCAGTGATGCTGGTCTCTTCTCAATCACTGCTAATTTCTCAGCTCCAGCTAAGCAGCATCAATTGTCCCACTAGTCCCCGTCTATTCTGGACTCTAAAGCCAGAGCCACGTGGCCAAAGCTGCTGAGTCTGCTGCTTGCTGGAGCTGGAACGTGGTCCCCTTGTTCTATTACAGTATCACCAGCTTTCTATTTTCCAATTCCTTCACTGCCTAAGCTTGGTTGTCCTGGAACTTGCTCTGTACACACATTTGATCCCAACATTCAGGAGACAGCCATGCAGATCTCTTGAGTTCAGAGCCAGCCTAGGTCCAGGCATGGTGGTACACCCATTTGATCTGGGCTATAACTTCTGCTGGAGGCCTACATAAGGATAATATAAGAAGGAACTCTTCCTTCTCCACCCACTTGCACTTACTTGCCAGCACATTTGTTGGCACCAACTTCATCAAGATTCCAGCTTATACAGAAGACCAGCTGAAACACCCAGCTTTGTGTGGCTGAGCAACTACTAGATTCATGGGCTTCCCATTTCTAGCTGCCATTTGTTGGGTTAGTTGGACTTCACATTGTAAGTCATTCCAATAAATTCCCTTAATATATATATACCATACCATATACCAGATCATATACCATACCATAAGTTCTGTGACTCTAGAGAAACCTAACACATATTCCAAGAAGGAATTTTTCCCTATTACTAAGGGAAATTCACTAAGTGTATCCAGCAAGTGATAGCCTTACCAAATGGAAAAACAAAAATAGGCCTAATCACAAATTTTAAATGTCTTTTTAAATAAAGGGAAAAATAAAAATTCTCTGTTCTAAATCAGTTATTTTGAGATCATGACTAGGAGACAATAGTTAAGAAAATCTTACTAATGTAACAGAACCAGTAGTACTATAATTTAGTATCCTTAAACTATAGTCAACTTAGTTAAAAGCATGTTAATTTTCCTGTAAACCTTTCTGCAACATATTTGGATTCTAGATCTGTCCTATTTGCATTTTGAAACATCCTTCACTTTAAGGCAAAATTATATCCAGTCCTTTCTCATCAGAAAGTGTTTTAATCTCTTTAACCTTTATCAAAAATGTATATGATTCCTTTGCCTATTTGCTTAAAAGTTGTATTTAGTAAGGCATGGGGTCTCTAACAGCCAGCCCAGCCTTGAAGACATTGTTCTTGTACCAACAAATTAACCCGGTTTGTTAGAAGTTTAAATCCTTCTATAACAGGTGCTTCAAAATTTTTTTTTCTAAAAGTGTTCCCTTTTTATTTGGGCTCATAAGCCAACCAGAACAAGTTAGATTAGGGGCATTTTCCTTTCTTTTGAGCCAACTTCATACTGTTAATTAGGGATGAAAGCAGGAGAGAGAAGCTATGAGGTAGCAAGCCTTACATCCAGATGAGGCTGTTCTTCCTTAGGAAAAGTTGTAAAACCAAAACTGAAAAAAAAAATATCAGAGATAATGTCCCAACTAGGTCTGTTCAATTTTACCCTCTAGCATGACCGTCTTGATGAAATCTCCTTTTTAGACTCTAGCTATGAATGAAAAGGCATAATTGAGCTTAATTTAGCAGCTGTCATTTATTTTTTTAAAAAATTAGAAGCTATTTTGGGATCAAGTAAATGATATGGACAGTAATAAGCACACATAAGTAACACATACATCACCATACAGAAAGATGCATTTGAAACCCAGATCTTACAGCTTTTAATCAGAGCAGTTCTCAACCTGTGGGTTGCTATCTCTTTAATGGAGGAATGACCCTTTCACAGGATTTGCCTAGGGATATTGGAAAACACAGATAGTTACATTAGGATTCATAGCAGTAGCAAAATCACAGTTATGAAGTAACAATGAAAATAATTTAATGGTTGGGGTCAGCACAGCATTAGGGAGGGTGAGAGCCCCTGCTCTAGGTAGATGTTCTTCAGTGCGGTGTTCTCCAGTTCTTAGGTGCAGTGATTGACCTTGACTGTCTCATCATAGCACTAAGCAATTGCTAATTTCAGTTCTGTACTAATAAGAAGTGTGGTTCTTAATGTAAGTAAAGAAGACAACTTGACTTTTCAAGGCCAGAGTGTGACCTAATTGACAAGGCTTTAAAGCAGGCACCAACACTCTGGTTTTAAGATGCCTTCTAGGTTTGGGGATTTAGCTCAGTGGGAAGTACAAGGCGCTGGGTTCTTCCCTCAGCTTGGGGGTCAGGGAATGAGCTTCTTTTCCCTTTAGCTCAAATTCAACAAAATGCGAACCTGGAAAAAAGCCTGGATTATGAATGTCACTCTTTGTTATGATTATATCTCTGTAATCACCATGAGAGAAAAATTTAAAGATTTTTAATAAGCACATCCATCATTTGATATATATATATATATATATACACATATATATATATATGTATATATATGTATATATATATATATATAACAGCGTTTAAAAAAAAAAAAACCTTAAATTAAAATGTTTTTGAAGAAGAAATCCATAGCAGTTAACCTAATAAAAGGATTTTAAGATATATCACTGCGATATTTTGTATATTCTTGGCCCAGGGAGTGACAATATTAGAAGGTGTGGCCCTTTTTAAGTAGGTGCAGCCTTTTTGGAGTTGGCATAGCACTGTGGGTGTGGGTTTTAAGAACTCATCCTATCTGCCTGGAAGCGAGTATTCTGCCTTCAGCCTTCAGATGAAGATGTAGAACTCTCAGCTACTGCACCATGCTTGCCTGGATGTTGCCATGTTGTTAATGGACTGAACCTGTGAACCTGTACCCCAATTAAATGCTGTCCTTATAAGAGTTGCCTTGGTCATGGTATCTGTTCACAGCAGTAAAACCCTAACTAAGACAATCGCTTAGATAACCAAAGTATGTTTAATTAACATAAAGCATTTTATGCCCTTTGATTTTTACATTACCTATGACTTAACAAAAATCAAATCCTCTTTTAGAACTTGTTTTGGAAAGAACTCTACCAAAGTCTCTGTATCTTAACATTAAAACATGTGGCTTAATGAAATTTTTATCTTAACACTCTAGTGAATACTGTTTTATATAAACAAATAGGATTTTAAAGTTTTTTTTAAAACACTTAATAGAACCAAAGATACCATCTTAATAGATTTTAAGAAGTTTGGTGAACCCATTTTTTTTTTTTAGACTATCATATTTATTTACATAGAGTGAAACTATTTTTTAATATGAATTGTTATTTTTCATGGTACTTACATTTCTTTTTTATCTATTTTTAAATTTTCTATATTTTTTGTTTACATTCCAAAGGCTTTCCCCTTTCCCAGATCCCCCCCCCCCTCGGTGAACCCATTTTACAAAGCAATGTGTATTTATCAGGCTATTTGATAATTATCACCAAAACACATTTACAAGTATACTCATGTTGATTTTAATTGGACATGCTAAAAATAAATTCCAGAGTGAAGAAATGAATGAAAAATTTGAAGTGGCTATGGGCTTTTGTTATTAATTTTTCCTTAGGACATAAAACAACACATGGAAGCAATTTATAATCACAAATGACAGAATTACATGAAATCCTGTGTAGCTATTAAAAAGAGAGCCAAGTATGATGTTAAATCCCCTTCTTGAGATGTAAGGAAGCTTAGTAGCACAGCTGGAAGGTAGGGTCTGTCATGTAGCCTAACGGCAATATTTTTCCTAAGTTTCATGCCAAGTAGCAGAGGGTGGAGGTGTGTCCTTACACAGGGAACTACCTTCCCCAGGATGGCTTTGGGCTAAAGCTCTTTAGCTTGAATGTAGTGAAGCTAATCTACATTCCTGTGTTTGGTTATGTATCTAAAAGAAGGGAGGGAAAGTGTGATGGTTTGTATATGCTTGGGCAAGGGAGTGGCACAATTAGGAGGTGTGGCCTTGTGGTTGTAGGTGTGTCTTTGTGGGCGAGAGCTTTAATACCCTTGTCCTAGCTGCCTGGAAGTCAGTATTCTGCTAGCAGCCTTCAGATGAAGATGTAGAACTCACAGCTCTGCCTATATCATACCTGCCTGGATGCTGCCATGTTCCTGCCTTGATGATAATGGACTGAACCTCTGAACCTGTAAGCCAGTCCAATTAAATGTCCTTTATTAGACTTGCCTTGGTCATGGTGTCTGTTCACAGCAGTAAAATCCCAACTAAGACAAAAAGGAAAAAAATTTTGGGGGGTCAAGAATTGTTCACCTGCCCAGTGCCCACCTGTGACATATACTTTCTTCCTTGATGAGGCAAGTTGACATTGGAAAGCCTGAAACTCTTACAGCCATTTACCCAAAGGAAAAACATCTAACATCAACAAAGGTCAAGCAGGGGAAATAGGTGAAGTTGATGGTCAGAGCGATACAGCTGATGAACTGTAGACTCTGACCTACGAGAGAAATAAACTTAAAAGGTTAATTGGTTAAAAAAAAATAAAAAGGAAGGGTCAGGTGATCAGGGGTCTTGAGGTTGAAGAGTGGAAAACTGTGATGTCTCAGAAAACTTTTTGAACAATTAAAATTTTTGATTTTTTGTTTTTTGAGGCAGGATCTGTCATAACATAGGCTAATCTTGAGCAAGCTAGCTGGCTGTTAAATGGCCTTGAACTCCTGTTCCTCCTGCCTCCTCTTCCCAAGGTTTGGGATTACAGATGTTAAAGCCACTTGATCAAATGATTAGTTTTATGAGGGGATGGGGGGGCAATCATCGGATATTACAAAGATGGGTACTGAAAAGTTTTGGAGTCTATAATTTGAGACAACATATTATTGTAATGCAGGTTGTATATATTATACAATATATTATTTTAACACGGTAGGAGGGTGTGAAGCTGAATTATGGAGCATTAAGGAATATAGAAGTGGCAATGGTTGAGAAAGGAACTTAGTGGAAGAGTGCTTGGCTGGAAGGGTCTGAGGCTCTGCTCTCAATCCTGGCACTACAAAATAACCAATCCGTGTTTCAGGTCACTAAAGGAAGAAAAGCTTTGTGGGCAGAGGACATCATAGTTAAAGGGGAATTGCTAAGTATAGGAGAAAGGACAGCAGAGTTATTTTCATGGGGAAATAAAATAGAGGAATCTTGAGAATTCGTGAAAAATAGTCCCTGAAAAACAGTGCCCGGTTTCAGAATATAGACAGAAACTTAGTTTCAGTTGGAATAGCAACTCCTTTTCAAAAATATTTCTTTCCTCTGTGTGTGTGTGTGTGTGTGTGTGTGTGTGTGTGTGTGCATATGGAGCCTGTGGAGGTCAGGAGCAGGCATCGAATCCCCTGGAACTAGAGTTATAGGTAGTTATGATCTTCCCTGTGCTGGGAACTGAGTCCTGTCCTGCAAAAGTAGTAAATGCTCTTAACCTCTGAGCCATCGCTCCACTCCCCATATAATGGCAACTCTTGTGGGAAATATGATAAAGGTGAATTCAAAGGTGAGTCTATGGAAGGCAGAAGAATTTGAAGATAGCAGAGATATTACAAAGGAGTTCTTATAGGACTGATAGTTTTATTACTGATCTTGGTGGTAGCATCCTTCTTTTAGAGCAGTGGTTCTCAACCTGTGGGTTGTCACCTTTTTGATGGTTAACCTACCCTCTCATAGGGTTCACTTAAGACCATCAGAAATGTCAAATATTTACATTATGATGCCTAACAGTAGCAAAATTACTTAAGTAGCTGTCTTAGTCAGGGTTTCTATTCCTGCACAAACATCATGACCAAGAAGCAAGCTGGGGAGGAAAGGGTTTATTCAACTTACACATTCACATTGCTGTTCATCACCAAAGGAAGTCAGGACTGGAATTAACAGGGCAGGAACTTGGAGGCAGGAGCTAATGCAGAGGCCATGGGGGGATGTTACTTGCTGGATTGCTCCCCCTGGCTTGCTCAGCTTGCTTTCTTATAGAACCCAAGACTACCAGCCCAGGGATGGTGCCACCCAGAATGGGCCCTCCCCGCTTGATCACTGATTGAGAAAATGCCCCACAGCTGGATCTCATGGAGGCACTTCCCCAATTGAAGCTTCTTTCTCTGTGATTACTCCAGCCTGTGTCAAGTCGACACACAAAACCAGCCAGTACAGTAGCAATAGAAATAAATTTCATGGCTGGGGAGGGGTCACCACAGCGCGAGGAACTGTGTTAAAGGGCCCCAGCGTTAGGGAGGTTGAGGATAGAATCAGTGCTTTAGAGACTGAAGGCAGGTGTCCGGGGCAGGATACTCAAAATGCTATAAATTCAAATATTCATTGTCCAGTTTTATTTTTAAAAAATGCTAAAATTGCTTCTTTTGGAAAGGTATTTGCTTTTTCGAATCTAATAGAACATCAGAAGTTTTCCATACATAGAATTATAGTGGTAAAATGATAAAGGCTGGGCCTATCTTGGGAATTGTGAACTAAATTTAATAGCACAGTTATATAGTCCTTCCAGAATTTAAATATTTTACTATAATTTAAAATGTATATAATTTGTGCAAAAGGAAATAGGGTGCTTCCCCTCAGGTTTTATTACTCATGTTTAACTTTGCCCATTTAAATATATTTTCATCTCTTATTGTGTTTGAGTGTATTTGTGCATCCGTGAGAGTGGGCGTGCACACAGGTCGGAGGACAACTTTGGGGACTTGGTTCTCTCCTCTTGCTTTGTTTTTGAGGCAGGGCCTCTCTTAGTGTTTCTATTGCAGCTGGGAAGATTCTGGATGACACTTCTCTCTTCAAGTTTGGCTTTTTGCATGGGCTTGGGGGATTGAACTCATGTTACCAGGTTTGCAACACAATCACCTTCACTCGCAGAACCAGTTCAATGGCCCTGTGTCCTTTTGCAAAAAAAAAGGTGTTAGTTCCAACTTCTTAAGGTTGCTCTGAAAGCAAAACTGTTAGTACTGTAAACTCTCTAGAAACATGCTTCCAACAGGATCAACTCTTGAGTAGCCACTGGTGCATGGTACACGTTTAGGCCATTCACACTTCCTAATGAGAGTCTACTTTTGCTATAATTTGAGTTTTCTTTCCAATCCTGGGTCTCCTGTATTTTATTTTCCTTTGTATAGGAGTGCCTCCGCACAACCAAGGAAGTCCATTAGCTTTATTAACCCATCAAAAGCAAGCGGAGGGAAAGGATATGCTGGCGCAAACCAAAGCAAAATGGCCGTATCGAGAATGGGGTTTATAGCAGAGACGAAGCCGGCAGAAAAACTAAACATTCCTAGCACTAAATCAGTACAGGTAACGTTATTTTTTTCCAAACCTTTTCTGTTTTGTTAACTTGTTTACTTTTTGTATACACGTGTATGGGCATGGCCACCCTGGCACAGATACTTGAGAGCTGCTTGGTTCTCTCGTAGCTTTTGTGGTTTTTTTAAGATTAAATGCAAATTGTCATCCTTAGCAGCAAGCACCCCCTGAACCATCCTGCCAGCCCATAGGTAATATTCTTTAGAATTCTGTTTCATTTTTAAGATTATTTGTAAGTGTGTATGGGTGTGGAGGTACATGCATCTGAAGAGGGTGACACATTCTCAGGAGCTAGAGTTCTGGGCAGTTGTCAGATGTGGGTCCTGGGGTCTAAACTCTGGTCCACTGTAGGAATAGTCAGTGTTCTCAATCCCACTGAGCCATCTGTCTAGTCCCTGAGTCTATTTTTAAATAACCCTATAATTTCCCTCCTCTCGGCAGCTGTCAAAAGTTACAGCTTGACTGAACTCTTGTTTTGCTCTCAAACGCTAATAAAATTGTCCTTGAGTTTCAAGGGAGTCGGTTCCTCTCTTCCAAAAATAGAAAAATCCTGCCACACTGCCACACTTACTGAGAGCGTTCAGAAACCTTTGAAGTGCTGGGCTCAGCTGGTCCACATCTGCAAATGCATGAGATTGTACCTGGGGGCTGGAGAGATGGCTCAGTGGTTAAGAGCACTGACTGCTCTTCCAGAGGTCCTGAGTTCAATTCCCAGCAACTCCATGGTGCCTCAGAACCATCTGTAATGGGGATCCAATGCCCTCTTCTTGTTATCTGAAGACAGCTACAGTGCACTCATATACATTTAAAACACACACACACACACACACACACACACACACACACACACGAGATTGTACCTGAAGATACTTCTACCTAAATGTTTACTGAGCAATGTTCACTGTGTCCAAAACCTGGAAGCAATTCATCCTATCTATTAAAAGTAAAACTGATAAATGAAATGCAGTCTATAGCTGAGTGCATTACTTTATAACCATAGTAAATAAAAACATTAAAAAAAAACCCTTGGAGAAATAAAGCACATTGTTGGACTAAGGGTGTCAGCTACAAAGCAACATATGACTGTAAAATTTCAAAAAGAAAGGAAGTTTCTTTAACCCACATGGGAAATACCAAGTGTTAGCAAATGTCTGGTGAAATCCGACCTTTCATCTCTGCTGCTTGAACCATCTGGGAACAACAACAGCATCTTAAAGGTGAGCGAGCACATAATCTCCTACCCAGACATTCCAACAAAAACTCATAGATTAGCATATCATATAAAAATATAGCAGCACCACATGATGGCATGTGCCACCTATGTGTAGCATACATGTGAGCCAGGGTGCATATATTAAGGTCAAAGGACAGTTCTCTTCTCCCCCTCCCCCCCACGCCGCCATGTGGATCCTGGGAGCCCACCCCAGAGCAGCACATGACAAAGAGTGCCTGTCCCCACCGTGCTGTTTAACAGGCTTAGCAGCATCATTTCTAAGTCACAAAAGCTGGGTGGTGATGGTGTAAGCCCTTAATTCCAGCATTTGGGAGGCAGAGGCAGGAGGATCTCTGTGAGTTTGAGGCCAGCCTGAAAGAGCAAGTTCCAGGACAGCGCAGGCTACACAGAGAAACCCTTCCTCTAAAAATCAAAAAAGAAAAAGACAAAAGACAAAACTGGAAAACACAAATTCCCATGGATAGATAAATAAAACATGATAATTCCCACAGTGAATTACTATACAACAATGAAATTGATATTCCATGGCTATAACCAGTAATGCAGATGAATCTTACATGCATAATGGTGCACAAAAGAAACCAGTATCAAAGACTGCATCCATATGGTTTCATCTGAGTGATGCTTACAGGCTAGTATGTGATATCAAGGTAATTATGACTTCTGATGGAAGAAACTAGTTCCCACGAAAGAAAGATCGGAGATACTGGTAAATATCTGTTCCTAAATCTGATTGTTCAGTACAACCATGCTATTCACTAGGTTGTGAGCTTCATGCATACTTTGTGTGTGTGTGTGTGTGTGTGTGTGTGTATTCTATGAAAATTAAAAAATCTATTAAAGATGCTTAACAAAGCTATGACTGGAAAGGAGGGAAAGGATTGTGACTGTAAAGCAGTCCATGATTATCACCGTGGGGAGAAAGGTTTTGATCCTTACAGACCAGCGAGGGGTTCAGCAGTGGGGGTGGGGAGGCACCAGTATTTCACTATTTCCTTTATTTGATTGTAAGACTGTGCTTTATTTTATTTAATTACATTTTTACGTGTCAAATTTTGTAATAGAAGGGAATAAAACTGATACAGGAAAGGAAATATCAGTAGAAGGCTGTTAGACTAGATATTTAAAGTATCTTTTATTTGACAATTTCAGCAAAGTGACAGGCAACACACTAACACACAAAAATTATTAGCCTTCTGTGGTGCCAATAACAAGCAAACTTCACAATAGCTTCCAAAAAGTGCCTTGGGATAAACCCTACCCAAGGATGTAAAAGATATCTATCATGAAAACTAAAACACTGAAGGAAAAAATTGAAGAAGGTATCTACCTAAGAATCCCCCTGTGCTCATGGATGCCGACACTCACTATTGTGCGAATGCCTGTTTTTCCAAAGTACTGAGCTGAATCCCCGTAAAACTCTCCAAGCTGTTCTTACAAAAGAAACAGCAAAGACTCCAGACAGCCAACACAATTCTGAGCAAAATTAGCATTGCTGAGGGTATGACAAAACCCAATTTCAATTTATACTGTAGAGACCTAGTGTTATAAACAGCATGGCACTGGCACAAAACAGTCACAGGCCACTGGAGTAGAGTAGAAGACCCAAGTTCAAGGTCAACAAGTGTAGCCACCTAATTTTGATAAGGATGGCAACATATATGCACCAGAGAAAAGATGACCCTTTAAAAAAAGTACTGGGGAAACTGGATAGCTATGTTTAGAAGAATGAACGAAATCACCCTGGACAAAGCTAAACTCGAGATGGATCGATGATCTCAACCTAAGACCTGAAACTATAGAGGAAAAGAGAAGAGAGTTTACCTTAGGATTCAGGCGTAGGTTAGGACGTTCTGGATAGTGTTGAAGCCACTCAAGAAGTGAGGCGATAATCAACAAATGGAATTTCATGATGTGCAGCAGAGGAAACTAATTGTCAAGCAGGTGAGGAGGCAGCAATAGAATGGGAGAAAATCTTTGCCAAATATACATCCAGCATATGCAAAGAACCCACAGATCTTATTATCAAGAAAACAACCTAATCTGAAAAAAAAAAATGGGATGGGTGTATGGAACTGAACAGATTTTTTTTTTTTTTTAAAGTTGGGAGATTTTCATTTCTGTTTTAATCTCACTAGTTTTCAGTCATCTCATGTTCTGTTTAATTTTTTGGTCTTGTTTTAATTTTGGTAAGCCATATGCATCTACTAATTCATCCATTTCTTTCAAATCGTCCAGTTTAGTAGAGTATGTATTTTCAAGATAAAGCATAATGTTTTTTTTAATTTTATTGGTATCTGTTGTAATTCTTCCCTTTTCATCTCTAATTTTATTCGGGTTCTTTCTTCTCTTTTTCTTTCCCCTCCCCTCCCCTCTCCTCCTGTCCCCTCCCTTCCCCTTCTCTCCCCTCCTCTCCCCTCTCCTCCTGTTCCTTCCTCTCCTCTCCTGTTCCCTCCCCTCCCCTCTCCTCTCTTTCTCTCCTCTCCTCTCCTCTCCTCTCCTTTCCTCCCCTCCCCTCCCTTCTACTCCCCTCCCATTCCCTGCTCTCCTCTCCTCTTGATTAGTTTAGCTAATAATTTAACAGTTTTTTTTCATCATTTCAAAGAACCACTATTTTCTCTGTTTATTTTTTTTGGGAGACAACCAGTCAATTGGTGAGAGTAGGGTATAGAAGACACCCACTACTCTTGTACTAGTTGTGGTTTTGCATCTACTAGTGTTTGCTTTATGAAACTGAGTGCATCTGTGCTCAGGGAGTATACATTCAGAATCCTAGTGGCCTGAAGGATGGTTTCCTTAATCCTCACACAGTAACCATCTCTGTTACCTCTTAGTAATTTTGGTGTGAAGTCTATCAGAACAGCAACATCTGTTTCCTAAGTCCATTTTCTTTCCACACCTTGGGATGTTGAAGTGTCCCATTTTTTCCATCTCTTTTGTGCTTAGATGTATTTCTTGAAGGCAGCAAATAGACAATTACTGCTCTTAATCCATTCCGCCAGTCTGTGCCATTTGATTGGGAGAATTGAAGCCGAAAGACATGCACCCTTACTGCCATTTTGCTGGTTTTGTAATGTTTAGATCCCTCCCCTATTTCCTCTCTTCCTTAACTATTATTCTAGCATGATTTTACCCCTGTGGCCTTGTGGATCTATTTGTTTTTCTCTCAGTCCAAAGGATTCCTTTATGAATTTTTGTGTAAAACTAGAATAAATTCCTTTCATCGGGTTTTTTTTTTGTGGGGGGGTATATTTTCTTCCATTGTAGTAAGCCCTATTGTATTTGTTCTGTTTAAGAACTTGAAAGACATCTTTCTAGGTCCTTTTGACCATTGACTAATCAGCTAGATAACTTGCTGTCACTCTGGGACAGCAAGTGTGTGTGACTGGGAGTTTCTCTCTTGCTGCTTTTAATATCCTGATGGTACCTACCTTCCATATACTTCTGTGTGTTTAGTGTTTTAATCATGATGCAACGAGAGGAGACTCTTTAATGTCTCATCTGTTCGGTGACTTAAAGACCTCCAGCATCTGTATTAGCATCTCTTGACTTTGAAAGTTGTTGCTGTTGATCCTGTAAAAAGTGTTTTCCTTGCTTTTGGAACTAAATCCTTCTCTGTCTTCTCTGCCCGTCAGCCACACACTCGCCTTTTCTGAAACGCCTGTCCCAGTGTATCCCAGAATTCTCACTGTTAGATCCTGGGCTCCCTCACCTTGCCTTCAAGGTCAGCGTTCTGCCATCTCCTTGTTTCACACTATTGATGAGACTTCCCACAGAGCTTTTGATTTGACTCACGTTTCTCATTTCTAGAATTGAAATAGGTTGGCTTTCCTCAGTATTTCTAGCCCTTTGTTGAAGTCCTGTTTTACATCCTGCAGCATCTTCCTTATTTCATTCATCTGTTTATATTCTCAATCAGGACCTTGTTTGATCATATGTACTTTCTCTTAAGTTCCCCGGCTGGGATTTCGCCTGGCTCACCCTCAGGAGAGGCCATTACTATAGAATTTGTAACTTTTGGATGAGTGGGATTGTGCTGGTTACGTCCTCGGAGTTTACATATCTGCTGTTACCTATAAGCCACCTTCTTTTTTTCCCTAGTTAAAATATTTTCTGTCTTCTCATGGAATTTGGAAGTGATATTGTTCAGTGTGTAGTTTAGCAAATAGTTCCGATAGTTCCTCAGTCCAGGAGCTGAGTGACTGGTGTGAAGTCTGTATTATCCCCTGACTAGAGTATTAACGGCAAGAACAATCACGGCTGCTCGATATTCCCATGATGTAAATAGCACACCAGCTAGGCAGTCACACTGTTGGCTTTGATCTCAAAAACACTGGAGGGTAAATAATCAAGGATAACATGGCATATACTCAGGATGAAGTATTAATCAGATTTTGAAGAGGAAAATAAAATTGAGGTGGGTAAAGTAAGTAGAAGGGGAAAGTTGAGAGACCATATGGCCCACAGACTTTAGAGGTTGTTCAGTCATAGAGGGCTATAACTAAGAAGCAAACTGGGAGGAGATAGGATGAGAGAAAACAAGAGGAGGGATATATGCACTGGTGCTGAACAATATAGTGAAGAATGTCTTAGAATAAACTGGAAAACACAGAAGCAGTAGTCCTAAGGCCTGAGCAACACACAAACAAAAGCAAAACCATCAGGAGACATATATGTAAGACTGTAAGTAAAAAACTAAAAAAATCAAAATAAAAAGGTGAACATTTTAGTTGCTGTTCTCTTGCTTTGCTAAAACCAAGGCAACTTACTAAAAAAAAAAAAAAAAAAAAAAAATGGGGTTGGAGAGATGGCTCAATGGTTAAGAGCACTGACTGATTTTCCAGAGGTCCTGAGTTCAATTCCCAGCTTCCGGCTCACAACCATTCAATTCAATTCTGGCTCACAACCATCTGTAATGGAATCCAATGCGATCTTCTGGTGTGTCTGAAGATAGCTACGGTGTACTCATAAACATAAAATAAATAAATATGTCTTAAAAAAAAAAAAAACCTTTCCGGGGGGCCTTAAGGCTTCAGAAGGTTGGAGTCCGTGGTGTCAGAGTGAAGGAGGAACTTAGAGCTCACATCTTGATCCACAGCCATGAGGCAGAGAACAAGCACTGGGAAACACAGGAGTCTTGAAACCTTTGTGCCTACAGCTAGTGACACACCTCCAGCAGTCCTTCCCAAGAGCTCCACCATCTGGGGACCAGGTATTCAAACATTAGCTACGGGACCATTCTCATTCTCATTCAGACTACCACAGTTTATGCGGAGTGAATTGCTGACACAGCTGTGCTAAGCTGAGATTCTAAGGTCCCTCCAGCTGTAGTAGGTTCTACTTGGAACTGTGTGGAAAACATTTTTCTCAAACCTATACTTAACAGTATTGTATAGCCCAAAATATTAATAATATAAATAAAGTATCATTTTACCATTCTGACATCTGTGTGTTTTATCATTGGAGTGTAGTATTTTTAAAACCATATATATATATATGGTTTTTTTTAAAGCAAGCTTTTTGTGACTGGGGATGGTGGTTCCTGCCTTTAATCCCAGCAGTCAGGAAGCAGAGATGGGTGTATCCCTAGTTCAAGGCTAACCTAGTCTATAGAGCAAGTTCTAGACACCCAGAGCTATGCAGAGAGACTGTCTTGAAAAACAAAAACCAACCACCCAAACAATCAAACAGACAGAAAAATAATTAATTAAAAAGTTTGCTGTCGGACTGGAAAGATGATGGGTCAACAGTTAAGTAAGAACACTGACTGCTCTTCCAGAGGTCCTGAGTTTAATTCCCAGCAACCACATTGTACCTCACAACCCTCTGTAATGGGATCTGATGCCCTCTTCGGGTATGTCTGAAGAGATTAACAGTGAACTCACATCAGTCAATCAATCATTCAATCAATCTTTAAAAAGTTTGCCATCATGCCAGCAGTTTCTATATGCATCTTGTTCCTGGATTACATCGAGGGGCCATATCAAGTGATTGGCTATCCTATCAAGGGTCTCTTTATGTAATGTACTATATGCTATTCACACAGTGATAAAATGTGCTAACATCCTTACTTTGCACCTCCTCTGTATTTACTACTTATATATAAGCACATGAGTACAATTTTTAAAAGATATGTGGACAGTTAAATGTGAAGTATAAAATTTTGAATCATTTGAGTTTTTGTGTTTATTTTGTCCTAAGACCATGATACTTAGTATTTTTCTGCTGTACTTATTTTTGTTTTCCAGGATTTTGAAACCTCCCCCTGTCTAGTTATTCACTCTATTGAAACAACCATTGTTTTGCAGGTGCTTGATGCAAAAGGAGTTGATGTTACGCCCCGACCTCTCTACCATCCAGATCCACATGCTGCATCAGCAAAGCCAAACAAACTCTTGACATCACAAGAAGGCTCGCTTGGATCAGATTATATTTCTTCCTATAGCCTGTATCAGAATACATTAAACCCTAGCATGTTAGGGCAGTACACAAGGTGAAGTATGCTGGCCCTAGTTCCTTTGATTTCATTAATTTTGTCCTTCCATTTGTATTCATACATCCAGAATGTATATTAGTTTCCAGTTTTCTAACATCAATTAATCCTAGTATACTAGCACTCACATTTTAATTATTCGTGCTCAGAGTTTGACTGAATAGTTCCCACAAATTCCAAAACTATTTAAAGTATATAGAACTTAAGATTTCCCAAGGAGTTTGGTGGTTCCTCAGAAAATTGGGCATGTCACTTCCAGAGGACCCTGGCATACCACTCCTGGGCATATACCCAGAGGATTCCCCTGCATACAATAAAGACACATGCTCCACTATGTTTATAGCAGCCTTGTTTATAATAGCCAGAAATTGGAAGGAGCCCAAATATCCCTCAAAGGAGGAATGGATACAGAAAATGTGGTATATTTATACAATGGAATACTACTCAGCAATTAAAAATAATGAATTCATGCAATTTGTAGGTAAATGGTTAGATCTGGAAAATATCATCCTAAGTGAGTTAACCCAATCACAAAAGAATACACATGAAATGCAATCACTGATAAGTGGCTATTAATGAGCCCAGAAGCCCTAAATACTCAAGGCACAATTAGCAAGTCAAATGATTCCCAAGAAGGAAGGAGAGGACCCTGGGCCTGTAAAGATTGGATCCAGTTTTGTAGACCCAGAACAGAGAAACCGTGGGGGAAGGGGGAATGATTGGGGAATAGTTGGGGAGGAGAGGAATTATGGGATGTATGGTGGGGGGGAACTGGGAAAGGGGAAAGCCTTTGGAATGTAAACAGAGAATATAGAAAATAAAATTTAAAAAAAAGGGGGGGAGATATACAATGATTTCTGACAGAAGACATTTAGGAAGGGCTATGGCAAGCAATTGAGTTTCCTGGAAATGACCATTTTGTATGGCTGCTGTGAGTGCACTCTGGAGACACACAGCCCCAGAGACTTTGTCCCAGTATTGCTTCTTACTTCTGATATCCTTTTCCTGCCACTATTACATAGCCTAATGTTTCCTGGGCATCAGCCTACCCTATTAGGCAAATTTCCAGTAGATCAACATGAAAATTAATTATCGTGAATTAATGCTGTCTAGATGAAGTAATGACTTTATAGAATTCCTGATTTGATTTAAAAACTTTTAGGAAGAAAGTTTAAGATGTTTTTAGCAGCCTGATACAGCTCCTGAGAGGCTCTGCCAGATCCTGACCAATTACAGATGCTGATGCTCACAGCCAACTATCTGACTGAGTATAGGTACTCCAATAGAGGAGTTAGGGGAAGGAAAAAAAAAAAAAAAGATTTCCCAAGGAGCCAAAAGAAAGGACGAACGCCACAGCTGGTTGCAAATTCCAATCAGATATTTTCCCCCAGCTTCCGTGGGGCGTTTATGGCTGGCATTTAACATACAGTACTGCCCTGCACTGCTCTAGAGCCTGCACTCAACCCCCACATGAGCCGTATGGAGTGCCAGGGGAGAAACACTGGGTCTTCCAGTGAGGTTGACCTCTTGGTGAACAATCGAAGCCATGATCTTGAGAGGATGTTAGGGTGACAGATGCTCGTTTGTTTAAAATTTGAATCTGAATTTCCTTTTGAATTCTTGCGTCTATTCCCTGGGTGTAAGTATATATGCGTGGTGAAAGCTTTTCCTGGGGAGATGTAATACACATCTACTCACCCCAGGAAGGGAACCACATTACTTGTTGGATGTGGAGTGGATGAAGGGTTGCTTACAGGCATAAGGATGACTCAAAAAAGCATCTCCAACACAGAGAAGCAGACCACCCACACTGTGACCACCACGAGCAACACGTGGTGACCACGAGCTACACCCCCGGAGTTCCCTGCACAACCTATAGGCAGCTCCAAAGTCCCAGAATCACGTCCCTCCTCAGGTCTGCTGCTCAGTCTCCTCCCTGGCTCTTGTTTACCCATCTTAAACTGGGGACAGGCTTTTGAGAATCTGCCAAGTTACTATTTTCCCAGGCATGACCTTTCATTTACCTCCTGAGTCCTTTGAGCTTTCTCCTCTTGTAGGGAAGGTTTCAGTTAGGAGGAAACGTGTTGGTGTAGCTAGCTCTTGAGTTATCTCTTGAGAGGACTTTGGGAGATGAGTTGTGAGGAATGGTGAGACACAAAGGGAGGCGTGCCCTGGATTGAGCCCCTCAGGGAACCGACAGAGGCACGGAAACACCCAACAGCGAGAGGCTCCGAGAGGGAGCTGTAGTTTAGACAGTTGTCCAAAATGTACATTGGGAACACAGTGAATTAGGAACCTCTGGGCATAGGTTTAAAGAACATTAAAAAGTCCACGGAAGAGTGCAAAGTTACTGTGATTCACGTTGCTTATATGACTGCAGTATGTTTGGTTTTCCTGTCTATTATTATAACCTAACTTATATTTTTAGTTTCTCATAAGGACACTGAACAAATGAATAATGTTAATAATTTTCAAAGGTCAGTCATGGGGAGCAGTACAGTGTCTAAGTCAAGTATATCAACAACTGAATCAATAACAGAGGACCTTGAAGATCCATCTTACAAAAGGGATAGATTGGCTAGTTTTACGGGTAAGAGAAAACCCTTTTTTATTTACTCTTACAGTTTAAAAAAAAAGTTATATTTGCATTGATGTTTGCCTGCATATATGTCTGTGTGAGGGTGTCAGACCTTGGAGTTACAGCTTTTTTTTTTCTTTTTTTTTTTTTTTTAGGATTTATTTATTTATTTATTTATTTATTTATTTATTTAAAGTACACTGTAGCTGTTTTCAGACACACAAGAAGAGGGCATCAGATCTCATTACATATGGTTGTGAGCCACCATGTGGTTGCTGAGATTTGAACTCAGGACCTCTGGAACAGCAGTCAGTGCTCTTAACCACTGAGCCATCTCTCCAGCCCAGTTATAGACAGTTTTGAGGTGCCATGTGGGTGCAAGGAATTAAACCTGAGTTCTCTGGAAGAACCATCATTTCTCTTAGTCACTGAGTCAAGTCTCCAGCCCCATAATTTTACAGTTTTAATGCATTTTCAATGGTTTAAGTCTAGAGTCCCCGCAATGAAATTGTCATGTTTGTAAAACCTAGATTACTTCATTATAGATTGTATACCATTATAAGATTAATTTCTTAGCTGTGCCTGGAAGTTGATTTAAAAAAAAGATGGAGCTGAGAATGTATCTCAGTGGCAAAGCATTCGGCTACATGGAAGGCCCTGAATGTTTGGTCCTTAACAATGCCTCCACTCTGTGTGTGCGCGCGCTGCGTGTGCGTGTGCGTGTGCGTGTGCGTGCGTGCGTGCGTGCGTGCGTGCGTGCGTGCGTGCGTGTGTGTGTGTGTGTGCATGTGTATGTGTATGTGTGTGTGTGTCTGTGTGTGTGTGTGTGTGTGTGTGTGTGCATGTGTGTGTCTGTGTGTGTGAGACAGACTGGCAGGAATCTTCATGCCAGCGCCAGAAACCAAACCTCAGTTTGTCTGCAAGTGTTCCTAAACTCTGAGCATCTTTCCAACCCCCCCCGCCCCTTTTTGAACTTCAGTTGCCAAATAATTAATCATACTCTCTCAATAAATGAGGGTCTATTCAGGAAGTATCTGAGTGGTTCACTCTTGGTTTTGCATGCAATGAAAGAAACTAAGAACCATTAGGAAATAACTGATTTCTGGACCTTGGGCATACATATCAGATGAGCAGCAAAGAAGTAAAAAAGTTATTGGACAAAATCCCTGCCCTTCCTACTGTCAAAGAAAAAAAAAAAAGGAAAGAAAATGAAAGAGAATGTCACAGACAGAACAGCCATTTGTGTTCCCATTAGCCAAAGGTAGACAACTTCAACAACAAAAAGAATAGTGCTGGGTTGTGACTCATATGAACAATATTCATGAGCCCATTCCTAGGTATTTGATAAAAAGGCAGAGTATACTCTCATACAGAAGAGTTCTAAATACTTTACATAGGTATTTGTCCCTCAAGATGTAGCTTCCTGTCCTCTTAAATGAGGTTTTGCATTGTGGCTTTCTCCAGACTACAGTGTATGAAACAGAAACCAGTTTCAGCTGAGGGGTAATGATGTCAGCAGTAAGTCACGCTGAGGGCCTGGGTGGTGCCCTGGGTGGTGCCGTAAGATGAGACTGCGCTCCTTTACTTCTTCCTGGAAACCCATGTACCCCTTCAGGCGTTCCTAAATGGGAACACGATCTACAACATGCACGATCAATACTCCTCAGTCTTGTAACACAGGAAACTGCCAAGGTCTAGGACAGACAACCTCAGGAACAAGATAATCAAATGGGCTGTTTTAGAATAAATTATGAGTTTTTTTTCCATTTTTATTATTTGATTTATTTACATTACCATCATTGCTCCTCCCCTTGGTTTCTCCCTCCCACAGTTCCTTATCCCATTCCTCCTCTCCCTTGCCTCCAAGAGGGTGCTCCCCCCTGACCTCCTCCTTCCTCAGGGCCTCAAATCTCTGGAGGATTAAGCGCATCTTCTACTAAAGGCTGACCAGACAGACCTCTGCTATATTTGTGCCAGGGACCTCGGACTGACCTGTGTATGTTCCCGGTTGGTGGCTCGGTCTCTTGGAGCTTCCTGGGGTCTGGGTTAGTTGAGACTGCTGGTCTTCCTATGGGGTAACTCTCTCCTTCAGCTTCTTCTATCTTTCTCCTAATTCAACCATAGGGGTCCCTGACTTCAGTTCACTGGTTGGGTGTAAGTATCTGCTTCTGTCTCAATTAGCTGCTGGTTGAACCTCTCAGAGGACAACCATGCTAGGCTCCTGTCTGTAAGCACATCATAGCATCAGTAATAGTGTTAGGCCTTGGTGTCCTCCCAAGGAGCTGGATCCCAAGCTGGGCCAGTCACTGGACCTCCTTTCTCTCTGTCTCTTCTCCATTTTTGTCTCTGCAGTTCTTAGTCAGGAACAGTTCTGGCTCAGAAATTTTGACTGTGTGGGAGTTTAAAAGAAGAATTAAAGACGGGCAGTGGTGGCACATGCACCTCAGCACTCTGGGAGGCAGAGGCAGGCGGATTTCTGAGTTCAAGGCCAGCCTGGTCTACAGAGTGAGTTCCAGGACAGCCAGAGCTATACAGAGAAACCCTGTTTCAAAAAACAAACAAACAAACAAAAAAGAATTAATACTAATATAATACTAATACTCCTCAATGACATTAAAAATGAAGCAGACTGGAATAAACAATGGGCTTTAGATGATGAAGTATCACATGAATTCATTAGTTGCATTAGGTCCAGACAGCAGAGGAGTGTTTTACAATGGGGACCACTGAGTACAGGCAGTACACAAACTAATATGCTTTCTACTCCCTCAGCTATTCTAAAATGAATACATTATCCTAAACTGTCTTACAGTCTTTCACAGTCCTCTGGGTCTTCTGATGCACACACCTTTCCGAGCCTTGGGAACACTTGGAGTCTCATCTGGGCGGCAGCATTAGGCACAGATCATTTGCTCAGTGCAGAGAATAATGTGTGACGGGTACTTGTACACGATCTCACGAGGTGCCTGTGGCTCGCAATAATGAATTTGTGAGAAGATAGAGGCACTGTTTTGTAGCTCAGTCTGATTGTAATTGCATTGGGCTTATTGTAGCTAAACAACTTAAGGAAGGCTTCAAGGATTGTTTTTTTCACTGAGTATCTTAATGTGATCAGATGATATGTAATTTTCCCTACCCAGTTTTGAATTCATTGAAAACAAAAAGATATATTGGAACCAAAATGCTACATTATGAATGAAAGTGCTATTGAAGCCCCAAAGTTGACTGACTTACCCAGTTATTAAATGTAGATGCCACAAGCCTTCCATATTACAATCATGGGCCTTCCTGTGTGAAGACGTAAAAGGGAGCCGTGATTGCTGTACACAGCTGGAGATTCACTTGAGGATACCCGGCATGGAGAAAGGTGTGCTTCCTCCATCACTGGAAGCAAAACATGCATTGATAGGTTTCATGATGTACAAGTCATCTCCATCTACTGCAAGGCTAGCATGGAGCTGGTGATCATGACGCATGAAATACATTGCATAAGCACATACTGCTGTTATTTTCTTTTTTTGTTTTGTTTTTTGTTGTTGTTTGTTTTTCGAGACAGGGTTTCTCCGTGTAGTCCTGGCTGTCCTGGAACTCATTCTGTAGCCCAGGCTGGCCTCGAACTCAGAAATCCGCCTGCCTCTGCCTCCCAAGTGCTGGGATTACAGTTGTGCACCACCATGCCCAGTTTGTTATTTTCTTAATAGGTGTCAAGTTCAAGTAACCTTCTATGGCTTTGTCTGGATAGTGTTCCTCTGCCAATAAGATGGTTAATAAGACTTACTTTCCCCAACTCCAATACTTAACTGGCAACATATTTGATTCTATGTGTGCCACTTCTCCTGTAAGGTATATTTAGAACTGCATATATGCTACAATGCTACTTTATATATAGCCGAGTCGCTGGCCAACTTGTGGTGATATAAAAGAGTGAGTGATCAGAGAACCAAGAGGTTTGTTTTTGTAATGTCAAAATTAGTCATGTTCCTGTGGACCTGTCAGCTCACACCTTATTTTCTCAGGTGTACCTCATAACTGTCCATTGGATAATTGATTTACTTCTTTTTGCTTATCCTATCTTAGTCAGATTTACTTATTTAAAATCCTGTCTTTATTTTAAAATCTATTCCACAAACAGTATTTTTTAAGAGTCAGTCATTAAGAAGGACTACCTTAAATACTTCCTTTTTCCTGACCTTTATTTTATATCATTGTAGCTACAAAGGAGACCCTATTCTGGGTGTTCTTCCTTTAGAATTGTAGCATGAACATTTCCATAGTTTCTTTAAATACATTTATTAGCATTTAATGTATACAGATGAGTATGTGTTACTATATTTGGTATATATTATATGCATGTGTATATGTATATGTATACCAGATGTTGGTTGTGTTTCTTAAAGGATACTTGTGATTTTTTTTAAAAAACAGGTTTATAGGAAGTTTTTTTCCTAAGGTCCTGGAGACTGAATTAAGAGGAGACTGAATCTTTGTCTCTGGGAAGCGTTATATATTCTTGCTTTATTCTCCTAAAGCAAGTCATTCTTTACCCATTGCAGGCTCATGCAGCCAGGCTTACTCCTCCCTTTTAAAGAAAAATACACTGAAGTCTAGATGACATTGATGCCTGTAATGCCAGTACACTGGAAGTGGAGACAGAAGGCTTGCAAGTTTGGGTCCAGCCTGGGCTACATAGTGAGGTCCTGTTTCAAAACAACCCCAAACTTATTGCACTCTGATGTATATGCCGCATCCTGGTTGTTTCTTGCCTGTAACCCATTTCAAATTCCCTCAACTCTGAAATTCCAACCTTAGTAACATTCTCCTAGGGCCTCGGGCCTCTCAATATTCTAAAGATTTTGGCCAATCCTTTACAACTTATTTATTTATGGGAAACTTGAGATCATTTTACACTTGTAGTCACCTAGATCTGATGAAGCATCTTCTGTCTCTTAGTGATTTAGAGGTGGACCATAAATCAATAAAATAAAATAAAATAAAATAAAATAAAATAAAATAAAATAAAATAAAATAAAATAACCTAATAGTAACAGGGTTGCCCTTCAGGCTGCCACTGATACCTGTAACAGTGTAGCAGAATGCTGTGGGCTATTCCAGCTGCTCTCACAGAGGTTGAATAGATGCTTGCTGGGTGTGAGTCATCACTATTTTAGTGACTAGGATGTGTGCACGCTGGCAGCTCCTGGATGATCTCATAATGTTGTGTGTTTTAGATGTACGAGTTATGAGGGCCGCGGCTGAGACAGCTATAACAAAGGAAGAGCTGGAGAAGAATATAGAAATCATTCTCACTGAGACAGAAACCCTGAGATTTTTTGACCTGCCAACAGTCATGTTCTCAATAGAATCTGACGACGCTGAGAAAATAATGTATGTATAGCTCAGTTGTGTGTGCCACTGTTGTGTAACTCGGATGCTGAATTAGGAGTTCATGTTCTTTGGAAGAGCCTTGGAGATTTCTAGATAGTGCCTTGAATTTACATACATACCCTGTGATCTTAAATGGACAATATTTACATCACAGGACATTTTTCTATTGGAAAAGCCCTTATCTTAATCATAGCCTGTATAATTATGTAAACTCCTTAAGATGAAAGGGCAGTGGACAGCAGACACAAAGTTATAGTGGACAAGACCAAGTTCTAATGTCCTGTCACCGCGGTGTGACCATAGTTGATGCGTGTTACAACATAGCTAGAAAAGAGGATATATTCCTTCCTGTGATTTAATAAAAATACCCCATGCACATATCCAAAGTGCTGAGCCCGAAATTAGAATTCCAAGTGCCCATCTAAGAAACTTGTGTGGCTGGTGTGGGAGGGGGTGAAGGCAGGAGGTTTGTTGGGATTTGCTGACTGCTGGGTCATCTTCAGGATCAGTGGGATGTTATCCCAAGGGAGAAAAGAGTTAGGACAGGACTGCTGACAGTCTCCTCTGGCCTTCGTATACATGTACTCACACACAGATGTGCACACAGCACACATTACTGCCACACATACAACAAGAACAATAATGCATTAAAAAATTCTCTCAGATCAGATTTGATAATAATATACCAAATCAATAGAGACAAGTCATTGTTAAAAGACAAACAGCATCCTAAATTCAGACTCTGAGAATATTAGAGATATGGCATGATTGGATACAAAATACAAAATAGTTATGAAACATCACAGCAAATAAGTCAGTTAAAACATTTACATTAAAAAGCTCAGAATGACACATTTTGATAAGAACTTTATGCAATTGTCAAAAAGCAAGCATTAGCTTAAACATAACAGTAAAAATTAAATGACTGAAAAAATAGGTTTGAATAATTACACAAAATAAAATTTTAAAAAATGGCTTATAAAAATAATGGTCTAACATGTTAGTGTTTCAGACATGCAACAAATCACTGAGGCTGGTTCATGGGAGGTTGGGGGAGGAGACGCTTTCCTGAACTACCAACTGAGCCTTTTCCATAGAAGAAAAAATAAAAAGAAAATGTCCTCAGTTCCTTGTACAGACACTCCTGAATACCAAATGTAAAGAGAAAGGGGTTTTTAAAGGCGCGCGCGCGCGCGCGCGCCTGTGTGTGTGTGTGTGTGTGTGTGTGTGTGTGTGTGTGCATGTGAGAGAGAGGTGCTAGGAGAGCTAGAAGAGGCGCCGCAGTTCCTGGCGCTGGAGTCACACGTGGTTCTGAACCGCCTGATGTGGATGCTGGGAAGCAAACGTGGGAAGTTTGCTTAGACTTCTGGAAGAACCGCAAGGGCTCTTAAATACTGAGCCATCTCTACACCCCAAAAGAAGATATTTTAAGTAGAAGAAAATTAGGAAAAAAGATACAGAATGTTCAGAAAAAGCAGACAATATCTTTAGGGAAAGATGACTCCATAATGAAAGGGAGGAATAATAATTTTAAATTAAAACTTCAAAGTAGAATTTCACTAATTTTTTTGACCACACTGAAATGAAAAATTAAAAGTCCCAAGTATGATATTCACATACACCCTGGGAGTGCAGAAATAATTTCCTAGATTAATGGAGTTAAAACGTGAATTTAAGCTGGGCATGGGGGCACACACCTTTAGTCCAAGCACTCAGGAGGCAGAGACAGGTGGATCTCTGTGAGTTTAAGATCAGCCTAGTCTACCAAGCAAATCCAGGACAGCCAGTGATTGTTACACAGAGAGAAACTCTGTCTCAACAAACAAAAAACCAAAACCAACCAATGTAAATTTAAAAATACTCAGAAGTAACCAATTATGAAAACAGCATGCATGAAATGCTACAAAAGTAATACTTGGAAAGAATGTGTAGCTTTAGATGTTCCTATTAAAATTCATAAATTCTCTAAACAGAGTGAGAATTTGTTCACTAGCATGTTATTGGTGAACACTGAAAGTAGTCTGGGCCTTGGGAAGCACAGTGTGGAGTAGCCTTTGCTGGTAACATAATAAAATCTTTCCTTAAGAAGATTTTCAAGCTCACTTATTTTGTCACACTGTGTTCATGAAAGTGCTTTGAAGACAAGTAATGTAGAAAGACTATGTCTGTTCATAGTAATTTGTATTAATTAGCTTACTTTTTTTTCACAGAGAGAAAAATAAGAATTATGAAATCCTTTGTAGAAATAGATTAGGCAATGACTTATATGTAGAAAGAATGATGCAGACATTTAATGGAGCACCGAAGAATAAAGAGGTTCAGTGTGAAAAGATCATAATGGAAGAAAAAGGTAATAAGCTCTTGTTAGTAAACTGTTAAATTTGATATATGTTCCTCGAGTCTGTCAGTCAACACATGTTAAACTGTATGAATGAAAAATGGAAATTGATTAGTCTGGATAAGTTACTGTAATTTATAATTTTCAGAATTTGATAAGTTAACAAGAGACCATGCTATAGAGTATTTGAGTAACATAATTGTCTGATTTGTATTCATCCCATATTGAGATGCAGTTTACTACCAAAACAAACACTGTATGTCACACAATCTTTGCATTCTCCTATAGTAGTAGTATGCTCACCATAACTCTTTAAAGTGTATTTGATCATTATTCTCCATTTCATAGATGAGGAGACAGCCATAGTGAAGAAACCTAAGTTGCTTTTGTCTTAGAACCTGTATTCTTAACTACTACACTTACTCTTAGTGTTTATAAGTGAACATGTCTGAGGATTCTGTATAAGCAAAAGCCTATGGTGTGTGGGCGAACGAATAACTAGGGGAAAGACCATCTATAATCTTGGTTGCAGTTATTACTGTACAGAGCCAGGAGCCAGTTTTCTTTCACAAGAAGTACAGCCATTGATTTTTAGCAGAAGAGCATTTGTGTTGGGAAGGTGGGATGACTGAATGAGGGTACCTTGATATCCTTGCTGGTTTTCCTTCCCTGGTAGCCTGGTAGCAAGAAGTACAAATTCTTATTAGCATAAAGCCCTGGTCTTGAGCCACAGTATGACATCAGTGAAGTGTGCTGCTGCATCCTGTAACATCTCAGTGCTCATGAGGTGGAAGCAGGCCATCAAGAGGCAATCATGGCCAGCCTGAGATACGTGAGGAGTTGTTCTTCATGAAAAGCCTACCACTGAGAATATGCACTAACGCTTGCAACAGAACATTTGGGAAAGAAGACAAGACCATAATTCTTAGTGATGGATGATTTTAAAAGATCCAGTATGTGGAACAGAAAGAAAAGAAAAAAGAAAAAAAAACCTAAGCGGAGACCCATGAGACTGTAAGCACACATATGTGGTTGTAAGGAGACTATAAGGAAGGGTACAGGGAATGACTGAACACATAACTAATCAGAGAAGAACAGCCACAGAAGAATTCCGCACAAAGACATAAAGACAGTCAGTCATAAGACATAGAGCAAGTCTTGGAAGTAACAACAGAAAAGCGATCCATCACATACATGGGCTAACTTTTATCGCTCAGTGTTGGAGTGGAAACCAGGGAGGGCAAGCCCAGTGACATTTAAAGGGCTGAAGTGAAAGTGCACTGTGAAGTAATAATACCAAAGCCTTTAGAAACGGAGAGATTAAGATACTCCTGAATATGCCAAAGCTAAGGGAGGTTATTGATGGTAGAAGAACTTTAAACAATGCTGAAGAGAATCTTTATGAAGAGACAAAAGGACAGTAGGCAGTAATCTTAAGCCACGTGGGGGAAAAAGGATAGCAGAAAAAAATGGCATGTAGGCAAATGCTGAAATCAGTCTCTTTGTTTCCAGCTGCCTGTTTTTGCAGTGTAGATTAAAATCGATAGACACACAGGGGTTAGGGAGGCATCAGTGGTCAAGAGCACTGGATGCTTTTCCAGAGGATTTAGGTTGAATTGCCAGCACCCACACAGTGGCTCACAACCATCTATAATTCCTAGCCAGGGATTCCAATGCTTTCTTTTGACCTCTGTGGGCATTGCATGCATGTGGTACACATAGATATATACAGACAAAACATTCATACACATAATGTGAGAATACATTTTAAAAAAATTTAAAGAGATTTACATAGCAATAATTAGGTTGTTGATGGCCTTATTATATAGAGCATAATAAAAAACAGTAGTGGGAGAGAATTGTATAAGGAAGAAAGTTTTAACATGCTATCGAAGAAAAGTATAATTAATTAGCAATAGCTTTAATTTTCAAAACGTCATTGTAATCTATAAATGATATCCACAAAAAACAGAACAACATAAAACCCTAAAAGTTAGAGAAAAGAATATAAGAATGGAATAAAAATGAGACTACCAAAAGATCTATTAAACACAGAACAGTGACTGAGAAGTTGAGAAGCAAGGTAGAAAGAATACAAATTATCAAGATGTTGTTTTATAAACTAGCAATTCCACATCAGTAATTATCTTAAATATACATTAATTATTCTGTACAATTAATAGATATTGGCCAACTAAATTAAAAGCAAACTAAGATAGTTCTAATGTCCGCTCTCAGTCAGAGACCTGACAGAATGGCTAAGTATACACAAAATGTGAAAATCATCACTTTAAAAAAAATCAAGATGGCTATACGAGTCAGAAGAGAACTCAGAAATTGTCATGTAACAAAGAACAGTGTGTATTGATCGATGGCTTAGTCCATACAGAGACTATAACAGTTATGAACATGAGATGAGAGATCCACAGAAGCATTGAGAGTGGACACGTTGAGGAGAGAGTTCGTCCCACAGTAATTGTCTAGTAGGCCTCTTCCAGTAGTGGGCAGGCTAGTGAGATGGATGCGCAAACCAAGCAGAGAGCACTGGGATCCTCAGACAACACTAGACTGCAAGCTACTGTAAGCCAGCATCTCAGACAGCAGAACAAAATGGATGCACCCCTGAACATACTGAGATGGCCTAATGTGTGACTCAAGGATAAATAGAATATCTGAATAGATCTACAATAAGGAAAGAGATTGCAATCCTAAATCTCCCATCAGAGAGAACACCAGAACCACAGGTTTACTCAGGTGAATTCTAATAGTTATATATATAAAAGGCTTATTACCAATTCTCCATCCTCTCTTCCAAAAAAAAAAAAATGCCAGGAGCCATTCTCACATGGATCTCAAAACCTCCTTTCAGCCATTTCTAGCCTGCTTCTCCTAGCCTGCTTTTAGAAGGAAAAGTACTTGTTTAAAGATTAGCCAAGTAAGCTAGATGGTCAGTACATGCAGAACTTACCCGAGTGGGCTAGAACAAACGAAGCCCACCTGTGTTTGGATTGCCATAGCAACCCCTTTCCACTTCACCTCCCCTTGATCAATTTCTAGTGCCAAATTCCTACAGTAGATGCCAACCTTTCCTGAGATTCTGAGAGACAATTCTGAGAAACCGTTCCTGAGAAATGATACTAGCCCCCTGAGATTGTTCCCCCAAATACAATGACTTTCACCCCTCCCCTCACCTGCTTGTTCCCCTTTAAAAAGCCTTGTGTAAAAAATAAAATTTGACAGCTTGATCAGAATGCTGTCTTGCTGTCCGTCTCTCGAGTCTCTTGTCTCTCACCTTCTCTTAGGTGGTTTGGGGACCCTGTTGACTGTCCTGCGGGTTGGGACAAAAAAACCCTCTGCAAAATTGAAGAGAATATTTTCATACTTATTAGATAATAATTTCTCTGATACCAAAAGCTAGATCAATATTCCTTGAATATAAAAAGCCTCCCATACTAACAAGCTCAATCCAGCTCTGTATGAAGTGGAACTGTATATTGTGATCAAGTGATGTTTATCCATGAGGCTCAGTGAGAACATGCTATCAGTCAGTGTAACAGACCACACTAACAGAATAAAGGGAAAACCCACCACATTCACTATCTATATTCTGTTAGGTGACTTTTTTTTTTAATTTAAGGAAGAGCCTTGCTATGTAGCCCAAGCTGTTCTTGAATTTGTTGTGTAGTCCCATCTGGCCTCAAGCTTATTGTATAAAGTACAGGGTCGTCTCTGTCATACAATTCTCCTGCCTCTGCCTTCTGCAGGTTAGGACTGTAGATGTACACCAGCAATTCCATCTGCTTTTACCATTCTTGATGTAATTCTTGAGCCTATCTACAATACGTTATAATGGGAGGATGCTCTGAACTGCCTCTTAATCATATACAGTAAAGGAACTTCAGTCAAACTTACACTTTGCAGCCTCTTTTCCAGGGAAAAAGAAGGGACTTGTTTGGAAGGAGATATTGGGAGAAGGAATTAATATTTAGCCACTGTTAGGTGTGTTGTTGGACGTGGTCGGTTTCAGAAAGCATACATTCAGATCTCACCCCAAGAAGACAGCAAGAGGGAGGCCTCTGCTTCTCCGGATGGACCAGTTACACACATGTGTTGTATACATTGTACTCAGAAGAGGAGAATGACCAAATCCATTTGGCCACAGATTCAAGACTTTCTCAATAAACTTTATTGGTAGTCAGAATAGTATTTGATCCCATTTCTCTCATGTCTGTTTCTCTTTTATTATTTTATCTTAAACCAGACATGGAGGGAGCCAGGAAACTCCAGAGCCTTCTGTGCATAGCCTGACAGGAGAGAGAGAGAGATCTCTCAGCAGCGCTTTAACTTCTATGTGCAGAAGTGAGATCTCCACCTTCTCTCTAGAAGGGACCAGCTAGGAGCACACAGGGCATAAGATCAATGGAGCAGCTGGGATAGAAGTCTTCCTGCTGTCACTGGCACCAGGGACCCAGGAGACACCACAGCCTTCTGCGCATAGCCTGCCAGGAGAGAGTAATCTCCTAGCAGTGCTTTCATGTTTGAGCTCAGAGGCCTAAGATCAGAGGCTTACAGGTCCACAGGAGGAACAAACTCCAGCCAGAGACAACAAGACCAACTAGCACCAGAGATAACCAGATGGTGAAAGGCAGGCACAGGAACCCTACCAACAGAAACCAAGGCCTCACGGCAACATCAGAATCCAGTTCTCCCACCACAGCAAGAAAAACACACCAGAAAAGCAAGAGTTAGACTTAAAATCGTATCTCATGATGCTGATAGAGGGCTTCAAGAAAGACTTAAATAACTCCCTTAAAGAAATACAGGAGAAGCTGGGCGGTGGTGGCGCACGCCTGTAATCCCAGCACTCTGGGAGGCAGAGGCAGGCGGATTTCTGAGTTCGAGGCCAGCCTGGACTACAGAGTGAGTTCCAGGACAGCTCGAGCTACACAGAGAAACCCTGCCTCGAAAAAAAAAAACAAAAAAACAAAAACAAAAAAAAAAAAAAAAGAAAGAAATACAGGAGAACATCAGTCAACAGGTAAAAGCCCTTAAAGAGGAAACACAAAAATCCCTTAAAGAAATACAGAAGATCATGGGTCAACAGGCAGAAGCTCTTAAAGAAGAAACACAAAAATCCCTTTAAAAAATTACAGGAAAACACAATCAAGTGAAGGAACTGAACAAAACCATCCAGGATCTAAAAGTGGAAGTAGAAACAATGAAGAAATCACAAAGTGAGACATCTCTGGAGATAAAAAACTTTGGAAAGAATTCAGGAGTCATAGATGCAAGTATCAATAACAGACTACAAGAGATAGAAGAAAGAACCTCGGGTGCTGAAGATAGCATAGAAAATATTGACTCAACAGTTAAAGAAAATGCAAAATGCATAAAGTTGGTAACCCCAAACATCCAGGAACTCCAGGACAAAATGAGAAGACCAAACCTAAGGATTATAGGTATAGACAAGAGCAAGGATTTACATCTTAAAGGCCCAGTAAATATCTTCAAGAAAATTATAGAAGAAAACTTCCCTAACCTAGAGAGATGCCCACGAACATACAAGAAGCCTTCAGAACTCCAAACAGACTGGACCACAACAGAAAGTCCTCCCAGAACATAATAATCAAAACACCAAATTCACTAACAAAGAAAGAATATTAAAAGCAGTAAGGGAAAAAGAGCAAGTAACTTATAAAGGCAGACCTATCAGAATCACACCAGACTTCTCACCAGAGATGATGAAAGCTAGAAGATCCTGGGCAGACCTCATACAGACTCTAAGAGAACACAAGTGCCAGCCCAGGCTACTATACCCAGCAAAACTCTCAATCATCATAGATGGAGAAACCAAGATACTCCATGACAAAACCAAATTTACACAAATACAGCCCTACAAAGGATAATAAATGGAAAATGCCAACACAAGGAGGGAAACTACACCCTAGAAAAAGCAAGAAAGTAATCTGCTTCCAACAAACCCAAAAGAAGATACCCACACAAACATAAAAATAATATCAAAAATAATAGGAAGCAACAATCACTATTCCTTAATATCTCTTAACAACAATGGACTCAACTCCCCAATAAAAAGACATAGACTAACAGAAATATTTCTCATGTAAATCTTCAATTTTATCAGAAAATGTTTGTAATTCCCCTTTTAATTAATTCAGTAATTTCTTTTATGTCTACCATTTTATCTGCATTTTTCATGATAATCTTCAATTTTAATATTTTTCTATATATTTCCTCTATTTTATCAGAAATATTTTCAATGTAAATCTTTGATTTTATCACAAATGTTTCTAATTCTACCTTCAATTAATATAGAAAGAGTTTTTATATCTACTATTTTATATGTAAAATTCCATGAAATAGTCAATTTTAACATGTTTGTCTATATCTTTTTTGAATTTTACCAGAAATATCTTCCATGTAAATCTTCAACTTTATTTGAAAATCTTTATAATTCCATGTTCAATCAGAATTATCTTTATGCCTATCATTTTATCTGTATAATTTCCATGATCTTTAATTTTTACATGCTTTTCTATATATTCAATTTTATCAGAAATATTTTCCATGTAAATCTTCAAGTTTATCAGAAAGTGTTTATAATTCCACTTTCAATCAACTTAGAAATACTTTTATGCCTACCATTATTATAGCTATATAAAATTTTCCATGATAATCATCAATTCCAACATGTTTTTCTACATATTTTTACAATTTCCTCAGAAATATTTTCCATGTAAATCTTAAATTCTATCATAAAATGTTTGTATCCCATATTTCAATTACTTTAGCAATGTCTTACATGTCTACCACTTTACTCTTTAATTTTCCATGAAAATTGTCAATTTTAATGTGTTTATCTGAAATATTTTCTATGTAAATCTTTAATTTTATTATAAAGTGTTTTTACTTTCCTTTTCAATAAAAAACCAGACATCCTTTTTTTGACCCACAAAAATATAGTTTTTAAAATATATAATATAAATTATGCTGTAGTCAAATTTTAAAAAGCTTTATTGTGAATTATGTCTTAGCAGAAGATTCAGTAATATGTATACTCACACAATGTAAGCAAAGAATGTATAGTCCATGTATTCACAGTCAGGGTAAGAAAGGGAATGTTCCTAATTGCTTGGATATCCTCACATCACAACCTGTTCATTTTGCATACCCAGAAATACTGAAGTTAGGGGAATGTAATTTGAAATGATTTCTAAAAGAAATTAAATAATTTTAAAACATGGCTTATAAAAATGATAAGTCATGATCATTATCTGTTACTTCACCTTATACAATTTTGTTTATCAACAGCTATATTGAGGTATTATATACAAAAGCTGAACATATGGGCTGCAGAGATAGCGCACTTGATGCACGCACAAGATCTGACTTTTTGATCCTTACAAACCCATGTACAAATTCCAGGCATGGTGGTAGCATGCTTGTGAATCCCAACAGAGGCAGGAGAGTCCCCGGGGCTCACTGAGTCAGGCTAACCTTACTGGTGAATTCTAGGTGCATGAGAGAACCTTCTTAAGGTTCTTTAAGAAATTGTTCTTTAGAACGCCCGAGTTTGTCCACATACATTAACATGCACGCACATATATGTACATATTAAAAACAACCCACATTTGGTATGATGATTCTAGCACTGGGAAGGTGAAGGTAAGAGGACCAAGAAATCAAAATTACCTTTGACTACATAACTAATTCGAGGCTAGCCTCGACTACGAGACCCTAGCTCAAAAACAAAACCAAGTCTTGAACATATTTGCTATATACAACTTTGTGGTTAAGTTAAACATAGTTAGTGATCAAACATGATAATGGTTCACACTAAAGTAGTGGTCAGCATCAATTGTTAGTAACATGTAACCACATATTCCTAGGCTGAACTTACTAAAATTTCAGTTAAATGCAAAGATTACATCCTTATCAATTTGTCAAAATATATCAAGAACTTAATCTGTGCATGACTTTGTAAAAATCTACTAAGTTGTTAGCTATCTTTCTTATTGTGAAATTTAATATTCTTGTTCATTGAAAACAATCATTAGATACCAAAGAACCACCCCCCACCTCTAATCTCCCTCTCCTCCTCCTCTCTTACCCCCTCCTCCTACCTTCTTCCTTTTCCTCTTCCTCTTCCCCATTGTCTTCCTCTTCTGCCTCCTCTTCCTCCTCCTTTTTCCTGAGAACCTTGGTTCTCTATTGTGTGGTTTACCAGGGAAGTGACTATATTTACAATGCCCAGATTTCCTCTCTATTTTTAAGGAAACAGTTCTTTATTAAAACACTCTTAAACACAAAACAACAACAAAAAAACCTCAACATCATTCTCTAATTGAAAGCTTAGTAGGGTCAGCAGTAGCAGTGTAGTGCCCAAGGATAGATAATATTATTGCTACAAAAACCAATAGCAAGGGGTGAGGTGGGGGCTTTTGAAGTTAGCATTTGAAGAACAGTGACATTTCCAGGTTACATTTGGTCACCATTGCCATATTTGATGGTTTGAATAAATTTAATTAGATTTTTGACAATGTTGTTGCCCGGACAGATAAAATAGTTTTCCCTAAACAGTTGTTTAGGCAACTCTACTGAGTAAAAAGGAATGGGATGCTTCCCACCAGCAGATCTGTAAAATACAAGTTGTGTGTTAGCCACTAGTAAAGACACTGTCTGGGTGTTGTCCAAGCCTGTATCCCATGACAGCTTGCAGTGACAAGCGGATGATTCTTCCCAGGCCTGGGTAGGAAGGAGGGAGGAACAAGAGAGAGTGAGGGTAACCCGGGGCTGGCCCCAAAACAAGACAGCACCTCCAGATGCTGATAGAGAGGCAACTCGGGTCCCCCGTGGTTCCCTCACGAAATATTCCTTTGGTATTTTCCTGCTAGTGCTGTTAAAATTGACATGTTTCTAATAGATACTCATTTTACATTTTCCTATGACCAGTTGTATACAAAGCTGTAATGTTAGAATTGGCTTTAAAATCTTTTTACCTTTTCTGTGTGTTCAGGTGTAGTGGCCACTACCTGGGACTTGTATGATTCCTTCAACATTCCAGAAAATTTGCTAGCAGCAAAACGATCCGCATATTCCAGTAAAGGAAGTTTACCTGCTAGAGACCGGGACCCAAAAATACAAGGAAAGTACAGTGGGTAAACGCCAGACTGCATTCCTTCCCGGTTTGCAGGACGTCCTAGCAGCACCTCGCGTTCTGTCCCACAGAACAGGAAAAGCGCTCTACTCAGGGACTCGACTTTTACCTTCGCAGTGTCCTGGATTCTGAGTGGGAAATTAAGTTTTGTGTTTGTTTGTTTTCGTTTTTCTTGGATGCCTGTGTGCAGTTTGTTGTTGTTTGAGACAGGGTCTGGAACCAACTGGCCTGGAATTCACACAGGTCCTCCCACTCAGACTGAGGGCTGGGATTAAAGGCCCTTACCACCACATCCAGTCCCTTTTCAAGTTTTTCTCCAGTGCATCTTTGCTTTCCTTCTCTAATTTTTTTGTTCATGTATATGTACGTGTGCAGGTTTGTGTATTGTGTGAGTGGGCAAGTTTATGTATGCGTGTACCACACCAGTATGAACGGATGTCAGAGGACCAAGTTGGGTGTGGCTCTTCACCTCCACCCGGTTTGCTATAGTCTTGTTGGCTGAGTGCTCCGGCCAGGCACCTCTGAATTTGCATAGTTAGAACATTAAAGTCTTCCACTATTTGTTTTCTGGTTTTGTTTCATTTCTATGTTTTTTACTGCCTTCTTGCGAGTTAATCCTTTTAACTTTAATCCTTTTATCCTTTTTCGCCACCTTTTAACTTAGGTATGTGTGTGTCTGTTCTTTAGTTGATACTGTTCAGTTACTTATCTGCGTACTGCATTATATACACATAACTTACCAAAGTCCACCGAGGTCAGCGTGTTACCAATTCAAGTAAAGCTTAGCTCTCTGTCTTTCATCTTTGATGCTGGGAGGTGCTTCTGGGGATTTTGAGGCCAGATTTTGTTATGTACCCTGGCTTGCCTTGAGCGTGCGAGGTATTCGAGGCTGGCCTAGACCGTGCCCAGCGCTCCGTCCCTTCTTTATGACTGCCTTGTATACTTCTTCTAGATATCAAGGTTATGGAGATGTTTAGAAACTGCATAAGACAGTGTAACTCTTCAATTACAAATATCAGAACAGCCGGGCGTGGTGGCACATGCCTGTAATCCCAGCACTTGGGAGGCAGAAGCAGGCGGATTTCTGAGTTCGAGGCCAGCCTGGGCTACAGAGTGAGTTCCAGGACAGCCAGGACTACACAGAGAAACCCTGTCTCGAAAAAACAAAAAACAACAAAAAACAAAAACAAAAACCAAATATCAGAAGAAATAAAGTATGTTATGTTTGCTTTACACAATTTATTTGTGTTTATCTGTATTTTGCATATGCTCAGATGTGCATGTAAATGACCCTGTATACATGGAGAGGTCAAAGGGCAACAACTGAAGTGCTCATTCTTTAGTTGCTCTCCATCTTTTGAAGACTTTTTTTTAAAATGATTTTTGGAATCAACAGTTTGACTAGACTGGCTTGCCAGTAAGCGTCAGGGGCACATTCATCCTGAATTAGGTGTGAGGGTCCCTAGCTGCTGCTGCTGCTGCTGCTGCTGCTGCTGCTGCTGCTGCTGCTGCTGCTGCTGCTGCTGCTGCTTGCTTTAGGCAAGGTCTCACCATGTGACCCTGGCTAGCCTGGAACTCACTATATCAACCAGGCTGGTCTCAGAGATCCTCCTGCCTCTCTATCCTCAGTGTAGGGATTTGAGGCCTGCACCGCCAGGCTCTGCCTGGACCCAGGTTTTCCACCTTGAGTTCAAGTCCTCAAGCTTGCAACATGCACTTTACTAACTGAGCCTCAGTTTCTCCTAATTTGTACTGGATATTTTCAATACAGACTTCCGGGGTGAACAGTTCTCTTCATCCAGTATTCAAAGAATATATGAAAGTTCTAGAATCTCCTGTTTCTAATGAAAAGTGTGTTGACATTCAAATAATTTTTCTTTTTCATAAGTATCTTTCCCTTCCTTCACTGCTTTTAATATTTCTTTTTCTTTTCCTGGATATATGTCCATGTCTATGTTTATGTGTCTGTGCATGTTGCATATGCATATGTATACATACATATGTGTCTCCTGTTTTCAGTTTTCTGGTCTTTGGTGAATATATGTATATATATGTATACATATATATGCATATATATACATGCATATGTATACATATATACATATATGTATATGTATATATGTATATATATATACACATGCATATGTGTCTTCTGTTTTTAGTAGCCTATCTCCGGTAAGCCTTTGGTGGGTATCTTTAAAGCCTTCTTCAAGGCTCATTCAGCTTCTTCCATCTATTCTTTGCTAAGTTCTGTACTTTTTCAACTACTGTTTTCAGATTCCTTTTCTAGTGACAGTTTCTCCCCCCCCCCCTTTGATAAGCTGCTCACTTGAGCACAATAATCTCCCAGGTCCCTGAGACTCTCTTCATTATCTTTATTCAGAGTATATTCTCTTGGGTTTAAAAATTATTTTTATTTTAAATTACACATATGTATGGCAGTGAGGGCTATGCAGTGCTGGAGGAGAGCAGAAGAGGCTGTCTGATGCCCTCCAGATAGAGACACAGGTAGTTCTGAGCTGCCAGCCGTGGGAGCTGGAATTGAATTTGGTCTTTAGTGAACTCAGTATGCACTTTTGGCAACTGAGCCTTTTCTCCACTTGTTTTTAAGTTAACTTGTTGCTGTTTTGTTTTTATGAGCCAGATGTGGTGTGCATGTCTCTAATCCCAGCACTCAGAGGCAGAGGTAATCAGATCTCTATGAGTTCAAGGTTAGGCTGGTCTATATAATAAGTTTGAGGACAGCCAGGACTACATGGAGATACCCTGTCTCAAAAAATAAAAACAAACAAACAAAATCCCCAAGTTTCTTATTTTTCTTTCCTGAGGTCACTAGTTTTCTTTTTTCTTCCTATTTAACCTATTAATTGAAATTTTAAGTTCTGAGTATTTCACCCCTGTAAGTTTTTTGTTTCAATGAAATGTTCTATTCTTTTGATGGTGCTTTTAGTTGTTCCAAGGATATTCATAATCCCTGGCAAAGCATTTTTTATGATGATCTCTGTAAATTCTTTGTTAGTTAATTCTAGTCTTTCATCTTGGTGTTCATGTCTACTAGTTATTGTCTTTTCTATTTGAGATTTTCTTTGTTCTTGGTTCAGGGAGTGACTTTCAATAAAATCTAGTATAAGGCTTCCATTTTTCTAGGCTTCAATAGTGCATATGTTGGGGAGTGGGAGTCATTGTCTGAAGACTGCCAATCAGCAGTAGAAGTCCAGAAATTTTGAGACAGGGGCTCACTGCACAGCCCAGGTGACCTAGGCTCACTTGATTTCCTCCTGAGTGCTTGGATGATAAGCATGTTCCACCAGACCCAGCAGAAGACCAGGGCTGTTACCTCACTCTGTGGCACCTGAGGGACATGACTGCTGACCTCTGCTGGGAACTCCAGCTCCCTTCATCCTTTTGTGGCTAGCGTGCATAGGATTGCCCCATCACCTGCACAAGCAGGTACAGCGTGACTGAGATCACAAAGTAGAGATTGTTATCATTCCTTCTGGGCAGTGGTAAAAGTCCTGATTCCTGACTGTCAACTCCAGTGGGCAGAAGGGAAAGAAACCCCGAATGCTTGCTGTCTGAGAGATCCCAGGCTCCCCTGCTGTTGTGTCTGACATTCTCATGTCTGGCAGAGGTGAAAACTCTGGTCCTTAGCTGTAGCTTATTAGAAACCCCTCATGACGTCAAGGCTTCTTGTGGGTATTTCTTTGTGCTCAGTGTGTTGCCAAGTTGCTGTCTTTGTTGCAGTGTCTTGAATACACAAGTCACCACTGTGCTATCCCTTGAGTTCCTAGGATCCTGAATAAGTCTCATATTAGATAAGTCTCAAGTTATTAGATTGGCTTACAGGATATGGTCCAAGTGCTCTATCAGTAGCTGTCACACAGTGGAGAGACTAAGACTGCATTAGTTGTTCAGTCTATTAATGGCTCAACAGTCCTCATCTTGTACAGGGTCCCCAGAGGATTCCTGGTGATCTTTAGTTTATATTGGACCCAGGTAGAAGTTCAATAGATGTTTCTAATCTTGAAGTAATGTCTTAGCAATAAGGTAGACGAATATGCCAGCAAGAATGAGGGCAAGCAAAAAGAAAAAGAAAAAGAAAAAGAAAAAGTTTTTCTACTTTTATGTCCTTTTATCTGAGCTGCCACCTAAAGCTCCACCTACATAGAGGGCGGGGCTTCCTGCTTCGTATAGTCTGACTGAGAAAAACTCTCACAGGAATGCCTAGCAGTTTATGTTGTAGTTGACTCCAGGTTCAGTCAAAATCTGATAACCAAAATTAGACATCACTGTTCTCCAAGTTGATACACAATCATCCAAATCTGTGAATATATTACCATACAGTGGAGGAAAGATTTTTTTTTATCAAACATGATTACAGATTTATCTTCAAATTGGAAGACTATCCCAGATAATCTAGTTGCCCAGTCTAAACAATTCAATGGCACAAGTAACATCCTCTAATAAGCACAGATTTTTTTTTTTTTTTTTTTTTTGGTTTTTCGAGACAGGGTTTCTCTGTGTAGTCCTGGCTGTCCTGGAGCTCAGTCTGAAGACCAGGCTGGCCTCGAACTCAGAAATCTGGCCTGCCTCTGCCTCCCAAGTGCTGGGATTAAAGGCGTGCGCCACCAACGCCCGGCTGCACAGATTTTTTTAAATAGCAGCCACCAAACTAATTAAGAACAAGAACTCTACACACACACACACACACACACACACACACACACACCAAGTCAGACCTTTGAAGACTGATAATCATTTTATTTCAGTATAAATAGAAGAGTGCAGAGAATTACTGCTGTGATTTAAATGTGCCCCACCCCCCAGTTTATTTGATAGAAACTTAATTCAGAAATGTATATGTTCATGGTATCTACAAACGAGTAAGTGGCGGTAGATGGCATTGTGAGAATAGAGCCCCATTGCAAATTACTGCTTTTACAAGAGAATCCGACTGAGCTTCCATGCTTCACCTTTCTGCCCGTGTCGTGCTTTCTGTCATGGAAGGGACAGCCAGAAGGCCTCCGCCAGCTTAGCTTCTCGGCTTTTTCTCCTGCCAGCCTTTGGAACAGTAAGAAATATGTTTCTTGTCTTTATAAATTATCCAATAGTAGTGATTTTATTTATTTATTTATTTTTGGTCTATGTACACAAGTGTTCGAGGACATGGATGTGTGTTTTTGAGTGCCCGTTTACGTGTGTGTGCATGTGTGTAGAAGTCCGAGGATAACCTCTGGTATCATTCCTCCGAAGACACTGTCCACCTTGCTTTTGAGATAGAGTCTCGAATTAGGCCCCAGGGCTGAACCATTAGTTTAGGCTAGCTGGCCAGTGAGTCCTGGCCATCTGCCTGTCACTGCCTCTCTAGTGCTAGGATCGCAGCGACTGCACCCAGCCTTCTACAGAGGATCTGGCCATTGAACTCAGGTCTGAGTACTTGCAAGGCAGGAACTTCACCAACGGGGCTATCTTGCCAGTCCCCTAAATTGTAGTTTTCTGATAAACTAACAGAAAATAGGCTAATGCGTGTATAGCACCTCAAGAATATTACTGCTTATCCTCAGGAGGAAACTATTTTTTGATTGACGAGAGTTCCATGAGTTTTACGTTTACATTGTTTTCTTTGTGCATAAAAGATTTAATAAATGATATTGAAGGTGTTGAAAATGGAGAACAGAAATTACAAAATATAATTTTAAAAAATCCTTAAAGTAAATGAACCACGGACTGCTGCTTGGCTCTTTTGTAAGTGAGTTGTATTTATATTTACAGACAGTGAAAGTAGTTCTCTAATGGACATAGAAAATGTAATTCTGGCTAGAGTTCACGATGATGACGAAGACAACTCAGAGGCAATATTGAAGTCCGATAAGCTTCATCAAGACTTATTTTACATGGAAAGGGTTTTAATGGAAAATGTGTTTCAGCCGAAGCTTGCAGCCTACCGTCAACTTCCTGTTTACAAAGGTACTTTTAAAAGCCACCATGCTTAGACAAACTCACATATTTTTTTAAATGTAATTGTACTATTAAATATTTCTAAATATAAATTCCACGCTAGTTATCACCTTTTAAAGCACACGTTTAACTATTTACTAACTACCTATGAAACATGTGGTGGCCCTAGAGTCCAGACTGGGGAATCCACAGAAGGGTTGTCCCTCCAGTGCAAGACTTACAAGGCATCCACGTCCTCATTTTATCTTTGTTCCTACATCAGATTAGGCTCTTGCTTTTTATAGTGCTTCTAGTGTTTGGTCCTCTCTTACACTGCTGTGGAGTCTTCAGGTAATGTCAAGGATACTCAGCCCATCCCCACTGCTACAACACCATATATATATATATATATATATATATATATATATTTTACAGAATATTTTGTTTTTGCTACTTTCAGATTTGTTTTTAGTTTTCTGGCTTTCTAAGGCTGGAACCCAGGACCTTGTACATGTTCTCCCTCTGAGCTATACTTCTAGACCCTGAGTGTTTTTTTTTAAAAGGGAGATTAATTCAGCCTTTCAGCACATGAATAAAGTGAAGGCTATAAAGATTATGTAATGAGGCATCTGAGACGAAGTTTAGTTCTTTCTGCTCTCTTACCCTATCTTGTAGATTTATCCAAACCCCTCACAGTCGTTGAATGCTCCAAGTACTCAGAGCCTTCCATTGCTTAGGGCAAGCCACCCGGATCAGTGTGTATTATTCCCGGTCTCTGCAGTCTGGGCAGAGTGTCGTTGTAGTGTTTTGAGGTGCTTTGGAATCCATAAACTACTGAACTCTGTTTGGCAGTCCGCTCCTTTCTTGGTATTATCGTTTCCTGTTGTAGCCCCAATTTTCATGAGCTCTCCTTGGTCCCCAAGTAGAAGTTAATCTTCTATGTGGTTACATACAAAAAAAATTAGGTTACAAAATAACATGTATGACACTGGGGTATAAACTCTTTGCCTGGAAAACGCTAAGATAATATTTTAAAACTATGTTGCTCTTTTATTTTACGTTGCTATTTTAAAATTTGTATCATGTATACTGTTCCATTGTATGTCTACAGAGTTGTATAATTACAATCTAAAGTATTATAAATAATTGTATTTACAAAGCTAAACTTTTAGTACATTACTTATTTACTAATTAAAATAACAGAACAAATATTTTAACCAGATAATATTTACAGAAAGTGGCATGTGTGTATTTAAGCTATAGAAAATTAAGAAAGTTAAGTAAATAATACCCTGATCAACATAGAAAATATACTTGTGAACCATGAAGATTATCATGTGCTGGTTGCGTGTAAACATTACCCACTCCCTAGGCAGCCGTGGACTTTGTCTGTAACCATTAACTTTCCTAGTTGTGGTACATCATGTAAATGCATTCACACAATAATTTTTTTTTTGAGCCAGTGAGATGACTCAGTAGGTAAAGGCACTTGCCACCAAGCCTGATAACCTGAGTTTGATTCCCAAGGACACACATGGTAGAGAAAACTCACTCTTGCAAGTCATCTGGCTTCTATTCACAGGTCCTCACACAATATACATACACACACATATACACATGCACAAAATAAGTGTAGTAATAAAAAGATTAAAGACGCTTGAGTTTAGATTCTCTCTCCCAGCGTTCCTGGCGTCGAGCTTCAGCAGGAGTGGTGTATGTGACAGTTGACTTCCTCCTCCCGTAGCTCTGTAGTGTGTGCATGGGCCATCCTTTGGCTGCTCAGCAGGTGACAAGTCTGAATCGCGTTCAGCTTGAGGCTTCTGATCGAGTCTTGGCAGATGCGTTTCAGCTTCTTTTGTGAACATGGCTAGTACTAGGTCTTTGAGTAGATGTGTGTTCAATTTTTGGAACTGTGAAATATTTTCCCAAAGAGTTATACTGTCTTACATTCCAAATGTGAATTCCTGATACTGGCAATACTTTTTGTGTGTGTGTGTGTGTGTGTGTGTGTGTGTGTGTGTGTGTGTGTTAGGAACTTTTTATTTTTTTATTTTTTATTTTTTGATTTTTTTTATTGTATATATTCTATATTTACAATTCATTTCCCTTTTTCTGGTTCCCCACCCCCAAAGGTCCCACATGTCCTTTTCCCTCCCCCTGCTCCCGCATCCACCCCCTCCCACTTTACTGTTCTTGTACTCTCCCACAATGATGTTTTGGTCCATTCTAGCACCAGTGTCCACTCCTTTCTTCTTGTGAGACATCACTTGATATGTGATTTGTGTCTTTGGTGTTCCAAGCTTCTAGGCTAATATCCACTTATCAGTGACTGTATACCATGGGTATTCTTTTGAGACTGGGTCACCTCACTTAGTATGACATTCTCCAGCTCCATCCATTTCTCTAAGAATTTCATGAATTCATTGTTTCTAATGGCTGTATAGTACTCCATTGTGTATATATACCACATTTTTTGTATCCATTCCTCTGTTGAGGGACATCTGGGTTCTTTCCAGCTTCTGGCTATTATATATAAAGCTGCTATGAACATAGTGGAGCATGTATCCTTATTGCATGCTGGTGAATCTTCTGGGTGTATTCCCAGGAGTGGTATGGCTGGGTCCTCCGGAAGTATCACGCCCAGTTTTCTGAGGAACCGCCATACTGATTTCCAGAGTGGTTGTACCAGCTTGCATTCCCACCAGCAGTGGAGGAGTGTTCCTCTTTCTCCACATCCTCGCCAACACCTGATGTCTTCTGAGTTTTTAATCTTAGCCATTCTGACTGGTGTGAGGTGAAATCTCAGGGTTGTTTTAATTTGCATTTCCCTAATGACTAGTGATGTTGAACATTTTTTAAGGTGTTTCTCAGCCATCCGAATTTCTTCAGGTGAAAAGACTCTGTTTAGCTCTGTACCCCATTTTTGGATAGGGTTATTTGGTTTTCTGGGGTCTAACCTCTTGAGTTCTTTGTATACATTGGAGATTAGCCCTCTGTCGGATGTGGGGTTGGTGAAGATTTTTTCCCCATTTGTTGGTTGCCGATTTATCCTTTTGACAGTGTCTTTTGCCTTACAGAAACTTTGTAGTTTTATGAGGTCCCATTTGTCTATTCTTGCTCTTAGAGCATAAGCAATTGGTGTTCTGTTCAGGAATTTTTCCCCTGAGCCAATGTCCTCAAGGGTCTTCCCCAGTTTCTTTTCTATTAGTTTTAGTGTGTCTGGTTTTATGTGGAGGTCTTTGATCCACTTGGAGTTGAGCTTAGTGCAAGGAGATAAGAGTGGATCAATTCTCATTCTTCTGCATGTTGACCTCCAGTTGAGCCAGCACCATCTGTTGAAAAGGCTATCTTTTTTCCACTGGATGTTTTCAGCTCCTTTGTCGAAGATCAATTGGCCATAGATGTGTGGGTTCAATTCTGGGTCTTCGATCCTATTCCATTGATCCGCTTCCCTGTCACTGAACCAATACCATGCAGTTTTTAATACCACTGCTCTGTAATATTGCTTGAGGTCCGGGATATTGATTCCCCCAGAAGTTCTTTTGCTGTTGATGATAGTTTTAGCTATCCTGGGTTTTTTGTTATTCCAGATGAATTTGAGAATTGCTCTTTCTAGCTCTATGAAGAACTGAGTTGGGATTTTGATGGGAATTGCATTGAATCTGTATATTGCTTTGGGCAAGATTGCCATTTTGACTATATTAGTCCTGCCAACCCACGAGCATGGAAGATTTTCCCATTTTCTGATGTCTTCTTCAATTTCCCTCTTCAGAGACCTGAAGTTTTTGTCATATAAATCTTTCACATGTTTGGTTAGCGTCACTCCAAGATACTTTATATCATTTGTGGCTATTGTGAAGGGTGTCATTTCCCTAATTTCTTTCTCGGCCTGCTTATCCTTCGCGTATAGGAAGGCTACTGATTTACTTGAGTTGATTTTATAGCCAGCCACTTTGCTGAAGTTGTTTATCAGTTGCAGGAGTTCTCTGGTGGAGGTTTTTGGGTCACTTAAGTAAACTATCATATCATCTGCAAATAGTGATAGTTTGACTTCTTCCTTTCCGATGTGTATCCCTTTGACTTCCCTCTGTTGTCGAATTGCTCTAGCTAGTACCTCAAGTACTATATTGAAGAGATATGGCGAGAGGGGACAGCCTTGTCTAGTCCCTGATTTTAGAGGGATTGCTTCGAGTTTTTCTCCGTTTACCTTGATGTTGGCTACTGGTCTGCTGTATATTGCTTTTACTATGTTTAGATATGGGCCTTGAATTCCTGTTCTTTCTAGGACCTTTAGCATGAAAGGATGCTGAATTTTGTCAAATGCTTTTTCAGCATCCAATGAGATGACCATGTGGTTTTTTTCTTTGAGTTTGTTTATGTAGTGGATTACGTTGATGGATTTCCGTATATTGAACCATCCCTGCATCCCTGGGATGAAGCCAACTTGATCATGGTGAATGATCGTTTTGATGTGTTCTTGGATTCGGTTGGCAAGTATTTTGTTTAGTATTTTTGCATCGATATTCATAAGAGAAATTGGCCTGTAGTTCTCTTTCTTAGTTGGATCTTTGTGTGGTTTTGGTATTAGGGTAATTGTGGCTTCATAGAATGAGTTGGGTAGTGTTCCTTCTGTTTCTATTTTGTGGAATACTTTGAAGAGTATCGGTATCAGGACTTCTTTGAAGGTCTGATAGAATTCTGCACTAAAACCGTCTGGTCCTGTGCTCTTTTTGGTTGGAAGACTGTCTATGACCTCTTCTATTTCTTTGGGGGTTATGGGTCTGTTTAGACGATCTATTTGATCCTGGTTTAATTTTGGTATTTGGTAACTGTCGAGGAAATTGTCCATTTCCTCCAGATTCTCCAGTTGTGTTGAGTATAGGTTTTTGTAGTAGGATCTGATGATTTTTTGAATTTCCTCAGTTTCTGTTGTTATATCTCCCTTTTCATTTCTAATTTTGTTAATTTGAATACTGTCTCTGTGCCCTTTAGTAAGTCTGGCTTTGGGTTAATGTTGTATTAGCATGTATTATACATAACATCTTTTATTATATTTTATAAATGTATATATATATATATTTATCATATTTGCCTCTTGTCCCATACCCATTGATCACTTTCCTTTTCCCAAATAGCAGTTGTCTGTTACAAGGAGGAAGGAATCATGAGGTCCCTGTCCTTCATGAAGATCTATAGACAAATAGCTGCTAGGGAGGTAGAGACATTATCTCCATTTATAGAGCTACTGGTAAGCTGACCATGCTCCTGTAAACAATCCCTTGCCCATGTAAACAACTTTAATTAAACTCACTGGTACACACACACACACACACACACACACACACACAGAGAGAGAGAGAGAGAGAGAGAGAGAGAGAGAGAGAGAGACAGAGAGACAGAGAGAGACAGAGAAAGAGAAAGAGAGAGACAGAGAGACAGAGAAAGAGAGAGACAGAGAGACAGAGACAGAGACAGAAACAGACACAGACACAGAGACATAGAGACACTGAGACAATCATAGAGGGAGAGATGGTAATCCTTTTAATATCCTAATGATGAGTAATACTGAATACTTGTTCATGTGGTTCATTTTGGTGTTTGTGTACTTTTCATTTAGTGTTTAACTAGGTCTTTAGCTCTCTCTCTCTCTCTCTCTCTCTCTCTCTCTCTCTCTCTCTCTCTCTCTCTCTCTCTCTCCATGCTGTATGTTTCCAGGCTTGGTGGCAAGTGCCTTTACCCTCTGAGCCATCTTACTGCTCCTGATGGTGTTACATGTTTAGTGCTCGGTAGATACAAAAGAACATTTAAAAGGAGCAATACAGTGTTTGACTTGAGTAAAAGGAAGGTAATGTGGGGTTGTAACCACTGAGTACCAATGATGTCTAAAGAACAAACTGAGGACATAGGAAAGGCACTGGTTTGGGAAGAGGTCAAGGCGTGGTAGGAACCATGAAACCCAGAACACTCAGTATATTATTGAAGGAGCAGAACAAAGTTGAAGAATTGAGACGTTACAACTTAATATCAATTACAGTTGTAAGATACTGTGGCGTTGGTGAGAAGATCCACAAATAGATGAATTGGCAACCTACACATCTCAGAAACAGACTGAGCTAATAGTCTACCAGTCTTTGGAAAAGGCAATAACAACATAAAAAAAGACAGTCTTCTTAGAAAACGAAGCTACAACATACCAAAAAGTACATCTCTCCACAGACCTGAGAATCCATAAAAATTAACTGAAATAGAATATAGACTCCAATATAAAATGCAAAATTCCTAGAAAATACCATAGGCGAAACAATAACCTTGGGTGTTAAATGTTATTGAAAGTAAACTCCCTAAACACAAGAAGACACCACAGAGAGAATAAAAAGACAAATCACTGGAGAAAATATTCGTAGAAGACATACCAGATAAACAATTGCTATCTAAAAATGTACAAAGTTGTCTTTGAGCTTAAAAATAAGAAAACAACTTTCTGAGCATCGTGTTCTGTGCCTATAATCCCAGCACCCACAAGGTATAGGCGAGAGGGCGTAGGAGTTCAGTGCTGGGTTCAGGGCCATGGCAGATGCTGGTGAAGATAATGGGACAAGAGCTCATTTGTGCCTGGTGGGAATGCACAATGGTATATCCAGTCTGTAAGTCAGCTTGACAGCTATAAAATTAAGCATACTTTTACTGTAAATCCTAATAGTGTACCCTGGTAGGTACTCTGTTGAGCAGAAAGTTTATACCTACACTCATCAAGAAGCCTTGGATACAGTGTTCATGGGAACTTTTTTTCATAATTCCTCAAATTTAAAAGTAAATGAAATTCCATTACTAGGAAAATGGAGAGGCTGGGGTAAAAATATTGTTCAGTGCTAAGTCATCAAGTTGTGGCTAGACATGGTGGAAGCCTGTAAGCATATTGCTTTGTAAACAGGCACAGTCTGAAAACAGCATGAGCTGCGATTCCAGCTCTAAGACATCCTCAGAAAGGCCAAACTATGCAGACAGTGGGAAGAATTGTCAGGAGTGAAGGCACATGGAGGGACAGTGAGATTTATTGTGAACAATACCGTAATGGGAGACCCATGTCAGTCACGTTTTCAAAACCCACAGACTGCACCACACAGGAGTGGATTCTCACGTAAATTGTGGGTGACAGACAAACCAAAGGCAACTGCACCTTCCTCAGAGGCTGTAGATTAGCACCACCGCCAAGAGCTTTAAATAAGCAGGTAGGATGGCTCCCAGCACGTCTCTCATCCAGCTCATGTATTTGGCTTGTGTACAAAGGTAATGGATCTTAAGTAAGGAACACATTATTATAAGCCTTTCCCGCTAGTGATTTAAATTGCAGTGGCTCTCCTGGCTATAGCTTCATAGTGGGATTAGCTACTTCTCTTGTTGCCATGACAAAACACCTGCCAGAAGGACTTACTGAAGAAAGGATTTAACTTTTGGCTCACTGTTTAAGAAGATACTGCCCATTATGGCCAGAAGACATGGCAGAGTGCACAGCACCAGTAGCGCACAGCTGGGACTCCTTACACAGGATGCAGAGTTTTGCTTTGTTCTTTCGAGAGATGGTGCTGCCCACATTCAAAATGATCCAAAGTTAAACATCCTTGGAAATGCTCGCACAGAACAGGCTCACAGCTGTCTCCTATGTGATTTTTTAATGTCCAGGCAAGGTGTGTTGATAAAGGTTAACCATTGTGATGATTATTCCTGTTTGTCAAGTTGACCACATCTGGAATTAACCAAAACCCAAGCAGCTGGATACACCTGGGAGGGATTTTTCTTGATTAGATTATTTAAAGTGGAAAAGCCTTCTGCTGGCAGCTTATATGAGGGACATGGAAAAAGGGAGCTTTGCTCTCTGCCTGCTTCCTCTCACTCTCACTGGCAAGTCTGTTTCTTCACTGGCATTAGAGCCCACTTCTTTGGGATTCTGGCAAATACTGAAGACCAGCTGAGACATACAGCCTTGTGGACTAAACAACAACTGAATTCTTAGTAGACAGTCATAATTGGACTAGCTGGACCACAGCCTATAAGCCACTTTAACAAATCCTCTACAGAGCCCTGACTAGCAACAATCCTCATAACATGGGTAAACAAACACATGTAACTATTGGTAAGGCTCATATATTTGTGCCCAACCCAATATCTATTGGGCTGAACAAACAAGCAAACCACAAATATTTTTAGTGGTTCTATAGTCCCACATTCACAAGTTAGGGGCATGTAACAAGGCATCACATTGGTCTAGTTCATGGATGTTGATTGGGGCACTCTAAGTTAGATATGAACAATTGCTATGGTATTTTTGTATCAGAAGGTAAGAATTAAATGTGGAAGGAAAAAAAAAACCCAGAAGTCTCCTGACTTAGTTAAAATTTAAGACTACGAGATAAATTGACATATTCTCTCTCTGAGTCTCTGACTCTCTCAGTCTCTGTCTCTGTCTCTATCTGCGTGTGTGTGTGTGTGTGTGTGTGTGTGTTTATTGCATGCATGTGAGTTTGTGATTACCTATGCCCACATACATGCATAAGGAGCCCAGAACAACAGGAGATCTGTGTTGTTCTCTCCCTTGAGACTGAACCAGAAGTTTTTCTGGATTTTTTTGCTAGACTGGCTGGCCATTTAGGTTTTAGGATGTATTTCTGCCTTACAATAGGGGTTGTGGTTGTGAGCATGTGCGGACATATTCAGCTGTGTGTGTGTGTGTGTGTGTGTGTGTGTGTGTGTGTGTGTTCTGGAGATTCAAATTTAGATCCTTATGCTTAGAGAATAAGAACTCTTTTTTTTTAAATTATTTATTTATTATTTATGTGAGTACACTGTAGCTGTCTTCAGATACACCAGAAGACGTTTACATTACAGATGGCTGTGAGCCACCATGTGGTTGCTGGGAATTGAACTCAAGACCTCTGAAAGAGCAGTCATTGATCTTAACCGCTGAGCCATCTCTCCAGCCCCAAGAATAAGAACTCTTATCCACTAACCTATCTCCCCAGCTTTGAGATGTATACTTTCTAAGGTAAAGTTGTTGACCCCCATCCAACAACAAAAGAAAGGGGGGCACAAAGTTTGTTTTGTATTCTCAAAGTAACAGAATGTGACTGTACCACTTTGGCCCATTCTCTGAGTGATCAGAAAGTCTGGTCTCAGAAAGTTTCAGTAAGCTTGGGTTACCACTCAGATACCCTATAGATCTAATGGTATGTAATGTAAGTGTCAGTGATAGACAGAGATGCTATTTGAGGCCTTTGGCAGGCCCTGCCCTGTAGATGCCGAGGGCAGTGACATCTCTGTTGGATTTAACTTTAGAACGTGAACCTGGAGAGCCTGAAGAAGATGTGAAAGTGGAGATTCTTAAGGCAGTAGAGGAAGAGCCAAAGAAGGATGATGAAGAAGAGATGGAAATGGAACTCGAGATAGAGATGACCACGGAACAGTCAACAATACCAGCTAATTTGGAACGGCTCTGGTCTTTCTCCTGTGACTTAACTAAAGGCCTCAATGTGAGCAGCCTTTCCTGGAATAAAGCAAACCCAGTGAGTCACCAAATGTGGTAACAATCCCATTCTAGCATTTAAGTTGCAATTCTTTTGTAAATTTTTATTTATTATTTTGTGCGTGTGTAGTGTGTGTATATGTGTGTACATGCATGCATCCAGAGGACAAGTGTCCTGACTCAGTTCTCTACTATCAACTCACTGAGGCAGGGTTTCTCATTTCTTCTGCTCTGTGCTCTCCGGGCTACCTGGCCAGGGAATTTCAGATTATTCTCCCGTCTCTACCTCTAGAATTACAAATGTGAGCCATCAAACTTGGCTTTTGTGAGTTCCAGACATTGAACTCAAGTCATCGGGCGTGTGCAGCAAATGCTTTGACTCAGTGAGCTATCTTGCTGGTTCTTACTGGAAAAATCTAAAATGAAGGATTTTTGCTTGGTGTGTGTGTGTGTGTGTGTGTGTGTGTGTGTGTGTGTATTCAGACTTGGGAAAAAGATTTTTTTCCTGGCTATATATCACCTAGTTTTAAAATATCTCCGAACAAAGTTTATATTTATAAAAGGAGAAAATGTGAATACTTACATATTTCTCCTTACACATAAACATACTACCATCTTTATTTTAAGAGTGTGCTGGCCACATGATATCCACTAAATCCATGTTGGATGATATGAAATATAATAGAAAATAGTGTGTGGTCGGCTTATTTATCTGAAAGTCATATACCTAAATTCTTCTCCAAGCAGTCAGAGTTAGGAGGGTATGCTTAATCCAGTGGTCATGCCAATATGTAAACCATTTGTGGGCTTCCTTAGTAATAATGTTATTAATATCATTGGACACGTAGGCAGCACTTCATATGTACCGGGAGCTACTTAAAGTATTTTCCTATGATTTCAATTTTATTCTTTTAAGTGATGTATATGTGTGTTTGTGAATGTGTGCATGTGACAGCAATGTCCTAGGGTGACAAAGGCTACTGATCCACTGCAGCTGGAGTTAGAGGTGCTTGTGAGCGCATTGTGGGTCCTGGGAACCGATCTCAGGACCTTGGCACATGCAAGTGAGTGTTGGATCTATCTCTCTAGCCTTGTGCTAATGTAACTGTATGAGTCAGAGGCACAAAGATAGTAACTTCTCTAACCTCACCCAAACAGGAAGTGCAGCAGCCAGAATTCAGGTGCAGACATGTGGCAGGAGAAGCCCCAAAGTCATCTTGAGGCAAACAAACCAGGGCAGTGGATTTCAGCCAATGGGTTGCGACCCCCCCAAATGATTATCAGAAAACATGGATATTGACATTATGATTCATAACAGTAGCAAACTTATAGTTATGAAGTAGCAATGAAAGTAATTTTATGGCTTGGGGTCACCACAACATGAAGAACCGTATTAAAGGGTGGAAGCATTAGGAAGGTTGAGAACCACTGAGCCAGAGTCTGGTTTATTTATTTTTAAAGGAGAATATTTATACAGGAACAAAATCCATGTTCACCTGGGTTTTACAAAATGCTTCAGAAGGTATTTCCCAACTAGCAAATAGCATCTCAAGGGTGACTGCATCGGGGAAATAATTTGAAATGTAAATAATTTATGTAATAAAAGAAAAAAAAGAGTGACGGCATCTTTGAAGTAGGTATTTAGTATACTTTAGGCTCAGAGCCTTCTGTATGCTAAGCAAGCACAGGAGCTTCAGCCCCATCTCCAGCCCTTGCCCTCTGTCTTACCAGGATTTTTAAAGAGTTCATTAGTAGGCATCTTCATGCACTTGCTACAATTACCTGTCATCCTCTGAAGTATCTTGTCTTGTTTTTTTTAGGACCTTTTGGCTGTTGGCTATGGGAACTTTGGATTTAGAGAACAAAAAAAAGGAATGGCTTGCTGCTGGTCAATAAAGAATCCCATGGTAACCCAAAGAGGAACAAGCATCTTTTTATTTAGTTAAATGCTGACAGAGTTTTTGCACACTGTATATTTGTGTATAAGTAATTCAGCAATGTCCAGGGGCTGGAGAGATGGCTCAGTGCTTAAGAGCACTGACCGCTCTCCCAGAGGTCCTGAGTTCAATTCCCAGCAACCACATGGTGGCTCACAACCATCTGTAATGGGATCCAGTGCCCTCTTGTGGTGTGTCTGAAGAGACCGACAGTGTACTCACCTGCATAACATAAATCTTTAAATTTAATTTAATAATTCAGCAAAGTCCAGACCATTTTATCAGTCAAGACTTTCCACTTTCTTTTCTTTCATAGGTGTTTTCATATATGTAAGTACACAAGGTACAAGTGCACTTTGTGTGTGTGTGTGTGTGTGTGTGTGTGTGTATGTATCAGAGCACACAGCCCTAGATGTTGTTATCTCACAGTCACAGCTTGGTTTTTTTGTTTGTTTGTTTGTTTGTTTGTTTGTTTGTTTTTGTCAGAGTCTCTCACTGGGTTTGAGCTATTCAGAATCTTTGGCTTGGAACTCATCATGTAAGTGGGTCAGGCTGGTCAGCTAGCCCAGGATCCCCTTGTCTCTGCCTATCAATTAAAAACACATGCCACCAGCAACCTGTGTTTGTCCATGGCTTCTGGGAATTGAATTCAGGTCTTCAGACTTGAAAAGGCAAGGTCTTTACCAACAGAACCATCTCCCTTGTCCTCATTTTTCTTTTGTTTAAATTCATAATTATTATTTGTTCTTATTTAACATAGGGTAAAGGGAAATCATTTATGACTTCACACAATACATTCGAAGTATCATTTATTTACTGTGTTATCATAGCTAAGTATAAAAGTATTGAAGACCCTTTGGAAACAACACATGTCATCCAAGGGATCGGTGATAGGAACAGAACTCTCCATTCAGCTACTGACAAAGAGCTAGTCATCTGAGAAATAATTTTATTTTTCCCCAGAAAGAAATATTAAAATCTCAGAATCAAGCCAGTAGGTAACCCTGTTTATCAATTTAGATATCTAGCTACCTAGATTTCTAAGGTAATAATGCTATAAATTTTATAAGGAGAAAGAATAAGAGTGATAATATTTTTTATCTAAATAGCCCTGCTATTAATTAAATATAGTTGTGTATAGCTTTTTACTAATTTAAACTTGGAAGTAAAATGTAAAGTCAAAAACATGGAGGGTAAAAGAGCACTTATAGTGGTCACAGGCATTGTGAGAAGCTAGAATCCTTTAAGACATGGGGTTAACACACATAGGAACATGATATATTAAATGCAGGAGGACTGGTGGAATTCATCATCAGTAGCTTGTCTCCTTGTCCACATAGTAATTAGGTAGAGGAAAGATTTAGCCTAGGTATTATAGAGTTGTAAAAAGAAGTAGCTTAGAGAGTTTTGGTGGATTTTTTTCTATCTGCTTTGTAGAAATAATGACACAATCCAAGTTTCTAAAACAAATGCCAGAAGATAGCGATGCATGATCTGTTTGCAGCTCCTTAGGTGTCTATGTCAGAAGGAAAACTGACAAATACTAGTCACACTAATCCCTGCTAGAGGATTACCTCAGTGTGACAACTGATGTGGAAAGTCCATGATGTGTTTATAAAGCCACTGAGGACCAAGGATTTATATAAAGTAAAGGAAGTGACTATTTGAAGGTTTGTTTTCATATACACTAGAAGCTACGGATCAGAGTAACTGAAGGCAGACCAACTTCTTACTTCCTCACCAGCACAAGACAATCTCAGCTGCCATCATAGTCTGCCCTACTGCAATCTGTGAAAATGCTTAAAATGTAATAGAACATCTCCCCCCACCCCCACAGTGGCCAGAGCGTATTTATCAGAGTCCATATGGAGTTACTTCTGTGGACTTTTCAATCAGCTCACCTAATCTGCTAGCAGTTGGCTACCACAATGGCACCGTTGCAATTTATAACGTGCAGAACAGCCACAACACTCCAGTTCTGGACAGTAGGTAAGAATCCACAAAGGAGAAGAACAAATGCAATGCATACTGTTCCCGTCCCCCAGGAGCATTTATCAGAATAAAGTTATTTAAGTGAATATTCGGTTGTTACTGAGAATGTAACACCATTGTTTTCAAAGTGTGTAACGTCCTTCTTCCTCTTCTCTGACTACCTTATCAACAAACTTATCTGGTTTACGACATTCTTAGACTATTGCTTTGACACCACCTCCTCTAGGAAACTTCATTCTGTTCTTTTGTGTTTTAATGCTTACCTTTCTACACAGATTGTTGGTGAGCAGATAGTCTGGTAGATCTTCCTGAGCTTCTGTGTGAGCTCCTTGAGAGCAAAGGGGGGAGGCTTCGTTCCATTTTCTCATCGTGTCATAAAATATTTAGCATGTACCAGCAGTACAGGAAGAATTGAGAAAGAAAGCACGAGATGATGAGTAAGTAAGTTACATGAGGAACACAGGCAGATAAAGAGAAAAGATTGTTAAAGAAGTTAAGTAGTTGATTGTGCTTCAGACCAGACTTCAGTGTGGCTAAGATACGGTGACTCACATGCTTGCAGTAGTGTTGGGATAAGCTTAGTTGAGACTGGGTATAGTTATTAAATCAGAGGTTCTTACTGCTGAAGTTATTTGCTTAAATTTGCCAGCATAAGCCCTGGTGCTTGTTCTGGGAAACAGTCCCATTTTTTTAAACTGAATATTCAAAGCTATCCTTTATTAAAAGTTCAAATCTATTGTACTGGAAAGTTTTTATAAAATAATCAAAGGGATGAATAACAAGAACACAGCACTCAATTCATGAGATAGAAAAGGTCAGTAATCTGAAAGATCATATTAATTTTTTCAAAAAAAATTAAATCTCAGAGGCAAGCCAGTGGGGTAATCTTAAAAGTATAGGGATAACAATGAAGTACAGCCTGGATTGTTTATTTGAATGACAGCCTAAAGACTAATTAATTTGGACAATGGAGAAGAAGTTATAAAAATAATTACTCATTCAACATGTCTAAAGAGTAGATACATAAAGTGGAAAATATAGATTCTGAGGACTTAGTCACAAGAATTATGATTTTTAACTCTCAATGAACCTGTGGAGCCAGTGACAGATAACGAATGTCTAGCAAGAAAATTATTCTTAATGAAAACACACGTAAACATCTCTGTTGTAAACTTAGATTTTGAATTTGTTTGAGCTTTTAGTGAATTTTGCAAAAAAAAAAAAAAAAAAAAAAGATGCTTGGAAAATCCATGTGATCTATTCCCCTAGAAAAGGATCTATTCCCCTAGAAAAGGTACAAAAAACTAGGAACGTTACATTACGTGACATTGCATTAAAGTAGAAGGAGAGACCAAGATTAGGAGGAGGAAAGACAAGACAGCGGAGTAGAGCAACTTAGAAATTATGAAAGCAACTCAGAAATTCAGAGAGCATGTAGACTGATAGATTTTCCCGCTTTTACTTTCCCTTAGAAATAAAGAGGACATTAGGACAAGAGCAGAGAAGAAGAGGGAAAAAGAAGAAGCTATAGAGAGAGCAGAGAGAGCAGGCAGGCTTCTCCTCACCACAAGGCAGGCTTAGTCTTTGTTTGTTTGTTTTTGTTTTTCAAGAGAGGGTTTCTCTGTGCAGCCCTGGCTGTCCTGGAACTCACTCTGTAGACCACGCTGGCCTCAAACTCAGAAATCCACCTGCCTCTGCCTCCCAAGTGCTGGGATTAAAGGCGTGTGCCACCACTACCCAGCAGACTTAGTCTTACTAAAGAGGACAAAGCTTTTTTCTTATAGACTTAAGTTTAATTCATTTAGCAATAAAAGGGTGGAAACTTTTTTCTTTCTCTATGCAATAAAGATTGTAGCTCATTTTTTATTCAGAATGAGTCCCCTCTGCACTGGCACTTGGATTTTTGCTCCATATTTGCATATATAAGTATGGATGTGTGTGTTTTTAAATATGTAATTATGAGATAAGTAAGTAGCTGGACTCAACTGGAATGTACGAAGGTGTATTGGTGTGTGTGCATGAATTTGTATAAGAATATATGTGAGTTTATGCATTTTTGCTTGTGTGAAAGTTTTCCCCTCTGCAAGTGACTCTTTTCTCCTGGCTCAATAAACGTTTATTGCCCCAAACCTCCCTCTCACCTGATAAGCAAGAGGAGCTAGAAAAAAAGCCCTAGTAATGAATCCTTACTCCTCCACTGTTAAGTGACAGGCGTTGATTCCACCAGAGGCCTACAGCTTCTGACTTCAGAGTATTTAAAGTCAAGATAAATGTTACTATTATAATAAAAGCAACCACAATCACTCTCAAGACCAAGTCTTGCTCCCACCTAAAAGCATCATTATAGGAGTAGAAAAACAAAATGGTCGTCGAGGGATTGTTTTATCACTTATACTCCAACGTCTTCAAAAATTACTTAAATAATTTTCCTTTTTGGCATCTTCCTCTGCTTTAGTGAATCACCTCAAAAGCATTTGGGACCTGTTTGGCAAGTGCAGTGGATAGAGCAAGACAGAGGAACTACTGGGGACGACAAAAGAGAAATCTTGGTGTCCATATCAGCTGACGGAAGGATCGCCAAGTGGGTCATTCGCAAAGGACTGGATTGTCATGGTAAGACAGAGAAAAAGCCCATTGTCAGATGTTGAAATAAAAGTTCCAGGTGAAAAACACACATGCACAAATACAAACGTACATGCACATTTCTTTCCATAAAGATTTGATGCGACTGAAGCGAACCACTATCATAGGCAGCAAAAAGGGAGGGGAAAAGGAAAAGAAGGGCGAGGCCTTGATATCGCGGCAGGCTCCTGGGATGTGCTTCGCGTTTCACCCCAAGGTAAATGTTTATTTCAACCCATTATCTACTGTTTTCTGTATACTGTTTCTGTACTATATACTATATTCTGTTATGGTTTCCAAATATCTAGGTGCAATTTGTGAATCTACACACCACGAAAAAATACCCACATAGATATGGCTGCCAATACGAAGCAGGTAGAGGGGAGCTGGAGCAGAACAGCTTCTCTTTCCAGCGGCATGCCAGTCCTCACCCTCCTGCCCTCTCTGCTGTGCTACTACCCTTACAGAAATCAACTCTATGCTGCTCCCTCCCAGTGCCCTCTTTCAGAGTTCCTCTACCCATCCGCCCTCCCCTTCTCCTTTGAGAGGGCAATCACCCCCATCCTCCCCATATCACCCAACCCTGGTGCATCAAATCTCTGCAGGATTAGGTGCATCCTCTCCCTCTGAGGCCAGACAAAGCAGCCCTCTTCTACGTGTGTGCCCCGGGGGAAGGGGGCACAGACCAGCCCATGTATCCTCTTTGGTTAGTGGCTTAGTCTCTGGGAGCTCCCAGGGGTCCAGGTTAGTTGACACTGTTGGTCTTCCTGTCGGGTTGCCATCCCCTTCAGGGCTTTCAATCCTTCCCCTAACTCATCCATAGGGATCCCCGACCTCTGTCCAGTGTTTGGCTGTGGGAATCTGCATCTGTTTTAGTCAACTGCTGGGTAGAGCTTCCCAGAGGACAGTTATGCTGGGCTCTTGTCTGCAAGCACATCATAGCATCATAATAGTGTCAGGGATTGGTGCCTGCCCATGGGATGGGTCTCAGGTTGAGCCAGTTACCGGTCAGCCATTTATGTTAATGTGAGAATTAACTCTCAGGATTGGGGATTAGAAAAACCACTTCAGTTCAGATTTCTCGAGACCTTAATGACATCAGAGCAGAAAAAGAGATCTAGTTCTTCTAGAGGAACTTGGGAATTAGAAGACTGGACACTTTGGCTGACCTCTAAGAAAATGAGTCCCATACATTCATCATCTTTATAGTGATACTACCACCTGCCTAGTCTGAGTGAAACCTTGAGGGCCAGAGAGATGGCTCAGGACATAAAAGCACTTGCCACTCCCCTGAGTCCATGTAAAAACTGTATACAGTGCCATACATCTGTAAACCCCATCTTCCTATAGATACATGGGAGGTCAAGACAGTCGAGTTACCCAGGAGCTCATGGACCAGCTAGCCTACAACACACTGTATAGCAGCAAGAAGAGTGACCTTGCCTCAATGAGCTGGAACAAAAGCAGTCCTCTGACCTCTCACATGCATACGCATATGCACCACACACACACACACACACACACACACACACACATACACACACACAGTCTGAGAGTTTCTATTGCTGTGAAGAAACATCATATCCATGGCAACTCTTATAAAGGAAAAAATTTAATTGGGGTGTCTTATTTACATTTTAGAAGTTTAGTCTATTATTGTCATGGTGGGAAACATGGTGACATGCAGGCAGACATAATGCCAGAGAAGGAGCTAAGAGCTCTACATATTGATGCACAGGCAGCAGAAGATTGCATGTCACACTGGATGTAGTTTGAGATCTGCGACCTCAAGGCTCACCTTCTCAGTGACATACTTCCTCCAGCAAGGCCATATCTACTCCAACAAAGCCACACCTCCTAAAAGTGCCACTCCCTGTGGGCTACTCATTGAAACACATGGGTCTTTGGGATCTGGAGGAAAATTGGGCTGGTGAAATGTCTTTCTCCTGCATGACAACTTCAGTTCAATCCCTGGAACCCGTGTTAGAAGGAAGAACCAGCTGGAAAAGTTTGACCTCCACATGTACCACACACACAGAGTAAAATAAGATAAAAATATTTAATTAAACAGAAGTTAAATATGACTATCTCATCTGTTCCAATCCAAGTCTACCTGTAGGGATATAATGGAAAGACACTTTCCTTCCAGAAAACTGTTCGACAACTCCTGGAGATGGTTTTGATTGCTGGAGATGCAGTGAGTTGGCAATGAAGATGAACAAATACTCCTGGCATCTTGTGGGCAGAGAGGCTAGGGATGCCATTAGACATCCTACAGTGCCTCAAATAGCCACGGCCTCCCTGAGACCCACTCTCTACTTAGGGAAGCCACACATAGAGCCAGGTTTTAGAAACAGCAGTCTGATATCTTGGGAATATCTCTAACATACATTATTAAACCTATAAATACAGTTTTATTTCCTTTATATATGACTGTCTTTTCATTCTGTGTCTTGCATGCTTATTTTAAAAGTTAGAAAAAAATATACCAATGTAAAATCAAGGTAAACATTGAAAAAGAAATTATCTTAAGATCCCAATGGGAATCAATTATGTAAAAATAGAAAAGTATGTTAAGAATTATTTAATACAATTTGAGTATGCCTGGAGTTTTCTTCGTGATGAAATTTTTAACCATAAATTCAAATTTTTAAGAGTACAGATACTGTGGTCATCTATTTTTTTTTGCATGAGCATTAGCAAAGTGTCTTTTAAATTGTTAATTTAATCTAAATTATTGGATTTATAATCACATTGATAGTCTTTTAGCATCCTTTAATAACTTTATTATGCTAATTAATATTCCCTAATAACTTAATATTGCCACCTAATTCCTAATATTGTTCATGTGTACCTTCTGGTTTTTTCTAGTTAATCTGTCAGAAAGAGCCAGGGAATCTCACTCTGTATATTGTGGGGGCAAATCTAAAACACCTAGGTTAGAGTGTTCTTCCTGTAACAGCTGGATTGTGTGTGCACAACACTGCACCTGACTCTCACATTTATCCATTTTATTTCCCTCATAAAATCAGATTTTGGTGTAATTTATGCTTGTATTGTTTTCCTGTTTTCTGTATAATTGGTTCTCACATTGGTCCTAGTAATTTCCCTTCTGCCATTTTTATTGCTTTTAAATTTTTTTCTTGCTTTACTGACTTTTAAAAATGTAAACTGTGATAATTGGTTTGGGAACCTCCTTCTTTTCCATATACAGATTTTTAAAAATTATTCTTTTCAGTGATCATGAAAGAAATTTTGTTTTGACATTTTCAGATATATATGTATATATATATTGCTTACATTCATGCTTTATTTCATGATCTTAGACCCCCCCACTAGTCTGCTTTCTTTTCAAATAGTCTTTCTTCTGTTTTCCTGTATTACATGTGTACATAGTTTATAGTGGTGGAGGATGGGCAGAGACAGAGTCTCACATCGCCCAGGCTGGTCTCCATCAGCTCTTCACAAGTTTTATGGGGTTTTTTGTTTGTTTGTTTTTTGTTTTTTTTGGAATATGTTTTCTATTATCTGATGGTCCTCTGGATTTCGTTGAAATCGGCTGTACATTCATCCTTTTTATCTCCAATTTTATTGAGTCTTCTCTGTCTTTCTTTTACTTAGTTTTATATGGGATTTGTCAATATTACTTTTCAAAGAACCAGCCATTTGAAAGACATTGCTTTTCAATTTCTTTCGAAGCATCTTTGTTGCTGATATGTAGGAAGGCTACTGAATTTTATGTTTTAATTTTCTAGACTACTATTCTTCTGGAAGTATTTATAAGCTCTAAGAGCTTCCTGGTATTGTCCTTGTAGACTTTACAGATGGAACATGTAGAATTATGTCATCTGCACATAAGGATAAACTTACTTCTTCATTTCTAATCTGTATCACTTTTGTTTCTGTCTCTTGTCTTACTGCCAGAGCTAAGGGAGACTGGAAACCCTTCCCTTGTTTTAGATTTAGATGGAAATGCATTGTATCTTCCAACATTTAATACTAGAATGGCTATAGGTCAGTCACATAAACCCTTGGTTATGATGAGATATATATCTTCCATTCCTACTGTCTTTAGGGCTTTGCTTATAAAGGGACTTTGGATTTTGTCTAAAGCCCTTTCTGTTTATATGGAAATGATCATGTGTCTTCTGTTCTGGAGTTTACTTATGTGAAATATTTACAAATATGGTAGAATTCAGCAGTGAAGCCATCGGAATGTGGCCTTTTTATAGTTCGCAGATTTTTTTTTCTATTAGTTCAATTTCGTTACTTGCTATATATTGGTCTAAATTGTTTCTTATCATCTTGGTTCAACTCTAGTCGGTTATATGCATATAGAAATTCATTCTTTTTTTGATATTCCAATTTAGTGACATGTAAGCTTTTTATTTTATTTATTTATTTATTTATTTATTTATTTATTTAGATTTTTCGAGGCAGGGTTTCTCCCTAACCCTGGCTGTCTTAGAACTTGCTCTGCAGACCAGGCTAGCCTCAAACTCACAGAGATCCAGCTACTTGTAGTAATATTTTTGTTCCATGGTTACTTATTTCAAGCCTTGAAATACATCAATCATATTTTCCTGGCCTTTATTAGTGTCTACTGAGAAGTGTGAGGTCACTCTGATATGCTGTCTTTTAAGTGCATTTGGCTTTTTTTTTCTTTTGCAGCTTTTAATGTCCTGTGGAAAGATTGCTTATGGATCATGTCGATTTAGGATTTTAAACACCTCTTGTCCTTGGATGCCTTTTTCCAAGCTTGGAAAAGTTAATGTCTTTGAAGAGATTTTTTTCCTGCATATCTGCCTGTCTGTCCATCTGTCTGTTTATCTATCTATCTATCTATCTATCTATCTATCTATCTATCTATCTATCTATTTGTTCATGTATTTATTTTGTAGTTACAGCACCTTTTTCTATGCTGTGGATTCATGGATCTGTTTTCCTTGTTTCTCCAGGTGCTCACCAGGCCTGTGCTCATGCTGTTTATTTTTATTGATGTCTGGATGTGGACTTTCCTCCACCTTGTCTTCTATCCTTAACATCCTGCTGCTGGCTTTCTCATCCACGTTGCTGATGTCTTTAAGCCAGATCCTGAATTGATTTTCTTATATCATTCATCTGCTTGTTTGTATCCATTTCAAAGTAATTTTTATTTTTACAAGTAGATTTGAATTCTTGGTTTGGCAATTAAACCATTTTTTTTGTATTTGATTCTTAAGAAGTTTTGATTTTATGTTGCTTTTGTTTTTGTTTCTGTGTAGCTCTGGCTGTCTTGGAACTTGCCCTGTAGCCTAGGCTGGCCTCAGACTCACAAGAGACCCACCTCCCTTTATATCCCAAGCACTGGGATTAAAGGCATACACCACCACTGCCTGGCAATTTTGATTGTTTTTTGGTTGAATCTCATCTTATGGGGACTATGTTTCAATCTATGCATCTCTTAGAATGGATGTTTCTTCTGACTTCATATGGGAGTCTTCTTGATAAACAGCCTCCTATTCAGGGTCAATCCCTAGTACTACTCAGAGTAGAGCAAGTAAGCCAGAGTAACCCCAAACTAACTCAAATATGCAAATATACTTATCAAATAAAGTGAATTACTAGATCATCAAATGTTGTAAGACAAAGTGGAGAAAATACTGTCAGTTTATGAGTTTTAAAATTAGAGTAAAATTTACAGTGCCAAAGGAATGAGAGAACATAATAGAGCAGGAAACGGGAAAGGAAGCAAAGTTAGTAAAGGGGTGGGGCAGGGCGAAGAGCAATGCAGGGGTGGAGCAGAGCAGACAGGAATGCCCAGACGGGATGTGGGGTACACCTCTAACCTGGAGGGGGTGTGAAGGCACAGATGTGTTAACTTGCAGAGTGAGAACACGAATTTGTAAAATACTCAATACGAGGCACAAAGAGAAGCCACAAACCAGGACAAGATATTTGTAACATATGTGACAGGTCCTAGGGTGTACAAAGAGTGGATATAAACATATCTTTAAATAAAACGAGAAGGGAAATACCGAAGGAAACATAATTGGCCAGTAAGCATAGAGATCCCAGTCTTACTAATGTTCACATGCATGAAGCTTAAAAACATGCTACTTTTACAGCAAGCAGAATGACAGTGTGTAAGATTTCAAGCTCTGTGGGTCAAAGGGAGCTCTTATGCTGACAGCAAAGAAACATCTCCTGAGTCCCCAGAGTGCAGGCACACCCTCCTCCTAGACCCAGCTTTAAAAGTCTTTCAAGTAGGTCTCATCATTGTAAAATCATAAAAACTTATATCTGAGATAGTATTCATTTTGGTTACTGGATGGGTTTACTGCGTGTTAAGTTGTCTGATTTTGTATTTAATGTTTGACGTGCCTTGTGTTGTAGGACACGAACATCTATCTGGCTGGCACAGAAGAAGGCCTTATTCACAAGTGCTCTTGTTCATACAATGAGCAATACCTAGAGACCTATAGAGGACATAAGGTTAGCTTAATTCTGATAGATGTGGAAACTGTATCTTATGGTATTTTTGGGAAACATATACAGTATGTTGAACGGGTGCGGTAAGCTTACAACTGTGGGTTAGTAGCCCCTTGAATAAGTGTCTGTGCTGATTCTGAAGGAAAATTGCCTCTTGCTCATACTGATTTGCCTCTTTATCATCATTTTCCAAAGTTCTTTGTTTTTCTTATTATCTAAATTATCAATCATTTTCCTTATTATCTGTAAGATGTGTTAATTTCTGACCATTTTCCTCAAGTACATTTTTATATAAAATAATTAGAGGAAGAGTCGATGTGAGGTCTTGCTATCAGCTAAAGCAGTTCCTATGTGATGCTCAGTGGTGCACATGTAGGTTCTAGAAATCTTAGAAACTTTTCATTTACTGGCCAAGTTTAAAATGTAAGAGGTTAAATATTATTTACCTACATCTGGCATCTCTGCATCCCCAGGGTCCAGTGTATAAAGTCACATGGAACCCATTCTGTCCCGATGTCTTCTTGAGCTGTTCTGCGGATTGGGGTGTTATGATCTGGCACCAGGATACCATCAAGCCATTTTTGAGTTTTTACCCAACTACTTACGTTGTTTATGATGTTGCCTGGTCCCCCAAATCTGCATATATTTTTGCTGCTGCAAATGAGAGTAGAGTAGAGATCTGGGACCTTCAGATCAGCACGTAAGTAATCAAATGGGAATATTTTGAGTAAAGTCTCCAGGGGAAACAGCTCCAATCAAATGACACCCTTTCTAGCTCCTTCATCAGATAGAGAGCACTGTGGTTCAAACAGTGCCAGCCACAACTCAAATATTACACTATAGGATGATGTACTTTTGAATAAATGACTAATATATAATAAAGTACCTACTTAAATAAGCCATCCGTTGGTTTTAATTCTTTTGGTTAAAGTATAGTTTCTGGGACAATGCTTCTCTAAAAGCAGAAGAAACTGCCTTTCCCCTTTGGAGAGCACAGGTGTTTAAGGACCTAGACTAAGAACAGTTGAAGGTGGCCTTGTGCTCCCTCAGTGCTCGTAGGTCCAAAAATCCCTCTGAAGAGATGATTATGGCAGCATGCAGTGGGGCCTTGGTGGCTGGACACAAGGGCATTTTACAGGCAGAACTGGATTGCAGCTCACAGTCTTTTCTCTGTAAGGCCTTCAACTAACTAATTTGATGAAGGGAACCCACACTAGGGAAGGAAAGGAGCTTTGTTTACATTCTAATTGTAATGCTAGTTACAGCTGAAAGCTGAGAAAAAGAGGGGAAGGGGGAGGGAGGGGGGAGGGAGGAAGAGAGAGAGAGAGAGACAGAGACAGAGACAGAGAGACAGAGACAGAGAGAACAAAAACTAAGAGATGGCAGACAGGTGTTTGACCAAAGAATTGTATAACCAAGTTGGCACACAAAATTAAGCAGCAAAAGAACCTTAAGTTTCTGTGTTCACATTTGAGTTAGAAGCTACATTTACCTGGCTGCAGTTGGCTCGTTGAAGAAATGAAAAAAGTTTTTGATTAGCAGAAAACATTATTCTGAATTTGGAAATATTCTAAGAGATTTTTGGTTTGTTACATCACATATTTTAAAAATTAAACTTTTCTTAGTTTGTACCTGTACTGGCTGGTTTTGTGTATCAACTTGACACAGGCTGGAGTTATCACAGAGAAAGGAGCTTCAGTTGGGGAAGTGCCTCCATGAGATCCAGCTGTGGGGCATTTTCTCAATTAGTGATCAATAGGGGAGAGCCCCTTGTGGGTAGTGCCATCCCTGGCCTGGTATTCTTGGTTTCTATAAGAGAGTGGGCTGAGCAAGCCAGGGGAAGCAAGCCAGTAAGTAATATCCCTCCATGGCCTCTGCATCAGCTCCTGCTTCCTGACTTGCTTGAGTTCCAGTCCTGACTTCCTTTGGTGCAATCAACAGCAATGTGGAAGTGTAAGCTGAATAAACCCTTTCCTCCCCAACTTGCTTTTTGGTTATGATGTTTGTGCAGGAATAGAAACCCTGACTAAGAGAGTATCTTATAAAAGACAATGTTAGTGTGACACTTAAATCTACAGATAACCTATTTCATTGCAGTTTGGACCCTCTGATTGTGAATGTTGCTAACCCTGGAATCAAGTTTACAACGGTTCTCTTTGCCAAAGAGACAGATTGCCTTCTAGTGGGAGACAGTGATGGCCAGGTTGCAGTCTATGAGCTGAGAAACATGCCTACAGGTTCAGAGAGTGGCCGGGTAAGACTTGGATGCAAACTCTGTTGGAGTGTCACTTTGTAGCATGTTACAAATGTACATTCCATACCTTGTGGAGATAAGGTGTGTGGTAATGTGGAATTTCAAGAGTTGTTGCATGTACTATACATGGTGTACTCTAGGCTAGTCTTCAGTTAGCCTCAATTTCTTATTTACAGAAATTGGAGAAAATGATGGCTCTCCATAGGACCTGTCTGGTCTACATGCATGCATGCACACACACACATGAAATAAGAAACAAAGAAAAAAATTCCTATCCTTACTGAACACATCTATAGTTAAAAGTATGATATGGTTCATTTTTATATTTGGATATTTATTGACTAGAACCATCCTTTAATTAGAATAGTATGTTCTACAAACAGAAATTTAACTTGAAAGGGTTGGAATGGTTTTAAATAAATTAGTATCTGTGTGCTTTGATGACTTCAAGGTTTGTGAGCAAATTTTTCTGTTGATAAATGTGTACCATACATTAATGAGTGAGTATATTTTCATGATTGTAGTCACTGTCTCTGAAAGGTTTAGTGATATTTCTGTGAGCATAATTTAGCTCCCCCTTCTCCATTGTTCTAGAAAACAGTTTTAGTCCCAGTAATAATATGAAGCACTTCTTATCAAGAGACATCATAATCAATAATTTTTTCCAATAACTTCAAACAAGAGTGTGTCAGAGGTTTGGAAGGCATATGGGTTTATCTGTAGGAAAGATGTGTACCAGATTTCTAAATCTGCTTCTAGGAGGTGACCACTGAGGAAAGAACAAGTGACCACTGGGGAAAGAACAAGTGACCACTGGGGAAAGAACAGGATGAAGAAGGCCTACAAAGGCAACTTCAGGGCCACCAAGCTAGCTTGGCAGATAATGGTGCTTGTTGTGCAAGCCTGGTGACCTGAGTTCAAGTCCTTGAATCCATGGAAAGATGGAAGGGGAGAATTAACTCCACAAAGCTGTCCATTAATTTCCACACCCACGTCATGGCGTGTGCACCTACACCTATACTTCTACCTTTAACCTATAAACAAAGTTAAGCTATACAGCCCTTGTGCCTTATGCTCGTTGGGTTGCATTTGGACCATGTGTTCTTTCTCTCTCATTGCCAGTCACCATCTGTGGCTTTCTTCAGTAGAAAGATTTTCATTCTTGAGTTCTCAGAGCTTGAAGTGGAATGATTTCTAACATTTTGGTGCTTCCTAGAGGACTCCTTTTGCAGGGTTTTCCCTATCCAATTACTTTAGTACAGAGGAGGCCTGTGATTGGATGGGGAAAAGGAAGGCAGAGCTAAGAGTTGCAGAGACAGAGAAAGTCTGAGATGGGAAGAGAAACAGAGACGGCTGCTGACATGTACTGGCATGGCATCTTCCAGCCACAAGTAGTAGGATTTCACAAGGTTAGAAATACTGGGTTGCCTTAGTTAGGGTTTTACTGCTATGAACAGACACCATGACCAATGCAAGTTTTATAAAAGACATCATTTAATTGGGGTTGGCTTACAGGCTCAGAGGTTCAGTCCATTGTCATCAAGCCAGAAACATGGCAGCATCCAGGCAGGCATGGTACAGGAGGAGCTGAGAGTTCTACATCTTCATCTGAAGGCAGCTAGTAGAAGACTGACTTCCAGGCAGCCAGGGTGAGGGTCTTAAGCCCACACCCACAGTGACACACCTACTCCAACAAGGCCACACCTCCTAATAGGGTCACTTCCTGGGCCAATCATATACAAACCATCACATGGGATAAAGCTTTTATCATTATCAATCAGCTCTGAAATGACTGTATTGGCATCTTGTAAATTGTGATTTTATTGATATATAAATCTGATTGGTTAATTAAGCTTTAAGAGTCTTGATTTCTACCGTGTTACTGTGTATTGTGTTATCAAACCACAAGGATGGAAGATCTATTTGGTTATTGAAATGTGGGACAGAGCTGACTGGTGAGTTGGTGGGCCGAGTGACCCGCACAAATGAGATAGATCACCTGGTGGGACTGCTGTGGCCCCTCAGTTGCAGGCACAAGGGCGGGAATGTACAAGTCCATTTTTTAATATTTCCCGCAACAGACTCCAGTGCAGGAAGTCAGGGCTCCAGCCCTGACCTAGTAAATGGACTCAGGTTAGGGGTAATATAAGCAAATTCCATGGTTCACACCTTGAGAATTAAAAAGCTAAAGTAAGTATAGCCAAGGTGTAAAAGAACAGAGAGAGATTTATCAGCCACAGCAAGCAAAGAGAACACAGAAATTGTTGCCAAAGCAATGCCTACCTTGATTAAAGCCTAACAGTAACACCAGGTTCCTGTCTGACAGAAACATGAGACCGGGTCCAGGGCTTGCAATTATAGCTTTTTAGTATAGCTAACTGTTGGCAGTATTTACCAACTATTATCTTTCATGATGGCAGAAACACCAGCCCTTTTCTTCACATGATGATGGTCGATCACTGGGTATCATAAGTTTTGCTTTAAAGAGTTATGGTTTGGGAATTCAGTAGAAGTTAATTCATTGGGCCTTTTAGGAAAAACTTTTTCCGTGTCTAGTCTGTAGAGATTACTCCTATATACTTCAATGACTACTATGGCTCAGTGGATAGATATTTGCTATTTTTTTTTCTGTTTGATGTGTGTGTATGTGTGTGTGTGTGTGTGTGTGTGTGTGTGTGTGTGTTAACTAAGGGAGAATATTTAAATGGGTGGAATGTTTAAAAAATATACACATGTAATGTAATAGAGTACTGTTGAGAGCTATGAAGGCATTCTTTGGTCAGATCATGCACAGCATGACTGTGTCTGTCTGAGGGACTCAGGATACGTCACTGAGCAAACTGCAGAACTGATCCACTTCATTAGCCCAAGTGAGAGACAGATTTGAGAAACATGTTAAGGCTGGCTCTGGCCAGGCTTGGCAAGTGGAAACTGCAGAATGAGGAAGAGCCAGAGGCACCAGATGCAGTACAAGCCAGGGGATGGGAAGTGACTTCTGAGACACAGGGGCTGTTGGTGTTTAGTGCTTAGGAACGGTTGGCATTTCCATCTCCCGTCACCTTCAGGTGCCGGTTTTCTCAGGACCCTTTCTGCCTTGTGGTAGAGAAGACAGAGCTTTCCTGCTTGATCTTCCTCTCTACGTTTTTCTTTACCCTCCCCCTCACCTTTGGTTTTCACCCTCTTATATGTGATCACCTCTTATATGTGATTTTTTTTTTTTTTAGTACAAGTAAGTATCATTAAGTGAAAATACAAGCCCACATGGAAATCAAGGCGTCCGCCATCGACAGGTCAGGAAACCCAAGCGAGGAAGCTCAGACTCAGGCAGGAAGGCAAACAGGAAGGAGGAGCTAAGACTGCCTTTCCATCAAATCCTTGTAACAATGTTTGTCAGGCTCCATTACAAGGGGCATTCCTAGGAAAGAAGCCTCGTGCCAGGAGACCACTGTCAGTGTTTAAACCTTTCTCTGCTGCTTTTCTCTTTTACAGTCTTTTACTGGGTGCCCATTAAATGTGGACACCTAACTTACAAATTTCAAATGGCACGTTAACGACAACCTTACTGTTCAGGTTGGATTTTAACTGCATCGTAATTGTGGTGTTTTTCTTTTTCTTTCCAGGGAGATGTAATCAACATTCTGCTTGGGGCCAAGACAAACCAGACGGGATGACCTGTCACTCTTGTTACATTTTGTTCTTCTTTAAGGGAAAGGGAATAATGTCATATTCTGTAAGCTTGAGATTTTGATTTTAAGAGAGCAAGCAGTATGTGGTCTATGACTTCCATTTAAATTAAATTAGCTTTTATTTCAGAAACATGTGATTAGTTTATAATTTAAGGTGAGCTAAAGATTTGTGCTGGGATTGTCTTAATTTTCTAAAGGTATTTCTGCTCCACTTGTTGGTCATATTTAAAATATCTATTAGCAAGCATTTATACCTATAAAATGTCCAAATATTTTAGAAAATGGTTTCTTAAAAGGTCCATACACCTTTAGTATTACTTAATACATAGTCATTAGAAGGTACAATTCCAATAATGTCAAGGCAGCTTCCCAAGCTTGGCTTTTAGGGTTTCTGATGGCAGAGCCACCTTGGGGAGCACAATGACTACTCACTCCAGATATCAATGCTGCCCTCTTAAATCTGAGGACTGAAACTACACAACTTTTGTCCCACCACTTGGCAAGCTATGGGACAGAACAACAGATACAAGCATCACATTGTCATCACACTGTCTGGCTAGCTAGCATCCCACCCCATTGTCATCAGGGGGACAATAATCCTAAATGCATTGTTAACTTCCTCTGAAAGGCCAGAGTCATCTGCAGTGAAGTTTGCGGGCAGACTTAAATTGTCTCAGCAAGAAAACAGAAGGTCTCAGACATACAGACCAGGTCAGGGTGTTTTCTGAAGGAGTCTAGAGAGAGACTGGGCAGTAAGGGTGGTGATACCCCTCCCCCCCACATACACATAGACTTGGAAGGGGTGAACCATGTGGGTCACCCTAGCGAGTGTTCAGGTGTTAAATGAGGCCACAGGGCATGACGACCTTTTCTGTAAGGTGTTTTGAGTGGAGGAAAGAGGCCAGGGTGTGTAAATCTCACAAGGAATTTGGAGATCTTTTGTGTCTATGCTGGTGGTAAGAGTCCACAGGGTGGTGAGAACTCCCACTACAAGCAGCCGTTTCCTCACAGTCTCCATGTCTTTGGAGCTATGTGTCAGTTAAATAAAAGCAAGGTGATTTTAGCTGGCTCCGCTTTAGGTCAGGACATAAAGATTCAATATTTTCTGCTGGTCTGTCACTGTGGTCATCTTTCTAAAAATTAAACTGTGTTACTTTGAATAAGAAAAATAAAAACTTGATTTGGTTGAAAATGTATTCCTTTTATTTTAATGGTTTCTTTTAAATTTATATATATTTTTTCTTGTCTTCATCAAGTCTAGCTGAAAAATAAAGGCATTATTTTGGACACTGGACAACTGATCTCAGGACTGAACCTACTCTACTCCAGAATTTCTCTAGATCATGAAGGTTTAAATGATTGCTTCATATGTGTAGACTAGAGAGAAAGATTTATGTGTGTGTGTGTGTGTGTGTGTGTGTGTGTGTGTTTGTATTGGGGGATTTCAGAGAGAATTTCTTTTCCTGTTTCCTAGAGTAGCTTTGGTTCCTTATTGTGAGCTCCATTGTATGAGATTTGTACCCACCCACTAATTGTCCCATCTGTAAGCACATATGCACATGTGTGTGCAGTTGGGACAGCGAGAATAATGGCTGTGCTAAGTTCAGCCCCAGCAGTCATTACTAGACTGGTGGTTTTCCAGGAGGCATCGCTCATGCAGACCTTGCAGTTACCTGAGCCTCCTGTTAGCCAGCCATACGGCCAGCCAGTGTAGGAAAGGACAGTCATGTTCTCATGATGTGTGATTATGCATCATACTTAACATTTATTTGGTTTACTTCTAAGCAATTATTTATAGTTACAAATGAGACATTAGAACATGTAGTGTCTGTCATTTTGTCTCAGGAGTTTAGTTAAAAGAAAATGTTGAAAGTTTAGTTATCAATATGCTAGTAATAATGCATATTGAAACTCTTCACAGTTTACAAAACACAGTCTCATCCAATAGCTCAGTTTATTTATCTTAACAACCTTGAGACAAGTAGAACAAATTGTTATATTTTGTTATCTGTTTCCTAGAAGACTATTTGAGGCTTAAAGGAGCAAGGCCACACACTGAAGACCATTCCCTGACAATCTGACAGGATGGAAATCAGATTCCCTTTGCTCTGTTTTCACTTAGTTTGTTGTTTTGAAGATAAAATCTTCACATAGTCTAGGCTAGACCCAAACTCAGGCTCCTCCTACCTCCACCTCCAGACTGTTGGTATTCCAGGCAGGCCTGTACCACTTCTCTGGGCACTAGCCAGTTCTTATACTCACTCTCCTGCTGCGTAAGTGGTTCCCATTGTATAAGTGCTTACTCTTGTATAAATGGTTACTGTTTATAAGTAGTTATTCTACTGTATAAGTAGAACACCTGCTTGGCTTCTGAAATCTACTGTAGAATACAGCATACATAAATTTTATATTTTAAGGTTTAATCTAAAAATTATAATACTTGTAAACTTGATTTTCTCAGCATTCGCCTGCTACTGGCCTGTGATGACACATGTCTTTTCTAGGGAGAACTCCACCACTCCCAATTCTTCATTCTTAAATGCTCAGCTCATGTCCCATCTTCTCCAGACAGCACTTTCTACAGCCCCAAAACCACAAGACTGGCCAAAATAAATTTGCCTTTGATGGAGGGTGGGGGGTTAAAAAGGCAGGATCTCACTCTGTAGCTCAGGCGAACCTTGAACTCGTGACTGCCTGCCCCCACCTCCCTCATGGCTCTTTGTTAAATGTTCTCAGGCCTCCATGGGGTTGATTTCCCCCATAACACTGGCTCAGAAATGCCTGTTGAGGACTCTGCTCTCCTCTCACACCACCAGGTCTGCCTGCACAAGTTTAGAGAGGCAGGTAACACACCGAAACCATCTGGCCATACTTTAAAAGCAACGAAATCAGGAAAGGAATTTGGGACAAACCATACATCTTAAATTTTAAAAAGAATTATAGCTCTTTCTCAAGATAGAGGGCTTGAGGGGAATAAGACACGTGAAAAACATGTACAGGAAGCGTACAACTTAGGAGAGACAACCGCCCACTTTGAAAATTATTCCCCAAGCAGCTAGTGCTCTTCAGAAGCATCCAGAGCCACCAGAGGTGAGGGCCCTGCCCTGGTGCTAGAACAGTCTTGACACAGAAGGACACTACAGTTCTGTCTAGGAAAGGGCAAGGCACTTGTGTTGCCATTAACTTGTTTCATACATGTTTAGTGTGACCTGGAATCAGAAAATATCTGACATATAGAAAATATAGCTATAGTTCTTAGATAACTAAGTTTCTCCCCTTTTTATTTTTATCTTTATTTTTAATCTTAAGCCCCTCAAAGAGAGGGATAACGTTCTGGGCTCACCACACTACTTCATCAATAGGATTGCAAGAAATACATTTTGAATGCAAGGGTCGGGGAGCTATAGCTTCTTCCTGCAGGTCCTCATCACAACATGGTTCAATATCCTGAATTTCCTCAGAACCCTAAGAAAGCATTTTAGCATCAGAGAGGATAAAATCTTTTAACTGTAGTACTTATAGAGGACATAGAATCAGCATGGAAAGTTCATGAACATAGCCACAGCTTTTCTTCATTTTGTTATAAAATCCATTTCTCTTCTCATTATAAAAAGTAGTAATGAACCCATGGTCAGTGTGTGTGTGTGTGTGTGTGTATGTGTGTGAAGATTGCTATTACTTTGTGTGATCCTGTTCCCATGAGCAATTTAGGAAACAAGGTTATCTAATGTAAAGCATCTAAGGAAATGGGTTCACAGCTCATTCTGATCACCCAGAGCTGAGTCTCCTGAGAGCCTCTTTACCCTGCCTGCTCTGCTGTGCCCTCTCTTCCCCTGCAGGAGATCCATGTTGCCCTGGTGACATCACTGACTTCTTCCTGTAACATTTAGGCTTCACGATCTGTTTGTTTAGGACTTTGTTTCAAATTCCCTCCGAACTTGTAGAGCCTTTGATAGCAAATTAGCTTTTATGTGGTAAACTCATTGTGTCGTAAAACTAAAAGGCTGGCCATTTACATGAGACCAATTTCTCGATTGCACAGAAAATGCAATTTGTCCACTGAGTCTGACATATAAAAAAAAAAAACATTGTTGTGACACTTAGAGAAATGAATGTTTGCTTTTTAAAACTTACCAAAAAAAAAAAAAAAAAAAAGACATACAACATAAAAAACAACTCGTGAAAACACTGTGCTTTCACCAAATATGTATTGTATTTGGGTACATTTAACTATGAGAAGATATGGTATCATTACTGCAGAAGAGGAATCCAGGGTGAGGCCTTGGGAGACCTACATCAGAATTCTGATGTAGACAGGGATAGAGATAAGATAAATAGGTGGCGTTTGGTAGTTCTTCTTTGGTTGTTATTTGGGTGTTGGGAGTGGAATTCAATAAGGCCATGCAAGTATATTATGACTGAGAAGTTCCTTAGCTCTTTTCATTTTTTTTTTTATGTTGAGACAGAATCTCACTAGGTACCCAGCTGGCCTTAAACTCACTCTGTAGACCAGAAAGCCCTCAAACTCGTGATCCCCCAGCCTCAGCTTCCTGAACGGAAGGAATTTCAAACTTGTCCTACAGCATCAGGGCCAGATCGATTTTATTAAAATTTCCAAACTATACACATGCTTTGATTGTTTATTGTCTTTATTTCTAAACACTCAAAATGACAACAAAATACAAAACCATTGTTCTGTATACACTCAAAGCTTTAAGTAACAATTACTGTTTTCTGAGTATATCTTAAAATATAAGATATAAGGTATGTGTGAGCTTACAATCACCAAATCACCCATTCATTCACAGAGAAGCACAGTGATTCCATTTTTTCCCTTTTCTTTTTAAAGCAGGCCCATATATGGCCCAGCATAACCTCAGACTCGCTGTAAAGCCAGGGCAGCCTTGGTTTCTTGATCTTTCTTGCTTTCTACCTTCCAACTGCTAGGTTCCAGCATGCACCCCATGTCTACCCTTGAGTCTATAAATTGACGTCTGTGAATGAACCACAGTGACCACAGAGTGCAGGAGCCTCAGAAGCCTGAGTCCATTTCTTTTGGATGTACACCCAGCAGTAGAGTTTATGGATCATATGACACTTGTGGGAGGAAGCTCACATTTTCCACAACAACGCCACCAAATTCACATTTCCCCATTTGTGTGCTGCTGATCACATTTGCATATTTTTGGCCATTGTGTATCTTAAAAAACAAAACTATTTCTCTGCCCATTTTAAAATATAAATCACAGCTAAAACTCTAGTAGTACATGTGTGTATGTGCATGAGTGTGCATGCTACAACATACATGTGAAGCCAGAAGACTACTTTTGAGAGTTCTCTCCTCTCGTGTTGATTCCCCTAACCGAACTTAGGACCTCAGCTTTGCCAGCAGGTGCATTCACTCACCAGGCAGTCTCCTGGCCCTCTTTGCCCATTTTAAGATCAGACCATTTTGTTATTGTTTATTTTATACTGGTTTTGTCTGTGTTGTGCTATTGAGTTGCATGTAATTTGCTCATTTTGATTCCTTCTAATAGGCCATTTAAAATCACTAAATGAATTATAAGTTTAATCCATAACACTGTGCAAAAAGTTATCTATATACACTTATTTCAAAACCCTCCCTGCATTTGTAGAGGAGAAGTTAAGATTTGAAGGAGGAAAGGTTTCAGTATGAGGAAAAGTCTGGAAATTGAAGAGGGTAGGCATATTCAGTCTGTGATGTATTTGCCTTATCTGTGACAACAGGATCTAACCTTGTAGACAATCTGTCTGTCTGTCTGTCTGTCTCCCCTCTCCTCTCTTCTCTGCTCCCCTTCCCTCCCATTTCTCTCCTCTCTCTCTTTCTTTTCTCTCTGTTTCTCCCCGTCTCCTCTTTCTGTCCTCTCCACTCCCCTACACACACACACACACACACACACACACACACACGTGTGGGCATGCACATGGAACAGCACACACGCAGACATCAGAAGACAATATGGAATGTCAATCCTTATCTGTCACCTTGTTTGAGACAAAGCCTCTTGTGGTCTGCTACATACAGCTTTGCATGGCTTCTGGGGGTTTGAACTCAAGTCCTCATGATTGTTCTACAACCACTGTCCCCAGTGAGCTATGTCTCAACCCATCCTCACATCATGAACTCTCTTGTTGCTATGTAATTTGGGGGGAAGGTTCCTTGAGGGGTGAGAGTGTTAACGTTGGGTAATTATCATATGGAAGTTTATTCTGTTTACAGTCCAAAAAATGAATTGATAACAAGGCCAATACAGAGACCACTGTAGTAATTCAAATCAAACTTGGGGATCAAGATGCAGAGGGTATGGGCATGGCACTTCCAGAGGACCCTGCTACACCACTCCTGGGCATATACCCAGATGATTCCCCTGCATGCAATAAAGACACATGCTCCACTATGTTCATAGCAGCCTTATTTATAATAGCCAGAAGCTGGAAAGAACCCAGATGTCCCTCAATGGAGGAATGGATACAGAAAATGTGGTATATTTACACAATGGAATACTACTCAGCAATTAAAAACAATGAATTCATGAAATTCTTAGGCAAATGGTTGGAACTGGAAAATATCATCCTAAGTGAGGTAACCCAATCACAAAAGAGTACACATGGAATGCAATCACTGATAGGTGGATATTAATTAGCCCAGAAACTCTGAATACTCAAGGCACAATTAGCAAATCAAAAGATTCCCAAGAAGAAGGAAGGAGAGGGCCCTGGTCCTGAAAAGTCTTGATCCAGTTTTGTAGGAGAGTACCAGAACAGAGAAATGGGGGAGGGTAATTGGGGAATGGGCGGAGGGAAGAGGACTTATGGGACATATGGTGAGGGGGGATCTGGGAAAGGGGAGAGTGTTTGGGATGTAAACAAAAAATATAGAAAACAAAGATACAAAGGGTAAAGAACAACACATGGTTGACAGAGAAATTCAGAAAACAGAAGTTAACCCAAGTAAAGACTTTGTGATTTGATGGATATTTAAGTGCAGAGAATATAGATAGTAGGAATTAGGAGTTTTAATGACTTCTAGATATCAGTAGCTTTGTCATGAGACTTCCCACTAGAATTAACCAAGAGTCATATTGGGGGGCTGGAGAGATGGCTCAGTGGTTAACCACTCTATCAAGGACTTGAGTTTGTTTCCCAGTACCCACATTACATAGCTTACATATAAGTCCAGTTCTGGGGGACTTGGTACCTGTAGGCATCCATATAAATATGATAAACACATGCACACATAAATGAAAATAAATCTTAAGAAAGGTGAATATTTGCTAACTTTGTCTTGGAAAACAGTGTTTACTGATGCCTTTACAGTTAAGCTCATAATTAGAAACACAAGATAATTATTTGTGATTAGATCCATACCTTTTCAGTGCTGTTATTAATTTCCTTAACTGACTCTGTGATATTTTTAATTTAACAGGTTACAAAATAAAATTGCAGCTTTAATACTTCCTCAAAGTGGTATTCTAGCTAGAACCTAAGTATCAATAGCAAAAGTATATCAGTCTAGCATTGACATCACTAGATTACAATGAAATCATCCCCTTTATAACCCATCAGTCAATTTTTTTTAAAGTAAACCATGTAGCAGTCGCTAATTTTTTAGCTACTGTAATTTTTTTCTTTTTTTTATTTTCTATATTCTATGTTTACATTCCAAAGGCTTTCCCCTTTCCCAGTTCCCCCCTCCCTATGTTCCATAGTTCCTCTCCCCCCCCAACTATTCCCCAATCATTCCCCCTCCCCCCACAGTTTCTCTACAAAACTGGATCCAATCTTTCCAGGCCCAGGGTCCTCTCCTTTCTTCTTGGGAATCATTTGACTTGCTAATTGTGCCTTGAGTATTTAGGGCTTCTGGGCTCATTAATATCCACTTATCAGTGATTGCATTTCATGTGTATTCTTTTGTGATTGGGTTAATTTACTCAGGATGATATTTTCCAGGTCTAACCATTTACCTACAAATTGCATGAATTCATTATTTTTTAATTGCTGAGTAGTATTCCATTGTATAAATATACCACATTTTCTGTATCCATTCTTCCTTTGAGGGATATTTGGGCTCCTTCCAATTTCTGGCTATTATAAACAAGGCTGCTATAAACATAGTGGAGCATGTGTCTTTATTGTATGCAGGGGAATCCTCTGGGTATATGCCCAGGAGTGGTATGCAAGGGTCCTCTGGAAGGAACATGCCCAATTTTCTGAGGAACCGCCACACTGATTTCCAGAGCGGTTTTTAACATTTTGCAATCCCACCAACAGTGGAGGAGTGTTCCTCTTTCTCCACATCCTCGCCAGCATTAAAGGGCTCTCCATGTCAGGCTCTGGTCAGTATTTTTTGCATTTAATCCTCACACCCATACAAACATGACAAACACATGCACACATAAATAAAAATTATGAAGTTGGTGCTGCCAGCACTTTACAAATTAAAAAGTATAATTCATAGACATTATAGATCTTAAATTCTCATAGCTGCCAAGTAGCAGAACTGAGCTCTGGTTGAGCACATCTGATAGCACAGGCAGTACTTACAGCTCATGTCAACCTTCCTCACCCACCATATGCAGGCATCCCATAGACAACAAGCCTGGGCAAATAGTACGGAGGTAAAACACACATCGACCAGATCCAGGGTGTGACTGTTAATTTTTGGTTTATATTGTAGATCTCCCAAAGCTACCTTCTTCTGATATTATCACAACAATAATTAGGATTTCAAAATTTGGCTTTTGTAGGGGCACAGTATACAGCAGTATTTTTAAGTTTCCTCCAAGTATTCTTTCAAAGTTGAAATGAGTTATCATAAGTAAGTCAATTAGCACTTAGCGTAATCTATGATGTTCAAAAAATAATTAGCAATTCCCTTTGCACAGGATTAGGAAATGTTACTTTTTGCTGGTTCAAGCTACCATGGGCAGATTCTCTGTATATCTCAACCACAAAACATTTGTGCTGCTCTTTGCCAGGCTGATTGTTATCATAGCTCATAGTGTCCATAGCAGATAAGGCCTCTATACAACCAATATATCAAGTATATGAAAATTCCAGTTGTTAACGACAAATAATCTAGCTTGCTGTGTTTAAATCTAAAGTCTCTAGGTTATAGGGCTAGAGAGATGGCTCAGCTGTTAAGAACACTGACTGTTCTTCCCAAGGAATCTACCTTCTTCTAACCTATTAGGGCAAACCCATAGGACACAGACAGACATGCAGACAGACAGAACACCCATACACATATAAATAAACTTCAAAACATTTTAAAACAAACTCTTTGGGTCATTATAAAAATTTTGTATACCTGCAAAGACGTTGTGACTATAAGATAATAATTATATTAGTCAGGATAAACCAGGTCATGTTATTTTAACTGATAATTCCTACATCGAAGTGATTTTATATGATGACATCTTTCTCATTCATACCTCATGTCCCATGTAGATAGCAGGATGCCCTCCTCCATGTTGGACTGACTTAGCAACTAAATTTCAACATTAAGAATGTGCTGGTCAGGGAGAGGAGAAGAGGATTGGGGAGACGAAGGGAAGGGGGTAGGCAGAGCTGAAGAATCTCAGAAGTAGCCATGCTTTAGCTTAGAGAAGAGGCATAGTTAGGAAAGTCCCTTAAGTTAACACCTCTCCTATGTATTTGATCCTGGACGGTCCCCTGAGAAGCTGTTTTATGTCTGTGACAGTAGTGAATTTCTATCACAGACGTATTTCTAGTTCTTCTTGGGCATGCAATAGGATCGTCTTTCTCTGACTAATAATATTTATGCAGAAAAAGACTATACCGTTTTGTCTTAACAAAACCCCAACACTTTTCTAATCTTTTGTGAAGTTTTTTTTATGATTTATTGAGCATCATAGATCATGCTCCATGCCTTACCTCATGCTAACTCTTTGACTCATTTCAGCTTCATAGTAAATAAACTTACTGCTATAGTCTGGACATTTGTATTTAAATATAAGAAACAAAACCACATTTTGAAATTATAACTCTCAAGGCAATGTCAGGAGAAGCAGCCTTTGAGAGGTGTGGAGATCATAAGGACAGCTCCCTCCTGGGTGAGACCATACTGTTCTTAGAAGAACCCCCAAAGAGCTGGTTTGCCCCTACTGAAGGGTGGAAGCACACTGGGAGATCATTAGTCTTCAACCCAGAAGAGGGATCTCCCTAGAATCTGACCATGTTGCTACCTGGTCCTCGTCATTTTCAGCTTTCAGAACTACAAGGAATACATTTCTGGGTTTATGAACTTTCCAACCGCTGGTAGGTATTCCGTTCCTGCAGTCTCTGAACAAGTACAAGTGGAGACCAAATGGAAGCAACTCCTAGTCGAGTCAACCACCAAGCAAAAAGGACTGAATGTCCCAGGAGTGTGAACAGATAGGTCACGAGATGGGAGGATTTTACGTTGGTAGTCCTCGCTAATCAAACCTCAAAATATTTAGGAGCAGATCTATTAGAACTTAAGTAAAGACCAAGCTGTTTATGCTATCTAGATAATGATAAATCAAGATAGTTTATTAGATTTTATTTTCACTTCATGTGTGTTGGTGTATTGCGAATTTAATATTCCATGGTTAATAACTAATGCTGGAAATTAATAAGGAGGCAGTTAACCTTTTAACCAGCTATTATCCAAGTAAAAGACACAGAGACCTTTAGGGTTACAATAAACTTTAAATCACCTGGGCAGGTATCAACTCCCTAAGTTATTTTGTCTGCTCCTATGCCTTGAACCACAATATAATACTTGCCATATATTTTGTGTTGTTCCTGCTTCATCAGGTCAGTCCTCATGGCCACATGTTAATGATCCATAGTACCCGATGAGGACTTTCTTTTTCCTCTTCTACATGTTCTCCCTATGGACCCTGCCTGAGATGCCAAGCCTGGGAGCCTTTATCCCACCTACGTCTGCCCAGCTACAGGCTATCAGCAACTTTTATTAACTAACCAGGGATAATTGAGGGGCAAGGTCTCTATAGCAAAGCCTGGCATACGTGGCCTGAGGCAACCAGATCTTGGGATACAGAATATAGCATTTGAATCCATAGCAACAGACTAAACCCAAACATGTTGGTGGTTGCTTTTATGTCTGTGAGAGTGCCGGATCCTCTAGAATTGTAGTTAGAGGTAGTGTGAGTTGCTATGTGGGTGGTGGAACTTGAACCTGGGTCCTCTGGAAGAGCAGCTGGTACTCTTAACCACTGAGTCATCTCTCCTGTCCCTATTTTATTGTGTTTAATATAGTTTTTTTTACATACAGAAATTATTTTAATATATTTATAAACTATTACATGAACATTGCATACATAAAGATTTTTAAATCACACTTATTCCTACTTATCTCTTCAACTCCTATAAGGACCCTAACTCCATCCCAGTCCCAACTTCATGTCTGTTTTTAAAATATTTTAGTGAGTTCAATTAGTGCTGCCCATATACTCCTGGGTATGGTTATCCTACCAGGGATCACACCCTTGAAGAAGACTGACTCCTCCTACTCTAGCCATCAGCAACTCTCAGTGGATACTATGTCCATTTGCTAAAATAGTAGTAGGTTCTCCTTTAGGGCCTATGGGCTCCACAGGCATGGGTTCCTGTTCGGATTCATATCACCAGTCATAAATTTCCTCCTGTAGAGCAGATCTTACATCCAATCAGAAAGGTACTTGGTTACCCCTATACCATTCATGCCACCATTGCGTATCTTAGCATCTCAATCATTATTATAGCTCACAAGATTTCACAGCTTGGTAAGATGGTTGGTGACTTTTCTCCCCTAGCAGATGGCATAGAAACTTCCAGATCTATGAAAGCTAGCCAGGGAGGCAATTTCTAGGTCAGTACCTGCTTGATTTGTTCAAGTTCTATGACCAAAGTATGCGGTGTAGCCAACAATGTCTTACCGCTAAGTTCTGGTAGTGAACCAAGGACAGTGGCAATAACCCGCATTATGTGGGTGGTCTCCAGGACTCTCCTTGACCAACAGTTCCAGGGGAATAGCCCTGACCTATAACTGGGCTTTTTCTTGGCAACTCATGGCTTCTTGGAGGAGCATTTTCCCCCATGCTCCAATAAAACCATTTTTTTTATTTTGTATTTTTTAAAATTTTATTAGATATTTGTTTTATTACATTTCAAATAGTATCCCCTTTCCTCGTTACTCCTTCAAAATAAACCACTATCCCATCCCTGCTCCCCCTGCTTATCAACGCCCTCCCTCCCACTTTCCTGACCTGGTATTCCCTTACACTGGGGCATGGAGCATTCACAGGACCAATGGCCTCTCTTCTCATTGATGCCTGAAAAGGCCGTCCTCTGCTACATATGTAGCTGGAGCCATGGGTCCCTCCATGTGTACTCTAGTAGGTTTCCATGCTTTCCCCCAAACACCCTTAGTGTTAGTTCTTTTATCCTACCCTCCTTCCCCCTTCCCCACTAAAACATCTCCTCCTATTCCATTTCCCCACACCCTTACCACTTTTATTCTACTATCACTCCTCCCTTAAGATCTGCTTCCAATGGTGAAAGTTTTCTATGTAGGAGTGACAGACTCAGATAAGTGCACCATGACGTAGAAATTTAGAATTCAAAAGGGTCCTTGAGAAAGAACTTCTGGGGGAATCAGTATCCTGTACCTCAAGCAGTACTACAGAGCAATAGTGTTAAAAAAAAAACTTCATGGTATTGGTATAGTGACAGGCAGGTAGATCAATGGAATAGAATTGAAGACCCAGAAATGAACCCACATATCTATGGTCACTTGATCTTCAACAAAGGAGCTAAAACCATCCAGTGGAAAAAAGATAGCCTTTTCAACAAATGGTGCTGGTTCAACTGGAGGTCAGCATGCAGAAGAATGCAAATCTATCCATTCTTATCTCCTTGTACTAACCTCAACTCCAAGTGGATTAAGGACCTCCACATAAAACCAGACACACTGAAACTAATAGAAAAGAAACTGGGGAAGACCCTGGAGGACCTGGGCAGAGGGGGAAAGTTCCTGAACAGAACACCAATAGCTTATTCTCTAAGATCAAGAATTGACAAATGGGACCATACAAAATTATAACATTTCTGTAAGGCAAAGGACACTCTCAATCAGACAAAATGGCAACCAACAAATTGGGAAAAGATCTTTACCAACCTTACATCAGACAGAGAGCTAATATCCAATATATACAAAGAACTCAAGAAGGTAGACTCCAGAGAGCCAAATAACCCTATTAAAAATGGGGTAGAAAGTTAAACAAAGAATTTTCACCAGAAGAATTTCAAATGGCTGAGAAGCACATTAAGAAATGTTCAATATCAAGTCGGGCGGTGGTGGCACACGCCTGTAATCCTTGCACTTGGGGGGCAGAGGCAGGCGGATTTCTGAGTTCGAGGCCAGCCTGGTCTACAGAGTGAGTTCCAGGACAGCCAGAGCTACATAGAGAAACCCTGTCTTGAAAAATTAAAAAAAAAAAAAAACCAACCAAACAAGAAATGTTCAACATCATTAATCATTAGGGAAATGCAAATCAAAACAACCCTGAGATTTCACCTCACACCAGTCAGAATGGCTAAGATTCAGGAGACAGCAGGTGTTGGTGAGGATGTGGAGAAAGAGGAACACTCCTCCACTGCTGGTGGGATTGCAAGCTGGTACAACTACTCTGGAAATCAGTCTGGCAGTTCCTCAGAAAACTGGGCATGACACTTCCAGAGGACCCTATTATACCACTCCTGGGCATATACCCAGAGGATTCCCCTGCATGCAATAAGGACACATGCTCCACTATGTTCATAGCAGCTTTATTTATAATAGCCAGAAGCTGGAAAGAACCCAGATGTCCCTCAATGGAGGAATGGATACAGAAAATGTGGTATATTTACACAATGGAATACTACTCAGCAATTAAAAACAGTGAATTCATGAAATTTTTAGGCAAATGGTTAGAACTGGAAAATATCATCCTAAGTGAGGTAACCCAATCACAAAAGAATACACATGGAATGCAGTCACTGATAAATGGATATTAATTAGCCCAGAAGCTCTGAATACTCAAGACACAATTAACATATCAAATGATTCCCAAGAACAAGGAAGGAGAGAGTCCTGGCCCTGGAAAGGCTTGATCCAGCATTGTAGGGGGGTACCAGGACAGAGAAATGGGAGGGTGGTGAGTGGGGAATGGGTGGAGGGAAGAGGGCTTATGGGACTTATGGGGAGAGGGGAACCAGGAAAGGGGAAGGAATTTAGAATATAAACAAAGAATATAGAAAAAAAAGATCCTTAAGTAATCCAAACTCAAACTTCTCAACTTACAAATGAGAAAAGCAAGGCAGCCATTGTGGGGCTGACTGCCCAGGGCTCTCTTTCATGGTCATGGACTTCGTCAGTGGACATGACCGGGATGAAGAGCTTGTCTGCACTTAGCCATGGACAGAGCTCAGATCTTGGTGACCTTTTATCCACATCCCAAATTAGAGAGATTCCTGGAGAGACCCTAAGGACTACAGAAAGGGTGTGTGTGAGAGAGAGAATATTTAAGATCTAGAAGACCAGCTGGGTTGACTGCAGTTTTTCATTAGTTTCCAGAGTATATTTGTATTCAGGCTAGGTAGCTGTTCTGGCCTGTTTTTGTGGCTGTGATATAATATTCTGACCAAAAGCAACACTGGGCAAAGGGATTATTGCAGTTTGCACTTAGATGTCGCAGTCTACTGGTACTGAGGGAAGTTAGGCCAGAAGCTGAAGGCAGGGAGCCAAAGGAGAAACCATGGAGGGACAGTTCTTACTGGGTCATTCTCTGGCTTGCTCCCAGGCTCATGCTAGCTGATTTTTATAGAGCCCAGGACCACCTGTGTAGGGATAGTACCACATGCAGGGGATTGCACCCTCCCACCTCAGTCATCAATCAAGATCATTCTTCAGAGATGTGGCTGCAGGTCAGTGTGATGGATAAACTGGAATTGAGATATCCTTGCTCTCAAATGACCCTGAACAAACTCCTAGTTTAGATAAGGGCTTCAACTGGCTTACCAAAAGAGGTATTTCATCATTTGGCAGTTTGGGAATGCACATTTGGGTTTATTATAATAGAAAAGTATGCTGAGACAGGCAAATCCCATTCACAGGTTAAAGATATCAAGGAGCATTCTAGTCAGAAGTTCTGAGCTCTAAAGAAAAGTTATCTCTCCTAGTCTATTCTGATCCTGAGGTAAGATGGTAGCCAAGAAATAAACTACCAATGCTGTGTAGAGCAGGATAGGCATTGTCTCGTCACTTCTGGGAGGTAGTACTATTACCAGGCATTTTCTAAAAATAAGAATACTTAAACAACTTGTTTTAAATTCTAGATCTGGTGGGAGGAAAAGCAGGAATCAAATCTGAGTCCAACAGATCTCATCACTGTGTGACTTCCCATGGAGTTGACATAGAAGCTGCTTTTGTTCCCCGGAAGCCTCCGTCAGATGGTATACCATTGTTGGCTTTCATAGTTTAAAGTTTGTTCTATGTCAGTCAGCAGATGTAAAGTGGGCATTGAAGGTTATATGTCCCTGCTTCCAAAAGCCTTGTATTTTCACAGCAACTCCCGAGAAGCAGCAATGCTAAGTGAGGTGTGTTCAGATGACCGAGTAACCTGCAATAACCATAAAAGCACACAGCTAGCCCTCCACACTGTCACCCATGTGCTCAGTCAATACTGTTAAAATAAGGACTGACCAATAAAGCTTCAGAGGGATTGGGATAAATGGCCCAAGACGGTAAGATAACTTCAAACCTTCCTTGGGTACTGCCGGCCACATCAATTCTTGTTTGCTCCCTGGCAGGATGAAGGGTCCCACTCTTGCTCTGTTTCTCTTCTTAGTTCTGTTGGCTGTGGTGGCAGTAAGAAGCAGGCAGACTGTAAAGCTCTGTGGCCCGGACTACGTGAGAACAGTCATCTACATCTGTGCCAGCTCCTGGTGGAGGGGACACCTGGAGGGGGCTCTCCATGCTCAACCAGGTATTGAACTCATGCGCCTCACTTTTTTTCTAGATCTCCCTTTTTAACCATCCCACCTCAACCGCAGTTTTCTTTATTATTTTATTTTTTTGGTTTTTCGAGACAGGGTTTCTCTGTATAGCCCTGGCTGTCCTGGAACTCACTCTGTAGACCAGGCTGGCCTCGAACTCAGAAATCCGCCTGCCTCTGCCTCCCAAGTGCTGGGATTACAGGCGTGCGCCACCACGCCCGGCTCAACCGCAGTTTTCTTAAGTAGCTTTTCTCTAAGAAATTCTGGCCCACTTCTATATCAATGTAGGGACTTAATCATCAAAATATATTAGCGGATTTGGTCGGGGCAAAAAGCAAATGTGCTACATTTTAAAAAGCAACAGACTGTTATTCTTTAGTCTTTTGAATAAAACCGGTTCGTTGCATGGGACATCAGTGAGCTCAGCATCTGTGGGCAGAGCAGGGAAGGCTGTAGAGGCCAGACGTCTTTCTGCCCACGGTTGATTACAGAGTGTATCAAGTTAGAGTTCAGGCAAGTGGCAAGCAAGGGGAGAGGGGAAGACCTGAGCCATCTGACCACCTATTAAGTACCAGGCAATTTCAGGAGCAACATATCACTTAGTTTTCTGATGAAGGGCACACACACATACACACACACACCTTTAAATACACATAACACATACACAGACCCTTACATATACACACACATATTTATTAATAATAAATATAACAATTTAAAGCTATGAGGTAAAAATGTATTCAAGGGTCTATTTTAAATTGACAAAACATGGATTTATCATGTATGTAACATGTGAATGATGCACAATGGCTAAATCAGGCTAATTCACACATACTACCTATTATTTTCTTGTGGTTAGGACACTGAAAATGTATGTTCTTAGTAACTTCAGGAATGCATGTTGTCTTAGTTAGGGTTTTACTGCTGTGAACAGACACCATGACCAATGCAAGTTTTATAAAAGACAACATTTAATTGGGGTTGGCTTACAGGCTCAGAGATTCAGTCCATTGTCATCAAGGCAGAAACATGGCAGCATCCAGGCAGGCATGGTACAGGAGGAGCTGAGAGTTCTACATCTTCATCTGAAGGCTCCAAGTGGAAGACTGACTTCCAGGCAACTAGGGTGAGAGTCTTAAGCCCACACCCACAGTGACACACCTACTCCAACAAGGCCACACCTCCTAATAGGTTCACTTCCTGGACCAATCATATACAAACCATCACACATGTGTTGCTGTTGATCACAGCCACCACATTGTGCAGGCGATCTCTCGAACTTACTCCTCCTGGCTACTTGAAACTGTACACTCCTCGGCGCCCCCCTTTCCATCCCCGGACACCTCAGCCATCCTCAGTAGACAGCACAGCCACTACTCTCCTTTTGCTCCCACGGTCTCGGCTTTCCACATCTCTCATAAGTGAGACCATGCAACTCTGCTCATTCTGTGCCCAGCTCCGGACTCTGCATGAATAGTGGGTGGTATCGCTTTTGTTTTCTAATAAAGATTTAGGAAATGAATGACATGTAAATGCTGAAGCCACGTATGATGCTAAAGGTTATAGCATGGCTTAAAAGGACTTTGGAAGACAAAAGAGTTTAGGGAATTAAAAACAACATTCATATTTTAGTGGGATAATATCTTGAGATGTGATAAACTTGTCCTTACCACTTTAATACAGACAGATGATACATAGTTCAGACAAACTTATCAGAAAAAGGTGCTTTTGAAACTTTAAAGAAGAAAGAGTTGTCGTCGATTTTGAAACAGCACATGAAGACATAATAGGAAAAAGCATTGACGTATCTCTGAATATACAGAGCAGTAAAATAAAAGTTTTGTAAATTTGTCTTTTTACATTTTTAAATATTATTATTACTATTATTATTATGAGAATGTGTGCCTGTGTGTATATGACATGTGTGTACATGCACATAATGCCACAATGCATGCACTGAGGTAGGAGAACAACTTTGTGGAGTCAGTTTTCTCCTTCCATCTTTGTATGGATCAAAGGCTTTCCTTGATCTTTCCTAGGTTTTCCTTGTCCAGCTGCAAGCACCCTCATCCCCACTCACTGAGCCATCTCACTGGCCCTATCTCCTTTGGAAATTACTGAAACCATAGCACGTCAAACTTCCAAAGGTGTCTAGTGTATTTTCCTTAACATTATTTATCTGATCAATTACTAGTTGATCAACTGCCATTCTTTCTTGAGGTTTTTGCTTAAACACAAGCCAGAGAGGCTTGAATACAGACCTTGGGAACAGCATTTAGATTAAACAATGTGGCCCATGCTTCAGTTTCAGATATGGAATGGAAATCCCACTGATCAGCTCTGCAGGGCATCCCCAGGGTTTTTGTTACCGTTGTCTTCTAGCTAAATTCTTATGACTAATTATATAGCATATTGTTAATTATAACTAATATCTTTGGAAATATCTAATTTCTCATGGACCAGAGGTGGCTGGGAGCATTTGCTGCTAGCTAACTGACACTTCTATCTTTCAACCTCTGTAAAATGAAGAGTCACCATGACCCAGCTCTTCCTCAAGTGCTGGTCTTTGGTGCTTTCTTTGTTAAAGTTTGTTAAGGTATGGTGCCTTTCTCTCTTATAGCTGAGACAAGAAACCGCCTCCAGCTCCCAGACAGACAGGAGATATCCAAGGAAACTGGAGCAGGACCTTCCCAAGGGGATCTCTCAGGACAGGAGCTTGTTCGAGACCCACACATGCCCATGGAAGGTCTTTGGGAACTGAAGAAGCGCTCGGTAGTATCCAGACACGATTTGCAAGCTCTGTGCTGCAGGGCAGGCTGCTCCATGAGCGAGCTCAGTACCCTCTGTTAGGAAGCACCCAGTCCCACAGAGGGCTTTAGTGTGTATGTTTTACCATTGAGTCCCATGTTCAGCATCCATCACTACAACCATGGCTTTTGGGTAGACAATCCTTTCCTAAAAGGTCTATTACCAATCTTAAAGGTCTTAAAGACACTCTTTTCCCTTTGCCAAGGCCAATCCACTCTTCTTTATAAATTCTAAGGGCTGTGCAAAACTGTAATAAAAATGCCTGAATCAAAGCTCACTGTGATTCTTTTCCCTTAAAAAAATTGTTATAGTGGCTGGAGAGATGTCTCAGCAGTTAAGAGTGCTTGCCATTCTTGTATAAGTCATGGGTTCAATTCCCAGCAAGCACACTCATTTGTAACTCTAATTCTAGGGAATCTGATACCCTCCTCTGGTTTCCACTGGCACTCTGTCTGCATGTGGTATGCAGACATATATATGTAGGCAAAGAACTCATACATGTAAAAATATATATATGTATAAGTCTAAAAAAATATTAGAGTCAATGACCAAGGATGTTCCAACAAAAAAGTTTATACCAGGGACTGGAAAGATGAACCAATAGTTAAGAGCACTGGCTATTCTTCCAGAGGTCCTTGGTTCAGTTCCCAGAACCATATGACAATTTACAACTATCTGTAACTGTTGTTTCAGGGGATCTGACACCCTTTTCTGGCCTCCTTAGGCACCAGGCATGTAAGTATTGCAAAGATATACATGTAGGAAGAACATCTACACACATAAACAAATATTTAAAACAAAAGTCATGCATCATTAAAGATAATGGTCCCCCTTGCAATTTACATTCTTCTTGATCGTGTGAGCAACGAAGGCCCTGGTCCTGGAGTTACAGATGGTTGTGAGCCACCATGTGGATTCTGGGAAACAGACTACTATGCTATCTGTACAGCCCCAATCTAGCCAGCTTTTACTACAGGGGACTCAAAGCTTCCCCTTCCAATGGTGGGTAAGATGGGAGAGACTGCTGTCTTGTAGGCAGGAACTATGCTTCTCTTAAGCATGGGTGAAGCTTTGCAAGATGGATCACCATCCTTCAGCTCCTCCAAAAGGTTTCTGGGACCACAGCTCTTTGTGTCATCTGTGGCAGGAGAGCAGGGGAGAGAGCGTGGCATGAAGATTAGCACATGAAAGAGATGAATTATCGGGGAAAGGGGGGGGAGGAAGACAAGACTCACCACCACCAAGAAATACATGAAAGGGACAGAGTACACACAATATGCACATACAGAAGAAGGTGGGCACGGTATAAATGGCGTATACAAGGTCACAAACCTTGTGGTCCAGGGCCTTTGAGCCTTGGATCTTTTGAGCTCTCTGACCCACTTCTACTTTCAGAAATGCTTTGTTTTTAAATAAACCGTCTCTAAGCCAGGTGTGGTGCTGCATTTGGCAGGAGGAAACAGATTGATCTCTGTGAGCTTGAAGCCAGCCTTGTCTACATATGAGTTCTAGATGAGACCCTGTCTTAGAACACACACACACACACACACACACACACACACACACACACACACACACACACCCTAGAAGTGTTATATTTCTGGCAGGAAATATTTTCCCATTGCAAGTGTTGCAGCTCTGAAGGGAAAGGTATCCTGGCAGACTGGAGCCAAGGAATACTCCAAAGTCACACTGCACAACAAACCTCACAAAAGAGATTTATGGGGAAAGACACAAAAGGGTAGCTGCCTCTGTGTGTGGGAGAAGCAGCAAAGAACTAAACGGCTTTATATAGGGTTTCTTGGGAAGGCAGGATGGTGCTTTCCTGGGTGGCCTGTGATTGGTAGGATTTTGTGGTCAGATATTGAATTTTGTTTTTTGTTTGTTTGTTTGTTGTGTATTTTTTTCTGTAGGACAGAGCTTAGCTACCTGTGTCTCCAGAGCTGGGGCAATTAGAGAAATCTGGGGGTATGGCCTGGCCACTTGCTTACCTCTAGGGACTTCACATTTCACACTCTATCACCCCCTCACCACTACCACCACCAACAATAACAATAAGCTGTATCTATTTCTACCGTTATCCTTGTGACCCCAGTCTAATTCCTTGCTCTTGACACAAGAACATGGAAATCCTAGTGGATGCCTTCTCAACCCTCATCTATGCCTAGCACAGCAGGAAAAGATAAGAACACGGTTACAAAGAAAAAGAACCAGTTGCTAATTCATCACTCAGAAATAAGTAAACACAACTTTTTTGTTACTCTGCATTATTTCTGAGAAACTGAACAATGTTCTCAATATAAACCCTGTTTTTTTTCAAAGGACTTCAGAATGCTCAATAAGTGTTTTCTGGCATTGCCTTTCACGATTCCAAGAATAGGCAGGGGCTATATACACACCATCCAGTTCCCATAAGCTGCAGGCATTCAGAGTATGAGTAATGTTTTCCTTCATATAGCCTAAATTTCCTTTATTTGTCTTACAGAGATAAAAGGACTTTTCATTCTTATCCTAGCACTTGAGAAATCAAGGTAAAGCCGTTGCTATGCAATTGGATGTCTTCCCAGATAAAAGGAGAAAATAGGGCTAGCATAAAGAATGTTTACATCTCTCTCTTTCTTAATTCTTTTTATTTACCATTTTTTAATTGAAAAGGGAAGTAAAAACATTTTGATAAAATTAAAGATTTACATGGAAAATATTTCAGATAAAATAGAAGACATACATAGAAAAACACGTTAAAATTGACAATTTTCATGGAAAATTAAAGAGTAAAGTGGTAGACATGTAAACCTTTGCTAAATTAATTGAAATATGAAATAGAAATATTTTATGATAGAATTGAAAATTTACATGGAAAATATTTCTGATAAAATTGAAGAAAAATGTAGTAAAACATGTTAGAATTGAAGACTATCATGGAAAACTTTATACAGATATAATAATAGTAGGCATAAAAGCATTCCTAAATTGATTGAAAATGCAATTGTAAACTTTTTCTGATAAACTTGAAGATTTACATGGAAAGTAATTCTGATAAAATTGAAGAAATATCTAGAAAAACATGTTAAAATTAAAGATTATCATGGAAATTATACAGATAAAATGATAGGCACAAAGATAATTCTAAGTTGATTGAAGATGGAGTTATAGATATTTTCAGATAAAGTTGAAGATTTACATGGAAAAAATTTCTGGTAAAATTCAAGAAATATATAGACAAACATTAAAATTCACTATTTCATGGAAAATTTTACATATAAAATGGTAGATATAAAAGCTCTAAATTAATTGAAGATGGAGTTAGAAACATTTGTGATAAAATCAAAGATTTACATTGAAAACATTTCTGATAAAATAGAAGAAATATATAGAAAGATTAAAATTGAAGATTGTCATGAAAAATAATGCAGATAAAATTGTAGACATGAAAGAAATTACTGAATTAATTAAAAGGGGAATTACAAACATTTTCTGATAAAATTGAAGATTTACATGAGAAATATCTATGTCTTTTTATTGGGGAGTTGAGTCCATTGTTGTTAAGAGATATTATGGAATAGTGATTGTTGCTTCCTGTTATTTTTGATGTTATTTTTATGTTTGTGTGGGTATCTTCTTTTGTGTTTGTTGGAAGCAGATTACTTTCTTGCTTTTTCTAGGGTGTAGTTTCCCTCCTTGTGTTGGCATTTTCCATCAATTATCCTTTGTAGGGCTGGACTTGTGGACAGATATTATGTAAATTTGGGTTTGTCATGGAGTATCTTGGTTTCTCCATCTATGATGATTGAGAGTTTTGCTGGGTATAGTAGCCTGGGCTGTCATTTGTGTTCTCTTAGAGTCTGTATGAGGTCTGCCCAGGATCTTCTAGCTTTCATCATCTCTGGTGAGAAGTCTGGTATAATTCTGATAGGTCTGCCTTTATAAGTTACTTGCCCTTTTTCCCTTACTGATTTTAATATTCTTTCTTTGTTTAGTGAATTTGATTATTATGTTCTGGGAGGACTTTCTGTTCTGGTCCAGTCTGTTTGGAGTTCTGAAGGCTTCTTGTATGTTCATGGGCATCTCTTTCTCTAGGTTAGGGAAGTTTTCTTCTACGATTTTTGTTGAAGATATTTAAGACGTAAATCCTGGCTCTTGTCTATACCTATAATCCCTAGGTTTGGTCTTCTCATTTTGTCCTGGAGTTCCTGGATGGTTTGGGTTACCAGCTTTATGCATTTTGCATTTTCTTTTACTGTTAAGTCAATGTTTTCTATGGTATCTTCAGCACCTGAAGTTCTTTCTTCTATCTCTTGTATTCTGTTGTTGATGCTTGCATCTGTGACTCCTGAATTCTTTCCAAGGTTTTTTATCTCCAAAGATGTCTCACTTTGTGATTTCTTTATTGTTTCTACTTCCACTTTTAGATCCTGGATGGTTTTGTTCAGTTCCTTCACTTGATTGTGTTTTCCTGTAATTCTTTAAGGGATTTTTGTGTTTCTTCTTTAAGGGCTTCTGCCTGTTGACCCATGATCTCCTGTACTTCTTTAAGGGATTTTTGTGTTTCCTCTTTAAGAGCTTTTACCTGTTGACCGATGTTCTCCTATATTTCTTTAAGGGAGTTATTTAAGTCTTTCTTGAAGCCCTCTATCAGCATCATGAGATATGATTTTAAATCCAACTCTTGTTTTTCTGGTGTGTTGGGGTATCCGGGACTTGTTGTGGTGGGTGAATTGGGTTCTGATGTTGCCATGTGGCCTTGGTTTCTGTTGGTAGGGTTCTTGTGCTTGCCTTTCACCATCTGGATATCTTTGGTATTGTTGTCTCTGGCTGGAGTTTGTTCCTCCTGTGGGTCTGTAAGCCTGTGTCCTTACTCCTCTGAACTCAGATGTGAAAGCACTGCTGGGAGATCACACTCTCCTGGTGGACTATGCACAGAAGGCTCTGGAGTTTCCTGGCTCCCTGGTGCAAATGGCAGCAGGAAGACTCTGTCCCAGCTGCTCTGCTGATCTTATGCCCTGTGTGTTCCAACTGTTCCCCTTCTGAGAGAAGGTGGAGATCTCACCTCTGGGCTCAGAAATGAAAGGGCTGCTGGGAGATCACTCTCTCTTGGAGAGCTGTGCACAGAAGACTGTGGATACTACTGTCATCTGAGTCCTCCCTTAGGTTGTAATAATAGTCAGGGTCTGTTCAGCCTACTACTGATCTTAGTAATGCTGTCTATGAACACCATTGACATGTTGGGTGTTAAATATGTTTAGCCTTTAAACATCACCTTTGCACATGAGCTGCAGTTAATTTCTAAAGAAGGGACAGTACTTTATCATCTTTAAGAGGAGAAAGAATTGAACAGCTGAATGGAAGGTGTTTCTGGATACATAGCGAACTACTTAGTGCGAGTCTGTAAGACTCAGGGAAGCCTTAACTTACTGGAGAGACTCCCTGAGTGAACAATGTGGAGACAGGAATCAATGCAAAAAGCAAGAGGATTTTTATTCAATTCAGCATGCTGGGGTCACCCTGCACATGGAGAGAGAAGGACCACGAGCAGGGGACTGCACAGGGCCTTTATACAGTCCTTGGGGCAGCTGCCATTAGGCACAATGTGATTACCAGAACAGTGTCACCTTTAAACTAATTGGTTGTTAGGGAAGGAGGTAAGTGGCCAACAGTCTCTGGGCCTTCCCTAGTCGCAGGGACCTCCCTGTGGTCTGAGGAATGTAATTTAGCCTCTCTCTCCTGGGAGGTGCAAGTGTTCTATGACCTTTCCAAAGTTCCTGAGCTAACCCTTTCAAGTAAAGGCAGTCTTGCCAAACTTGCTAATATTGGAATTTGTATGACTATTAGGCATTCCTGATTTTTAAAAAGTTAGTGTTCTTGGGTAGCAAGTTAGATATCATCACAGAATGAGGTCTTTGGAGATGGGCCCTCCCTCTTAATCAGCAGTTTATGAAACCAAAAATGAAATTTCAACTCTGTTTATTGATCAGGAAAATGGGATCTAAGTCATAGTTCCTACCCTTGATGGAGATGTCATTGTAAACTGTCTGGAAGGCCACTCATTGATAGCTTCCTAAACCTTATAGGCATATGATTTAGGGACTGAAAAGGGTCAGTGGTTAAAAAAGTACTGGTTGCTCTTCCAGAGGACCTAGGTTCAATTCCAATTCTAGAGGATTCAATGTTTCTCTGGTCTCTGTGGAGATCAGGCATGCACATGATATACAGACATACATGCAACAAACACTTATATACATAAACTAAAAACAAATCTCAAGAATATGATCTATAAGATACTTTCTTAAAGAATGAGAATACATTCTTGAAAATGTATTCTGAAATTTTGAAAGTCAATCCAAATGACCCAGTCAATCACCTAGATAGATAGGCATAAGTCCCTCAGGAAAAGCTGCCTTGCTAGAGGCTTTATAAGTTTTATAAAGCCTCCCTAAACTTTAACTCACAGAAGTCTTAGGTGGGTAAGACTATTGGTTAGTCTCCCTCCTCCCCCATACCCAGCATCCTGCACAGCATCTGGAACTATAAAAGTACCCAAGTGTGTGCTATACTTAGCAATAGAGCCTTACTGTTCAATTTGGTGGGCAGCTGTATTAGTTTTCTTTTGTTTCAGTAAAAGCACCATGACCAAGGGCAACTTGAAGGAGAGAGCATTTATTTGGGCTTACGCTTTCAGAGAGATAGAGTCCTAAGGCTTGGGTCGTGGCAGTAGATGGCAATCATGACAGCAGGAACAGCCCTGAGCTCACGGCTCGAACCAAAGCGGAAAGCTGAGAGTGGACTGGGAATGTGGGCGGGCTTCTGAAACCCCAAAGCCCATTCCTCATAACATACTTCTTCCAGTCATGCTACACCTTCCAAGCTGCACCACCAACTGGGGACTAAAGGCTCAAATGAGCAAGACTATGGGGGACATCTCATTCAAAGCACCACAGCAACTACAATCAGTGGCAATAGCCTGTATTGTTTTGGGGGGGATCTCTTGGACAGCCCCAATCAGTAACTCAAAGGATACTCGATTTTTTTTGGAATATATGGCTTCTGGGGAGTGCATTATATATTTAAATATAATAAATATATATTAATATATTAATATACCAATATATTAATATTATCTATAATGTTACAATATATAATATATAATGTTATATTAATATATGTTGTATATTAATATAAATATATAAGAAATAAAATGAATATATATTTAAAATACATACTTATATGTATGCATGTATTCAGGAAGCTTATAAAATATAGGTTTCCATACATCCTTTTTTTTGAGAGGGGGGTTTGAGACAGGGTTTCTCTGTGTAGTCCTGGCTGTCCTGGAACTCACTCTGTAGACCAGGCTGGCCTCGAACTCAGAAATTCGCCTGCCTCTGCCTCCCACGTGCTGGGATTAAAGGTGTGTGCCACCACTGCCCGGCCATACATCCTTTTCAAATGTACTCATTGTGAGTTATTTCTCTCTTATCCTTTATCTGGCTAAGAACTGGTGGCAAGAGCTCATAACCTGTAGGAGTGAACTAGTACTATATTATTTGGTTAGATGGACATACCAGCAAGTAACCTTTTGTGTATGTATCTGTGTTCCGCAGATTAGTGCGGCTCGTCCTCATCAGAGGAGTAACTGTGTACACTGGACGGTGGGGTGGCTGCCTCTGATGCTTACAACCGGCCAAAGAACAGAGAGTAAGTCCGTGGAGTGCTTAGCCACCTAAAGCCTTTCCTCAAGGCTCAAGGAACATCGCAGAAGATTGTAAAACCTAAAGGTTTTAAACTAAATGTTTAAGTTTTTAAGCTAAGTGTTTTGTGGGCAAAAGGGTGTCTTCTGAACATGAGAAGTCATTTGGACTCCCAGTACCTTGCACAAAGCCAAGCCAGGCAGCATTCCAGCAGGGATAGGGGTGGGCTTATGAGACTCCCTTCCTAGCTGAGGAGCTATGGACAGTGGGTGGATGCTAGGGGAGGGACAATCACGATTCTTTATGAACGTGGCCTCTGATAGGTTGACTGTGTTCCAATGGAGATCCTCATAGCCATGAGCACATGTACACCACTAATTAGATTCAGTGGTTTCTTTTAAAAACAAAAAGGCAAGAAGACATGAAGTCAGAAGGGAGGAAAGGAGGAGAGGGGCGGAGCCAAGGGAGAGTTCGAGCTGGAAGCGGTGGAGGGAGCATGCCATCAAAGTCCACTGCACACAAGTATGAAATTCCCGAAGAATAAATACAAATATTGTATTTTTAAAAGGCAAATGAAATATAGGCCAGTCCGCTTGCAGCCATTCTGGCTGGCGAGAAGACATTTTAAAGAGAAGAAATACTTGCTCTCTTCCTACTGGCTGTCAGACTCTTGAAAGGATGGATCCCAAAGGATTAACATTTCCCCAGGCAGGGCTTGCTGCAGGAAGGGGTTGTCTGAAGGCCTGCTGTTAGAGGAGATGCTTTCTTGCTAGGAAGGTCACACAGCTTTGACAGTGGATCAGGTGTCAGCTGTCGAACAGACCATGCCTCCTCCAGACAGCTTCGCATGCATTCCTCTACCTGACCCCCCATTTAAACCTAACTCTCGGGTACCCCGAGGTAGACTTAGGGTCACGGGCCTCACTATCTGCCCCTCCCTCAGTGTGGCCACGCTGAACACATTTCCTTTCTCTGCTTTTCGTTGCTACTTGTTTCTCTAATTGACATATTGGGAATATGCTGGGGACAGCATACAGTGACAGGGACTGCCTGCTGTAGGCCAGGATGGAGACATCTCAGAAGTCCGCCACAGCTCCTTATAAAAAAAGTATGGTGTCTGGGACTCTGAGAAGGAGGAGACATCCCTCCAGGGCACCGGCCATCTGAAATAAGGGACTGCCTGCAGTAGGCTGGGACTGAGATGTCTCAACAGCCCGCCGCAGCTCTTTATAACAACAGTTGCTCCCATTTCTCCCAGCCCTGGACAACGGTGTATAGATTTAATTTGTGTGTGAATGCTTTTCAGTTGGCCTTGGTGTGCATAATTGTTCTATTATATCTGACTCTCTTACTTCTTTCTCCTTCCGTTCTGGTGAATTCTGTGAAACTAGATGTTCTCCGATGTAATGATTCTTAAGCAATTAAAACATTCAGGCATGGGCACGGCACAGCACAGTCCTAATGATCCAGGTACAATGTTGTGTGTTCTCATCTTGGAAACAGTGTAATAACTGCACAATGGTAGTTCTAGATTAATGCTTGACTTACAAAAAAGTTTGACGAAATTATTAGAAAATGAATTACCAACATTGGGACCCCAAGAAAGGAAAAATTCTATTAAAGTTATGAAATAAGTTTTGCACAATATTTGAGAGTGGTTCCTGGATAAGCAAGTATGAAATATACAAACTCTTATACTATTAAAACTAAGTCAAAACACAAGACTCTTAGGAGAGTCATTGTGTGCAATGTGCAGAAGCAGAAAGCTAGCGGAACTGCTGAGTTAAGGGTTAACTTGATTCTTTCTGGCCACTGCCTGGTGGCTCTGCCCATGTCATTTATCATTAGAGCTTTACAGGGAAATGCAAGTAGCTGACGTCAGAGCTCTGAGCTCTGAAATATAATAAGTTAAAGAGAAAGTTTAAATAATGATAAGTTTGCAATTATTATTATTTTGGCTATAGGCCTGGGAATAGGGAAGCTTGAAGCTTTGGGAAACAATGGTAATTCTTGATGCTTTGTGGGATGTGGTTATTCTTATTTGATTTGGCAATGAATATACAATGTCTTTTTTTTCTACCTGCTTTTGTAGTATCAATAAAAGACTGGGGCAAGAAAAAGGTTAGAGAGCGAGTGGAAAAATGTGAGGTGAATGTGGAGAGCAAATGGAGAGAGAGAGAGAGAGAGAGAGAGAGAGAGAGAGAGAGAGAGAGAGAATGTGAAGAGTGAGTGAAGAGAGAATGTGAGGTGTGTATGGAGAGTGTGTGTGTGAGTGAAAGGAGCATGCATGTGGTGTGTGTGTGTGATGTGTGTGAAGAGTGTGTGTGTGAGAGTAAAAGGGCAATACACAGAGGTGTGTATGAGTGTGAGAGTGCAAGAAAAGAAAAGCACACGGGGGAAAAAGCAGAGTGTTCAGGAGAATGCAGAGTATGTGCAGCCTCAAGCTTTGAGCGAATGTGTGCGTGTGTGTGTGTGTGTGTGTGTGTGTGTGTGTGTGTGTGAGAGAGAGAGAGAGAGAGAGAGAGAGAAGAAGAAGAAGAAGAAGAAGAAGAAGAAGAAGAAGAAGAAGAAGAAGAAACTTCAAGCCTTGATAAATTGTCTGTGTATATTTATTATGCACCTCCCAGATCTCCCTGCTTCCAGTCGAGAACCCTGGACCTGTGTCCAGGCTGGACCCTGGCAGGACTAGAGGGGGAGTTTGAGCCTCTCTCATTGCTCATTGGGGCTGCATGAACAGAGACTTTGACCCCAGTTACTCTTGTAACAATGATTCCTCAGTTCGTTTCTACTCTCACCCCTTGAGACTGTGCTTTCATGGCTAGTAAACTGCATATTTTCTACACTATGTGTGCTTTATTTGATTGTTTTTTTTAGTTTTTCAAGAATTTTGTGTAATGTATTTTGATCATTTTTACCCACCTCCCCTAATTCTTCCCAGATCTACCCTCTGCTCACCCAACTTTGTCTCCTTTAACACGGATGAATACTATATATGTTATATTACCCGTCTATAATTGATGATTATACAATTATACATCTATAATTGATACACATATACAATCATCAATTATATATACAATTAATCATACAATTATATATATGTGTATATATATATATATGTGTGTGTGTGTGTGTGTGTGTGTGTGTGTGTTCAAGTACAGCTTGTGCTGCTCATATACCACTCTTGGATGTGTGACCTTTCACTGGCATGTAGTCAATCTTCCAGGGCTCACACCTTTAAAAAGAATGACCATTAATTGCCCCTAGCTCCTTAGTTAAGGGGAGGAACTCTTGCCCACCTATACCGTGTTCACACGGGAATTTTAGTGTAAGTCTTATACATGCAATGTCAACTGCTGTGTGTTCATACATGCAACTGCCCTGCTTTGTCCCCAGAACACGGTTTCCTTATAGTCATCTACCTCCTCTGCCTCTGACCTTGTTTCCGCCCCTTCTACAATGACTCCTGAGCCTTTGGAGGAGGGGGCTACAATATAGATGTCCCATTAGTAGCTGAGCACTCAAAAGTCTCTCATTCTTTCGCACCTTGACCAGCTGTGGGTCTCCATATTAATTGCCATCTAGTGCAAAAGCAAGCTTCTCAGGTGAGGGTTGAGAGCCACACTGATCTATGGGTATAGTAAGTCATTAGGAGGCAGCGCGCGTGTGCGTGCACACACACACACATAATATTAAAATTAATCTTTAAAAAGCAAAGCAAAAATACCAAAGTTCTCTTAAAAGGTTATTAAAATAATCTTCCCTTTCCAACTTGATACTTACAACCAGCTGGCATTATGATGGTCAACCAGCAGAACACACAGCAGCAGCAGATGATTTTACTGCTCCGGACACTGTGGGTTGCAGCTGTGTAGCTGTTTGCTCAGGATTGAAACATCCCCTTATGGAAGGGGGTGTGGAAGCCCAAGAAGCCTCCAAGTAAGTGACAAGAACTCAAAAGGCTCTTGAGGCTCTTCCTGAAGGTGTAGCAATAAATAACTGCCAGGGGAGGAGATTTGATGCTGCCGAGGGTGGGCAGGTGTGGAGGGAATGCAGCGCCCGGGTGTTGCCATGGTGATGTAGCTGCCTGAAAGCAACCCCTCCCTCAAGCTCCTGTAGCAAACACCAAACAGCTCTTTGGTTCAGCAGCTGGGTTTTGATGATTTTATTTTATTTTTGTTTTTGGTCTGCTGTTAGTCTGCTGTTTGGGTTTGCATAGGCTCTTGTCCAGTCTCCCCACAGAGAGTCATATAACACTTGCCAAAACGCAAAGCAACATAGCTCCACCTACTAATTGTTTTATTACGTAAAATAGTTTTAATAAAATACAATATTTGTAACAACATGTTGTGGTGCTATTCTTAAATGTCATTATCTTAAAATTTTGATTTTAAATATTAATAGATTTTCTCCATATAAACACTCTTTGAAATTCTTTGAAATTTCTAAATGTTTGTGTGTGTGTGTGTGTGTGTGTGTGTGTGTGTGTACATGCACTCATGTACATGTGCATAGATGTGTGCCTGTCACGGCATTCATATGGGCGTCAGAGGACAACTTGAGGAGTCAGTTCTCTTCTTTCATCATGCCAAGAATAACACTCAAGTTGTCAGGGTGGGCTTTTGCCACATCTTGATGGCTCACATGTAGATATTTCTTCCAGTATATATTTATTACCATTTATCATATAATAAATATTTATCATAATTATTTATAACTTCATTGCTATAAATATATAGTTTAAGGATATAAAAACAAAAAGAAGAAAATTGGGACCTAGTCTTTTTACTAATACCCCATAGGATACTGTGTTTAGGGGAAAACCAATAGCCTATGATTAAGGTTAGGAAATGCAAACAGAATTTTACAATGCAATAAGTAGAAAAACAACCCTCTTGCCTTGCCTCTGTTTGCTTCTGAATAAGACAACCATTGCTGAGAGTTGCTCGTGGGCCGGGGTCTAGCTGGGTTGGTCTGGAGCAGGAGCAGAACTGCCAGCTGACCATCTCCACCCACTTCCTCCTCCTGCTTCTGTGCCTTTACTCTTGAGGGGGGAGGGGACGGGTAAATATAGGCCAGAAAGACGGGTCACTTCCCATGCAGTGCTCGAGTGGTTGACATGCCTGGGTGAATGGGCATAAATCTGACCCCAGCTATAAAGCAGAAGAGATAGCGTTCTCCTGCGTTCTCATCCACTGGGCATCATCAGTAGATCCAAGAGTCCGAGCTTCTTGCAGAAGAAATTCCTAGTATCTGTTATGAAGCATTTAAAAAAAAATGTATAATTTATTTTTATTTTAGGTTCAGTGGTGCTTCACCTGAATGTAAATCTGTAAGGTGTCAGAAGCCCTGGAACTGGAGTTAAAGACAGGTGTGAGCTGGGGTATATGGGTGCTGGGAATTAAACCTGGGACCTCTGGAAGAGCAACCAGTGCTCTTAACAGAGCCAACCCTCCAGCCCCACAAAGCATTATCTATCTATCTATCTATCTTTCTTTCTTTCTTTCTTTCTTTCTTTCTTTCTTTCTTTCTTTCTATCTTTCTATCTTTCTATCTATAGTATTTGATTTGTCATTATTTCTTTATAATGTCCTTACATCAATCTCATCTCAGACTGAGTTAACCTCAATTTCCTATATGGCTTAGGAAATTCTAGACTTTACTTCATTAAATGAGTGGATCCTTTGCGACATTTACTCTTGCTTGTAAACTGAGATGCCAGCAAGCCCTTTAGCCATGTTTCCAAACAATTTTAAGTCTATATTCTTAAAGTAAAGTGAGCTTAAAAAAAAAGTGAATGTATTTGTATAATCAGTTAGCAGATACATGATCTTTTTCTCTAGTTTCAAAATGATTTACTTCATATACATTTATAAAGTGATTCCCCAGCATCCACTAAGCAAAATCAGACTGAGTATGTTTTGTAGTTAGATGCTCCACCATGGTCATTTATTGGAAACATAAAGGGAAAACAGGGACTCCCCATTCTGGTTATACTGGTTTCTTGCCTTGGTTGGTGGATGGAGAACCACAGGTTTCAAGTTAGAGCCTGCATTTTAAAAAGTCTGCAGCCTCGTTGAGCTGGTGAGGGAGAAGCTGAAAGCTACACTAGACTTTAGCGGGACTTTCAGCATATTGGGTCCCAGTTTACCCTCCAGAGGTTTGCTCATTTGGGAATGAACTCATAAATACAAATGAGTAAGGAGGAAGCAAGGAATGGACAGTGGTAAGCAGCATCACCGTCAGGAAACGGGAAAGTCCTGAGGCAGGCCCAGCCCTCTGCATGGGAGATGCATGAGAACAAATAGAGACAGCCCTGGGAACAGAATTTGGGAACAGATAGTGCCATGAAAGATGTGGACTTACGAGAAAACTGCCATTGAAAGACGGTAGTCTGAATATTTGGAAGAAAAACATCTGCATCTATGGTGATGAGAAGAAATTGCAGAAGTGTTGAGGTTTGCTCTTTTGCTGTGTGTTGTAATGCTAAGTGTGTTGTTCCGGAGAGTCTGCACATAGATCCAAATGAAGCTATATGACCTTGCTCCCAATTTATTTCTGATTAGTAAATAAAAATGCATCAAGAGCTGGACAGAAGAGACTTAGACAGGTTTGAGGATTCCTGAGCTTGGGGCCAGAGAAGAAGAGAATAAGGAGGGAAGAGAGGAGAAGCTACCATGGGTAGGTGAGTCATGAAAAAGGTGGCCCCGAGGGCTGGCCAATTAGAGTTAAGAGCAGCCCAGATGGAGCATAGAAATAATTAGCGGTTATCGATAGGAAAGTAGATTCTAACAGCGTAGAGGGTAGGTATCTGCCCAGCTCCTGTGCTTTTTAAGGCTTATTGTAAATACAAAGGTTGTGTGTGTCTTTTATCCAGGAACCGAATGGTCAAAAGCAGGGAAGAAAGCCCAGATTGGGATTAAAAATTTTTTATAACACAGAAGTATTTGCTCAATCCCTTTCTTTCTTCTTTTTTCTTTTTATAGGACTAAGTATTAAACCCAAGGCCCTGAGCCACTAGGCAAGTGCTCTGAGCTTTATCCCCAGCCCCTGGTCTTTTGAGACAGGGTCTAATTATGTAGCTAAAGCTGGCCTGGATTCCCCAGGCTCAGCCTTTAGAGTTCTAGGATTAGAAACTGCCTTCAACATACCGCCATTAGTATACACACATTGGGGAAAATTAGAGGTTGAGAGGAAGTTTCTGTAAAGGGCAGCTTTTATAAATTTACTATTTTATTATTATTATTATTATTATTATTATTATTATTATTATTATAGATACAGTCTCATATTGCCCAGGCTGGTGTTCAATTTCTGTGTACCTGAAGCCAGTCTTGAACTCCCAATCCTTCAGCCTCCACCTCCCAAGTGTTGGACTTACAGGCGTGCCTTATCATATCCTGTTTGGTTCAACTATCTTAATTTTCTCTCAGAAATTAAAAGAAAATGTTTTTTTATGTATACTGGTGTTTTGCCTGCATATGTGTGCACCAGAGTGTCTGGTGCTCAAGGATACCAGAAGAAAGTGTTAGATCTCTGAGAACTATGGTTACAGACAGCTGTGAGCTGCCATGCGGGTGTTAGGAATCAAACCCAGGTCCTCTGGAAGAGCAGGCAGTGCTCTTAACCACTGAGCCATCTCTTCAGCCCTGGTTCAGTTACTTACATACACTGTCTGCATGAGAACATGGTCATGGGTTATTTTACTTTTTGTGAAACAGGCTGAAGGCATTGGGTGCCTGCCGCACTCACATAATCCTTACGGGTTGGAAGCTGTGAAAGGTTTGAAGACAAACCTATACTTGGAAAGAAGAGGAAGAAAGCACCGCTCCTTCCCTTAAACTACATTACATGGCCCCTCAGAAGGAAGGCCTTCAAAAGAGATGAGGTGTCATGTGGGTGAAGTGGTTCACACATCTGACCTGGGAAAACATTTTGAGTGTTTGTGAATGCCCCAGATGGGATGGGGCGGATGAGAAGCAGATTGCTGACTATGGGAGCATCAGAGAGACTAGGCATGAAAACCAAATAACTGTTGGATATTGAGTTTTATCAGCATTTTTTAGAGCACCTAGAAAGATAGGTCAGATGATGTCCCAAGAAGGAAAGTGCTCAATCTTTACGAGTGTTAATTTATAAATGTCTGATTTGTTGACTTTTTAAAAATCACTCCCATACACTAGCTAATTCTCCTGACTTAAAAAAAAAAATGAATTCATCGACCTAGTGTTTTATTTATTTTTGAACCCATAATCTGTTGGACTCTGACTTCCTACTATGTGCTTTCTGAAAAGTCACCTAATAAACAATGACTGCAGTTGATCCCCTGCACTGGAATGCTAGCTTTTTTTATTTTTGAGGAAAACTTTACATTTCTTTTTCTTTTTCTTCTTTTTTCGAGACAGGGTTTCTCTGTATAGCCCTGGTTGTCCTGGAACTCACTCTGTAGATCAGGCTGGCCTCGAACTCAGAAATCCACCTGCCTCTGCCTCCCAAGTGCATGCCACCACTGCCTGGCACTACATTTCTTTTGATGGCTAACAACAGAAAGAGATGATATAAGGAACTGTTTTAGTGAAGAAGAGAAAAAGAAGAGGAATAAGAAGAGACAAGGAGGAGGGGGAGGAAGGTAGAAGCATATAACCAAACCTGTTGGTTTGGGGGAAGTTTCTGGTTGGCTTCCTAAATGAAGTTAGTAGCTGGCTGTTTCTGACTATACTTGCTGGAGAGCTGGCTAATGAATATTTTATAGGACAGGAGGGAGGAGGGAGGTGGGGGGGGTGTTGGATGACTGCCAAGCCTAAATCTCTTTGATGTTCTAGCTCAGCTTTCAGCTGCCTGTGGCTGAAATGTTCCTCAATCAACTTAAACGAGTGTGCAAAGTCAAACTCAGGGTCTTATTCTTCAAACTCTTTCCACTGAGGGCATCGTGCATTGGGCTCCAGACGATCAGACTTTCTGTTGTGACCACAAGTCCTTCTCTTAGACATGAAGCTGTGAACCATTCTGCAGGCTTGTAGTTAATCCTACAAAACACCCGAGCCAGTAGCGCCAGCGTGATCATTCCTTCAAGAGAAAGCTGCTGCTTTGTAAAACCGGTTATGTGTTTAAGGTGCCTGGGACCAGGGGTTCACACCTAAGTCTTCCAGGCGCCCAGATGTCAACCGCTGTGTGCATGCATTGCTTTAGCCTCCTTTTGCCTAACCGTGTAGACCTTATTCCCGCATACCCAGTCTGACATGTCTTCTTAGAGTCACTCAATGCTATTCACTTAGAAAAAAAGCTGCTGCTGGCTCCCCGCGGTCTGAGTGTACTTCCTTAGGAGATAGCACCCTTCCATCTTTGTGTGACCTCTTATCCCTTGCAAATTTCTTCCTCTATTCTCCCATCTTTTGAAATTCTCTCTGCCTCCATGACAGTCTAGAGGAAGTCATTATTTCCTTTCACAAAGCCTCCCACAAGTTCCTTCCCTGGATAAGGACATTCTGGAATAACATGGTCTAACCTGTGCTGTCGCCACATGGGAATCTTCCTGTCTCCACATCTGGAGTTCTGGGGTACAGATGTGTCCTGCTGTCATTTCTCTAAGACCCTAGTCCTCAAGGGTTCAGATCTGCATTGCTATTTTTCCTGGACTTTTGGGAGTTGGGTAGCAGAGCGCTCATGGGTCTTGTTTGTAAGTAAAGAAGTATATTTCATTGTTCAGTGGTCTGCACACTCAGTCTTCACCCCGGTAAGAGGAGAATAAAACTTAAAAGCTGGAGAAGAACTGAGAGATGAACTGAGAGTGATCAGAGGAGGGGAGTGGGAGGGAGGAGATGGATGGAGGAGGCGGAGGGGAGACCTGAGTCTGCAGGGAAAGGACACGGGACCTTCTACAGTGGGGGAGCAGGAAGGCCCCATGGAGGGGGAGCTGCTGCTTTGTCTGGAGGCTTTGAGTGGTGACTAACACTCCTGAACATGAGCTGTCTGGGTGAGTTCTTACTCTGTATCCCCATGCAGCTGCCTCTGCATCTCCGAACTGATCTCAGTTACAGCACATGCTAACAGGCCTGCAAACTGCCTTTTCCATCTTTAACTGCCTTTGCATTTTAAGGTTTTACTTACCAACACAACCAGGAAGGAACAGTGAGAAATGATTCTACCGACTAGAAGTTAAAACTCTGCGGAAGTCGTCTTGACAGCAGACTTTCTGTAGGTAAAGCTCTTTCTTCAGTTGACTCATTCCTCCCAAGCTGCTATGTGATTTCACGGCCATCGTCTGAGAAAGAAACCGTTGGCAAAAGCTCCCTGCTTCCTCCTCTGATAATCAAATCCAGATGCAAAACTGGGGTCTGGAGACAGGCAAGTCCTGGATGTGGTCATTATTCTACATAGACCCCCCTAAAGCACTATCAGAAAAAGCCCAGGAATGCATTTTAAAACTACATTTGGTTTTAGTGAAAAATAAGACATTAAAACATTTTGAAATTGTGAAGCATTGACTGGGTTTTTCATTTGTTATAATCTTTCTGATACGAATTACATGCAATTTTCCCCTTAAGAGAATAACATTGCTAATTCTCTCCATATGTGGGCAATTTGTGTTTGACCTTTAACAAATGTCCTCTAGGCAGAAGACTTGCCATCCTAGTGCAATGGCGCAGCGTCATTTCACATGCACACAAAGACTTGAAAGCCCCATAAAAATAAACGACCCATGCTACAAGAGGCATCAGCCAGCAGAAGAGCTATTTCAGCCCTGTAAACGTCAATGCCCATACATTCAGAAACCTCACCGGGTCACTTTAGTGCTAAATTCATAGGAGCAAAATGGCAAGCACACATGCTTTACTGGTTAAGCTGCCAGCTTTGTATTCTGGGTAAAAGGTAGGACAGGAAAAACTAGTCAAAAGCACACGGGCATGTGTATTTAAAGGCAGTGTCTCTTCCCAATGCATGATATTAGGTGCCTCAGGCCCATTTACTAGTAAGCATCATGTATATTTAATAGCACAATGCCTACTTTAGTGTCCTTAAAAGCCTGTATCCACTTTATAGTTTCCATTATTGAAGAGCCAATGTTCAGTTCTCTTGTAATTTTGTAAAGTGCAGGCAACCCACAAGAGCGTCTAGATTTAGCCAGTGGCCCCGTGGGACCATGGTAATTATTACGAAATCATTAATTCCCCGTCAGTACTTTCAACTGTCAGGTACATGTAACAGTAATTGCAGCTAATGAATGCTGCTCAATTTATTAAATGTAAAATGAAAACCAGTATTATTTGATATGCAGTACTGAAGCCTATTAACATTCACCATTTTTGTATGTCACGTTGAATTATCCTAACCTATATGATATATGTTAGGGTTCTGTCTAAGCTCCACCCCACAATTACCTGGCAACAGCCAGGTGTGCCCGTCCACACAATTACCTGGCAACAGCCAGGTATGCCCCTCCCCACAATTACCTGGCAACAGCCAGTTAAGCCTGGCCCACTATAAAAAGGGATGCTTGGCTCTTCTTCTCTCTCTTACTCTCTTACTCCCTCTTACTCTTACCTCTCTCACTCTCAGCCTCTCTTGGGCTCCCCTCCCCTCCCCCTCTCTCCATGTGGCCGTGGCTGGCCTCTGCTTCCCTACTTTCTGCTTCTCTCTGCCTTTCTCTGCCTCCACTACCCCTTTAACTCCCATCCCATGCCCTGAATAAACTATTCTATAGTGTGTCAGTGTGTGGCTGGTCCCTGGGAAAAGGGATGCCTCGGCATGGGCCCGCTGGGGTACCCCCATACCCCACACTGCCATATACCATATTCTTTAAACCTCTTTCTTTTTATGATAACAATATATATCCAGAGTACGTTGCCATATATTTTTAGAACTTTACCAAAAAGTGGTCCAGGAAATTCTAGCTCTCCAACTAAAAGAGAAATCGAAATAATTAGCACTCAAAGTGATGTTTAGTTGGCATCTATGTTTATTTGAACTGTACTGACTTCTGCTTTGAACAAACAAGACCTTTTTCTTAGGCCCCCCTCCTGTTCTGCCAGTCCTCACAAGAGTGATGGAAGCTTCCGGTGGTTTGCAATCTTCATCTTGCCTCTTTCCCACAGGTTTTGCCAGTAAAACTTTTGTGAATAGAGCCACACAGCCTGTTTCATGACTTTAACACACAAGGACCATTTTCAATCACTCAAAGTAAACTGCATAGACATTTGCAAGTGCAAAGAGAGTAGAATTTTTGAAAGTATAGGATGAGACGGTATCACTTTTAGGATTCCAGAGACATCTGCTGCCAATAAGTATGCTCTGATCATCCCGTTGTCCGATGTAAACGATCACAATTAGTTTATACCTTGGAATTGCTAATTCCTTGACCCGGGTCTTAATAACCTAGAAATGGATAAAAAGTAGGAGAGTTATTTGGTCATATTAGATCACAAAATTGTTAAACACAGTATATACTATAAAAGTAGAAGAGAGGATAATTTGGGAAAGATGGAGGGGACCAAGAGGAGGAGGGAAGGGAGGATAATTTGGGAAAGATGGAGGGGACGAAGAGGAGGAGGGAAGGGAGGAGGGAGAGCACAATGGGAGAGGGGAGTGTAATAGCACATGTGTGTAAAAACACTATATGAAGCTCATCCCTTTGGAGGCTCACTTTAAAAAAATGCTTAAAGAAAATAGCACTGTAGATACTTTCAGTATCTCATAGAACCATGGGTAAACTTTTCTTCAAGTACTGTCCTTGTCGGACAGGAATCCAGGAACAAAACAACGACAATAGCAATAAGCTGGCATTTTCTAAGACATGCAGAAAGCTTGTCATCTACAGAACAGAACAGAACAGAACAGAATTCAAGCGATTATTACATCCTTTGAAAGTCTGTAAAAGATGGCCTCTCTTTAAAGAATGCCATCACTAGGGTTATTTTTTGTTTCCATGACTAATGAGGGAAAGATATTCTGAAACCTTCCACAACATAATAGACATAAACATTTATCCCAGAGTTAGATATAAAAACCAAAGTAGAAGAAAATATCATAAAACATGGAACTGTATTTAAAGACCGCGATATGTATAATCGACAGCACTCAAAAAAAGTTCCTGTGGCAATGAGAAAACAGCCCTTAAAATGTGTATTTACTAAAAATAAGGGAAACAGTTTTTGGGTGATGTGAGGGCTCACTGGTAAAGCACTCACACAAGCGTGAGGAACTGAGTTCAAGTCCCCCAAACCCAAGTAAAAGTCAGGTATGGCAGTGGGCATTTATGATCACAGCATACATACAGGGAAATGGAACAGACACAGGACAATCCCAGCTAACTTGGCATATGTTGTGGTAGACATCAGAGACTCTTAATGAGGTGAAACATGAAGGAAAACATGCAAGGTTGTCCTCTGACCCCTACATGTATGCAATGGCATGTGCATGCCCATATTCACATACAGAAGCATGCACACACACTATACATATGCACTATACAAATATATAGGATGATTTTTTTTTGAGTGTCATGGACCTGGAGAGATGTCTCAGCAGTTACCAGCACTTTCTGCTCTTACAGTTTCATTCCCAGCATTCCCAGCAGGGAGCTCATAACTGCTTGTAACTCTAACTCACGCTATCACTGTGTGCTTCCTTTGGCACTTGCACATCCCTGTGGCATGCACACTTTGTATACATGTGTGCACACACATGAACGCACACATACACAAATAGAAATATAAATCTTTTTTAAGAAAAAGAAGTGGAACAGTTTTATACAAGCAATAGATTTGTTATAAATCACACACACAATGATAGTTTTAGACAAAGGTTTATCATATACACATATACCTATGTACAGATAGAGTGTATGACCCAATAACTATTTCTATAAAATATAAGTGTGCCATTGAACTGATCCTGAAAATGAAATGAAATTTGTCTTCCAGGAAATATTGTGGTTATAGCTAACCCTGGGAAAATTGCACTGTACCTCAGAAATTGTTTTAGTCATTTGTCTGCAGAACTCCGGGTCATATTTTGCTTCTTGTAGGTAGGTTGTTAGTACATCTTCCAAAATACGATTGACAGTGGCCACGGGGAAAGGTTTTGTGGGACCTAGAAATGTACATGGAATTTCTTTAGAAGTCATTTCTAATCTTCCCACCTACCGTATAGGTTCATAAAAATAATGCTGAAACATGAAACCCTTTAGTCATCTGGATGAACTCCAGCTAAGGAAGACAGAAGTCACAATTAGAGGCAGGTTTTTCTGGAGAGAATGGGGATGGAGGGATCATAAAGTCCGAATCTACCAAGTTCCCTCAGGAATGCAGTGAGCTCTGCTGAGTCTCACACCAGCTTCTCCTTCATTCCTAGTGTCGGTGGCTGCTGACTTCAAAGCCTTAGCACCTTTCTAATTGGCTCTCCCTGTTTATACTCTACCCACCATGCTCTCTGATTCCCTCCCATTGCAGCCAGAAATCTTGTTTGGAAACCCTAGATCTTCAAATGGCACTCTCCTTATGGGGGTCTATGTGTGCCTACCAGTCCTATGGCCTTGTTCCAGCCACCATAGCTCCCCGTGTGCATGCTGTTCTAGGCTCAAGGGCCCCATCTGCCATATAAAGATACTTGAATGTCCTTACCCCTGTTCGCTCTTTCAAATGGAGCACCGTCCCGTCCCCCATCTGCTCATTTAAGACCTGTCCGCTCAAGTTTCAACTCTGGCTCAAATGTCTTTACCAGGCACGTTTCTCTCTCAAATCTCACCCCAGGTACAAACACCTCTCACTTACTGGAGACCCATGGGTTCCTTTTGCTGTCTTAGATACCTGAAAACAGGTGAGACATAACTGCAATTCTCCCCAGTGTAAGAGGAGCAAGATCGGGGCCAGTGAGGTGGCTCAGAAGATAATGGTGCTTGCTGACAAGCCTGATGGTTTAAGTTCAATTCCTAAGACCCACATGATGAAAGGAGAGAACCAACTTCCAAATGTCCTCTGGCCTCTGTGGGGGTGCACACATAGGAATAAAAGTAGTAAAAATAATAAACTTAAAAAAAAAACTAAAAACAAAAGAGAAAAATAAATGGTAAACTAGGTGGGTTTTATCCTCCGTAGAGTCTAACTTAATACATAGGGATAATTTATGGGTTTAGGGGATTTAAACATTTTATAGATAAAAATCACCACACAAATAATAGTTACTTTTTGCTGACCACAGTCCGTGTGTCAGGGACTGGAATAAGCATGTATTTACCTTAAAGATCTATCTTTCAGTAGATCTTTAAGGAGACTCTCACTGGTATATATGTTCCACAGATGGGAAAATAGAGGTATAAGCTCAGAATCACACAGCACAGAGCTGGGACTAGATGCCCAGGTTTATCTGGCTTTAAAATTTATATTCTCAACCACATTTTACCCATATTCAGATGAAAGCTCAGATAAGTGGGCTGGTCTCTGATATCCCTGAAACTATCTGCGTTATCGTTCTGGTATTTGTTCATGCCACTGCTTGACATACACAAGGTGCCAAGGCTTGGTATCTAGGGGCTGGATAATGGCTGAATTCCTTCAGAGGAATCAAGAATGCTGTCCAATTCTCTTTTAGTAGTTAACATTACCTATTAGTGTTTATTTGTAATGCCTATATCAGGCAGGGGCTAAGGAAGCACACACACCATCGTTATGACAATTCTAAGAGGATTTACTGAAAGGCCCCTCTGGGGAGGTCTGGGAGAGAGAGGAAATGACAAGCGATAGGTTGTTCCCTTTCACCAGTGGAAGCATGCCACCCTAGGCCTGAGCAGTCCAGGAGGGGTGCTTGGACTAGATCCCAGCATGGTTGAATGGATATAGCTCCCTTAAGAGCATGCTGTCCCTTGGCTGAGAGATGTAACCAGTCTGAGATGAAGCCATGGCAGGGCGCCAGGGAGGTAAATCCCAGGCCTTACACTCCTTTCCTTTCCGCTGAAGGTTCTTTGGCTTTGCTCAAGAGTAGGTCACAGTGCATGACTGCAGTCCAGTGAGGTCAGCCTCCTGGGGCTCATTAAGAGAATTTTTATTTAGATGATACAAAAACGATTTAGTCCAATTTAAATCAGGCTAAGAAGCCAGACATGGAGGTGTATACCTGTAATGTAAGTACTGGGGAGGTTTAAGGCCAGTGTAGGATACATAAAGACTGTGAGACCAGCCTGGGCTGTGTGAGTGACTTTTGCTAAAGAAAAAAAAAAAAAAAGAACTCAAGTGGAAACATGATAGGAATGACTCTCACAGCTAAAACATCTGCTCAGCAGAAATCTCAAGCAGTTACCAATCTGAGAATGGCTGGCCCTGCTCCTGATCCCAGGAGCCAGAGATTGGGTATCAGAGACAAGATCCCCTACAGCAAGCTTGGGTGCTGTCTGGTCTCTGTGTACATTTTGTGTAAGATTCCCACTGTGTTCCTACCAGTACCTGGGGAGTCGTGGATAGCTGATGGCTTCTGGGGGGAGGGACAAGCCTTCAAGGCTTGTCCACCATGCTCCTCTGGACAGTCCCCTCAAGGGAATACATGGACAATGCATACTGCAGTTAATGGGTTATTGGGGTTTGGGATGGGGATGGATCTGGGAGGACGTTAGGGGAAGGAGTTGGAGGTTGGAATACAATGCTTAATGAGATGCTCAAAGAACTAATCTAATAAAAGCACTTTAAAAAATATTCCCACTTACATATTCCTATTGAGAAAGGTCAAATGTGAAGGTGACTTTCTCCTTTATATTGAAAATATTAAAAGATTATGCCAGCCTGGGCCAAATTAAATGGATTATGTCATCCAGATAGACAGCCTGTCCTACCAAGCGCTCACATCACATGACCTTACTTGGCCAATATTATTCCCAGGGAATCTGTTCTGCCTTACATTAAGGTATCTGTCCTCATTATTACATCCAGAAGCTGGACAATTCTTCTAGTGCAGATATATTGGTGGGTGCTGTGCTCCCTGCCCCCTCCCATCCATGGGAGCAGCATCTGCCTGTGTGTGATTCCACTCTCTCTTATAGTCATGGAACACTGGAACATCTGTCATTGCTACCCATGAGCCAAAGTGCAGAGCGCAGGTGATTGGCTCCGGGGTGGCACAGCTCTAGACAGGCAAAAAAAAACAAAAAAAAAAAAAAAAAAAAAAAAAAAAAAAAAAACAAAAAAAAAAAAACCCCAACTGTCTTTAAAGTCTTATTTCAAAGTAGAAGTGGGTAGAAAAACAAGTCAGCCTCTTCCTTATAGCAAAAGCTGTGATTTATAACCCCCAAGAACGGCCAGAGGCCATGTTACTGAGGTTGAAAGGAAGGCTACAGTGGGAGAGGAAAGTTGGTACCGCTTAGCGACAGAAAGAGCATCTGGGAGACAGGGAGCCTGGTTCCCAGTACCGCTCGCTCTGCTGTACCAACATCTTTTCTAAACACTGCATCCCCCTTTGTCTCACAAATGTGATTCCATCTTTAAAACTATTTTTCTATGCAGTAATGAAACCTCACTCCTCACATCCTACTGAGATTTTCCTTTCACATCCAGAGTCACCTGTCACCTGGCTCAGACTCAGATATGGACATTCAAAGAGGTGGAGGCCGAGGTGAGGCAAGCTCCTGAGATTCAGTGACAACTAATGCAATCAACAAACCTTGCCCTCTTCATTTTGAGATATCCCCCCACCCCCCAGGAAGAAAATGTTATGGATTTCAAAAGATCTGAAAAACAAGAACAAAACTTTAAAAAACAAAATAAAACAAAACCTAGTGAAAGCAATAAACTACCTGTGCTATGGCTTCCCCTAACCGGGATAACAAGAATTATTCTAAGGCAGGCCTAGCGTCCCACAGTTAGGAGCTGCAGGCTAGAGGGTCAGAACTGTGGCTGTCCTTGGCAATATAGTGAGTTTGAGGCCAGCGGGGACTGTCTGAGACCAAAACAACACCATGAAATAATTGCTTTCGATTACTTTGTGCTATGACTTACGGAGATGAAATGTATTTTAAATGGCTACACCATCTCGGTGGCTACAGTCTCAGACTGAATGAAAAGGGGAAACACTTTTATCCATCTTCTCTAATTGATTTGCCCGGATGTGAGCTAACAGCCCTCTCCTGCCAGGCCCTCCTTATCATGATGGATGGCACCCTCAAACTGTGAGCCGAAAGAAACCCTTCCTTCCCACACTGTTCTGTACGCTATTTTGTCATAGTATAAGAAAAGAAACTGGGGCTGGAGAGATGGCTCAGCAGTTAAGATCACTGGCTGCTTTTCCAAAGGTCCTGAGCTCAATCCCAGCCACCACACTGTGGCTCACAACCATCTGTGATGGGAGCTGATGCCTTCTGTTGTGTCTGAAGATAGCGACCATGTACTCAGATACATAAAATAAATCTTTACAAAAAATAAAAGAAAAAAGAAAAAAAAAGAAAAGAATCTAATTGAAACTCTTCACTAATGTGATGTTCATGGTCACTATCTGAAAAAAAAAAAGGCTACCTAATTTTAACCTGAGCTCTAGAAATAAAGTCCAGTGCAAAACTTGAATAAAACAAGAGATGTTAGTGATTGGCGGGAAGGCCCTAGTCTGTCCCTCTCAGCAGCAGTTCCAGTGACTGGGAAACAATGTTCATAAAGCACCTCACTGATTCTCAGAGCATCCCCGCGACCTGCAGGCCTTTGTGTTACTTACACACAAAGAAAGACATGATTTCAGGATGCTTTGCTTAAATATCACCTTCCTGGGGATATCTAAATTAGCATTCACGCTCAGACAGATCCGCTGGCTGCCGCGGCTGCTGCTATTTTCTCCCATTCTCTCCTCTCTGGGAGCAAGGGTTAGTTAAGTGTGGCACTTTACTCTAAGAAACACAGCTTCCCATTTCTGCCTTTTTTTCCCTCATGAACTATATTCATGTATCACTTTATTTACAGTAGCTGTAATCATTTAGATAAAAGGATAAACACAAATAACTTAAGTTGGGTTTAGATGGCGCAGTGGTGGTGAGCTCTTCTCCACAGAACCACCTCTCCAGTCTACGATAAAAGGCCTATATGCTAGATTAAGTCTGCTTTTGAAAGCGGCCAATCAGCTCTGTTGATAACTGAACTGTATTTCCAAATCTACTTGCCCTTGGGTTTATTTGCCTTGTGAAAGGTACTGATGAGCCTTCAGTAAAGATTGTCTTATATCAACTTGAGGTAGTACTGGCCAGGAGAGTGGGGAATGAGGGGGACAGTCAGCCAATCACCTTTATCCAAAGGTCAGCACTTCTGAAACTTAGACAATTTGTTTATTTGCTTGAAGCAATTGTGGGCGTGGGGAGAAACAAGGGGATTCACATTTAAACTGCTTTATCTTGATGCAATTGGATTCCAGGCCTTTCTTCCTAGCACTTGACTCAAAGTCACAGGCTGCCAATAACTACGAGCCTTTGACTGATAAATAAGACAGTGGTGGCCCGTCCCTTTAATCCCAGCACTCAGGAGGCAGAGATGTGGATCTCTGAGTTTGAGGCCAGGTTGGTCTATCGAGCTAGTTCCTGGACAGTCAGGATTACACAGAGAAACTGTATCTCCAAAACAAACAAACAAACAAACAAACAAACAAGCAAAGTTTGCAAATTGGAGAAAACTTGACCCCAATTCAGGCTGCTGACTGGAGCTGCTAAGGGCCGCAGCCAGACTTAGGTACACCACTAAAGCAAACTAGAGGGTAGGAACATTTACTGTCTACCGGTCAGCGGTGTGAAATGCTAGCAGCCTAACCTGGAGCCCGTAGTATTGGACTGAGGGTGTCAATCAACCACCGCAATGATAATACACATCACGTAAACACATCTAAAGTTACAGTGTGTTTGTCCTCCTCTTATCTAAGTAATTACAGCCTCTCAGAATGACATTAGAGGGCTGTCCATGAGAAGACAGGGAGGGACGCTGTGTTTCTTACTCCAATAGTATTGGGATCACTGCAGAAAACTGGCTATAAGGCCTAGCAGGGTGGGGTGATGGTTTATAATTTTCTTGGGTTTAACAGGCCACAGGTGGAATTACCCTGGCCCACAGAGTCCTTCTTTGCTTCTTGGTAAGCCTCTGTGGAATTTATGTAGGGCAGCAATTATGTCTGAATTCAGATAATCACACTTAAAAAAACAAAAAAACAAAAAACAAAAAACCAAGTAGGTCTGTAAAAGAAACAGGAGTGGGGAAAGGAATTTGAAGTGGACTCCACCTGGGAGCAGAAGGGCAGGTGTGAAACCCTTTGTTTTCAGAGACCCAAAACCTCAGTGGCAGTAGATAAACATCTCTGTCAACAGGGGACCACAGCAGGCTGCCTGTGCACTGAGGGATTGGTTGGTTTTTAAGGATAAACATCAATGCACATCACTTCTCTTACACACACACACACACACACACACACACACTAACTCCACCAAGATATACCCAGTGAGCCTGAACTCAAGCATATATTATACATGTTTGTGACATCCAGAGATTCCTTTGAGATTTAGGTAAACGTGACTTGTTTTGTTTTAAAGGAAATAAGTATTGCTTTGACTTTTCAAAGCAAGTCCTTAACTCTGTAATTGGCCACCCACTTTTCTTTCTCAAATTAAGGTCCGTTGTCTAGGACTGGAGACAATGACAGGCTACAGCTAAGCCCGCCCTGGTCACTGAAGTCCAGGGTTAGCATGTGGACGGATGACAAAGCAGCGCACCTAACTGGTAGGTGTTTTCCATCCGGACTGTGAGGCGAGAGGATTCATCACACTGGCCGGGCTCATCCGCGTGGGACACGGTACTGACGGAGCTAAGACCAAGAGGAGGAAACATTAGTGATTAGTCACTAGGTCAACAAAACACAAAACGTTGCTTTGAGCGAGTGCATTTAAACATGCAAAACTACCTTAAGGAAGTTTCCGATCAACCCTGTACATAGTCCAATGGCTTATTTAAAGTCTGAAACACTTTAGAGATGGGAATACTGAGCTGTAGAGAAGTCACTGGGACAGAGTCTCGGGGTCCCGGTGGAAGCCAGAGCAGATGTTAACCTGAGTCTATGGGATAGCGCGGGGTTTCAGGAGCCGCGGTCAATGGAGTCCCCTAACAAAGACACAAAGACAGACCCCACAGTAAACAAATCCCGCAAATGGGGCTTGGGGGTGTAGCAAGAAGCTTAACGTGTTGGGAAACAAATCCATGCAGACAAAAGGTATTATAAAGAGATCATGGGGATAAGTTCCACCAAAATCCCTTCAGAATAAAAAAAGAAACAGGACACTCACCTATCTACACGGTGAGAGAAACCGCAAGTCACCTAAACTCTAAGAAGTCAATCAGTGTCGGTCACCTTTTTCTCAGCATTAAAAGGGATTGGTCTTCAAGGCAATATGATCTGATCCAGGTGTGGAACAAGAAACCCAAGCAGGGAGGAGCCCTTGACGGGCTCCGGCACGGTGTAATTCAACCTAGCTCTGCCGCGAAAACCAAGCGGGACTAACGAGCTGCAACGTCTACCCCAAATTCCCTCCACCTGCGAAGATGGAGGTTAAGATAGAAGATAGATGCCATTTCAAAGGCAGTCTCTCTCTCTCTCTCTCTCTCTCTCTCTCTCTCTCTCTCTCTCTCTCTCTCTCTCTCTCTCTGTATTTGTATATTTGTATCTATGGGTGTGAATGTGTGTTCAGAGTGACCATTTCTCCAAGTAAAGGCTGTCTTTTTTGCTCTAATTGAATAAGAAAGAGTTATTTGGGTTTTGTTTGTTTTTTTGAGATAGGGTCTCACTACATAGCTTTGGCTAGCCTGGAACTATATAGACTAGGCTGGCCTTCGACACCCAGAGATGGACCTGCCTCTGCCTTCTGAGGGCCAGGATTAAAAGCATGCACGGTGTCCAGCTTATTTGTTTATAATTATTGGGATTTTTCTTTGTTCTGTTTGCGAGAAGTTTAAAATATTTAGTTTGCAGATGTTTGAAATGAGTGGGATTTGCAAACTAACATTTTGAGAAAATCATATTACTCTGTTTTTGAAAGTCCTTTAGTACAATATAGTTTTGGGGACAAATTAAAGCTCACAATGTCCGAGAGCCTGACGACATTCTGGCTGCCTTTGTCACGATGCATCTTTGTGGCGGCGAGTCCACTCTTCCTTCTAACACCTGCTTTTCTCAGTTTCCTGCTGTGTTTGAAGTAGCAACCAACCTGTGAGGCCATTGTGGCTACAGGTGTTGTGGGTGGGACCAAAGATGATAGACAGCGTCTGCCTATGAAACCAGACCACACACTGCAGAAGCTTGTGATTCTGTGCCGAGTCTATGTGCCCAGCATTATTCATGTTGCTTTCAATTTGACAGTACAGCACCTATCAGCTATTTTATTTGATCTTTTCAATGTCCTTGGATGCTGTAAAGAAGTCATCATTCTCTCCATTTTAGAGAGAGAAAGAAACCAAGCCAAGGGCTTACGGTCACACACACAGGGAAGGCAATCTTTGATTTTAAATATTTCATTCATCTTGCTCATTGGGAAAAGCTCAATGTGTGCTTACAGCAGACAGTGAAAAGGGGGCACTGACTAGTGGAGATTGTGGCTGCGACTCAGATATCCATGTGCAGGGTGCAGCCCGCAGGAGGTGTTGGCATAAGCCTTTACCTTCTTCTGGTATCATACATGAAGATTCCCAGAAAGCAGAGATGACGCACAGTTCATATCATCTGACTTTAAAATACAAAAGAAGCAATCACTCTCTTACTGTTCTTAGGGTTATTGAAGTCTAGTAGCCAGTGCACTCTATGTTATTATTGGTATGAAGATAATGTCTACCAGGGAACTTTCAAAAACTGAGGGTTGAAGCCTGACGCTTAGATTAGGAGTTTTAGAGGCTGGTCTGTTTTTGAATTGTTAGAGATGGTTTCCTGGAGTTTTGCATCTTGTATGGGTTTGTGAGTGTGCAAATGTATATATGTATAGGAGTGTCTGAGTGTGTAAAAGTGTGCGCATAAGTGTGAATGTATAAGTGTGTGTGAATGTGTGTGTGAAAACGTGTGTAGGTATAAGTGTGAGTGTGTAAATATGTGTTATGTGTGTGTGTGTGTGTTTGTATAGGTATGTGACTGTGTACATGTATAAGTGACTGTGTACTGTGTATGTATGTGTAAGTGTGTGTTTGTGTGTGTGTGTGTGTGTACCCAGTGTGCATGCAGATGCATGTAGAAGTCAGAGAGAGGTTGATGTCAGATATGGTTCTTGATCCTCTCCCTCTTACAAATGGAGGTAGGGTCCCTTGCTGAAGCTGGAGCTCCTGAGTCGTCAGTCTGGCTAGCCGGCTGGTTCTGGGCATCCTTCCTCTTTGCTTTCCCTGCCAGGCCTCTGGGATTACAGGTAGTTCTCACGTCCATCTGGCTTTTACAGGTTCTGGGAATTCAAGCCCCAGTTCCTACACTTGTGTAGCAAGGGCTTCACCTGCCTAGCGTCTCCCAAGCCTCCGGCGTCTTTTTCTTTGCACAGTAATCATGTAAATACTGTATGCTTTTTGTAAAACGTGCAAAACACATGGAAAAGTGCAGAGTAAAATTACATTACTAACCCCAGCGCTTAGGTAATGATTGTTATTATTAAAAAAAAAAAAAGAATGTTTTCAGATATATGATTTTACATTTTACACACATAATCCTATTTTGCTTTTGTTTTTGCTTGAAACTGCATCCTAGTCATATTTAAAATATTAGCTTAATATACAAACATTTTGTATTTCCCTTAACCATTTCTTCTCCAGGCCATTTAAAATTGCTCCCAGTATGCCACTATTAAAAGGGAACTTTAAATTAACATGCGACAGGGATTGTCAGTTTCTTTCCACTGTTGCCCTCTCCTTTCTTGGTCACAGAGACCTAAACAGTGGGGACATTTCTGACTAAATGAACGGCAAATTCTTGGTCTCTCTTTTTTTGGACTTTGCTGGAGTTCTGTGGCTTATGAACCAGTGTGACACAACCAGAACAGACTGGGTAGAAATTTGAGGGAGATTTCCCAAAGCAAAACAAGAAAATCCCAAATCAACAGATGTAAGTTAACCAGTAGGAGCTGGTCTTCAGTTTGCTCTGTTTCTAGAACGAGTGATGGATGGCAGGATCCCAGAGGCTTCTTGATTCGTAGACCAAATAGGAACAGCAGTAGCCTAGGCCTCTGAACTGCTCTTCTTTTATGTAGGGAAACAAAACAAAACAAAACAAAACAAAACAAAACAAAACAAAACAAAACAAAACACCCCAAACGTATTTCCATTGGCTTGGGACGCTGTTTTGTATTTGTTTTAAGATGGTATTACCAGAAACATTAGATGCTACTTACTGATAGACACTTGTTGAAACAGACTCCACTAGAAGATCAGTGGAGCAGTGAGAAGGGAGAGTGCTGTCAGTTTTGTTGGGGGAGATGAGGCTGCCTTCACTAGAAGCCTGGCTGCCTTGATCACAGAGGAAAATGCCTGGGTAGCCTGTTGCTTTCTTTTTGTCTTTTCAAGGCTGACCATGTCTCCAGTGGACTACACTTCAGGAAACATTTTTTAAAACGTTATTATTTCTATTTTAAAGTGGTGTGTGTGTGTGTGTGTGTGTGTGTGTGTGTGTACATGTTCTCAGGTGGGGGTGGAGGCCAGAGACATTGAATCCCACTAAAACAGCAGTGAAAGGCAGTTGTGAGCTGATGTGGGTGCTGGGAACTGAATTTGGCTCTTCTGGCAGACCAGCACAGGGTCCATTTCTCCAGCCTGAATTTTTTACTCTTGAACATCGTGTTTATGTTTGTTTCTTTCCCAGTATGAAGACTGTAGTGTGTTGAGTGAGAAATGTTCCTCAGAAGCTCCACCATTTGAACATCTGGCCCCCAGCTGGTGGTGGTGTTTGGGGGATGTTGAGGAGGTCTAGCCTTGGTGGAGGAAGCCTGTCACTCTGATGGACTTTGAGAGCTAAGGCCGTACTCACACGTTGTTCTCTCTGCTTTGTGGGTGTGGTCCACGATGCGAGCTCTCGGCACCCTGCTCCAGCCGCTGTGCCTGCTGCTGCTTGCTCCCATGCCTCTGTGCCATGATGGGTATTTACCCCTCTGGAACCACAAACTCAGATAAACCCGTCCTTCCATAAGATGCCTTGACAAGGTGTTCTACCACAGGGACAGAAAAGGAACTACCTCAAGGACAGGAGGGAGGGTCTCCCTGAGGCGAAGTTAGCCCTTTTACTCATCCTAAAGAACACTAGTGATTCATGGTCTGACAGTGATGCTGGCACGGATGGATGGGAAATGGAGAGATGGAAGAGAATACGGAAAATTTTAAATGAAATGTTCGTCACTTGAGTGATGACGTAAGAGGTATCAACAATGGTTGTAGTATGAGCAAGAAACATTGACGTAGAGTGTGGGCTGGTTCTCTTTCTATCTTGCTTTCGTTTTCTGCGTTATTTTTATTTTTGTGGATGGATGTTTTGTCTGCAGGTATGTCTGGGTGAGTCATGTGGATTCTTGGTCCCCACAGAGGCCAGAAGAGGGTGTCACATCACTCGGGACTGGGAGCCGCCCTATGGGGCCTGGGGAGCAAGCCCTGGCCCTTTGCAAGATCAGCCAGTGCTTCTTCACCACGGAATCATCCCTCCAGCCCCTTGGCGAGTTTTCAGAAATTGAAGAATATTTTAAAAGCATGGAACTATCAATGTCAGTCCAGAACACTGACTTACACAAAAGAGGCTGGAGGCATTTGAACTGCTAAAGACAAGCACGTGATCTGCTCATTAAATGCCTTTAAACTTTCAACGGCAGGCATAAATACAATAAACATATTGGCTTTATGTCCCAGTACTGCAAGCAAATGAGGTCCAGTTCTGTGATCCAACCTGCCAGTGGTAATCCTTCCTGATGCATGGTCTCACTGCCTAGAGAATGCTACAGTCAATGTTATCTTCATTAATTGAGACAGTGTCTTGGTGTGTAGTACTGACTGGTTTGGGATTTGCTTGGTAGATGAGGCTCCACTCTCCATGATCTCCCCCCCACCCCCTTTGTTGCTCAAGTACTGGCATCAGGCATGTGTTGAGAATCGGATCGAAAACCTGGTGCAAGCATTCAACAAACAAATTCATGGCAGGAGAAAAGAGAAAGAAAATATATCGTATACAAAGGCATTTTTCAATCAGAATGTGTACAATTTCATGTAAAAATCCATGCTGTGCTTGGAAGTGCATGAATTACTTTTGAGGACAGAATTGTATTCGGGTTTCTCGAAATAAGAGTTATTGTTGAGAACAAGCGTAAATTCCTGGGTTTTGTGACTGGTGGCCACCCATTTCCCTAAGAGGGCCTTCAGTCAGGGTGGGAGCTCGTCATTGAAGTCATGTGCTGCCCTCTAGTGGATAGACATTGCAGTGCCCAGAGAAAAGAAGGCTATAGGTTCTTCATGTTTTTTTTTTGAATTTTAAAAAAGCTTTTAAACAAGAATTTATTGCCTATAATGTGTCAGACAGAGTCCAGAGTGATGATCATACAAAAGATGCCTTTAAAATTAGATATATATATGCTCTAGAAATATGATTAGAGAATAAGATACAATATACAGAGGCTTTTTAAACTGGGGACTAAGACTATGGAATTTTTTTTTCTTTCTGATTATGTCTAAGACTTAAAGCATACCAGCTCATGTCCTAGAAGTAGATGGTACTTTTTCTTCGGAAAAGAAACTTTGTGGAAGTCATACAGTTTCATATCTTATTCCAACTGGCCTATCTTTCTAGAAGGCTATAGTGGAAACAGAAGTTGAAAACTTTCACAAATTAAAGAAAGGAGAAAACAGCAGAAGTCATCGTCTCGTGGGAAGGATATTTTTCCCCCAAGAAGAGGGGCGGTTTTCGAAGGACAAAGAAGACACCTACCTCTTGTGAACAGTTTAGCCCTGACCTGATGGACGTAAACCTAAAACAGGAGATTGACAGAACAATCATGGATGTGGGCAAAAGGGTAGGGTCAGCTCTTGACGGTGTGAGCTGGTGCTCTTCTGACAGGAGGGGGGCTGATGGTCAAGGCCAGACGTTAGACTTCTCCTGCAGGGCCAGAGGAGGCATGGTTGCAGGGCCACTCTGCAGTCAGGAGAGGCGATACTGGGTGTGTCTGAGCCCTGGCTACGTCACATGACTGTGATGTCATCGACGAGGGGTGTGGCCAGCCACCGGACAGATTTCCAGTGCAGAGGAAATCCTTACTCTCTTCCTCATTCTTCCTTCCTTCTTCTCCCTTTCATTTATTTGAAATATATGCAAATAGACTTTTTCAATGAGGCGGCTAAAATAAAGCTTACTTTGTACCAAACACTTGAATAAATACTTTTTCTAGGTTGTAAATTCATCTTACAAGTCACTCCGGATTTACTATATAACGGGCTTGCAAGCATAATTTATTTGCGAGCAAAAGGCCGTAGTTTTTCAAGAGTTCACATAATACAATAATAGCACACTCGTTGATCAAAATATTCCATGCGGGACAGCTTTGTGCCCAGGTACTCTTCTGTCTTTGAAATGTCATACTAGGGGATATGAAAGGAATTAAGCTCTCTGCCTCTACAGAACTTAATATTTTATTATAAAATATATTATTGTCCAGATGATGTGTGTACTGAACAGCTGGATCTATTTTTATTCTCACTGGCCTCAGCAATGTCTGCTATTCTCTCCGCCAGCATTTTGCTATCAGTACGGGTGCAGAAGGCCCCTCGTTCTCGTTCTAAGTCAGACATCTCTGGTTTCCAGTGCGCTGTGTATCTCTCCTTACTCTGCTTGGCCTTTAGGTTTTCCTTGTGGACACTGCCATCTCCGTTGGTGCTATTTAAAACTGGCTTCCCCTTTTATTGTTAACATGAAATTCTATACTTGTATATAGATATTCTAGCAGTTTTCTAACAGTGGGGTCCTTCTCGATCCAAGCCACTCAAATAATGAATGACTTTATGACCAGCCTGGGCAGCAAAAATACCCCCTTAAAATGATGCTTCCTTTTTCTTTAATAAAACTTTAAAAATGTATTATAAACTATAACTTGTACAAACAAGATCCAATTCTGAAAACAGATGACAGTGGCAACATGGAATAAATCCTCAATCTTTCTCTCATGACCCAGGAGGCAGTCACACATTTATTATGCCCAGGATGACAGTTAGACATCAGTCACAATTCAGAGGACTAAAGACATAAAAATCACAATGGAAGAACAAACCCATGCCGATCTTATACCACATCCCTAGTAGATCTAGGGATCTTTCTAGATCTTCTTTTCTTTCCTTCTCACTGTGTCTACTGCTACAAAGACAAGTGGCTTTGCAGTGTATTGAGGGAGCTAGATTTAAAAACAAAATAAAACGGAACCCCCCCCCCAAAAAAGTAAACAAAGCAAAATAAAACAGCAGTAGCAGCAGCACCACCACCACCACCACCAAACCCACCACATACAGGCCTGTGAAGAAAGGGAGGAGCAGACAGACAGGAAGAGCTCCTTCTGGGTTTACTGGTGGGTGTGGTCAAGGGCAGGAACTTCCTGAAGAGGTGGGAAGGAAATGGAAGGAAAGCAGAAGAAAGGAGAGCATTTCCTACAAGGACTGGGGTTCCCACATGGCTGGGGCCAGACAGAGCACTGAGGGACAGTGGGGCGTGGCCACGGGGCAGCTATCCCACCGGAGAGGGGAGGGTGGGAACAGCACTGTGGCCCCTGGAACCGCTCTCTGAATTTGGGACTGTATGTTTGCCATTGTAACAAATTACTTGACCTGAAAGTCTCAGCTATTCCACAGTAAAACAGTAAGAATGAGATGACCTAGCAGGATGAGAGAGAGAGAGAGAGAGAGAGAGAGAGAGAGAGAGAGAGAGAGAGAGAGAGAGAGAGGTGGTAAAGCAGATGATGCTCAGGTCCTGAGAGCCCTTCAGGAGATGACCTTTAGTTTTTTAAAAAAGATGCTTTCAAATCTTCAAGAAAAAAGATGTATCATTTCCAGACACATTGTTAACATCGAATCACGTCTCCACGTGAGAGCCACTAATATTTCATAACTTTTCTACCAGTTGAAGACACACATGAAGGAGCATCACCAAGGCTGTAAGAACTGTGGTTTGCCAAGAACAAACCAGAGCTATGAGATGAGGCAGCGGTTAAAGACGGTTACTGGCAAGTCTGATGACCTGAGCGTGATCCTCTAACCCTCATGGTGGAAGGAGAGAACCACGTCCTGAAGGCTGACCTTTGACAGTCACACACGTGTCGTGCATGGCCTGCGAGCCTCCCCTTCTCTCTGCTCCTGCACAGATACATGCATAGAAACAAAGCTAGTTCTTTAAGTTTGATCACATCCTGATTTCAGATGATTTTCTACCACCTTTTTGGAAGAATGGAGAGAGCTCAGAAGGTTAGGCTGGGGTGTTGCTCAGTGGTAGAATGTGCAAGAGGCTCTGAGTTTAATCACCAGGGCCCCAACCTCAAAAGACAGAGAGAGTGCGCATGAGAGAACACTCTGATGGTCTAAGGAGCAGCCAGAATGGCTGAGGAGTTAATCACTGTAGCCTCCTTCCTCTGACTCAGAGTAGGTTTCTGTTCTGGTATACTCAGTTTTCCAAATATGTTAAAAAAAAAAAAAAAGCAAGACTGTGTTAGCAGTCTACAAACTAGCAGTCTACAAACTTGTAGGACTGAAAGTAGAATTGTTGTGGAGAGCTTTTGGGGCCACTTTTAGAAACTTGGGCTAAGACTTGGAAGTAGGCTCAAGATGAATAAATACAGCTGAGGAATGTGCCCTTTGTGTTTTGACGGGTCTTGTTAAGACCCTGAATACAGTAATCTTGGGCTCTTACACCTATGCTTTGTTTGTTCCTTACCTATCCTGTCTGTTTAAGCCTTAGGGATTGACCATATTCTTTGTATGCACCTAGAATGATATAAAAGCAGACTGGAAAAGAAAAATAAACCCGCTTCAGCCTCAGAACTGGATGGGGTCATGCTACAGTGTTGTCTAGTTGTCTTTTTTCTTTTTAATCCTCCCTCCCTCCCTGGAGAACCTGTTGACTGTTGACTGGCTGATCAGTTTGACTTGGTCAAATTGTAAATGAGCATGGGTGCCAGTTGAGTCACTCCGATAATAAAAAGATTTGTCTTCCACAACCGTAATTCTCCTTGGTCTGTTTTGCAAAGCACACTAGCTCCTGCTTCCCAACCATGGCTTAAACACGGGGTTTCCTCAAATCTGTTGTGCAAGTTGATTGACTGCCACGTCTGGTCATCTGTGAAGATGAATCCAGCCGAGGAGTGTGTTCTTTGTATTTTGATGGGTCTTGTTAGGACAGATGCAGTGGAAGCTCTAAAGGGGGAGTCATCTCCTTACTCTTGCACATGTAGCAAGAGCCAAAAAAGTATTCATGACCCTTCAGCCCACTAGCTATATACAGTTGAGAAACAAGTAGAGAATTAGTATACAGTGAAAAAAATAAGGAAAAAAATGATTGAAAATGTCCAATCTTTGAGGATGATTAGCTGATCCTGGTTACACAGTCATAAAATACTAGTTAGCCATTTAAGAGGCTATGAATAAAGACTGAAAATACAGTACAAAATTTGTATTAAATTGGTGATGTTGATTACAAGCTGTACAACTATGCAATTTTATGATATTGAGAAGAATTTAAGGGACTTGTGAGGGCAGCTGGTCTGCAGTAAAGGTGTTTTTTTGCCTGGTGAGAGGTAGTTTTGAAAAAACCAAACATGCTCCTAGCATCAATGTAAGCCTCCTCTCTCATCTTAACTACAGTTCCATGGACCAGCGGAGCACCGGACCTGCCCATTTCCACCTTGTACCATTCCTAGGAAATGTTTTGGCTCTTGGTAAACATTTCTCATAGTTGGAGGTACTAGACATCCAGGTACTCACTGTTTGATGCGCCAGTGGCCTTCCTTCTGTCGGAACTCACGATTATCTGGGGAACACATGCTCCCCCTTTTCTTCATTGCAAGGAACAGTTTCTCTTTAGCCAAAGCTGACATTGTCACAGACTATAGGAAAAAATGTTGCAAAAAAAAAAAAAAAAGAGTACAAATATGGAAACCTTTTAGTTTTTGTAGTTAAATTTCATCTTAGGCTTGTATGACCCTTTTGAATAGGGGCTGAGATTTCCAGGAAAGCAATAATGTGTAGTGTAAGTAGTTATTTTGTTGTGCCAAATACAATTGAAAATAGGAACATTTCTATTCAATAGTGTACCTCATTCACGCAAGCAGACATTAATTTGTAGCCCAAAATGCTTAACTGATGGGGTGGGAGGAAGTCACTCTGAAAAAATGAGAAACTCTAGAAAGATGCTGTTCTCTGCTGCAAGCCAACGATGTTTATTTTTGCTTTGAGTTTAATCTTGCTATAAGCTCCCTAGTTAATATTTGCTGTTGTGGCTGTTGGAGGCAATGCGGTGTGAGCATTGGTGCTTGGGTAGACAGTCTGGAGAGGTGGCACTGGGAGTTCCCAGTTCCTCAGAGAGCTGGGGCCTGTTTCCCATTTGTGGAGGCTACCAGTCTTGTAAAACCTGGCCCCATTCTTCATTGTGAAACTTCAGTTTAAAAACAAAATTGTAACGAACAGAGCTATGAGGTCAGTTATGGGCCTTAAGCAGCCTTAAAAGGGAACCAGAGGTCTGTTACCCAAGAGAACTAAAGCTGCATTTTGATAGTGGAGTCTCCTGATATCAAGAGCTCCCGTTTCCCCATCAAAAAACTAAAGCATCAGTGTATCGACCTACACGCGCGCGATCATGAAGTGAGTACACACTATAAGACCGTAGCCTTGTTTTGTGGTTTTGACCTTCTTTGGGGTTCTTTCTAGAAATCATAGGAAGAAATTCCCTAAAAAGGAGAGCAGGTTTATTGTAAGTTGGGAGGAAAAAATAGCCATCACCTTATTCATGAATATGCTATCTATCTCATACATATTCATAAACTTTAAATTTCTCTAGGAGGAGCTTATTGCACTGCCTCGACCCCTTAGCAGCTGGTGCTTGTCTCTTTGCTTTACTCTATAGTCGACTGTTTAAAGCGTGCCTCGACTGAGTCTACCCTTCCAGAACTAAGAACTACATTCCTAAGGTAAGGGTACCTCCCACGCTTGTCAATTCCCCCAAATTAGTTGGTCCCAACTCTGCTTGCAGACGAGTCCTCCCTAGCGAGACCCTCAGATGGGAATTCAGAGGTGCAGGGAGTTGCAAAGATCGCTGGCGACAAGCGTTCGTGGATGAGTTGAGCGCCACACTTTGGAGACCAAACTCGGGACCACTTTTTCTGGTTTTCTTGGGCTGAATGCAGAGATCGCCTTTCCCCCACGCAGGCTGCTCCCTCCCCAGCCTCCTTTCCTGGACCCTCTGTCCCCAAGCACCTGCACATACCTGCTCTGTGCTGGGTGACAGGTCAGACCACCTGGACCTGGGATCGTCCTCAGCAGAGCTGCTGAAGATTAGTTGCTGCCTCCTGCATCGCTGGGTCGAGCATTCCCCTTGGGCACTTAGGCCGTCTCCAGGGTGACCTCCTCAAACACTGCCCGGGCCGCCCCTCCCCTGCCCGGTGGACCTTTGAGCTGCTCTAGGCATCCCACCCTCTCTGTCTTCTGGAGCCTTCCCAGCCCCTCTACCTTGTAGGGTTGTCACGGTCTGACTGTGAAAATGCTCCCCTAGAGCCCCTCAACATCCCCCCCCCAACCCCCCGTGGACGTCAGGGATGCCAGTGGGAAACATACAAATTTTCCAGGACAACCGAGGCGAGAAGACATAGAATCTGCCCATCCCCCCTTTACCTCCCAGCACCTCTGCTGCTGGCAGATGCTGTATAGCGGTTCATTTGCCACAAAACTGTCGCGAAATGACTATCTTTACAGAAGCAGGGCACTGAGAACTACCGACTTTAAAGGACGCACTTGGGAGCACCGGAGCACAGGATCTTAAACTCTGCCGGGACAGAAGCAGGCTGCGCTCCTTCAAGTCCTCCGTGGACTCCAGACTTCTGAAGCTTTTGAAGCTTTGTGGTGAAGGTATTTCGGATTGAGGGATTGAGGGCCCACTTCTCTCCTCCCTGCTGTAGTGGACACCCACTGAATGAACATAGGACGCTGCCCACAGCAGACAGCCTCAGCGGGGTCCTTGACAATTGTTCTCTTGGTCCCCAGGAGTCAGGAAGGTAATTAGCATCCGGACTCCAGCAAAGTGATAAAAGAGCACTAAAGCCCATCCCTGTCCCTGTTTACACAAAGAAAAGAAAAGAACTGCCCATTGACTACTACCAACTTGGTGACCAATAGCCGCTACCTCGTTTAAACTTAAAGACCCGATGTTGTAGAAACCCTGTTATTCATTTTTAAAACTTTTTTATGATTTATTTTTGTTTTACATATATTGGTTTTCTGTGTGCATGGATGCTTCTGTGAAGGTGTCAGATCCCCTGGAACTAGAATTACAGACAGTTGTGAGCTGCCATGTGGGTACTGAGAATTGAACCTGGATCCTTTGGAAAATCAACTAGTGCTCTTCTCTTAGCAAGAGCCGAGCTGTCTCTCCAGCACCCCGTCCCATTATTATTATTATTATTATTATTATTATTATTATTTTAAACAAGGATAGTTAGAACTATGACATAACATGCTCGGGTCTCTAGTCAAAGCATGGAATTGAATTCCTCCCACTTGAAAGCTCTTTGTCTTTGCCAGATCTTGGGTCTACCATCCTTTCCTTAATTATGGAATCACATCTTCCAGAAACTGTAGGTAAAATTTTAAGATGCAGGAAATAAAAAGTTCACAGCCCGGTTTATTTTCATATTTTTTCCATTTATTTTCCAGGAAAAAAATCACATTTCAATAACAACTTACATGAAACTGCATTTTCAAAGGGGAACTCTATGTGCAGTACTGTGTCATGAGGAGTAATTGCATATTCAAGATTTTGTGAGATGGCTGACTGGGAGGCTTATGAAGGCAAGAACATTTATAAAAATCACCAGATACAAAAAGTGATATCCACACTTTTGCTAACTCGTAAGGCGAGCGATGTGAAGATGGTCTCATGATTATTATCCCCAATCGGTCCAGCCACATTCCTGGCCTGTTTGCCCAGTAGAGCTCACGCAGTTGTCAGAGGGAGCAAGCCTCTGCCACATTGCTGGGCTGAGCTCACAGGAGACAGTAAGCCAGTGAGGCAGTAGTAAGTCACACTGTTGAAATGAGCAGGAAGGAAGAAAGACGAGGCATTGGCTTTTTGACTAAATTTAAAATATACTTGAGTATTTGAACACACAGCTTCTTCTGTGAATATTTGATGCCCGAGATGTTCTGTGTGATGGTGTACGCAGTAGAGGATTATAGTCAGTTTACTGCTGCTACATGGATCACGGGTAATCTGAAATAAAGGCCACTACCAGGTCAAAGTACACACTGATAAACATCTTCACTGACCAGATGGATTGCATAACTATAAGCTAGAAGCAGCAAAATTTCTCTGTGATGCCTTTCCTAGTTTCTTATTGATAACAGTAAAACCCCAAACGGCTTATGCTGCCACTTGGTGGGAAACAACTATTCAAACTGGTAATTTCATTCAGAAAGGTTTTGCCCTATACAAGGGAAAAACTAATGAGAAAACCTTTTCACTTGAAACACAATAGTGTTCAAACAGCCTAAAAACAGCCCTGGAAATTCCTCTTCTGTTGGTAGGTAGGGCTAGAGTGTCACCCACCAAGCTCCTGCTGGTTTCCAAAATAATCATTCAACAGCAATTGTCCAGTTTCCTGTGACTGAGTGAAAGTGGGGTGGGAGATGGATGCCAGAGGATGGTCAGGGGTAGGAAGACAGAGGGAGAGGGACCAGTCTCTTCCATGCATATTCATTTTAAAAAACAGTAATTAAACACCAACCTGTGGAATCAGTGCAGCTTTAAGAAATGTCATCCTATATAAATAAAGAATATATCGAATTAAAAAAACGGGGGGGGGGGGAGAAATGTCACCCTAGCAACTCCTAAGAAAATACCAGGTATTGGATCTTTTGAGATAGTCTTTTGGTTTACTATTTTAACTAGGTGATAATGAATAATGAGATTCAAAATTCATTTTGCCAGAAAAGATGTCAATAAGATAATGAAGTTGACTGAGTCAGGTGGAATTAGTATATGAATGTTATGCTTAGTCTAGGAAGCAGGAAATTTATGGGTAGCTTGTCTTTCAGGTAATAATTCATAGACTCTGAGTGGATTAAAGGTCGAATTATGTTCAGAAAATGTAAGTGTCATTTCTGTCTGCTACAAACAATTTTAAATAAAGAAACAATTTTTGTTTTTATGTAAAAATGATTTTTTTAAGAAAGTAAAAGACAAACTCAGGGTTAGTCCTCTGATTCTGTGCTGAGAAAACAGTCCTGCATTTGGCCTTAACTAGAATGTTCTCACAGAATTCCAAAAATTATGTAAAGATAATATCAGCATCGCTCTAACATGATTTGGTTTCTTGAAGTTATTCAGTCAAATACCACTGAAGAGTCTTCACTAGTGTCAATTACTCCAAGAATTTGGAACCTTTCAACAATAGGGTCTTGAAAGTATTGATCATAGGTTCAGATCTTTAACAAACTGAAACAATTTCCATGCTGGGTTAAGAGTTCTTTAGAAAATAAAATTAAAACTCACTGAAAGATACTAGTATGCACAGATAACTACTCACTCCCAATGGACAAAATTCCCTTAAAGCTATAATTATCTTAGCTACCCCCTCTTTCCTATATAATTTGATTTACATGTCCTTATTGAAAGTTTTCTAAAGTTTTTCAAGGGATACTCTTATACTTAAAAATACCCCTTTACCAGCTCAGGGACACTCTAAGTTTCATGAAGACTGTGAAAGTTATTGCCCATATCCAAAGAGAGGCAGTTGTGACATAGGACCATGTGTTTCAGAACACAATGAATGTTTACTTGTGCTAATAAATCAAATGTGATTTGGAAAATACTGATGGATGTAGTATCATATATACCACTTTTCTCTTTCTTTAAAATGGCATTAAGAGTCACTTTAATCTGTACTGGCTTTGTACTGAAACCTCTTTTTCTTATGAGGCTAAAGATTCATTCAGCATAGGCTAAATGTACTCCAGAAATAAAGGGAGGAAACCAGAAGTTCAGTCTGGAGAATAAATTATTATATCCATAACACATACCCACAATATGCCTTTGCCCCGCCCCTCAGCACTACCCATTTAGGATAGAATGCAGAAACTAAATATGAGACCAGTCTAAAAGGCCAACCAGTCATATGAGTTCTTTCAAGAAGGAGCTTTATTTCGATTGGACACTAACACTGTGGCTCTGGCTTACTGTAGAGAGCATAGCCCCAGAACTGTGATGGCCAGTGCTTTTTGTTTCTTTCTTTTCAATATTTGGAGATGTAAAGAGTGCAGTCCGGTCTCATTCCTCCTCCTCAGTCTATGGATTAACACAAAACACGAGAGAGGCCATATTTAATTCATACATGAGAGAACGGAGTTCTACACTGGATGCCAAACAAACAAACGAAACCGACAGAACACAAACAAAAAGGAAAAGGAGGGACAGTCCAACAAAGCTGAGAGAAATTCAGGGAGTGAGCGTGGTAGAGAGGTTCATTTAAGAGTCTCTTTAACCAGCGCCACTTGACTTGATTTAGTTATTTATACCAACAAGTTGACTTATTGGTTAAGGTGAACATCACAAGGGGGCATCATGGGAACATCACATTTCCTTATATTAAGTTTCTAAGCTATGTTCTGGCCCATTCTGATGTCACTAAAAACCCCTCAATTTTAGGTTTTAGAAGTGGTTCAACAGAAAAAGTCACATAACAAAATAAATTCATTTGACTGGGATTTTTGCAAAATGCATCCTCTTTGGGGGAAGTGAAATCTCTAACATATTTTCTCTTTCTCTAATCTCCCTCTCTAGTGCATATTCGCATATTTTACTATCATTCAACTTTTTCTGACAACCTGTAATTCATTTGAGAAACGGCAAAGCAAAGCAAAAATTGGTAAAATTCTTTCCTGGGGGAGGCTTATCTATGTTTATAAAGCCAAGAGTTTGTGAAATAAGTTCAGTTTCCAGGTTTACTGTCTGAGTGTTCCTTGCAAGCAAGGAGCTATTATTAATTAGACTGAATTGGGTGAAAACATTAGAAAAATGACATTTACCTTAGAAATTAAATGCTTAAGTCCACTATAATGTGAGCAGTAAAAAGGGCCCTAGAGAACTATGAGGGCCACGATGCTCAGCTTTGGGGCACTTATCAATGTATAGATTCCCAAGTTCTATCCCTAGAGATTGATAAAGACTTGCTGGTACTCATTGCAATCTGGCTAGGTTCTGAACGAATAATGGGACCTCAGTTTAAATCATTGCTAAGATTGGTTGGAAACAAGAGGTCTCACATTTCATCCTTTGAAGAGACATCTGTTCTTTTAAAATAATATCTTATCAGGTTCCTCTTTAATACTTTCAATGCAAATTTTTCAAAGTGCCAGTTTATCTTGACATTCAATTTGATTATTTTACCAAAATGAACCAAAGGAAACAGCAAGGTACACATTCTATTGTCAAGATAACTGGAGTCATTACTAGCTGTGATGTCCCTTTGGGGAAATTAAATCAACCTAAGCCTCAATACCATCACCAGGAAAACACAGGCTGAAAAGCCTTTCTGCCATTTTGGAGCCTAAGGTAGAATGCAGTGATATCTGCAGTGACTGACAGCCCAGGAGCCCTGACAGTACGCCGTACTGTACAGCTATTTTTATTGTGTCGCAGCTAATCACTATCATTACACATGTTCTTATAGTCTCAAAGGGTAGTTTATCTGGGTTAAATAGAACCGTAAGTCTTCAGAGTTGGAAGAGACTTTGACATCATTTACCTATTGTGATACTACGTTTCAGTGTCTGGAGAAGTCCCTTTTCTGCTTGGTAGGTAACATTCTGCTCTACAGGATTCTAGGCGCAAGCTTATTGGGAAAAAAAAAATTGAGGTTCCATCAAGAAAAGCATGAAAACTACAAATGGATCCACTCTCACCATAAAGGGGAGACGAAGGCAGGGGAGCATCTGAGTTCGCACCGCGGGCATCGCTGGCTGGCAGAGCATAGGTAGATTTGCTTCCTTCAAAAGAAGGATTAACACTGTGCAAATGTGTGTGACCGTGGCTCCGAGATACTTTGCAGACTGAGACTGAGGAGAAGTATACAAACTGTGAAAGAGCAAAGGCATCTGCTCCTTGATTTTCCAGTCACCATGTGCACAGGAACAGTCTTTCTTTCGAGGCATGCTGCCTCCCAAACAGCAGACAGGGAATTGTCATTTTAGCTGTAGGCGTATCTCAGAGAGTTGTAAATTAGCAATTGCAAGTTCCAATTGTGATAAAATTGAGACTAATTTAAGCAAGAATTTAGTTTTGAAAATTTCATAAAAGTATGGGATTCATTTGAAGAGGAAAACATACTTTCCATGTCACCAAAATAAAACATTTACACTTTCTATCAGCTTTTAAAGTCAGAGTGTTTAGGAAACTGCTCTCTAACTAACTAGAACTTTGTCTTAATTTATCTCACAGTCCTGCCAACCATCCGGCTATGAGCTAAGCCATTTTGTTTGGACAAAAGGGAACCTGACCCGACTGTCATTGACACTGAGACCTGGCCTGCCTAGTCTTGGACCACGTCTCAGAACATGGATTTTTATCCTTTAGTGCCCCACACAGAGCTTTACCAGGAGATGAAATCCAACAAGCTTAAAACCAAACAGCACCGACATCTCCATCTCTGATATGAGCAACTGTTGTTATTTGACCTACTTTCTGAACTGGAAGGAACCACTCATTCCCCACTAAAGCTCTGAATCTTCAAGTCTTAATTTTGAGATCACCAACTCTTATTTCATTTCACAAGAGTCAATTAAGGGATTACAAGATTTCTTCATAGTTTCCAATTTGGGTCCCAGAAACATTTGAATAATGTTAGAGACTACTCAAATCTCTATCTTTAATTACATTTTTACAATATCAACAAAATTATTCTTTGGAAAGAAACACTGTGTATTTAATGACCATTTCATTCTAAAACTTCACAAAATAAGATATAAAGAGAAAGACATGAGAAACAGTAATATTTACATATTTTTAATATGCTTTGTGTTAATATTCAATATTTTTCCATGAACTGACTACTTAAAAACATTATATAATCATATTTTAGATAAGCTTCATTTTTTCTGCTTCTTACTCTCCACTGGCTTAAGTTTTTATTTCCACATGTTCCATTAGATTTAAAATTTACATTCTATTTCTCTATTTTCGGTTTCAAAGCCAAACTTTTTGGTGAACAAATTAGTTTGTTCAAAAAAAAAAAAAAAAAAAAAAACCTTTCAAAGCCAGACTGCTTTGGGGAATCAGGCAAGAGCCTGTTTTAAATAGATGAGTTGTTCACAGGTAAAAATGGATCATCTTGGACATCCTTTTGGTAGCAAGCTTTGATCGAAGAGAACATAGATAAATCTACATAGCTCGCTAGAAACAACTGCCAACCACAATCTCACTGTTGAAGTAAGACTTAAAAATGTTTAATTTGGTTCTAAAATTGAAAGGCGCCGATGACTCCTCGTCAAATTTGAGTGGATACAAAATGGGACTCAGCAGCAAATGCTACACACGCCAGCTCTGGTGGAGTTGTTCAGTAGGAGAGCCTCGAACGGGAACTGTTTAAAACAACTTGTGGTTTACTGGAAGACTTATTCTTTATGCCTCACATGACACTGCTCTGATTCCCCTCTGGTGGGGCAGACACCCCCCCCCATCCTAGAACTGTGGCATTTACTGTGACGTGTTCAAGGCCACTGCTCTGACTCTGCTTTCAGTTCCCCAAGATTCACAAAGATTCACAGCTGTATACGATGGATTAAAATCATCCAAAAATATTCATAAGATAACAAGGTTAATAGAATTTCATTTATAAAGCTTATTTCTTCCTCCCCCACCCCAAAGATGTAAATGATAAGTTTAAAATTCTCCTTTTGGATGGAACAGGGAACTTTTTTTCCCCCCTCCATCTTTCTATGTGTTTTGATTCTCATGAGTAAAGAAGAAACGAGGTACCCACCCCTGGATGCTGGATGAGGGAGGCCCCTCTGTTCCAAGCAATTGTGCGAAGGTTTTAAGCAGTTCAGCTACAGAAAGTCTCGAAACTTTACAAATCATGTTGGCTTTAATCTGATGACTTAGCAATCTCCGCATTTGCTAAACTGCAGAGAAGGGGCTTGGGTCAGGTAAGATTTCAACATCCTCTGCACTCTTGGATATAATTTAATATACTTAAACTTTAAATATGAAGTGCTTTTCCCTTTTTACACAAGTTATAAAAATAAGAGGCCCTGTTTACACAGTTTGCATTTTTATGAAATTTGCAGTTTGAAAAAAAAGCTCTTTAAAAAGTGGTAATTAATGTTTTTCTTTGAATATGCTGTAACTTTAGAATTTTTTTTTCTGAAATAGTTTCTGAATTTAACCCACTAAACTTAAGCTAGAAGTTTTCTTTAGCACTAGAGGGAAACATGGTAAAGAGAGAAGGAAAGTAAGTTGGGTGTTTTGTTTCTGGTTCCGTTTAAGGTTCTTGACGTGTGGCACCCCCTTTATGATAACTATCGACATTATATTTAAATTTTATATATTGACAAAATGCGCTGTCTCTCTGTAAGCATTGTGCCATTCAACAGTACTACTATTAAATTTACATACCACAGTTTAAATTACATCCGTTTCAGGAATGGAAAATGCTAAAACCCAAGTGTCTAACTGCCTTACTGGAATGAAGGTACAGTTTACAAATACAATAATTACATTTTAAAACCATTAACAAATATTACACCTATAAGTAAATACTGTAGAACTGATCATCACGGTACTGGGCATGGGAAGTCACTGCCGGAAGCCAGGACCTTCCAGCTGATAGACCCCAAGTACGGATGTCGGTTTGTTTTCCTCAAACCAGATTAAAACATGTCTCTCAAACAACAGTTCTCTGGGGTATGGATCTTCCAAATCCTTGCATGACCTTTTATTAATTATCTGCCAAGTATTTTCCTGCAAAAAAAAAATCACAGATCAATACATCATCTACAAGATCAATGGATGATCCATTGCTCCTGCTCCACCCCTCAGAACCAAACCCTGCATGCTCGGGTGCCACGCTCCGCTCCTATGTCGTGGTGAGGGTTTCAGGTTTCTTAGTTCTCCACATCCATAGTCACCATTTCTACTTCTGCAGACAGTTTCCTGAGCATTTTGGATCCTGCCCAGGTGGGTCGGGGATTTGTCCCAGAATATGAGAAGCTGTTCATATTTATTTCAGACTTAGTTCATTTGAGAGTGATAGGGATATAATTAATAATTAATTACATCAGAGCAGCAGGCATAGAAACCAGGACACAGAGGACGAGGAAGTGATAATATGTTTGCTTCGAATGTGTAAGGCTCTACCCATGCACGCCACTGACAAGAGCAGTCACTATTACTGGGGAGAGTCTTCCCTCTATAAAAGCTCTTGTTTGAGTTCCTTGGCAAACAGTTCATATCTGTAGACTATCTATCTATCTATCTATCTATCTATCTATCTATCTATCTATCTATCTATCTATCTATCTCTTCCTTCCTTCCTTCCTTCCTTCCTTCCTTCCTTCCTTCCTTCCTTCCTTTTCTTCTCCTTCTCCTCCTCCTCCTCCTCCTCCTCCTCCTCCTCACCTCCCTCCCTCCCTCCCTCCCTCCCTCCCTCCCTCCCTCCCTCTCCCTGGCATGTGTGTGGGAGTTAGAGGACAACTTGTGGAAGCTGGTTTTCTTCTTCCATCATCCTGACTTCCAAGGAGTCATACTTAGGTTATCAGGCTTGGTGGCAAGCACCTTTACTCACGGATCCATTTCACCAGCTCAAAACTACACATATGCTTGTTTTTTAAAAATATTTTAGTATGTGTATTCATGATATGTGCGAGGCAGCAGTGGTCAGAGGACCACTGTTTCAAGTTGGTTCTCTCCTTACACGTTTGACCTAACCCGTGCTGACAGGCTCATGTGGCCAGTGCCATATACTTGCTGGGCCATCTCACAGACACATTAAAGGTTGCTTTTAAAGTAAAAAAAAAAAAGAATAATTATAATTTAAAAAAATCTGTCTTAGCTTAGCCTGACAATTCTAAATTTCAGAAAGTTAGGTTGGTGGAAAAAAACAAAAACCCTTCCTAGGAATCTACTGCTCCCGTGCCTTGGGCACACTATACATTTTTAAGCTTTCTCTCCTGTTTCAAAAATACATTTTCAAGTCAAAGCAAGTCTGGCAATCTTGTTTGGCGATCTTGAGTGGCAGGACTTAGCCCACTGACTTCAATATACAGGTCAACCAGGTGGGAACGATGGCTCAGCCCAACATGAGGAACAGACCCGGCACGAACAGCCAGAGCCCTGGCGCTGGAATCCCCAGTTCATCTATACTTGATTCAATTATGTTTGCTTTCTAATGGGCTGTGCAGACAGGAGCTGTGAGGAGGCAGACTATGACGAGAGGGATAGCTACCCACTTACCTGCAGCAAATCTCTTCTTAATGAGTGAAAACCGGTAGCCTGCTCCCACGAGCTCAATGTCACAGCCAGAGAGAGTGCTTCCTTCACTCGTGAACTGCACGACCAGTGGGGAAGGTTTGCTAGGGCCTTCGGATAATTGAAATCTCGCCAGCAAAGAGCCTACGCCTTTAAAAGAAGAGCATTATTGCAAGACAGCAGTAGGCAGCATTCATTTGGCATGCAACTTGGAAATGGCCCTTGAGGTGAACTGTGCAAAACGGGGCAGCCTCACAGGCAGTGTATTTACAAGGCAATGGCTGAGTAAAGCGCCCTTGGGTACTGTGAGCAACGGGCCGGGCGGAGCACATCAGCAGAACGGTTCTTTGAAATTTGTTGTATGCCACAAGGATGGCTACCTCCTTTCCAACCTGTAATTAACTTCAGAGCGAAAAAGAAAAGACATCTACATGGGACATGTCACAGGATGGACACATGCTGCGGTCTATGTTAGGTGAGGGCTTGGTGGGAAAGAAGAGGAAAGTCCCCTAAAAGCCACTTGCTTTGATAGGTGTTGATAACTTAAGAAAGTCTAACAAAACATTCTGCCTGCTTCTAGGCCTACATGGCTTTGGGTCCATAGTTGGCCAATACCTGTAAGTTCTGTCAGATTTAAGCCCGTTATTACATTACCTCCATTTTCTGACTTCTGGGAGATATCAGGAATCTTCCATAATATTCTTTGTTGCTCAGCATTCCTAAAAAATAAAAGAAAGGCCTTTTTCACACACAAAGAATCTGTTCAATAGATGCCACGTTTCCAGATAGTGCTAAATTAAAATGGGCTTAAAACGTTAAGCGCTGCCTAACTGTAGTTGTACCCCTACATGCATAAATGTGCTCCCTTTTCCTTATTCTAAGGAGCCAGAGCAATGCCAGATAAACAGAGGGCGATACAGCCCTTAGAACACATCTGCGCGGAAAACAGCCGAGAACCTTTGGCTAAGCGTGGATCTTGGGTAACCTTCACCGGCAGTGCTGGCTGCTGCTAGCTCACACTTGTTTCATTTTTTTAAACATTTATTTACTAGTGAATATGAATACTCTGTTTGTATGTATGCCTGCACGACAGAAGAGGGCGTGAGGTCCTATGACAGATGCTTGAGAGCCATTATGTGGTTGTTGGGAATTGAACTCAGGACCTCTGGAAGGGCAGCCGGTGCTCTTCACTGCTGAGCCATCTCTCCACTCCCCATATTAGTTATAAAGGAGTAGTCTACATTTTACTGGTACTTGTGAAAAAAACTGAAGCCCTCCACACACCCCCCCTGCCCCCTTTATAGATGATTCTAGCACTCAGCAATTTCCAGTTCCATCCGGTTCCCACCGGCTAGCCTTTCTAACAGTTGGGTGGCTCAATGGAACATTGCATTTGATAGTGTCTTGCAGTTAAGGTCCTAGCTCCGAGGGAGGCTCAGTTTTGGGAGGCTGAGGAGGCTGATGAACCTGACGAGCCTGTCGGCTGTTTCCTTAGCCAGCAGCTGGAATGGAGAGTCTTCAAACACGGGGTCCAGCCTGGGTCCTGATGTGTGTGTGTGTGTGTGTGTGTGTGTGTGTGTGTGTGTGTATGTGTGTGTGTGTGTGTGTGTTGAGAAGGACTTAGGCCAGTTGTGTTTTCTGATCCTGGGAATCAAACTGTTAGGAGCCAAACCAACTTGATTCGCCCGCTGGCCAACTCCTCTCCTTCCCCAGGCTCTGTACGGGGCATTCTGCAGTGCACTGGGAAACACTTTCAGTTGAGATCCAGCGGAAAGCCTCTGCTTGGTGCTTGCACAGTAAGTTAACCATTGGACTCCCCAGATTAAAGCCTTTTTCACGCAACCGATCTGTGGTAGTTTCCCATTTCCACCCAAGTCCTCGGCCTTCTGAGGTCTCTTCCCACAGTAAAGCCTGGTGCTAAGAAGTCTGCAGTCCCATAAGCAGGAGCCCTTTTAGAGGACGGAGCAGGGGAGGGGAACGCGAAGCTCATTACCAGACTGCTGGAGGAAGCACCGCCTGAAGCTTGGTCACGCCTCCGTCTATGGGGACCAGGAACTGCACATTGTTGAGGGCCACTGCGGTGGCCATGGCATCCGTGTTGTACTTGAAGTCTATGCGCAGGTCAGTGCTCGCAGGCTCACATCGCCAGTTCACCGCCAAGTTCAGAGGTGTGGACTGAATGCCCTGGGCAGACACCTTGCCAAAGGACAGGAGAGAGAATGTGTAAGGCTCAACTGTCAATCTAAAAACAGAGGCTTTGGTTGGCTCCTCTGGACTGGCCTTACAAATCCAAATGTCACACTCTTGTTCGTGGTGTCCACGAATGGGATCCCAGGGAAAAGGTGGTGACCTGCAGGTGACAGATGGGATATGGGTGGGAGTGTTGGGTCCTTGAGGTAACTGTGACAATGAAATGCACAAGGTCAGCTGTGGAAATCCCTACATCACGTTAGAGTCCACAAATGCATTTCCTGTACTTGGGAAGGTGGGCCAGCATGTTGGTTAGAGGCTGCAGCCACAAGGCTGGACAGTCTTGGGTGTGAGTTCTGGTTCTGCTGCTCAGCAGCCTGATTGATCTTGGACACATCGCTAAACCCGCTCAGCCTCAATGACCTTCTCATCTGCCAAATGGGAATTATAAAAACACCATAGCTCGTAGGCTGTCAGGAAGGTCTGAGGAGGAACAGCACCATGTCTAGCATACAGCAAGGAAGTGGCTCATTGATCCTCGTTAACTGTTAATGTGCACGTCATGTTTACTCTTCATGACAAACCAAGGAGGCAGACCATGCTGGGCATTGTCATTATCCCTTTGAGATCTGTTTCCTTTGAGATTCCATAAGATCTGAGGAGCTGAACCCAGGTCCTCTGCCTGGAAAAACTACAGTCTCTGTAGTCTTGTGAGAGCCAACAGTGAGGCAGTCAAAACAAGAAAAGGCCAGGCTTCGGCTCCTCAGAACACTGGACGTGACACTTCCGGAGGACCCAGCCATACCACTCCTGGGAATATACCCAGAAGACTCCCCAGCATGCAATAAGGATACATGCTCCACTATGTTCATAGCAGCCTTATATATAATAGCCAGAAGCTGGAAAGAACCCAGATGTCCCTCAACGGAGGAATGGATACAAAAAATGTGGTATATATACACAATGGAGTACTATTCAGCCATTAGTACAATGAATTCATGAAATTCTTAGAGAAATGGATGGAGCTGGAGAACATCATACTAAGTGAGGTAACCCAGTCTCAAAAGAATACCCATGGTATGCAGTCACTGATAAGTGGATATTAGCCTAGAATCTTGGAACACCAAAGACACAATTCACATACCAAATGATGTCTGACAAGAAGAAAGGAGTGGACACTGGTGCTGGAAAGGATCAAAGCATCAGTGTAGGGGAATACAAGAACAGGAAGTGGGAAGGGGTGGATGAGGGAGCAGGGGGAGGGAAAAGGGCATGTGGGACCTTTGGGGGGTGGGGAACCAGAAAAAGGGAAATGAATTGTAAATATAGAATATATCCAATAAAAAAAAAACAAGAAAAGGCCAGGCTTGAATAATAAAATATTGCCTTAGGACAGTGACATCAGTCCAATGCCTGGTGTGCAGTGTAGACTTCACCTCTCCCCACTCCCTCAGCACCTATCAGCTGCAAATAGCCCTGTGGCTAGGGGCTCCTCCATCATTGCATTATTTCTTAGCACAAGTTTCATTAGAACTATCACATGAGGTTACAAACTCCTTCAGCTCCTTTAGTCCTTTCTCTAATTCCTCTATTGGGGACCCTGCGCTCGGTCCAATGTTGGCTTCTAGCATCTGCCTCTGTATTTGTAAGGCTCTGGCAGAGCCTCTCAGGAGACAGCCCATATCAGGCTCCTTTCAGCAAGTATTTCTTGGCATCCACAATAGTGTCGGGGTTTGGTGACTGTTTATAGGTTGAATCCCCAGGTAGTTTGCAACATCATAGGAAGAACAACAATATCAACCAACCAGACCCCACAGAGCTCCCAGGGACTAAGCCATCAACCAAGGGGTACACATGGCTCCAGCTGCACTCGTAGCAGAGAAATGTCTTGTTAGGCATCAATGGGAGGAGAGGTCCTTGGTCCTATGAAGGCTCATTAGATGCCCCAGCGCAGGGAAATCGAGGGAGGGTAGGGTGGGAGTGGGTTGGGTGGAGGAATATCCTTATATAAGTAGGGGGATAGGAGATGGGATAGGGATTTTCTGGGAGGGGGGAATCAGGGAAAGGGAATAACATTTCAAATGTAGATGAAGAATATATTCTATAATAATAATAAAAAAGAACTATCACACGGTTAGAACTATTATCTTAGAAAAAGAAAATTTAGGTTAGTTATCCTTAATCATTTAAAATTAAAAGTATTAGAACGTTTGTGCTCTAACCATGATTATGCTGAGCTAACTTATCAATATCAACCACATTTGACAAATAGACTTATTATTTGTATTTGTATGTGTGTATATGTGTGTGTGTGTGTGTGTGTGTGTGTGCGTGCATGTGTGGTTTATGTGTATCACATGCATGCAGGAGTCAGCCGAAGCCAGAAGATGGCCTTGGGTCTCCTGGAACTGGAGTCATGGCCTACTCGGAGCTGGAACTGATTCCGTGTCCTTTGCAAGAGAAATAAATGGTTTCCTTAGCTTCGCTTAACCTCTGATCTATTTTTCAGCTCCAACACTTATAATCTTAATTAATTGTGTGTGCGTATTTTCAACTCCAGTTTTGGGCCATGACTCTATAATAAATAAAACAAAATGCCTCACCTTGTACTTATGGGTATGATTAATATTCTCCTCACTAGTCCCCACATGGTTTCTTAAGGCTTCAGTTTTTAGAACCACAGCATTTCAGTAATAGTAAAAGAAATGTTACTCTTATGCAATATTAGGTAATTTAGAATGTAAGTTTTATAATGTGAAACAAGATAACCCTGACCATACGACAGGCTTACCTGATATTTGAGCATGTCCACATTATAGTATGTAGCCTGGGGTTTTTGTTCAGAGACTTTCTTTAGGTGAGTCATCAAATTTGGCATGTTGACCCAGAATTCCTTGGTATTGGCATCATTTTGTGTATTATCACTGGTTAGATGGGGGAGAAAATCAACAATTGAGCAGCAGCTCATCACCTGCACAAGAACCGTCTCAGCAGACCATCTCTGGTTTCTGCCTCCGCCTTTGACAGTCCTCAAAGGATAGCATCCCCAGTGTGGTTCTGGCATATCGCAGTTGGATGTGGTGTCCCATAAGCTGCCCGGTTCCCACAGGGAGGCACTGCTGTGCCAGCAAACATTCCTGTGAGGCCCTGTGTATTGACCCAGCAGACTGACAACCAGCTGTTTCCTCACCCATACTTAATAGCTCTCCCACATTGTCTTACTTGTATCTAAACTTAACGTCAGGCGAGTAAATTGATTTTCCCTTGGACTGACTTAACTAGTAAAGGCGTTCAGAAACTAACCAGTTTTAAGAGTCAGTAGTGCCCACTTGCAATCCTAGCATTGAGTAGGCAGAGGCAAGAGGATCCCAGGTTTGAGGCCAGCCTGGTGTACTCAGTGAGTCCTTATATTAAAATGAAAAAAAAGTGAAGATTTGGTCTAACCGAGAAAGATACAGCTAACATCACCAAGATCCTCTGCCAGCATGCATGACTTCATCGGAGAGCATCTAGATCAGTGGTTCTCAACCTTCCTAATGCTGTGACCCTTTAATACAGTTCCTCATGCTGTGGTGACCCGCAACCATAAAATTATTCTTGTTGCTACTTCATAACTGTAATTTTGCTACTGTTATGTATCATAATGTAAATGTCTGTGTTTTCTCATAGTCTTAGGGGACCCCTGTGAAAGGGTTGTTTGACCCCCCCCACACACACACACAAAGGATGGAGATCTTACAGGTTGTGAACTGCTGATCTAGTAAAAAAAAAAAAACTAGCTTCACAAACAAGGTAGTCTTGGAGTTTAGTGGTGGTGATCACATTAATAGGAAAGCAGAGTGCAGCCTTGGCCTTCTTAAGAGCTTAGCATTCTTGGCGGCTGGGGCTCCACAGCTTGTTCGATGACCATGTGCCTGGTCTATCCTGCAGCTGCTTCTTCATCCAGGATGAAGGACAGCAGGGGAGCCAGGACCCATGCCCTCTGGATTGTGCTATCTCATGGGGACGAGATGGCGAATGAACAAACAAGTGGACAGGCAATTTTTAATGAAAAGAATGGGGATTTTCCAGGAGGGGGGTACATAATTGCTTTGGGGATGTCCAGTGGGGTGGGAGAGGGCAGGAGATGATCAGGGGAGGTGGGGAAGCTGAGAGGAAGTAGGAAGGGGGTAGGGTAGTATTAGAAGATGGGCAAATTAGCACACCAAGCCCTGATCTGAGACCTGACTCCACTTGTCTTTGATATGCATGTACTAATGAGGAGAACAGACACATGGATTTGGGAAGATGCTCAGAGCCAGCGACAACAAGCTGAGATTCTGGGCCATGGACCACAGGCTGCCCAGATGTGAGCACACAGCCAAAAGCAATCAACTCATAAAGTTCATTGACTGTAAAATTGTACTGGAGCGGGGTCAGACTGGAGTCAAGGAAGGAAGCAATCCTGACTGCCATAGGTCAGGGACATGATGTTGACACCAGTCCAAGGAAAGACACTGTAAAGGAAGAGTGTGGACACTTTGGAGAGAGTCTTTAAGCTGGAATAGCCACACTTTATCGTTCTGATTTTAGTATATGTGCTGCCGAAGTGAGCACCAGCCACACTTTATGATGGACAGGAAGCTGTCAAGAGTGACGTTTGGCACACCCACCACAAACCAGCACACATGTGCAGAAGCATAATACAGGCAGTGTTTCAGATCTGAAGTGAAAAAGTGTGCATTTGTGCATTTACAGGAACAAGTCCACCTGGCCTTCCCTGGTGTGACACATGCCAAAAATGACCGTTATAGTAGAGTTGTGTGTTTCATAGGAAAGCTTTTCAAACTCACATGGAAGAATAACTCACAGTGCCAACATTATTTCATCTAAAAAGGTGTTTGTACAAGAAGTTTTACAATTATTGGGTTTATCACCTACCACTACCCTTATCAACTGTTAATTAGTAAAAAAGGCATGTGTAGATTGTTTGCAATACAAAGCTTTTAAAAATTCCTTTTTACCCTGTTTGAAGTCGGTCACTAAAACACAAATGTGTACACAGCTATACATGCACACAACATCACACAGCAAACTTGACAGCTAGCACATACCCCCGTGTTTGGGTGTGCAATTTATGTGCATGTCTGTACTGTAGGGAATCAACCACAGTGCTGGTCATGCAAGGGAGCACACCTTATCTAGATACCAGGTATCAAGACAATCATCTCTTTAAGACTGTATACAGAATCATATTTACCAGCAGAGAAGTTGGGGGTTCGGCAGGACATGCTCTAACCTGCTGGAGTTTATCACCCGAAAAGTCAGAGCAGCTGGGGATGGGTTGTTGGCAAAGTGTCTGGTGATACCGGCAGGGAAGGACAACACCATTTCTCCCGTGATCTTAACAATGCACCTGAAATACCAAACACAGGAGAGGAAAGAGCAGAAACAGGGTCAGCCTGCTGGGATGCCAAGAATGGTCCAGAAGAAAAGGTTTGCTTGACAACCGAAAACACCCACAGAGTTAAAGGCAAACAGTTACAATTATGCTTCCTACCACCAAGTCAGTTCTAGCTTGCTTGAGAACTTGAGTACTGAACTTTTTTAAAAAAGAGCCTGAGTTGTAAGAATACATATAATTTGTTTCCAAAGCTGGCGGATACTTCAAGAACTGGAAGTTTGAACATATCTTTAGGGGATTTGACTATCTGTTTTGGGGAGTAACAGGTATCCCTCTGAGGAAATGTCATAAGCAAAGAGAAAAAAAATGTCCTTAAGTCATGTTTATTGAGTGTGGGTGCATGCACATGCATCTGTGGCAGTCAGAGGACAACTTGGGGGGGAGGTGGGCTTTCTCTTTCCACCATGTGGGTTTTAAGGATGGACTCTGATCATCAGCCTGTGGGTAAGAGCCATTGCCACTCAAACCATCTTGTTGGCCCAAGAGAGGCTGGCTATTTTGCTAAATGTTTGGGTTGTAGAAGACCAGCACAGTATCTAACAGTCAGTCTCACAAATGGAATAATTTAGTGTTGTGATTTTTGTGTATTTGAAGATGATACCTTGAATGTTATCATCCTAGCTCATTGGATAGTACGATCAGAGTCCTTTATGTGTACCAAGGTAAAGAGCTACTTTATTAGTTCTTCAGTCCATTAAACTTGCCTATTTTGTCACGGTTAGTCGTAGAAATTAAAACAGATGATAGCATGGAAGGAAGAATGATCATTTTTAAAGGCTTCATGGAGGTATAAAGATGATACGGTGTAGTTATTTATCGTGTAGAATTTCATGTGTTTGCATGTTATGAAATAAACACATAACTGCGCCCCCCCCCATTTCCATTACCCCAAACATTTCTTCCTGTCTGTAATCTCTCTGGTCCAGCTTTGTACTCCCCAGTCCCTGGTGCTTTCTATGTGCTTTAATCACTCTGTGTGCCTCGGGGCTTTCTAGAATGCCATCTAACAGACGTGTCTGGGGGATGGGATCAGACTTTGCTCCCCAGAGGAATTAAAGCTTCATAGTTGTCCATGCCGTTCTGTGCATCCGTAGTTCATTTTTTTCCTCTTGGTGAGTGGCTATATCATATTTTAAAAAGAATAAATGCATTCACCCATCGAAGAATATTAGACTTCACCCTAGCCTTCATCTGTCACAAAGGCATGGCCAATGTATACAGAGGTCTTTGTGACTTCACCCCAGCCTCCATCTGTCACAAAGGTGTGGTCCATGTATACGGAGGTCTTTGTGTGGGAGCGGCTCTAACTTCTCTTGCTAAGTATGAGGGATCATGGTGGCTCATCTTGGGTGTAGCTTTACCTTTTAATGAAACGGCCCAACTGCCTCTCCTTCCTTCCTTCCTTCCTTCCTTCCTTCCTTCCTTCCTTCCTTCCTTCCTTCCTTTTTTCTTCCTTCCTTCCTTCCCTCCCTCCCTTCCTCCTTCCTTGCTTCCTTCCTTCCTTCCCTCCCTCCCTCTCTTTTTCCATTCTTCTTTTCTCCCCAATTTCTAAAATGGAAAATGAAGCCGTGTGTGTATCTCGGCATTTCCACATACTAACCAGCATCGTGTACAATCTGTCTTCCCTTCAACTACTTGGTGAGTAGTGAGAATTAACTTGACTTTTTAAAAAAGGCTAAGAATCTTAAGATCTTTTAAAAAGATTTAATTAATCAGTTATTAATTAAATGCATGTATGCATGAGTGTGTGTGCATGTGTGTATATCTGTGCATGTGTGTATATCTGTGCATGTGTGTGCATATCTGTGCATGTGTGTATTGTGTGTGTATGTATTTGCACATGTGTGCATGTGTGTGTATGTATGTGTGTGTATCTGTGCATGTGCATGTGTGTGCATGTGCATGTGTGTGTGTATCTGTGCATGTGTGTATGCATGAACCCTCAAGTGCTCATGCTGTGGAGCACCTATGGAGGTCAACTTGCAGGAGTTGGTTGTATCCTTTTGCAACATGGTTTTCTGGGGGATATTCAGGTTTGGCAAAGGTGACTTTCCTGCTGTTCCATCTTGCTGGTCCCCTCAGATCCTCTTCATGTGTTAATGTATCTTTAGCTCCTTGAAGATGATCTTCCTAGATTCCCTGACAAGTCTTTAAATCACACTTTTTCCGTTCTCTTACTGAATTCTAAGTTATTTTCTTCTAGATATTCCAGGAGGATGTTGTTCAACAGGTGTCAGCTTTGCAGTCTTGTCTCAGGTTTGGAGATCTGGTTTCCTTTTTCCTGAGAACACTTGGAAGAGCAAGGAGGTTTTAACTTACATTTCCCTTTTAAGAATTACAAGAATTCAGGAATTACTTTTATGTCTATCTCACAAGTCTTTGCTAAACCCAAGACCAAGAGAGTATCTCCTGTACTTTCTTCTGATTTCTATCATTTACTTTGCCATTTATCTTTATAAAACATTTTAGTGAAGATTTGCCTGTGTGAGAGGCAGAGCTCAGTTGGTTTTTGTTCTTCCTTTATTCCCTTCTTTATCTTTCACCTTTCCTCTTCTCCCTGCACCCCTCCTCCTCCATTTGTTGGGAAAGGTCTACCTTTTCTTTCCAAAGTATATTGGAAATTGTGTTTATAGTTGTTGTCTGGATAGGCGCCCATGTATGGATCCATTATCTTGTTCCATTGAGATTATTTAGTTATTTGAAGCACACTGTCTTGTTTACCATAGCTTTATGATAGTCTTGAAATCACATTATATTTGTCTTCCAACTTTGTTCTTTAAAAATATTTTGTGAGATTTGCTTTATTTTGTATGAGTGTTTTGCCTGCACGTGTTACTGTGCACATATGTGTCTGGTGTCCTCTGAGGGCAGAAGAGGTCATTGGGTCCCCTAGAACTGGAGTTATGAGTGGTTGTGAGTTACCATGTGGGTACTCTGAACATACATTCAGTCCTCTACAAGAGTACAAATGCTTTTAACTGCTCAGTCATCTCTCTAGCCACTGGCTTTGTTCTTTTCAAAGTTCTTTCAGGAATGGGACCTTTGTATTTCCAAATTGAATATAGAATCATAGTATTAATTTCAGCATAGACTCAATTCCACCTCATTCTCTACTACCTACTATGGGAGAATTAGAATTAAAAAACATTGTTTTCTTTGCCTACAGCATCAGGTAAAGCTTTGTCAGTAGAGGGTGCTGAAGAGACAGTCTGCGTTGCCTTAATAGTCACTAAATGAAAATTTCCATATTCACTTAGTGAAAATTTAAGATTATTGTAATAATAGATTTCTAAATTCCACTGTTGGATATGGTTTTATTTCTTTAGGAAAAGCTTTCTGAACCTTGATGACTGTTCCCATCAGCATTTTACGTGAGCATCAATGTGTTATGTGAATCTGAATTATGAAAATTTCAAATAATGTAAAGTGGAAGAAGAAATGTATTTTTGAATGAAGCCTGGAGCCATGAACCATTTACAGAGAATGAAAGGATTTCCAAGCTAAGAGGTGCGTGGCTTAAAAATCAGCATTTCCTTCCCTCTTGCCATAGGCAGCAATTAACGCTCTAGCTGTGCCACTGGATCTGCAGCCAGTTCTAGTGAGGCCTGTGTGAGTCTCAAGGACGGGAAGGGCATGAGAAACACATCCCTCCCCCCGGCTGCGCGGCACTGTTGACCCTGGGCACACAGCTTCCTCTGTGCACGCCTGTGTGAACACACTGGAGCTGCCTGATCAGCCCACTGGGCTTCTCCATTATGAACAATCTTGCCCCTCTTCCAGCACTCAGTTCAGAGGAGCCTTCCTGAAGCCGTCCTTGCCAGCCTCATCCTCCAGCTTTCTTACTTCACACTTTTCTAGGTGGGACATAGGGACAGATTTATCAAAAAAAAAAAATTGTGTAGCCAAAATATTAAGGTCTTGTCTTCCACGGAATCATATTTACACCTCTTCTTCACCAGACTCTGGATTATTTCACACACAAGCCTTAATTTTCCATCCTAGGTGACCCACCTATTGCTTCCTGTCTGGTGTCGCGCAGTGTAACGGTTCTGTAGAACTTAGATAGGAGAGACAGCTTGGGTCATTTAGCGACTACAACTTGAGCGCCCCACCCCCTGCCTTGTTTTGATGCTGAAGGCACAGCAGTTGGAGCTTCTACTCCAGAGACAATGGACAACTGGAAAAACATTATGTGTGAGGTGTCAGGGGTATGGAGGGGTGGAGGAAGGGAGGGAGGGAGGGAGGGAGGGAGGGGGTGTTGGGGAGGTTGAAGGGGGAGGAGGTCTGCTGTCTGTTGGCTGGGTGAGAAATTCTGCTTGATAAATTTTTTGAAAACCCAAAGTGAGGGGTCAAACTGCTCGCGTCCATGGGCGAAAACGCCACTGAAGCAGAGAGAGACTGAGTGGGAGACAGAGGGAGGCGGAGAAGAGAACAGCTACAGGCTACGGTGGTGGAAGTGGAGAGAATAGGGAGCTATGTAGACAAGGAAGGAGGGAACACTGCAGATTAGATCAGAGAGGGGGCAGGTGGGCGTGGCCGGCAGCTCTTCATCAGCAGAGCACAGAGGGCGCAGGACCTCGGAGATCCCTGGGAAGTGTTTTCCCTGGGAACAGATGAGACTTTGGAGCATGGGATCAGCGTGCTATACTGAGATGGACTTCAGAGGGGCCAGAGTGGAAGCTGAGAACACCAGTTACATCTCTAAATACATCAGTGAGTGAATGAATGAAAGCCATGGAGAAGGCAAGAGGAGAGGGTCCACTGTGGGATTCCCTGCTGTGTGATTCCCCCAGGGTTTCCACTACAGAGTACACATTCTCTCCACATTTTATTAATTTTTAAAAATAAAAAAATTTAAAATAAATAAAGCAGATCAATTACTAATTATATTGGCTTCTGTTTTCTTAGTTCTTATCAGTCTCAGTGTTCAAGGCATCAATCAGTCAGCGGCGATCGGCTCCTCCAAGTTCCATAATAGGCAGTTGGACAAATTGTCCTCTAACAGAGTCTACAGGACTAATATGTATGTAGTAAGTGTTTATCAGCCTAAGCTGACAGTGTTTATGTGCCCTACAAGAGCCCCTCTCCTTTCTACCCCATTCTCTCTCCTTCTCTTATGTCCCACCTCTCTGGATCAACCCCAGTTTTGTAGTGTTTGTTTCCTTGTATTATTATAGATCTAGAATAAACCTTAGTTGTTGTTGAAAAAGCCATGACACCCAGGAAGAATGAAAGATCTGGTGACTGGATAGGATGACTTGGGGGCTGGATTACTAACTATATTGGCATTCTAGACGTGTTTCAGTAGAGGCATGATGTTTTGAAACAATGTTTCAGGAGGGGACAGCTTTGGAACATTGATCCATACTTTGCCACGTGAATTCCCACTTAAATGTGTTGCTCCGACTGTATTTGATTCTCGATGCTTAAGGAAATTAGTAATGCCACTCGTGAGCACATCTGGTGCGTCGCATTCCTCTTGTCCTAGATTGTACGTTTTTCTTTCTTTCTTTCTTTTTTTTTTTTTTAAGTCCCGTTCTTGTGTCTGAAGAAAGAGCTAAGAGCCAGTCATGGCTCACTCAGGTTTCTTTTTGTTTATTGATGGGACTCAGGCCTAGAATTAAACTAATGACACACTTGGCAGTAGTCTGGTGCAAGTGTTTGGCATGCAGGGTAGATTAATGATTCCTGTCAACAGTTTGGAGTCGGCATTCCCTTTGGTACAGAGTGCTGAGAGCCGTGTATCTCTCTGTGAAGAAATGCACACATAAGATGTGGTTTGTGTCTTTAACGCCAGAACATGGGAGGCAGAGGCAGACAGATTTCTACGAGTTCAAAGCCAGTCTGTTCTACATAACCAGACCAGCCAGCGACAAAATGAGACTGTCTTTGAAAAAAAGGATACACAATATAATTTCAGGGAATCTTTAGATTTATGGATCTGATCCATAGAACTCTTATTCAGAAGGCAGGGCTGTTACTTTGACAGTGTCCTCCACCCCATCCTACCCCCACACTAGAGAGAACCAGGCTTCAAGAAAACAGTAGGCCTCATCCCAGGCTTACTTGCTTGGATCTGCTCCTTTGAAGTAGGCGTTGACAGTTTCTGTGAAAGCTGCTGCAACCGGAAGCGTGTCCTGGGCCCCCATAGTTAGAGGACTGGGCCCCCTGGAGGAACCTGCGTGAGATGAAAGACTTCCACTTATTTTCGGCTTATATAAAAGGCACAAATACACAGAACTAAATTCACTAAAGGACTGGAGGGTAGGGCGACTCTCACTAAGAACGTGTTTACACAGGAGCGGTGTGTTCAACTCAGAGCACAAGTATTTGAGAGGAAATATTTGGCTGGTTTATAGACAAACGTACTTGACTCAGTTACTTCACAACAGAAGAACATCCAAGCAGATACCAAAGTCACAGGGGGTTTACACATGTTCTGCACAAAGCAAGAGGCAGTGTTTGCATGACAGTTTTCGAAGCAGGTGGTTCAAAGAGAGAAGTGTTGGCTTCCTCTTTCCCATTAGAACATTCCACCAATCAAGTACTCAGACTGACAACCCACACTCCTTCCTTTGGAAGAGATGGTCAAGTGGTGTTACATAACTCAGGGCCGGGTTTCTGCATTATTTCTCTTTTAAGAAGCTCAGTTGCTCTCAGATTCAAGCAGGTCAAGCTCCTCGCCTGAAACATATGCCACCAAATGGTTCACATAGACTTGGCACAGACAAAAGGCGGCTCTCATGCCATGGACCGAATCAGTATCTTTGTGTTCCTTTAACACCTGCTGTGTGCCAGGCGAGCCGATGCATGCCTACCATGCAGGGCTTCACTCCACCTTCCCCCTAGTCTGGAAGACAGGCAAGGAGAGTCACATTTTACAGAAGAGGAAGCTGAAGTTTAAAGAGCATTGTCCAAGATAATCCAAGCAGTAAACCAAGAATCCAAATGTAGATTTGCTTTCCTGGAAAGTTTGTATTTTTACCATTATGGAGTTTTTGCAATCCTCCCTCCCCCACTTTTTTTCTATTCCAGTAGAATAGATTCAGTATCTTGTACTTGGTGGTAGGTCATCAATTTAACGAATATTTGTTAGTACCCTGTGTCAGGCCCTCGGGGAGATGCTGAGGACACTCAAGGTCAATTAAACATGGTCTTTGTTCCAGGGAGTGACACTTCAGTGAGTCTATGGCCATCCTCACACAACAGCATCATCCCCACCAGCATTACCACTCACACCAGCACAGGCCTCCCTCACCATTCTTCACTTCACATTTACTATGTTCCTTAGGATACTCATGTGGCAGACCATTCATATATTACAGGCATGGCTCCCAGCATACAGCACTTCCACGGGATGGTGGAAACCCCAGGATATTGAGGTCACGTGGAAAGAATTTAAGTCCTTAACAGTTCTCTCTTGGAGGAGATAAGACTCTACCTCTTTCCTGAATAACACTTTGTTCTCTGGCCACAATGAGGCAAAAATGCCTCCTCCATTACATATTTCTGGCAGGATACACTGTGTCACCACTGGCCTAGAGCACAGGACCAAGGAACTGTCACCCCAAATAAACTTTTCTTCCTTTTATGTTGATTTTTTTTTAAAAAAAAGTTTGTTATTTGATGTGCATATTGTATTGCCTGCATGTATATCTGTGTGAGGGTGTCAGATCTCCTGGAACTGGGGTTACAGACAGTTGTGAGATGCCAGTGGGTGCTGGGAATTGAACCCAAGTCCTCTGGAGGTTCTTAACTGCTGTTAAACAGTTAATGAAGTTCTCTTAACTGCTGAACCACCTCTCCAGTCCCTAAATTGAAAATCTTAAACATTTTTGTCCCAATAACAGAAAACCAATTAATACAGTACCAAGGCTCCAGGAATTTCTACAACTTGGCTCAGTTTTGTCTAGCTGGCATGCAAAAATTTTAAGATTGGTACTAAAGTATGAGTGAATTCAAAATTTAGGCTCTGAGGACTATATTTTGTTTCCTTAGTGGAAAATTATAGGGCCATATGGGTCAAGAAAACAATTTCGGTCAATTGGAGTGCGCCTGCTTTGGATCATGGGGTTGCAGACTTCCTGAAGCAGGACCAAGGTCATACCAGCCATTCCTTAAGAGTCACCCATTGTTAGATCTGAGAAAGGTGATGCTTACACTCATTTATAAGTAATAAAAATAAAAACAGAAGTGTTGCCAAATTCATTTGCTTACCTGGATATTTATAGAGTGATTAATGGGTCCCGGGAGACAAAGGTTCCCTAGCTGATGCTAACTAGTAGGTCAGAGTGGAGAGGGGTTTAGGTTGTTATCATTATAGCAAGTTCATGTTTCCATGTGATTGGAACTTAGAGGTTTGATGAGGTAGTAATAAAAAAAAAACTGCCACCAAATACATTTAATTCAGCAAGTGCTTTAAAAGATTGGTGTGGGAAAACACAATGGGATGGCTCGGGAGTCGGTGATGAAGAGTTTTATACAGATATCTTGGGACATTTATAAGTGAAAACAGACACTAAAATAATTGTCCTTTGAGAATCTATATTAAATCTCCGCATATGCCACAGAGCAAAGTACACATATATACAAGATTTGTACAATCTGAAGTAGGAGTATCAGTTTCTTGAGGTCTTTGGGGTTCCTGGAACTGAGATTAGAACAGTCCCCTAGAAAATGAGAGACCCATGATGGAGTATACAATGTGTGTGTGTGTGTGTGTGTGTGTGTGTGTGTGTGTGTATTCTACATTTAGATCATGTTCAGTATAATGTAGCCTACTCACTTCCCTTGTATGTGCCTGTAGAGAACAGAGGTTGACATTACATGTCTTCCTCAGTCCCTTTTGTCTCATTTTCTGAGACAAGACTGCCTCACTAAAGCTGGAGCTCACTGTTTTCCACTAAATTATCTGGGCAGCAAGCCCCTGGGCCCACTTGCCTCACGCCAGGATCGGAGTTATAGAGGCGTACAGAGCCAGGCCTGGCTTTCCCTCGGCACTGAGGCTTGAACTCACAAGCACATGTGACCAAGCACTTTAACCAGTAAGCCACCTACCTCTCCAGCCCCAGGACTCCTCTTAAAAAGAAAATAAAACCAATAAGAAATGAAGATGTTAACAGACAAAGAGAATATCATGGGCATTTTATTTTTGAAAACTGCAAAACATTTGAATATCCAGGATATTTTTATGGCTAAAGTGGTGTGTGGTTTAGGTGGATAATGGTCTTTTAAAGTGCACGGACAATTACACGAGTCATGCCATGTATGAGCCTGAATCAATGGTAAATATTTACTGAAGAAGGACTCTCTAGTGAGTGGTCTGGAGCTCTGTTCAAAGACTGGCCTTTCTTTTATTACCAGAATTCTTAGGGGTAGTGGGGGTGAGGACGGTGGTACCAGTGATGACAGTGGTACCAGTGTGGAGACTAGAATAGACATTCATCGATGGCGCTGGGTAGAGGCTGGGAGAACAGGATTTGGCATCCAGCCTGGGATTGCTTCTTTTTCTGATACTCGTCTAAACTACTTTTTGGCAGGAATGATACAATCATAGTCATTTTGTAGGTCTGTTGTGAGGATAAAAAAATACAGCATTTAGAGTAGTGCTTTGTCTGTAGCAGCATCAGATTTGTTATTTTTTGTTGTTGTTGATTGTCACAACTTAACACAATATGGAGATTATCTGAGTAAGATAGACTTACTGATGTGCTCCAGAAATTTTACAAACTCGGTATACTGAGCTGAAACTGATGAGAAAAGTAGCAGAAACAAATATGAAATTTCTATATATTAAGACGGAAAAACTGCCAAGCAACCTGGACATGGTGTTGCATATCTATAATCCAGAAGGCTGAGGCAGGAGGATGGCAAGTTGTGGGCAGCCTGGGCTACATACAGAGACTGCCTTAAAATTCAAAACAAAACAAAAACATTGAAATAAGTCAAACACGCATGGTTTTGAAAAAGAAAACTGCCTCAGTAGATGAATCTGTGGAAAAGTAAAACCGACGGGGGTGGTTAGCTGGTTGACTTTCTGTGGTGGGTGAGCTCTTGAGAAGGTACCAGGAACACTTCAGCAGGTAAACCAAACTCTGGAATACCATTAGGAGTTTTTTCCAGGTGCTTAGTCATGGCACAGAGGGTACCATTAAAAGAAGATGCAGTGTATGTGATGTTTGGTCATAAAAGCAAGCCACGGATACACAGAGTCTCAGTCACAGGGAAAATATCATAACTGAATTATAGTGGAACAATAACAGGCATTGTTTGTGGTTATTAGATCATAGATTACCTTTCTTCCTTACGTGTTCATTTCTCCCAGTTTTCTATAATGCCCACGAATAACAGTATAATCACATCGGAATTATTAGGAAACCTTACACTGAGGTTTCTACATTTCTATTTTTAGTTTCTTACATGGTTCCTTACAGGTAAAAAAATGGACAATGGTAATTTTGAGCACTATTGAAAGCTATTTCCCCAATGGGGCTGACCTGTATGTATGTATGTATGTATGTATGTATGTATGTATGTGGAGGAGGAGGTGGAGAGCTGCCTGGAACTGATGGACTCCCGAGAGTCCACAGTTTGAGTGGCCAGTTTCATTGGCAAAAAGCTGTGAGTTACAGTTCAAAAACAGCGAAGTCTACAGACAGAAGGAACTGTCACTAGTAACCATTCTTCCTGTCCTCTCAACAATACAATACCACCAAAGTATCCTGCTCCCTCGCCAGACTTCCTCGAGTAACCTTGGTGCTTTATTTACCAGAGGCCATTTTCATGTTTCTCTGTTAACACATAGGGGAAACAAAACCTTGTTCTCATCACGCTGTACATCAGACAACCAGCGGTGACTGTGAAGACACAGTACCTGTACAACTGGTCACCTGCCAACAAGAAAAGCAGCCCCATTCTTTCTGTTTGCTCATGTCCTGGTGACTCCTAAGCAGAGCAGTGGAAGAGAAAAACAATTCTACCCCAGGTCCCATCGGCTGACAGCCACACGCATGATGGTGAAATCGTTGATAAACGCCTAACAGCGACGACTGGAAAGGCCTCCTCCTGAGAACGTCAGAGCAATCATGGATGTAATGAAGCAATTAGTGCACAACCATTAGTACATGCCCGGTGTGATTTATCTTTCCCATATTTAAAAATGGAAAAGATATGTTTATGTTATTAGTTATTGTAAGGTGTAATTGCATTTGTGTTTTGGTTTACATTTTGAAAGGATGTTTCATAACCAACAGTCTGAAGTCAGTTTGGAGGTAATGCTAATTAACTATGTCTCAAACCCAGAGACAGAAAGCATTTGAAAGGGAAGTGTCTCCTGAGTCTCTACATCTTACCACTAGTGTACCTTCTCTACTTAATAGTGTAGCTAGAGACTCATAAAGGAAGTTTTTCTCCCTTTTTCTTTCTTTTATTCTCTTGTAGTACTGGACCTCATACATGCTAGGCATGCAGTAAACTGCTGAGGCCTACCAGCTCTTAAAAGACTATTTTGTTATGGAAATACACAACCTAAAATTGTGGCTAGTCCTTCCTAAAAGACTCATAGCACACATAATAGCTACAGAGATTATTGGCCAGCCATTGTCTGATGCAGGCTCAGGACCACTGAAGAGCAAAGCGATTTTCTTGGCTTTCTTACCCTTCATTTTCTTCTGAGGAGGTTTGAAATTACTCGTCAAACCTGCCAAATGCTGTGATTTACAAACGAAGGAGACAAAACCAGTTTCCCTGCCCATCTCCTGGCATTTTTAGCACAGGAGCACACCACCAGCTTGACTATTAGTCTTGAGTCAGCCTGAAGGATTGGCTGGAGGCAGGTGGGTGCAGAGGGAGGTGGTATTATGGGTCCTCTTGCTCCATAAGCAACAAAGGGGGAACAATGCTTGCTGTCCATCGAAAGGAGAGCCAGGTAGCAACTCAGAGCAGATCATGTTGTGGGATGATTTATGTAGAAGACTGAAATGCTGGAAACTTCGTGAAAGTAAGCAAAATTGACACAGACACAGCACATGTCACAAGCCAGGGCTGCGTGAGGTTGGACCTCACAGTGAACTCAGGCTGGGCTTTCATCCTGACCACAGTGTCATAGCAAGGCATTATTCAGCTTCCAGAGCAAGAATGCAAAATTTAGGTTATAACACATTGTGCTGAGGATGTAGCTCCAGCCCACAAGGTTTATTACAGATCCTAAACAGTATGTGTACTCATCATACAGACACAGACACAGACACAGACACAGACACAGACACAGACACAGACACAGACACACACACACACACACACACACCACCACCACCACCACCACACCCCTCTTTAAGATATAAAATATATCTATTCTACTTCTTCTCTCCATATGTAATTGTATATATGCATGTGTAAATTATTACCAAGTACAATGACATAAATTCATAGGCGTGTCCTTTCTAGTTGATAGGATAAAACCAACTTACAGTTACAGTAACATACATGTGGCACATGACGATGTATCAGAATGCTAGCACAACAGTTAACAGTATTTAGAGAACACTACCTAGACCTAAATCACTCCTATTTCCTCCATTGCCCTTAGGTTAGAGGAGAAAATAGGACAGGCGCCTGATGGATGCACTCTATCTCCTTACTAATAATATTCTTTACACACTAGTGTCACCGTTCATTTGATGTCTGGGTTCTGTACATTATAAAGGCAAGGACATGCTTTTCTTACTGACTGCTGTGTCTCGATAGCTTTCATAATACCCATGCACATACCAGGTAAACAGTCACTGGCTGAATGAGCACAGCTGTAATAATACTGATAACAACTGCACAGTACCTAAGCCACGTTCTAAAAATTTAACCATTGTTTTCCTCACTACATGCCTACCTGTTACAGCTAGTAAGCATGAAAAAATTAGTAAATACACTTCCATTATAATTAATTCTGAGAACCTACACAAAGAGTCTTGATTCCTTTTACAGCTGTAACTGTGAGCATACTAGCAGGCATTTTCATGCTGAACCTACCTTAAGGGGGCATATTAGTCAAACTCTGCAATACTGGCTGTCCTAACAGGACAGAAAATTTCTTCAACATGACTTATTATGTCCCTAAGATTATTATGGGGTAGGTAATGAACTTAATTTTTTTCTCAAGAATTCCTGCTACTTGGAAAAGAAAAAGAAGTATTATATAAAATAAATCTTTTGGGGCTGGAGAGATGGCTCAGCAGTTAAGAGCACTGACTGCTCTTTCAAGGGACCTGAGTTCAAATCCCAGCAACCACATGGTGGCTCACAACCATCCATAATGAGATCTGGCGTCCTCTTCTGGGGTGTCTGAAGATAGCTACAGTGTACTTAGATATAATAAATAAATCTTAAAAAAATCTCTTTACTAATAAAGAAATATACAACTTAATAATCAGTTATTTTATTATGAACCGTTTCATTTTTATTTAATATGAGCCACAAATATAAACATTCTTTTGGTCTCAAGTATGTAAGTATGCATGTGTGAGAGTAAGAAGGGAGAAAAAGCAGAAGTAAAATAAGATTATATCGACCCAGCAGCCAGTGTGGAGGAGGCAGCCTGCACAGGTGAGACCTGCCCTGCAGATCGGAGGACCCTGTCCAGAGGCCTCTGGCAAGAGTCTTCCGGTTTCTGCTTCCAGATCGGGAACATCCCCTGCCACATCGCACCATCTCCAAGTGACACAGGAAGCCAGCTATACACCCAGCTGCACAGTGGAGACAGCCAGCACAACCTGCATCCTGAGTTGATCGGGGCCACAGAGCTACATACCCAAATACAACTATAAGAGAGTGGGTTTCGGCCGCCATCTTTGCTCCTGTGACTTTTTAACAGAATGGTAGGCAGGGATCACTAGAGTAGAGGATCGCTTGGGACATACCCCACCAGGACTCTACCTGCACCCAGGAACTCGGCAGCACCATAGCAGTTTGTGCCAGGGGAAAGCAGGTCACCCAGGGTTGCTGAGATAGGCCTGCAGGCACACAGGAGGGGCAAGCACCAGCCAGTGACAGCAGGACCAACTAATGCCAGAGATAACTAGATGGCAAAAGGCAAATGTAGAAACCTTGCTAACAGTAATCAAGGCAATGTGGCACCATCTGAACCCAATTCTCCCACAACAACAAGTCCTGGTTACCCCAACACACCAGGAAAGCAAGATTTGGATTTAAAATCATAGGTCAGGATGCTGATGGAGGACTTCATGGAGGGCTTCAAGAAGGACATAAATAACTCCCTTAAAGAAATACAGGAGAACTCAAGTAAACAGGCAGAAGCCCTTGAAGAACTAAGGGAAAACATAACAGGTGAAGGAATTAAACAAAGCCATCCAGGATCTAAAGAAGGAGGTAGAAACAATAATGAAATCACAAACGGAAACAACATCGAGACATAGAAAACCTAGGAAAGAAGTCATGAGTCATGGATCCAAGCATCAACAACAGAATACAAGAGATCGAAAAGAGAATCTGAGATGCAGAAGATACTATAGAAAGCACTGATACAACAGTCAAAGAAAATGAAAACTGTTCCTGACCCAAAACATCCAGGAAATCCAGGACAAAATGAGAAGACCAAACTAAGAATTATAGGTAGAGAAGAGAGTGAAGATTTCCAACTTAAAGGGCCAGTAAATGTCTTCAACACAATTATAGAAGAAGACTTCCTTAACCTAAAGAAAGAGATGCCCATGAACATACAAGAAACCTACAGAATTCCAAATAGATTTGACCAGAAAAGAAATTCCTCCCGTCACATAATTAAAATACCAAATGTACTAAACAAAGAAAGAATATTAATGGCAGTAAGGGAAAAAACGTCAAGTAACATATAAAGTTAGACCTATCAGAATTACACTGGCCAGGCAATGGTGGTGCACGCCTTTAATCCCAGCACTTGGGAGGCAGAGGCAGGCAGATTTCTGAGTTCAAGGCCAGCCTGGTCTACAGAGAGAGTTCCAGGACAGCCAGGACTACACAGAGAAACCCTGTCTCGAAAACAAAACAAAACAAACAAACAAACAAAAAGAATTACACCGGACTTCTCACCAGAGACTATGAAAACCAGAAGAGCCTTGGTCTGATGTCATGCAGACCCTAAGGGAACACAAATGCCCACCCAGACTGCTATATCCAGCAAATATCTCAATTACCATAGATGGGGAAACCAAGGTATTTCATAACAAAAACAAATTTACACAGTATCTTTCCACAAATCCAGCCCTTCAAAGGATAATGAATGGAAAACACCAACAAAAGTAGAGAAACTACACACTAGAAAAAGTAAGAAATTTATCTTCTTTCAACAAACCCAGAAGAAGATAACCACACAAACATAAAAATTACATCAAAAATAGCAGAAAGCAACAATCACTATTCCTTAATATCTCATTAAGAGATAGACTCAATTCCCCGATAAAAAGACATAGACTAACAGACTGGATTCGTAAACAAGACCCAACATTTTGCTGCATACAGGAAATGCATCTCAGTGTTAAAGACAAACACTACCTCAGAGTAAAAAGCTAGAAAACAGTTTTCCAAGCAAATGGTCCCAGGAAATAAGCTGGAGCAGCTATTCTAATAGCCAATAAAATAGACTTTCAACCAAAAGTCATCAAAAAAGACACAGAAGGCCACTTTATACTCATCAAAGGGAAAATCTACCAGGAAGAACTCTCAATTTTGAACATCTATGCCCCAAATACAAAGACACCCTCATTTGTAAAGGAAACTTTACTAAAGCTTAAAGCACACATCGCACCCCACACAATAATTGTGGGTGACTTCAACACCCCACTCTCCTCAATGGACAGATCAGGGAAACAAACTAAACAGAGACACAGTGAAACTAACAGAAGTTTTGGACAAAATGGATTCAATAGATATCTATAGAACATTTCACCCTAAATTAAAAGAATATACCTTCTTCTCAGCACCTCATGGTACTTTCTCCAAAATTGACCATATAATTGGCCACAAAACAGACCTCAACAGATATAAGAAGATCACACTAATTCCATGCCTCCTATCAGATCACTATGGAGTAAGGGTGGTCTTCAATGGCAACAAAAACAACAGAAAGCCCACATACACAGGGAAGCTGAACAATGCTCTACTCAATGATACCTTGGTCAAGGAAGAAATAAGGAAAGAAATCAAAACCTTTTTAGAATTTAATGAAAATGAAGGCACAGCATACCCAAATTTATGGGACACAATGAAAGCAGTGCTAAGAGGAAAACTCATAGCTCTGAGTGCCTCTAAAAAGAAGTTGGAGAGAGCATACACTAGCAGCTTAATAGCACACCTGAAAGAAAGAAGCTAATACACACAAGAGGAGTAGAAGACAGGAAATCATCAAACTCAGGACTGAAATCAACCAAGTTGAAACAAAAAAGAACAAAACCAGCAGTTGATTCTTTGAGAAAATCAACAAGATAAATAAACCTTTAGCCAGACTAACCAGAGGGCACAGAGACAGTATCCAAATTAATAAATTCAGAAATGAAGAGGGAGAAATAACAACAGAAACTGAGGAAATTAAAAAAAAATTATCATATCCTACTACAAAAGCCTATACTCAACACAACTGGAAAATCTGGATTAAATGGGCAATTTCCTAGACAGATACCAACTACCAAAATTTAATCATTATCAGATAGATCATCTAAACTGTCCCATAACCCCTAAAGAAATAGAAGTGGTCAATTGATAGTCTCCCAACTAAAAAAAGCACAGGACCTGATGGTTTTAGTGCAGAATTCTATCAGACCTTCAAAGGAGACCTAATACCAATACTTTTCAAACTATTCCACAAAATAGAAACAGAAGGAACATTACCCAACTCATTCTATGAAGCCCCAATTTCGCTGATACCAAAACCACACAAAGATCCAACAAAAAAGAGAACCTTAAACCAAATTCCCTTATGAATATCTATGCAAAAATACTCAATAAAATTCTTTCCAACTGAATCCAAGAATACATCAAAACTATCATTCACCATTATCAAGTAGGCTTCATCCCAGGGATGCAGGGATGGTTCAATATATGGAAATCCGTCAATGTAATCCACTACATAAACAAACTCAAAGAAAAAAAAAACATGGTCATTTCATTAGATGCTGAGAAAGCATTTGACAAAATTCAGCATCCTTTAATGTTAAAGGTCTTGGAAAGAACAAGAATTTAAGGTCCATACCTAAACATAATAAAAGCAATACACAGTAAACCAGTAGCCAACATCAAACTAAATGGAGAGTAACTTGAAGCAATCCCACTAGACAAGGCTGCCCCCTCTCCATATTTATTCAATATAGTACTTGAAGTTCTAGCTAGAGCAATTAGACAACATAAGGAGTTCAAAGGGATACAAATTGGAAGGGAAGAAGTCAAATTATCATTATATTTGCAGATGATGCGATAGCATACTTAAGCAACCCCCCAACCCCCAAAAAAATCCACCAGAGAACTCCTACAGCTGATAAACAACTTCAGCAAAGTGGCTGGGTATAAAATTAACTCAAGCAAATCAGTAGCCTTCCTATACTCAAAGGATAAACAGGCTGAGAAAGAAATTAGGGAAATGGCACCCTACATAATAGCCACAAACAATATAAAGTATCTCGGTGTGACTCTAACCAAACAAGTGAAAGATCTGTGTGACAGGAACTTCAAGTCTTTGAAGAAAGAGATCCAAGTCCTCAGAAGATGGAAAAATCTTCCATGCTCTTGTATTGGCAGGATTAATATAGTAAAAATGGCCATCCTGCCAAAAGCAATATACAGATTCAATGCAATCCCCATCAAAATTCCAACTCAATTCTCATAGAGTTAGAAAGAGCAATTCTCAAATTCATCTGGAATAACAAAAAACCCAGAATAGCTAAAACTATCCTCAACAGTAAAAGAACTTCTGGAGGAATTGGTATCCCCGACCTCTCGCAGTACTACAGAGCAATTGTGTTAAAAACTGCATGGTACTGGTACAGTGACAGGCAGGCAGATCAATGGAATAGAATTGAAGACCTGGAAATGAACCCACACACTTATGGTCACTTGATCTTTGACAAAGGAGCTACCACCATCCAGTGGAAAAAAAGATAGCCTTTTCAACAAATGGTGCTGGTTCAACTGAAGGTCAGAATGCAGAAGAATGCAAATTGATCCATTTTTATCTCCTTGTACTAAGCTCAAGTCCAAGTGGATCAAGGACCTCCACATAAAACCAGACACACAAACTAATAGAAAAGAAACCGGGGAAGACCCCTGAGGACATGGGCACAGGGGAAAATTTCCTGAATAAAACACCAATAGTTTATGCTCTAAGATCAAGAATTGAAAATGGGACCTCATAAAATTACTGAGTTTCTGAAAGGCAAAGGACATTGTCAAAAGAACAAAATGGCAACCAACAAATTGGGAAAAGATCTTTACCAACACTACATCTGACAGAGGGCTTATATCCAAGATATACAAAGAACTCAAGAAGGTAGACTCCAGAGAGCCAAATAACCCCATTACAAATGGGGTACAGAGCTAAACAAATAATTTTCACCTGATGAATATTGAATGGTGGAGAAGCACCTAAAGAAATGTTCAACATCCTTAGTCATCAGGGAAATGCAAATCAAAACAACCCTGAGATTTCACCTCATACCAGTCAGAATAGCTAAGATCAAAAACTCAGGAGAAAACAGGTACTGTTGAGGATGTGGAGAAAAAGGAACACTCCTCTACTGCTGGTGGGGTTCCAAGCTGATACAACCACTCTGGAAATCAGTCTGGCATTTCCTCAGAAACTGGGCAGATACCACTTCAGAAAATGGGCATGATACTACTGGAGGGCCCCGCTATACCACTCCTCAGCATATATCCAGAGGACTACCCAGCATGTAATAAGGACACATGCTCCACTATGTTCACAGAAGCCCTATTTATAACAGCCAGAAACTGGAAAGAACCCAGATGTCCCTCAATGGAGAAATGGATACAGAAAATGTTGTACATATACACAATGGAGTACTATTCAGCCATTAAAAACAATGAATTCATGAAATTCTTAGACAAATGGATGGAACTAGAGAACATCATCCTGAGTGAGGTGACCCAATCACAAAAGAACATTCATGGTATGCACTCACTGATAAGTGGATATTAGCCTAGAATCTTGGAACACCCAACACACAATTCACATACCAAATAAAGCCCAAGAAGAAGGAAGGAGTGGCCCCTGGTCCTGGAAAGGCTCAGTGCAGCAGTGTAGGGGAATACCAGGATAGGGAAGTGGGAAGGAGTGGATTGGGGAACAGGGGGAGGGAAGCGGGCTTATGGGACTTTCGGGGAGGGGGGATCCAGGAAAGGGGAAATCATTTGAAATGTAAATAAATAATATATCGAATAAAAAAATCAATTAAAGGGACTAGAGAGATGGCTCAGCAGTTAAGAGCACTGACTGTTTTTCCAGAGATCCTGAGTTCAAATCCCAGCACCCACATGGTGGCTCACAACCATCTGTTATGAGATCTGATGCCCTCTTCTGGTGTGTCTGAACTCAGCTATAGTGTACTTATATATAATAAATAAATAAATCTTTTTAAAAAACCAATTAAAATGGATCAAATACCTTAAAAAAAGATTATATCTCAGAGAAGGATGCGTGCTCAAGGGAGTGTTGGAGGCAGTGATGGGCAGCGGCAGGAAGGGGGGAAGGAACAGCCCGTGAGTTCCAGGTTAACTTGTGTTTGTAATAACAGCCAGGAAGAAGCTGAAGCTCTTCTGCAGTTTTCTCTTCTGGTGGTCAGGTTGTTACTCTTAGAATGCCACAGGCATTTAGACATTGCCACAGGCACGAACAGACAGCAGAGAGAAGGCAGCAAGACTTTTAGGCCATTAATAGTTTCTACAAAAAAAGGTAACTGCTGACTGGCCCACTCTGAATTAATCACTGGTTTTTTTTAAAAGAAAAACAGTGGAGCAACTTCTGGTGTGGCTGCTCTCAGTCTTCCTGTCTATGGATCCAGAGACCGTCACGCTCGGTAGACAGCTCCCTGTCTTTACCATCTTCCATTTCCATCTTCAGTGGATGAGGCACACGAACCTCAGTCCTTCTTCTTGGTCGTATCACTGCTGCTGATTTCTTCCTCATGATGAAGGACAGACTTCTCCATGGTTCTCCCATCCAAGTATGAAACAGGAGGGATCCTGCTTAGCTTCAGAGAACAAATGACATGTGGCAGTGTTGGAGGCGTGACTGTCCATGGCCCCTTAGATGGCTCCTTATCCAATTTTCTTCCTATTAGGTATGGAATGTTGCTACTTCAATGGTGTTTTTCAGATGACATCAGCATTAGCCCAGTCCATTCCCATCTCCTGGACTATCTACCTAACTTCTCCCTGTTTCTAAGTCTAAATGTCAAAGATGCTCACACACACACCGCCACCTCAAAAAACCAAAAACCAAAAAACCTTTAAACTTCACCTTGTCCAGGGATTGCATTACAGACTCTCCAAACAGGCTAAGCACTTTAGAATATGGTCTTGATTTACATGGTCCATCTTTGCAAATATTCCTCACTTGCCCAGGATTTATCATTGCTGAGTACAAGCTGGGTGTTCCTCATCTCAACTCTGTTTAAATTACTCTTTCAATCCTGAGCACTTAACTTGCTGAATCCTGGTTCTTTAATGTCAGCTGGAGCAAGTCTCCTTCCCTCCAAGAAGATGTTCCTGATTCTTCTCAGTTAAGCCCCCGTGCTTTTCTAGAGTTTTGCAACTCTCCCATGTCTTTGCTAAAGTCATCTTATGGAAAGTACTCCACTCCTGGTGTTTGTGCGTTTCTAGAAGGCAGACACCATTTTGTTTGATCCTCATAATATTCCAACACTGTGACATCTAGCCAAGAATAGTGACAGAATAGCTGTATCACCGAGGGAAGGAACAGGTGAATCTTTGTTAGCTTTCCTGATCTATTAATCGTGGGCTATTTCCTTTTCCTGCCCTAGGGAAGTATCGAACTCATGATTCAGATTTCCAGTTGTCTCCGTGTAATAACTCTTCTTCTAGGGCTTATGGCTTTGTGATCTTCCTGTTCTACAATTTACTTCTGTACCCAGGCAAGTGTGACGTGCACCTGGGGCTCATGTCCTCTCAGAAGAGTCAAAGGTTCTATCAGTAAAGCAGGAGGTCTCTTGTTTTGGGCATGTTTTTCAATCTGTTGGATTATACTCAGTTTCTTTTGAGCACAATACATTTCAGGGACCTGCACTTTGGACCATCATTGTCTTAAAATGAGGAAAATACATCATGGGCTGAATATGATGGAGACACAAGAAGATACTGACATAGCCACTGACAAGGAGCTAAGAGATGACATCAGAGAAAAGGAAAATATCAGAATCTAGAAAAAACAGCATCTGGCATTCAGCACCTTTTTGGTCATGTTTCTTCATTTTTCTTACTCAGTTTGAATGTACCTCAAAGCCTTGATAATTAAAAAAAACAAAAACAAAAACAAAAACAAAAAACCAAACCCTTTTGGGTGATGTAATAATTTAATAAACAAAAGACAAGTTGATCCTGTTTGGTTTTCTTAATTATCTTGTTAGATGACTACCATCCCTTCCATTCGGATGTTTATAAAACAAAGACTAAGCAACATTGAATCCTCAAGATTGGAAGTTTTGCTGGGCACAACAGGGACTTGAATACTATGGCGATTAAAACATAACCTTTAGGACTTAACAAGAATTCCCCCATATGAATGGATTTGATCACGGACTTTGTGCTACCTTGAAGACGTCTCCCAAGTTCCTGCATCTCTGCTCCCCATTTGAGATGTTAGTAGCAGGGTACCACAGCCTTAGGTCGTGGTGTGAACAACCTGAGCTGGCCACGCTGTTGCACGGGCAGCTCAGAAGTGCACTGTGATATGCGTTATCTGTGGAGTCCGGCAGCACCATTACTGACAAAGAGAGTAGTATTTAGATATGCTGAATACATAAATACATAATTCACCATTTCACTATCCAGGTATGCCCTGCCTGGCAATGGGCTTGGCCCAGAAGCTACCATTCATTAAACTTCCCCACAAATCTTTAGTCAGAGAGGTTCTGACATGAGTTCTGGACATTCACGGCCTCCTTAGATGCCTCTACACACATTTGGCCTACATGTCTTGTTCAAACAAGATGAAGAAGGCACACTCTCCCCATTCTGTCTGCAGCATGCTGGTGTTACACTAAATGTGAGTCAGGTAGGGGGTGATGTTTCCAAACAGCAAGGACAAGCCAACGTCCACAGGTTCATTCTGGGGGATTTTTGGAGCCAGACGACTAGTTTGCCATGAAGAGAAAATAGGAAAATCTAAATCTTTGCAGATTTCCCTGGTAGCACATTTTGCAGATTTCAATTGCACTTTAATCTTTTAAACAGTTAGTATGTTAAAGCAAAGAAGCAAGCCCTGTATGAGCTTCATTATTAAGTTGAAGGATTGTACTATTCATCACAGTTCATACCACAGACAGCACACAGTCTCAGAAGGGCAAGGACTACGCCTGTATTTGGAATGAGGACCTACTTGACTTGATGCTTTTTATGTTCCTGCGTTGTTTCACCATCCTGACAACTAACGCCGTGACTTTTGCAGTGAGTGCTCATTAATTTTCATGTTTGTCCATGGAAAATACTGTACTTACCCTGAATGGGGGAAGGATCAATTAGGGAACTCTTCCCAACAGAAGAACTCTAGGAATTTAGCAAAGCAAGTGCTTCCTAGAAAACTGTCTACGCCTTTCAGTTTTCCTTTCCTTAACGACTTCCAAGTGAATTAGCTAGAAATTTTGTGATGGGAAAAATATTGAGCCTTTCCAAATGCTTACAGGTTTCCAATACAAGTCTGTGTGAAGGAAAATGAGAGGTGCTGGGACGAAGGTCAGTGATGGGGTCCGTGCCTAGTGGCTGTGAAACTGTGGGTTCAATTCCTAGAACCACAAGAAAGCAAGAGACAGACAAACGGGTGGCGGCGTGTGTTTTCTGCATGTAATTATGACTTACCAGTGATCAAGTAGGGACACTAGAAGGCCTGCTTAAGTTGGTCAGACATTTGGAGTGCTGTTTCTCAGAGACAACACGAGTTTCGAGAGAGAAGAATATCTTATTGCACAGATGACCGAGGTGCTTCCAGAAACACCTTCACTCTCTGGGGTCTGATCTTGATATAGAAAAGAACACGAATGGAGGACTGGGCTGGTGGGCGGAGTCAAGGTGGAAAGGGTGGGAGGGGAAGTTTCTAGGAGGCCCAGGCAAGCTGTGTCTGGGAATGAAAGGTCTGGAGAGCTCTAAAGAGGCAATGAGGGGAAAACGCTGCTCTGCCTTGGAGACGGAGTGCTGTGGGCTGAGGGAGTGGCGCAGGGCGTCTCCCAGGAGGCAGGTGGGATTTAAACCTCTAATCTGCCAACTGTGCGGCTCCGGAAAGCTGTTCCCCGGTTCTCATTTTCTCTGGCAGTGGCTGGCGTAGGTGAAACGAGAACACAGAGGGGCTTCCTGCACGGCGAGTGCTTGCGCACTGCTGCTTTCTTTGATATTTATTTCCTTCCTCACGTCTCCTAATATGCTCCAGCCTTTTCCATGTCTTATTTCTCATGTAGAACTCATCACCATGCCCCTACTCTGGATGATATTTATTTCTCTCCTTAGTTTTATCCTGCATGCTGGAAGTAAGCTCTGTAGCAACCAGGATTTTTTTTTTTTCTTGAGTGGAGCGGTCAGCAAGGCACTTGAATGCATTTAATGTTGTCGAATGAGAGAATTATTGCTTAACATAGTTTCTATTATATAAGACACATGGCAAGTTTTAGTTATGAAATGTCTAAACTGAACCCTGCCAGGAAGCACTGTTTCCGAGGTGTCGATGCCGAACAGAGGAAAGAAGTTGGGGTTGAAGGAACTGAAGAGACCCTGAAGGCCATGTGCTGGATGGGTCATCCCCACAGAGCCGGGAGAGATGCTGCTTGAAAATGAAGATGGTTAAAAGGAAGTTGCTGGCACTTCACAGATGAATGCAGAGGGAGGCCTTGAGGTCAGAGGTCACAGAAAAACGGGGGAGGAGGAGAGCCAGTGGAGTGATCGGATAGATGACCAAGTGGCCAATGTCTACAGTCAGGAGGTTTTAACTCCCAATGCAGGACTTGTGGGGATTTGAGCCTGATTTTCAGCCCCATGGCTTGTGGCACACGGGAAAGTGAAACACATTCTGTGGAGACTGTTTCAGAGATATGTGGGTCCGTGGGGGAGAGCTGGGATTCAGTTGGGGAAGTGAGTGTGAGTTCAGCAAAGAGAATGAAAAATGTAGAGTGTAGGCACTAAGGATGCTGGGCCAAGAGAAGGCGGGGACAGCATGCAGGGTCACAGAGGACAGTGTGACAGAGGTGACCAAGATGGTCTGAGACTCATGGTAGCAAGAATTTTTTGTTTGTTTGTTCTTGGATTTTCACCACCACATGCAAAATGACTTTATAGTTTAAGAGCCACCAAGGAGGAAAGCGTAGAATTTTTGGAAACATCTTGACATTAAAATGCACTACAGAATTGAAATATTCATCAGGTATAGTGATTTGTCATGGAAATATCATCTCATTCTACCTGAGGATACTTGATGGCTTCAGCAGCCAGACATACGTGTGTGTGTGTGTGTATGTGTGTGTGTGTGTGTGTGTGTGTGTGTGAATGTTCATGCAGGTGTGTGCCTCGTGTATGGTCATGACATGTAGGTATGCAGCAAAAGCCAGAGGCATCTTCAATTGCTCCTCGCTCTACTTTTGAGGTAGAGTCTCCTGCTGAACCTGTAAATTCCGCCATTTTGGCTAGACTGATTTCCTGGGATCCTTGTGTTTCTACCTCCACAGTGCTGGGATTACAGTGTGAACTGTGCCTGGGTTTTTAGGTGGGCGCTAGGTCCTCATACTTGTGTGATAAGTCTTTTCCAAACTGAGATCTATTCTCAGGCCCAGGATTTTCTTTTGGTTGATTCTCAGGCTCAGATGTGTGCTTGTGTGCACTTTAGCTTCCAATCTACCCCAAGCAACACATCCCGAAGCTGCTTTGATCACTTTACTGATGTACCCGACAGTAAAAAGATGCTTTTATATTTTGCGGTTTGGTTTTGGACAGATTCTCGCCAGCATGGCGCTTGCTACTATCCCCTGACTACCCTCAGCTGCATCAGGCTCTCTGTGCTGGAATTATCGGGGTACCTCAGCCTAGCATTCTCACCTAGACCCTTTCATTTCAGTTGATTAGAAGAGAAAATTTAGGGGATCACGAGTTTGTGGGCTCACCATCTTTCTTATTACAAACCTAATGGCTTCAGGTGATAAGGGCACGTGGGAAAAAGGGTATTTTCCCAGGACAATCACCTGCTCTCGGCTCACACTGGGGAAAGGCTTCAGCACATCAGAAAGGCTTGAGATAGACCATGTTTCCAGCAGCTGTACAAGCTACTCTGCATTAGGGGCTCCCATCTTACAAGAAAAATTCATTGTTGGGTGAGTTTTGTTTTCCTGTGTTTCATACTCTTCATATATTTCAGCCACTACAATTTTTAAATCTATACTAAAACTCACTCCAGCTTCTATTGTCATGAAACACAAAGACAAGTTCTTTATTGATACCAATTCTAGGAAGAAAAAATTACATATACATATTATTGTTTTTTTTCTTTTTACCAACTTTTGACCCTGGAATAAACTTCACTATTTAAAATGACACAAAATAAGACATTATATGACAAATCCTTATGCATAGAATGGCTGATTAATTAGGTAAAGTACTTAATTTCCCCTCACTGGTAGTTTAAGTTTGTCATTTAATCAAATTTTCAGCCTGTGAAAGCTGAGTTAGAAGTTAAACACTTAACTAAGGGTTGGACTTAACTAAGGGTTGGACTTAACTAAGGGTTGGATTGCTAACCCTTGAGGGAGGATATAATGGACAGTCAGTCAAACCTTGAGCTTAGAAACATAATAGTGTTTTATGTGTTTCTTGTGACCTTCTAGAATTGTGGGCAGCTTTCACAGTGGTTGTCTACTTTATGGCACAGTCAATACAGTAGCAATTTCCGACGACGCAGACCAAAGTTTCCCCTAGCACTTCTTGTTGCTTGTTTCTCTGATCCTCCTGTGAACATTCACAACAAGCACACACACACGCGCACGCGCACACACGCACACGTGCACGAATTTACAGTTTACAGGACTGGATTCTATATCCGAAATATCAGTTTTCTAAACCAACCCCAAACATGCTCGAGTTTGCCCCACATACTTGCAAAAAGGATTAGGCAAGAGCCTGGTTGACAGAGTCAAGTTCCTTAGCCTAAGAAGGTTCCGTTTTGTTCTGCTTTTAATTGGCCATCGTTAATTAAATAACCAATGTCAACTGCAAATCAGATTTAATTTGCTTAATGTGGAAAATTGAAGAACACATACAAACCAAATTCATGAAGTGCTTTCTTTAGTACTTGATGCTTTCTAAGTAGCCATAGCATTTTCAATGGAGAAAGCAAGATCGGGGAATTTTGAGGAAAACTGGGGAATTTTGAATGAGAATAAAAACAACACAGGAAGAGGAGACTGTGGGTTAGCATCTGGTATGCTATGCACTACTTACCTTCAAAAGTCAAATAAAACTTTCCTCTGTCAAACCAAACGAGGGAGGGCTGTTCATTCTCTGTTTGGCCAGGAGTTGAAGCGGGATGGGGAGGGTTAAGGAAAGGGAGAGAGAAGGACATGATGTGAGTTACAGAGCAGGTAATTAATCTCACTACAGGGACGGGTGGGGGCACTGCATGCCGTTAGCGTGCAGGAACAGGGGAAGGCTGGCGGTCTAGAGCTGTTTTTCCTTAAAATTGAGCAAACAGAGCAAAATCGAAGCTGTGGAGAAGGGATAGACACGCGTGTAGGTAGCTTGAGGCTAGGCACTTGTACACATGGAGCAGATGTCTTCATGGCCATGCAAGCAAGGGTGTCAGCGCATTTCAACTGCATTAACTTGGGCAAACTTATTCATTCAGCAATTGCTGTATCGTTTTTTTTTTCCGTCTTCAATGTCATCCCTTTGCTTGTTGGCACAGACGATAAACTTGGCTAGCGGTTTATATGTGACATTTGTTTAGCTTTTGAATGACAACAGAATTGCATATCAATTTAAAGTCCACAGATGATGTCAGACATCTCCTGTCCTTTTCTGGGAACCGCCTTGGGCATCTAGTCACAACACTTTCTTTACTTCTGTACCAAAGAGAAGAGACACTGACGATGGTGTCTCATTAACTGCTAAATTAGAAAGCAGACACTAGATTCTGGGTTCTTAAATCACGCCTTCCTCTGAAAATTCACACAGCAATGACTCTCACCTGGTCTGAACCTTTTCTCTTCTGAGAAACTGTCATGCAACCTGCTGCTTTATAAAATGTCCACTGCAAATAGGTTCAGTGATGTGGGTTCGGCAATGGATGGAACAGGGTGCATCTGAGAGGCACTGGGACTCATGAGGTGAGGAGCATGTCTATGAAGCTTCTAGCATTCAGATGGAAAATAGCTTGGAGTTGAAAAATCTAAGTATCTAGAGATCACTCAGCTAGAACCATACCTGCAGGCGTGTCACAGCGCCTTTCAAACGAGGGCAGTTTGTCATAAAAAACATCATCTTCTGACACTACAAACCAAAGAAACATAAACGAATGGAAAACAAAAACACAAAGACAGATTCCGAAGGAAACCGAGAAGCGCACTTTACCGATCAAGACAGGGATGATTTTCACGGCCAAAGGAAAGAACTTAAGATTAAGACATTGGGGTTAGGATGAAGATGAAAATTGATGAGTGTATTTGAGATGATTCTACGAGGAAAAACTGAATTAAAAAGAGTCAGGATTTAGCATCTGTCAATGTGGTCAGCTGCGGGGAAGGGGTTATGCTCTACTGTCTCAGGGACTATTATTGATAATTGATTTCTGCAAGAATACTTCCCTCCAATGCAGTTCTCAAGGGGCCAGATGTATGTTTATCAACACAAACTCCAGCATAGCCCTGACAGCTCAACAAGGGCACCGGGCACATACATTTTCCCCAGGAGTTAGCTTTTAACTTGATCACAAAGTAGCAGTATAAATCCAGGGTTCCTTTGTGAGCAGTGTCATTTTAATTGCTTGTACCTGCCTTTGACAGTTAAAGATCATTAATTTTGAATGATGATCTCATTCTGGTATTTTTGATCATGGTTTCAATTGTGACAAACATCTTTGGAAGTTGGCCACAGCTTTATGAACTGAGACGTTGAACCTAAACTATTTTGGATTTTTACCCAATCTCTCTTCTTAACAAATTACACATACAAGGAACCTTTTTATTTTCCTCCATGAAATTAAAAAATGCCACAGTTTTAAAGTTGTTATTAGAACCTTAATAGATTAAGCGAATAAAACTAGTAATGGGGAAACTGACTCTCATTGCAGAGAAATTAAGCACAGAACTAAGGACCCAGCAAATATTTCATGAACAGGGTGCTTCCGGAAGTCATTCTATTAAACTTCTGCCTAGACTTTGGGTATATGGCAAGAAAACTTTTCGTTTTTTAGGTTCTAAGATTTTAAAAAATGTGTGTATGTGAACATGAGTTTGAGTGTTGTCTATGTGTGCTTGTGTGTGTCTATGTGTGAATGTGTGTGTGAGTATATGTATATGAATATGTAAATGCATGTGTGTTAGTGTGTGTGTGTGGCAGGGGGGTGCGGGGGGTGGGGGTGGGTGGGGGTGGGTGGGTGGGGGAGGAGGCAAGTTCATGCCATGCCCAAGGAAGCCAGAAGAAGGTGCTGGATTTTTTGAAGTTGATTTTAGGATTGTTTACCGTCTGACAAACTAAGTTTGTTTAGAATTAATCTTGGGCCCTCTGGAAGGACAGCAAATACTTAAAAAAAATACATTAACCAGTTAATTAATATATTTTGTATGTATGGGTGTCTTGCTTGCATGTATGTCTGTGTAGCATATATATGCCAGCTCCCTCAGAGGCCAGAAGAAGGCACTGGATTCCTTGGAACTAGAGTCTTAACCACTGAGCCTTCTCTGCAGCCCCAGGTTCCAGGATGTTAATTGACGGTACTTAACTGTACTCTTTGGTTCCTTGCTGGTGGAATGACTCAGGGGAACATCTATTTCATCAAATGGGCATATAGGTACAGATGCTTCACAAAATATATCTTCTGTTTCCATTGCAGACTAACTCTGCATGAATATAACTCCCCCCCAGAAAGTTTATAAAATTTAGAATTGTTACCCCCATTAGAGAAAATATTTTATCTTCCATTACTTAGAATAAGTCAAGTTATGGACCAAAGGAAACATCAAGGTCCATCCGACACTCACTTGGTTACTTTTCCTTTGTTACAGATTCCTGCCACATTATAGATGCAAATCAAAATGCATAATTGCCAGGGAATTGCCCAGTTATAAGCAGGGAAGCAAATGCCCGCCTTTCATCATTTTGCAGAGACATTCTAGGAAATATACTACAAACATCTAAATAGATAAACAAAGAAAGATGAAACTTCTCACACTCACTGAAATAAGAAGCAGGTAATAAAGCGGATATTTGCAAGGAGAGCTATGGCTCCCTTATCTCTTCTGCTTGCTCTCATCCCATTCTTACATCTTCAAACATTTTCTTTATTCCATTAATAGCAATAGGCTCATTCCTCCCCTAAATCACACAGTGCTGGTCCTATGGGCATTTTTTAGCACAAGAGTCATCTACATATCTCCTCCATCCTAGAAGTGCATCTTTCACATCCTCAGCTGTCTACAATTGGGGTGGATTACACAGTTAGTACGTAAGAAAAGTTCTACCTTGACATAGTTGAGATATAAAATTTTTAGTTATATAAAAAATAGTGGTATTTCAAAAATTGATAAATTAAGTTAAAAATTATACAGTTTGCAAGAATTCTTCATTACTTTGGGATAATGATACTCAGAAACTTTTATCTTCCCTATGATCATAGCTCTTGTAAAAATATTCACGCTTAAAGTTCTTTATGGATTTTTTGTGAATTATTGTATGGGGGGGAGAGTTTAGAGTTGCTATTATTTTATTTTTTGGAGATAGAGTCTTACTCTGTAGTTCAGGAGCGTGTAATTCACTCTGCCTCAGATTCCTGAGGTACATTACCAAATGTGGCACAGACTTACTCTAAAAAATGTTAGTTCACGTATGAGAACTTTGAGACCAGGTCATCAGAACCCATGTAATTGTACCAGGAGCAACACAAAGGGTGCAGGAAACAGCAGGCGAGTGTGGCGGGGTGGGAGGGGACTGCTCATCCACCAGTTTAGGGAACAGGCTGTGAATTGTCAACTTCCCCCAATCCACTGCTTATGGTGAGCTGTCAATTTAGGCACAACACAGCCTTTGGGGGAAAACCAGAAACAACAGAACTCAAGATGCTGCTGGCTGGTCACTGTGCGGCGGAGTTACAGCAGAGAAAAATGGCGGTCACATGACCCGAAGCAGAAAGGCATAAAGACCAGGCCTGGGAGGACTTTAGTGGGCAGATGAAACCAAATCAAAACACCAGAACCTCGGGAGCTAATGAGGATTCGTGCCTCGGCAGGAGACATTTTGACCAGCTTCCCACTTATCTCCAGGTTTCAAGCCCTCTGTGGTTCATCTTGAAAGAAAATACACTAGGTAGGACAACGACCAATGCTCCTGGCTGTAGCCGGAGGTTGGAGGTCTCTGCAGCAGGGAGTATAGAAAAAACGCTGCCCCAAAGCATGAACACCGGTGAGTCTCCGTGTGCTCAGTTTTCACCATGAATTATAGCGAGCCGGAAGAACACACTGGACGGTCCATCCAAGGTAGAGTGTGGTTATGTTGAGTGACAACTCACTTTAATTCCTTCTTTTCCCAATAAATCAAATCAAATGGGAGGGTATGGAATGAATGAACTTGAGGAAGCCTAACATTAGGACAGGATTTGGGCGAATGACTGCTGAGATCAGGAATAAGATGGGGGTGGAAGGGGTCAGGAGGTTAGTAATTACAAAAATTAACAAAGATTCAGAGAAATGAGCTAATACTATTAATATACATTGAAAATCAAGAACTCTCAAATTGTCCTAGTTGATACAGAAAAGGAGCAGATATAGCTGTATAAGAAATCCTAAAAACATCTGTCTGTGAAGAAGTTACATGAGCTGGGAAACATATGACTGTTTTGAAAAATCAAAAGGAAAAAAAATCACATGAAATTGGGAAAGTGGTTATATTTGGTGGGGTTGGGATGGGGTGGGGATGGTCTGACTTATGTATAGAATTTATGATAGAGTTGAAATTCCCTTTGTGGTTCTTAGAGGCACACTTGCATTTTTTTTTTCTGGGAAGAAATGGGCAGTTGTCCTCTAGAAGAACCTCTGGCTTTATCTAGCTACTTCTCGAATGGGTGATTCTATGATGTGTTCTTCCATAGGGAGCAGCAGGAATTCACCAAGCTGAGTGAATGATTCCCCCAAGCTGTGCAGAATGGGCCAGCTGGTTTACAGCATGGAAGAACTGGAGCGCAGGTCAGAGAAGGGGGCGGGGAAGAGTGTGGTCACACAGGGACGTGGGAAGGGAAGGTCAGAGAGCATGCAGTAAAGAGAGAGGAGAGTCGGCAGGAGAAGATGGGAGCTGGTGATGGCAGGGAGCCGCCCTCTGAGTCGCCCTTATAATAAACCCCTTCACTTTCATCACAGCGCACACCCAGATGTACAGGGGCATTTGCTGGAAATGATAATTCCCCCGCCCCAGGGAAAACTGACCATGTAACACTCACTGAAAAGCAATGTGAAAAAATTTCTCAAGTATCCCAATGCCAACGTCTACCTCAGATAACCAAAAAATGATGTAGAAAAGAAAGTTTCAAGAAAGCAAACTTTCCAAGACTTTTTATAAAAGAAAAAGTTACTTCTGATCTAAACATTTTCTCTCAAAGGAGAATACTTCTTATTATGAGAAATATCCAAATATTAGCCCCTTCCTTGGTGAGGTCTTCCGTGAATGGATCTGCATGGGATAACACAAGAAGACCCCCACAAAACACGTGCGTTCTCACATTCTGTAGATTGTTAATTTGTATGGCTAACGCGTTGACTTCCTTAGCTGAGAGAGTGCTTTCAAGAGAAGAACCAGGTGATGGGTACAAACACACAGCCAAACAAGACTAGACACAGGGCCTCGGGGAGCTCAGCTCAGAAAGGACAGCCAGTCAACAACCACAGACACACGAAAAGAGAGAGAGAGAGAGAGAGAGAGATCATTTTACCAACTGTGGGAGTGGTGGCTGCACTCAGTGAGTTAGTTGACGATATTGAAGAAGTGCTTTCAGCCCGGGCTAAGGGTGCTATCGGAGGAGGGCTGGAGGAGTGTATGGGTGGGCTAAAAGGTCTGGACTGTAGGGAAAAGAAAAGAGAAGAAAATTAGACACAGACAGACATAATACTTTTGGTTCAGTAGTTTAAAATGTTTATTGATTTTCTTTATTTTGGGTTCGTGGGTGTATACATGTCATGGATTGCTCATGAGGGTCGAATGACTTTTCCCCATGTGGGCTATGGAGACGGAAATTAGGTTGTGGCAGCCAGAGCCAACATCACTGAGCCGTCCTGCCTGCCAAGCCTGGTTTCTACATCTTGATTGGTTCTCAGCCCTGGATATAAAAACCCAGGTTCTTGAAAGCCATGGTACCATTTTCACTGGACAGGTCTATAATTTATACAAAGCCAGTGGATCTAGGGGGAGGAGTCACGAGCCCCGGCCTGTGAGCTCAGTAGACATTCTGGTTCACACGAGCTGTCTCCAGGTGCCCCAGGATCTAGATTGGGGCACTCTTACACACAAGACGTTTCGAGACAGCATCTGAAGGTTATGACGGCATTCATTCCGTGACTGTTGTACAACGGTCAATCAGATTTCCTCCTGCCACAGACTTCTTAACTGGACCACTGAGAAGACCATTCCCACACCTCAATCTTAGGATAAAATGTAAGGAAGCAACTGTAGCATATCTACATTTATGTCACCGAATCTCTGCTGCTGATCTATCTGGCTTCTGGGATCAGAAGTCAGAATTGCTTTTGAATATTTATTTATTTATTTATTTATTTATTTATTTAATATATATTAGTGCTGGGTCTTCAGACACTCCAAAAGAGGGAATCAGATCCCATTACAGATGCGTGTGAGCCACCATGTGGGTGCTGGGAATTGAGCTTTAGGACCTCTAGAAGAGCCGTCAGGGTTCTTGACTGATGAGCCATCTCTCCAGTCCAGGAACCATGTTTCCCCCCCCCACACACACACACACAGTTTTCTAGTAACTAAGATGATTATTGTAAAAAGAATTCTCTCTCTCTGAAGACCCACATGACTGACCATGTCACTATCCGTGTTTGCCTCCAGCTGCTGCCTCAGAGCTGTTGCCCCCCGAAGAACCCGATTCCTACCATTTTAAAGCTTGGCTTGGAAGCCGGGAGAAATCTGAGGAGGGTGGGAAAGGCAATCTCACACAGCAGCTCCCCATTTTCAGCTGGCCCCTGGCTGATGGGCCCTGTGGTAGTCATTTGTATAAGTGCTGTACTGCTTAGACCTGATGTTGAGATGGCCCGTGTCAAGGGGACTTGGGGATCTCATTCTGACAAAGCTAGGGCGGGGAGGGACATACCACATCTCCAACTCCAGGCTTTCCCGGAGGCAGCTTTGGCCGGGATGGAGGCCGGGGAGGAGGTGGAGGCGGAGTGGTGCTGCTGCAAGGAACTAAGGGTGTGGCTGGCCGAGCAGGAGAAGACGCACCTGGAAGACAGATGGGCGTTAGAAGCAGCAGGAAACACAGGCAGCCAGAATGCAGCAGCACACAGGGCATTATCTAGCATGGATGCATTTTTTTCCTTTTTTTTTCTTTGCAGTTACTATGGTAAACCTTTTGCACAACACAGTTCTTTTTCTTTCAATAAAGAAAAAAGTTCCTCAGTTGAACTATGGTTGATGGCAGAAGCTGAAGCTGGGTACCATATTGTCATGTGACACCCAGTGAAAGGTAAATCCTCGATGGAAGGTGAACTCGGGGGACTCTTGGCTGGCCAGGAGGGGTGCTTCGTTTTGGTCATGTACACACGGGACTTATGATACGTTTTCTTGTTTTTGATTTATGGTCAGAATTTATGGCCAAGTTGAAAATGAAAGTTTCAATTCAAAGGAAGCTGAGTGCTTTTTCCACACTAGATTTTTCTTTTTTTTTTCTTTTTTTCTTTTTTTAATTTTTTATTCGATATATTCTTTATTTACATTTCAAGTGATTTTTCCCTTTCCTGGATAGATTTTTCTTTTTTAAACACAGGTAGAGAATTATGCTGTTGACTCTATATCAACTCCGAGTGCTAACTTCATTACTCTCTCATATACGTTTCATGAATAGAGGACCTGAGTCCTTTGTGTGTTGAATCTTTATAACAGAAACACAGCAAGTTCTTTGAACGGACTGTCCCTGGGGGCCTGTTAAAGTAGGGGTTGTCACTGGTGGTCTCTTTGGTGGTTTTTGAAAAGTCTCTTGGATTTACTTTTCTGGCTGTCCATGACAAGCATATGAAACACGGGTGACACACAGAGGCTAGCATGCACACCAAGCGTGGCGCTCAGGGACCTGCCTATCTTCAGTCATAAATGCATGGAGAACTACCCGGCCCCAAACCTTAGGAGGTAAAACTGATGTTCGGACAGTTCTTGTGTAGAACTGTCGCTTGGTTAGAAACAGCAGGTTGTAAAACCATGCCAAGGAAATTCCAGGAAATCTTGCTTTAGAAAAATACTCCTCTGCCTCCGCCTTCCTCCCCCAGCTGCCCCCACTTCTCCCATGGCCACACCTTCCCCACCAGCTGCCCCCACTTCTCCCTTGCTTCTGCAGTCTCCGTTCCCCCAGTTGCCTCCACACCCCACCACTTCCCTAACCCCTATCTTACCAGTTGCCTCTACATCCACCCATCCCCACCGCCATAGCCTCCACACTTCCCCACCCATTTCCTTTATACAGCAAAACGTAAAGCCAATATTACTGGAGTCCTAGACCAGCACCTCAGTCCAGATTTTGAGATTCTCAAAGAGCTTTGAATCTGAGAAGCCAAATCCATCTCAGAATCATTTTTTTTTTTTTTTTAATCTCAAGAGAGCCTCTGGGGGCAAGTCTTGCCTCTCTTATTTTAAGGGTGGAATCTTGAGCCTTGTCTCTGCATTGCTTATACTTCCTAAGTGTGGAGACGCTGTTACTGCCCCTCCTCCATACCCTCACCTTCCCTCACCAGCTGGATAAGTTCATTCCACTCTTACTCCTGCTTCAGCTGGCCAGGATCTGTGCTGGCGCTTTTAATACGGGGCGTTAGCCTCATGCTTAGCCTTGACAGTAGGGCCTCTTTGCATCTCCGTGAAGACTGAAGTTCTTTTAGTGGCATGTCCATGATCATAAAGCACAAATGGTGTGTTCAGCTCCTAAGGATATATGTCTCCTGAAGCCTCACAATAGACTCTGGACTGCCACACTTTGCATACGATCTGCCTCCTTCCCACACCATGACATCATGCACACACCTTTCTTAATCTAAATGTTCTTAGTATTTGGTAAATATGCTCTTTGAAAATGAAGTGTGTTTGACAGGCCCACTTACAAAATTTCTCTTGAGTACTAATGCCTAACATATTTTTAGAAGCCAGGAGCGACGGTATAGAGATAGACATATGTTCTTCAACAGTAGATCTTTGTAGGAAGTTTTTGTAGAACTTTTTTTTCAGGGTACAGGGGTGTTTCATCCAGCCTTAGGACCATCTTTTCTATAGGAGTGTTCCAAAATGTTTGTTCATGTGTCTGTAGTCTAAACCGAGCTCAGGCAAACACAAGCTTCAGAAGAGAAATTCAAGATCCCCTTTTAGTAATGCTTGGGCTGAGGACTGTCACCAGGGCCATATGCCTGGGTGAAAGGCTGAGTTCTGGCACGGATGCCTTTTTCTGAGCTATGAGTGGGATCTTTACCTCTCTGAGACTCAGCTTTTGTGGCTCAAAGATTTATAAATGTCTGACCTTGCAAGGTACTTATAACAACTTGAACTTAAAGAGCCTCTGAGTTTGCTAAACTCTAAGATGCTGTCTAACACAAGGCAAGGGATGCTGCACACGATGCTAGACTGTCCTTTGATGCAGGTGTAGCCAAAGGAAAAGGAAAATGATATTAGTTGGAAAGTTGTTTTCCTTTTCCTTTATGGACTCCTTACTTAAATCACATTATTCTTATTGAAGCAATAGGATTGATAGATTATGCAGGTAGACCACACAGCAATGTATAGAAGCTAAAGGACACATTGGTTAATCCCTACTGGCCAGAACCAGGGGATGTGCAGAGCCTGATGAGCATCTAACAACTGAACCAGTGCTCCAAATCCTTCTGTGACATTGCTCATGGGTTTCAGGTGTTATGGCTGCAGGATCGTTGTCATATAACTCCATCCTCTCTGATTTTTAGCCATCCTTTCATTTTACCCTTAATTAGGGTTTACTCTCAAGAAGGATGATGTGACATACACTGGGAAACCCATTGTTTAAGACATGAGTTGTGCTCCCGGTGTTGTCAACCCTCACACGCTCCTGACCCATTTGCTGCTCTAATCCTTAGTTGTATCAGTTTCTGAAGACCACAGGTGTATGCATTGTGTCTCTTCCTATGTGTCTGTTTGGAGGGGTTTGGGGGCAGTGGAGGCAGCTGACAGCAACTGGTAGAGGCAGAAGTCATGGACTCCAACAGATCTAAGCTCTGCTACTAATAAGGTTTGTGAGTAGGACTGAGTTGCCTCTTTGAGCTTTGATTTTTGGTCTGCCAGATGAAGCTAGTCACTATTTCCCTAAGATCAGCAATTAATTTGATCAATTCAACCTCCTCTGGCTACTTTCATGTCAACAGGAGATATTTTGTCATCTGAGAGGGAAGACCTCAACAGAGAAAATGCCTCCTTAAGATCAGGCTGTAGCCAGGCCTACATGGGAATTCTCTACCCATTTTGCAAGTACCACCCTCGGCCAGTCGGTTCTCTTAGAATCTACACTAGAGCAAGATGAGCAAGTCATGAGTAGTAAGCCAGTAAGAAGCATTCCTCCATGCCTCCTGGACCAGCTCCTGTCTCCAGGTTCCTATCCTGTTTGAGGTCTTGCCTTGGTTTGTCTTGGGACATGTAAGCCATCAAGTTGCTTTTCATCATGGCGTTTCATAACTCTAAAAACAACTCTAGGTGCTCAAAGTCATTGTGTGTGTGTGTGTGTGTGTGTGTGTGTGTGTGTGCGCGTGCGTGCGTGCGTGCGTGCGTGCGTGCGTGCGTGCGTGTGTGTGTGTGTGTGTGTGTGTGTGTGTGTATGATTTTGAGTAGCAGTTTGTCAGTATATTTGTCAGTTTCCTAGGCTGGGACGTCATTCAGAACCTAACTCTTAGAATATTTCTAGAACACCACACAGATGCCAAGAATAAGCCCTTCAGTGAAACTATGTTCTATGTGAGGCTTAGGGACTTTTTGCTTGAACAAAGTTAAGGCTATTGGAGCAAATTATTGGGTGCCAACTGTTAACAGCAGCAGGTAACTCTCCTGAGTCATGCTGTGGTTGGGGTCTATACGTGGTCAGCAGCAGACATCTGTGGTGGGTGTTTACTGGGTGTGGTTAAGCACACTTTGAGATGTTTAGGAAAAGGTGGTTATACCAGGCTAAGTGTCACATCTTACTATCGAGAACCTAAACTTTCATTTTGGACTGTTTGTCTACATTCCACCAATAAAAGATGAAGTTATGAATTAACTGGGACTTAATTAAGGAGATAATAGAATACAGTTTTATTTATTCATGGGTTTTACTAGCTGAGTTCAGATTTCTACTTATAAATCTAGTTTCTTAGTGTAAGTGAATGTTGCTTTCTCTAGCTCATTTAGCAAGAATTAATTGTCTTTACTGGTAACACTTTAAAAATAAGTTCATATGAGGGAATGGAAGCTAATCACTGAAATAGTCACGAGACTCTTGAAGATCCCAGAACAGAAAGATAGCTCTTCTCTTCACCAGATCAGTGGCCAGTTAGCTTAAATATGCCAGGTGACAGACAGGTAAGGGAGAACACAGGTCACAGCAAACTCACCCGATTAAAGGCGTTTGCTTTGAGGAGTGCATGATGGGCCACCATTGGCTGATGCTGACTCTTTCTTGAAATGTCTTTTCATAACCCTAAGGACCTAGGCTAGGAACAAGAGCAACTCAGGAAATGATGGAGGTACAGCCCTCTTTAAAGTAGACTTCTTCAGAATTGCTGTTCAGGAGGCTGTTTACTCTTTACAGGTAAGCATGTAGCTTTGTATCCTAGATAAGACCTTACAGGGTAGTGTGTGCATGGAGAGGATGTTCTAGGCCTCTACGCCGGAGAGAGAAGCATAGAGTGGGTCCTTTGAGAACATTTGGGAACTCATTGCACTGTGCAGTACAGGTGGGCATCAGTAGTAAAGTGCATTCAGTCCGTTTTGTGACTGGACCTGACGAATACAGTGGTTAGGAATAGCTCAGAGCTGGATTTAGACAACCCAAATGTCTAAATGCCAAGTCTGATACCACTAGCTGTGTAAACAGTTTTGGTGTGTGTAAAATGGGGGACATTTTACTACTGAAGACAGGTGGACATTGTGAGGTTGAAGTAAGGTGTTTAAGACTGGAGACTGTAGTTATTATTGGATAATGAAAGCTCTTAAGGTTCTTATGACAAAGATGCTGGCTGGTTCTGTTTACTGCTCTTGAGTGTTGAGTGTTTTCCTTTGCTGTGGGAGCTGGGCTGAGCACATGGGTAATGCAGCCCACTCTGATGTCCTTAGAACTGGTCACTTTTCAAAACACAGGTGTATTTGTGGTCACAGACCAAGCCCTGGATGATAAGGGGGGAATTAAGATAGAGGTCAATGATCCTGCCTCATTCTAGACTGAAGTCCCTCTCACTTGGTGGCCCCTTTCCAGGCTAATATCAAAGTGGTACTCATAGCCTTCTGTAACGTACTGAGACTGAGCCCTCCCTCATAGAGGGGAAAGGGGAAGCTGAGGCTTTCACTGGGTGACTAAGCAGCGGGGTAAATGGTATGGAAAAATCCTGGCATTTTCTTGGTGTACATGGCAAGTGTTCCTATTGTTTTATAATCATAAAACATATAATATAGCTTCAAATACGAATGAGAGAGAAAAAAAAGAAATTCAGCAGGTGAATTTGCACCCGAGTCTCACTGTCTATCACTACCCCTAGAGCTGGCATGGTGACTAGATGAATGTCAAACTCCGATGTCTGATGCCAAGTCTGGTCGTGAGGCTCAGGTACAAGGGAGGCATGATAACTCATCCAGTGGTTGTTCTCAAGTATCTCCTCCCCCAAAAAGAAAAAGGAAAAAAAATCATTTAACCTGTAATCTACTTCCTGTGACATCTATCCTTCTAGAACTTTCTGGAATTCTACACAATGACATCACAGCTTTCTTTATAACAAACACAGAAACCCCCTCCATACCTCCTAACTGTAGGATATGAGTCAGGGCACTCCCAGGGTTGGGAATGCAGGACAGGACACATTCACAGGCTTGGACTCAATTGGAGCATTCAATGGACTAGAACATGCCACAGGGCCACAGGACACCAGACCAAAGGAGGAATGGCAGAAGCCCTACAGCCGGTTGCCAGGCAGGAGGAGGGTGTTGCTCTCACATCGCAGCAGCCACGGCCATTCCCCAGCACACGAAGCACACTCAAACAGTAAGACATACCACTGGTGGTCCCCGTACCACTGCCCGAGCCAGGTCCGGGGGACGAAACCACAGTCCTGTAGGTGGGTGGTGGTGGGGGAGGTGGAGTTGCTCTCTGTCCCAACCCACACTCTTTAGGAGATGAGAGCGTTTCTAAGTAATCATCTTTAATGAAGGTCTGCTCAGCGACTTTCTTCTGGACTTCTTCTAAATTGAGCGGAGACGGTACATGGCGAGGACCAGGAGGCCCTGGGGGACCTGCAGAGCCTGGGGGGCCAGGTGAGCCTGGAGCTGGGGAGTCAGCTGGGATGTCTGATGCAGCTGGTGGGGTCACCACCTTTTCCCTTGGAGTCAACTCTGGAGTAACATGTTCCGGGGATACATCAGAAAAATGGACCCACTTCTCTTCAGTATTAACAGCAACAGACTTGGGGGACAGCACTGGCCCAAAAATGCTGTCCAGGTCACTGATGGATGGTAGTTTCTCAATTTTGGCCTCTGTGGCTGCCTGGTCATTTCCTGTGGTTAAAGTAGTTGATTTTAAATTTTATTAACTCTTACTATTATCTGTATGGGGGCTAGAAGGAGGGAAGAGGCAGAGCTTAGCAGGCATGGTGCATCTTGCAAGTTGCCTCAAAGTTTACACCTTCATGGGGCAAAAGTAACTATTGAATTAAGCACTGGAGGGCGAGGGGCCGGTAGATGCTCAACTCAATACATGAGCATCATGTTTCTGTTGCTACTGATCTGTTCTTTGTAAAGTGACTGTGGCTGACCACCTCCCCATTTTTTAAAATGCTGAGCACAATACTCTTCTTAGGCGGAGTATTTTGAAAAGGTAGTATGAGGGTCACAGAGACCGTCAGGGCCGAGGGAGGGCACTTCTGAAAAAGCTGGTCTGTTGAATAACACATAACGCTGGTGACAAAGATTTGAGCTCTGAAAACCGTCCTCATCCTTACAAAGTCTCCAGTCTAAGGTGTTAAACAGAGTGTTTGGTGGAACTAATGATAATCTCTGCTAATTGAAAAAGACACAAAGCAAAAAACAAAACAGGACATCACATTTAGCTATAGATTTACTTTATACCAGAAACACAAAAAGTGTGCTCAAGACGATAACCCCACATGAAGATGTACAAACACACACACACACACACACACACACACACACACACAACACACTCCATACACAACACACACAGGGGGCACAGCAAGGCATTTGTGAGGTGGATTAGAAATGTTATGTGTACCTGCTTAACCGAGGAGAAAAACACCATCAAAACATTTTTAGAATTTTTTTCCTCACAAAGCTGAGCTTGTTAACAAACCAGGGGTGACTGTGATGCATACCTTTCTCAAGTATGATGCAGAAAATCTCATTTTGCTAAAATGTTAGCAGCATGTTCTTTTCAATATATATATCAATAATATGGAGAAATTAAAAAAAGACTTCTTCAGTGAAGTATAAAATATTTGATAACTACAATGTGGAGAGTAGTCCTTTTTTCCTTCTTTTAAATAATAATGAGTAAATAATTATTGAAATTAATAGGTGCTACCTAAATAGCTGGAAGGCATGCCCAGACCCCATTTTACTTGTCAATGACTCATGGGCTATAAGCACTGACTTGGTATTTCCATATTTCTGTTTGGAAAGGAGTTACTTTTCAAGGCTCCACAACCACAGATGAATGGGGCGGGGAGGAGCAGCATTGTGCATGGCTGGCAATAAGTCATATAATTTCGTTGCTGTCACATTTTATGTGGAAACACAGGGTCTCCAAACAGCTGAACTCGCATATACCTTGTTTATGATGGTTTTGATGACTCTACTGGGTTTGAGTCAGTATAAATTTCGTAAATGACTGTGCCCAGCTTTCTATTTCTCTGATAAATACCCTGTTCTGCCTCTATCAAACTCGCCAGGCTGCAGAGAGCGCCAAGCACGGAGCTGCTGCAGGACTGCCGAGGTAATAAAGAGCCACGCTCTAGGGCCCAGGTAAACAAGATCACCATCGCCATTTTTGAATTGCTTGTCCAATAAGACCTGGCAGATTATAAATTGCATGAATGCATAGTATTGATTTTTATAGGAAGGAAAAGCGGTACCTCAGAAGTGATATGTATAAAATAGTTTACATCAATTTTTTTGTCATATTTTATAAGGATTACGCCAGCTTTTGCTGCGAAATGACTAAATATGTGAATGGCCACTGGGGACAATAACCCCTCCGCCAGAATACTGCTCATCCTGGGACCCACTAAGGCTTTTAAACACTAGCCATCCATATATGTTAGTTCTGACAAAAGGCTTACAGACTTGAAAGATACATACTACTTTGAGACTTCATTTTCAAGTCAATGAGAGCCGGCATAGTCAGACATGGAGTAAACCAAACAGTTGATTTTTTTTTTGTTTGTTTTATGGCTATTTTACTCTATAATCTGTGTGTCCCTCATCACATAAAATTATGCTGAAGAAAAACCAAGCATGTGAGCGAGTACTCAAGACCGAGAGTGTACCTTACAGTAAGTCAGCACAATGACTTGCAGTGAAATGGAAATTCAACACCAACACTGTGTGTTTTTAGCACAGCCTGTACTTTCCAACATCAAGGGCACGTTGCAGTCCACGGCCGTGGCTGTGTTTGCCACATCATTTCAGAACGGTGAGGATTCTAGTTTACCTGTTGCAACTGGTAAGGGGGAGCCTGTTGGAGGCGGGGTGGCTGGTACGGCTTTCGGAGGCAGAGGCGGAGGCGCTAGAAAGAGAGAAGTCACATGTCAGTGATCACATGCTTCCAAAATTATACAGCAAAGTAAAAGACGTGTGATTTGGGCTTTTATCAATACCCCTAGTCTTGGAAATGGGCCAGTCATGGTCAACATGTTAAAAATGGCAACACCCAGTGTGCTGGCTCATTTATGTCAACTAGATACAAGCCAGAGTCACTGGAAAAGAGGAAACCTCAACTGAAAATATGGCTCCGTAAGACAGGGTTGCGGGCAAGCCTGCAGAGCATTTTTTTCTTTTTAATTAGTAATCGTTGTGCAAAGGCCCAGTCCATTGTGGGTAGGGCCACCTCTGAGCTGGTGGTCCTGGGTGTTACAAGAAAGCAGGCTGAGCAAGCCATGGGAAGCAAGCCAGTAAGCAGCGCTACTCCATGGCCTCTGCATTGGCTCCTGCCTCCAGATTTCCCACCCTGTTTGAGTTCCTGCCTTGGCTTCTCTTAGCGGACGGTGATTCAGGACTTGTAAGCCAAATAAACTCTTTCCTTCCATAGTGCCTTTGGCCATGGTGCTTCATCGCAGTAGCGATGACCCTGACTAGGACACTTAGAGACAGTCGTATACAGACTCCTCCATCTTATGCCCATAGGAGTTCTTCAAAAGGCCGTAAACAACAACATCAACATTTTATTCATTCAGTAAACATCAAACCAAAGTTAAGTTCGATCCCTTTACTAGGAGCCAGGGGGCACTGTGCTGAGTAAACACTGGCTCTGCTCGGGAGGAATTACGACTGAACATGAATCCTGGTCACACCTAGCTCCAGTGCAGGGAAACAGTAATGGCCCCAAGAGGACTCCAGAGAGGGGGTTGAATTCAGGCTGGAGAATGTTGCCTACAGTGTATCTGGACAGTTTTGCAGCACTATGCTTTTACAATCTTAGTATGTCTTAGGAAGTGAGGAATGGAATGATGGGTCAAAGAATAAATATTCCTAATAGATGCTCTTATGAAATAAAACCCCAAGATTTAAAAAAAGCCCCTATCATTTTGGCCCCTACCAAAAGATTCATCCTTTTGAATAGAGTTTCTCATTTTGTAGATAAAATTAGGAATTATTCTCCCAACAGGTAAATGTTCTTTTTCTCTTTAAATATATATTATTTTCTCATCTGCTGTGTTTGGTAGATTCAGGAGTTCACATGATTGTCATAGGCACTCCCTAACTTCAGCTGTGAACCTAAGTTCTTACATATACGAGATCAGAAGGATCCAAGTAGGCCCAAAGCTTGGAAGCTGTAGTCACAGTCTCCTCCACTCTTTGTACCCAGGAAGAGTATCTTCCTGACACTCCTCCCTTCTTCATCCACAGATCTATTATAAATATATATGTATATATATATACATAGATATGTATATATATATACATATATATATGCTTCAAGATAGAAAGGCAGGATATAATATATAATTTAATATAGTATGTTATATAATTATAACAATATAATCTTGCTGAGTATTTCCACTGATGGAGACTTCATAAGTCCATGGGCAGCTGGCTTGACCTAGTGAGGAACCTGTCCAGCTCAGCTAGTCCAGTTCATCACAGGTAAGGGATTTACAAGGCCTCTTGGGATCCTCTCCAGTCACCTGGGCTAGAACCAGCAGCCTTGACATACAAGTGGCTTGGTCTCATTGCAGTCATCTCTCTGCTAGCAAGCCTGTTTGTCTTGCTTTCCAGGGGGCTTTTCCTGTCCATGGGTTCCTTCTGTCCTGTGCAGTCTCAGCTGTTCACTTGGAACTAGAAGAGACCCAGCTGAACTTGTTCAGTGTTTGTGTTGTGTGGTTGTCTGGTGCCTTCAGCTTAACTTCTTATTTGTACACAGTCACACAGGAGGGATGGATGAACAACAGAGCAGGTAAGATGTCATAAGAGCGGCTGCCTCAAGGTTAACAGTGCCACTTCATTCTGTTATTTATCCCAGCTTAGGTAACCTGATCGAGTCTGTTAGATAGTAATGCCGTTTTCAAAAACCAAATATTATTGACCCAATAATAAGTTTTACTATGCAGTCAGAGAGCAAGATGAGTAGACACATAACTTACTTCCAGTGGGAAAAGGTCTTGCTAGCTTTGGCGACTCCATGCTTGGGTTAATCGGTTGACCCGAACCCCATATCTCAGGCTGATCTAAAGGAACTGCAAACATGAAAAAACATTGCTCAGGGTAAGTTCAAACAAGAGTTTTGGACTTCAATAAAAGCTGAGCCTCAAAGCATGATCCCTGTGTCTTCACTCATCCTAGAGGTTTGGTTTAGGAGTGTGCCGATGATCTACACACTCTTTAGGCAGAGAATTGGAAGTATGGGGTGTGTGGGAGCAAGGTGTGTGTGTGTGTGTGTGTGTGTGTGTGTGTGTGTGTGTGTGTGTGTGTTTGTGTGTACATGGTGGTGAGTTAAGCAAAAAATCCAACTGGAACCTACATTTTCTTCCTGGTTGGTCACCTAAGGACATTCCAGATACCACTACACATACTGTCCCCATTTCAACACCATTCCAAAATTGTAGAAGTTACTTCAAGAAGTTCTTTTGTTGTTAGCTGGTTTATTTAAAGAGTTCTATGAATATATTTCAATGTTGAAAATATCTGGATTCTGTGCAGTGGCTCCTATTTTTAAAGATTGTTCAGGCTCTTAACCCTTTACGGCATCATAAAGAGGAATAGTTATTCTAAAGATGCTTGTTGAACATCTTGAGAGAACCAGAACACTTTCAAAAATTAAATTATTTTGTGTGTATGGGTATTTTGCCTTCCTGTATGTGTACCATGTGTGTGCCTGGTGCCTGAAAAGACCAGAAGAGGGGATTGGATGGCTTGGAACTGGAGTTATAGATGGTTATGAGCCACCATGCGGTTGCTGGGAATTAAACCCAGGTCGTATGAAAGAACAGCCAGTGCTCTTAACCACTGAGCTCTCTTGAGCCCAGCAACCAGAAAATGCAGAGTTACTTAGATGTGTGAGGCAGATCTAGGCAGCTTGGTATTGGCCTAAGAGAATTGAACTTAAAACATTATTTTTCTTCTTTGTTTTGCTATTGTCCATGTGTAAATCTGGTCTTTTTCAGCAAGCGCATTGCTATTTGTTGTGCAGTGGAGGAAACAAGTTGGAGTTGAATGTGGACTTCACGGTAGCTGGTAGCTTCTACATTACTGTAGAATCTTTGGCAAGTCATATAACCCCCCCTGAGCACTCCTCCTACAGTGGGAAGGGGAGACAATAATAACCTCAGGGGATATTATTCATCCTGAAAGCGATGAAGAAGGTGGCGGGGTACAAACATGTGCATTAATGAAAAAAGTACAGGAAGCACTCATCTGAGGCCAGTAGCTGTTATTTTGTCTTTCATTCTCACAGCACCACCACGTGGTAATAGTCAATGCTGTTTGGGGGAGCAGAAAACAATCACTAAAATCCATAGAAAAAGCAGAGGAGCCGGACACCTGGTGCAGCCACAGATCTTTGCTTCCTAGGTCTGGCGCAACCAACATTACTACCCAGGAAGCACTGCCAACCATTTAGCAATGCTCTGAGAGAAATATCTTCCTTTCTGCCATTAGTTTTGGGTTGCCTACTACATACATATTCTACAAGTATTTAAGTCTCCAAAATTAACCATCTTTTTGAGGGACTATAAATAATGTATATTTTGATATAAAATATTTCCTTTATAAAGAAGATCTATTCTATATTTAAATTTTACTTATGCCCAATGCATGTAGTAATGATAGTAAAATAAGTCTGAAGTAGTAAGATTATCTTGTCTGAGCTGGTAAGAAAGAGGGTTGGCCAGGGGAAAGGCTGGTGTTGGTGCGAATACCAGAACATTGCAGAAGTTCAGTGGCTAAAGCCAGAAGGAGAGTCAAGCAAGTCTCCTCAGAGAGTCCAGACGTATGTCTGCTCCTGCCACAGGGCTCCATGCAGGGAATGCTGGGAAGAGCACTGCTTCCAATGTGGGAGACTACCTAGATTTTAAAAAACTGTTTCTATTTTCAGTGGAGATATTTTTGTATGCTTATGGAATTCCTTACATGGGCAAATTCAAATGCAACATACCAGCTCTCACCATTGGTTACCTTAAAATTATGTATAAAAATGAGACTGACTGTAGATGACTTAGTAATACAACCAGCAGCCTTTCCCCAAGGCTACAGTTTGTCTAGTTCTAGGTTACAAGCATAATGCCACCAAGAGGGGCTTTCGGAATGCATTTTATAAATTCGTCTCACTCCATCATTGAAAGCGCTCCAGCGTAGCTTGCTGCTATAGAGACAGTCTTCAGAGAAATAGGACTTTTAGTTGGCTATGTTACACCAACTTCTCTGCAATGCCTTTTGGGATGTGTTTAGAATTTAGAGTTTGTTCTTGGGATGGATGTCAGTGAATTCTTTGGCACCTTCTGATGGCTAAAGATTAGCCCTTACACCCTAGGATTACCCTCTATAATATTAGCAAGAAATAAATTCTGTCTTCATTACTGCACTTTGAAATCTTTGTTACTTTAGCTTAGTCCACTTGTCTACTTACCACTCACATAAATCTTTTTTTCTTTTTTCTTTTGTGACAGAGTCTCACTATGAAGCTCTGTATGTCCTGGAATTGACTCAGTAGACCTGGCTGTACTAGAACTCACAGAAGTCTGCCTGCCTCTGCTTCCAAAGTTCTGGAATTAAAGGCATGCTCCACTACATCTGGTAAGTCTTAAGGACATTTGTCTAATGGAGTCTAGAGAGTTACTATCTTATGGCAAAAAAGATAGTATTTTAAAATTATGTGTATATGTATATCTGTCTATGGGCATGTGCATATGATGCAGGTGGCTCTGAAATTAAGAAGAAAGGGCTGAATCCTCTGGAGCTGGAGTTACAGGCAGGTGTGAGCTGTTCAATGTAAGTACTGGGAACTGAATTTGAGTCCTCTGCAAGTGTTGCATGTGCTCTTAGCCATATTTCCATAAATGTGGGGGCTATATCTAGCCCTAATTTAGAAGTCAAACAATTTTTTATAATGACATCCAATAATATCAAGGCCATTTATTAGAAATACATGCATTGGGAATAAATAAAATTCAAATGTAGAATAGATCTTTTAAAGTGGTAGCTTATATCAATATATTATTAATAGCCCTTCAAAAACATGGTCTATTTTAAATACTACCTAATTATAGACTAATAATACCTAATTATAGACTATGTATTTAGTAGGCAACCTCAAGCTAATAACAGAAATGAAGATATTTCTCCCATAGCATTGCTAAATGGTGGGCAATGCTTCCTGGGTCTTGAGCCCATAGACCTGTGAGCTATCCCATGGACTTGCAAACAGTGATTGGCATCAGAGAGGCTTCACTCCTGAGGGTAAGAAGACCATTGTCCATTCACACTCATGCTCATGCCTCTCCAACTGCATTTACCCCGTAAGGATTTGTATAGTTCTGCATCACTTTTACTGGCCTATTTTTAGGAGTAAATGTGTTAACCATTACTTATTCTGGGAATACAATTTCAAATCCTAAAATAGATGTTTTCAACTAAACTGAGAGAGAGAGAGAGAGCACACTTCTCTCAGAGCTTTTGTTCCACCATGAGTGTCTGATTGTACCTTCACAATAAACTATGTATGTGTACCTTGGAGAAGTGATGGGATAGCAGTGCTGTAGACATGCAGTTCCCTACCTTCCGTCTTCTGCTCATCAAAAGCTGATTCTAGCGGTGGACCAAAGAGGGGAGCAAGGGCCAGAGTGTCATCCAGAGGCTTCTTGCTAAATCATGCATTTTTTGGGGGAGGGGGTAAGAATATACAGAGAGAAGGATCAAAAATTAATGCTTGAATCCATATACAAACTCTCACCTTCCTTGTTTAAACAAATGTGCATTTGTGTGCACAGGCATGTACACGTGTATATGAAGCTTCTGTTGTGCTTAGAAAGTACAGCATGAAGATTTATGTGCAAAAGGGCCATGGTGTGAGATAAGAGCCTGTGTTCGTTATAGAGGCTCATGTGCAGGGCCAACAGAAACAACAAAAGAGAAAACACTGTCAGAGGGTAAGTCTTCACACACAGAAGTGTAACATATTACAAATGCCAGTTTACTACAAGGCACATGAGTTTACTTTCTGTCACATGACCTTTTTAAGGTTTTGAGACAGTTCCTTATAAAACCCAGGCTGTCTTAAGTTTAACTCATGATCACCATGCCTTTGCATCCTGTGTGCTGGGGGCTACAGGTTTGTGCCAACATGCTTGGCCTAAAAATCTATACTTGTCATTAGTTGTGCTGGCTAGTTTTTAGGTCAACTAGACATAAGCTGGGGTCATCAGGGAAGAAAGAATCTTAATTGAGGAAATGTCTCTAAAGGATTGCTTTGTGGGGTCATTTCTTGATTGATAATTGAGATGAGGGCCCAGTCTATTGTAAATAGTTCCATCCCTGGGCTGGTGATCTTGGGTCCTGGAAGAAAATAGTCAGAGCAAGCCATGAGGAGCAAGTCAGTAAGCAGCATCCCTCCATAGCCTCCGCTTCAGTTCCTGCCTCCAGGTTCCAACCTTGACTTCTTTTGTTGATGGACTGTTACATATTTTCCTCTTTGAGTTCTGTTTGGTCATGGTATTTTATCACAGCAATAGCAACCCTAACCAAGGCAGCACCTTATTTCTTGTAGTTTATGAAGTTTGATGAAAGTCAGGTATGGGGCTATTTACATGGTGCCCAGAAACTTTGTGTTAGAATAAAAAAGCTTGGGATACTCAGCTTCTAATTTCATCTTTCCCCCTCACACCTAACAAACTAGTGATGTCCCAAGCCAAGTACATCTTAGAGAGGGTATTGAGATATCTCATCTTTCTTCTTAACTACAAATCTAGACTGATTGATTATTGAGCCAAATGTTGCAGAACTGCTTCCAGGCCTTCTCCAGACCTGATTCCCATCAGGGAGTCTAATGATTTCTGTGTGAGTGTTTGAGTGCCCTGCAAGCGAAGGTGGAAGAGGAGAGGAGATCAGATGGCAAAGACTCCAAATTTTAAAAAGATGTGTCTAACGATCACTTTGGGAAACAATATCTGTATAACACTTCACTCAAAGACTCCATGATGGAATACAATAATATGTGGGGGAAAGAACAAAATAGGAAATTCTTTTCGTATGGAACTTGGAATGCATCATGCCTGTATATCCAACTATCAGACTTCTCTATTTTTAGGGCAATATAATGTATCTCAGATGAACACTCCTGAAATTAAAAGTTCTCTTTATGAAGAGCTCAAGGCTTCTCATCAGTGAGTAGACCATAATTCTGCTAGACAAATGCAGGCACTTACACAGTTTTCTCTTTGGGCTGCATGTATGAGAAATGACAGCATATTTGGCCCATGCTAGGGATATGTAAACTCACACACGTTAGGCTCTTCATTCATAGAGGCCTGGAAGATATTTGCTGAATAGTTAAAAGTTCATGGTTAGTAAAACGCAACCAGTATCTTCTGTGCTCACCTTGTGAGTTCTGGAGTTGGGGTGGAGCGCCTGGGTCTTGCGACTTCTTCACCTGACACACAGGACAAAGGACCTTTTTAGGCATACCTTTAGCAGTCTCTTCTGGTGTGTCACATGAGCTAGGTTTGGGAACACTTAGAGATTTAAGTGTCATCAATAATCAACTTAACATGGGAACTGCAAAACAAACCCTCTCTCCTGGTCATGTGGCAGCCATGTATCTGCCATGCGGAGTAGGATTTCTCTGGCATTTGTAAAACCTCATTAACCAAAGAACAAACGATAAGCAAGCCAACAGTTGAAGATTGCATGCTGTGGAGCTCAGAGGAACAGCCTACCATTCTCCATATTCCTGCTGCCTGGATGGGTTCTGGTTCTCAGTTACCATGAGGGAGTAATAATCCAGGCCACATGCCCATAGTACACAGATCCAGTCCTCAGCCTGCTCTTTTCATGCCAAGACAATGTTACACCTTTAAGAATGAATTTAGATTTTCCTAGGATACATTGCATGTGGCAGGAGGGGTAGCAGACCCTATAGGTGGTAAACTATCATATCTCACTTTGGTAGGCTGGACATTTTATAGCCAATAATGTAAGAATGGGTAAGTTGTATCTGCCTTCGGTTCCTTCCACAGTCCTCTTCTCCCCACCCCTAGCAAGAACACATTTGATTAAATCAATTTCTAGGCTTAAAGGTACAGCCAGAGCTGGCAAATATAAGGGAGAAAGCACCAGTGTTTTTCCAAAAACAATCGTTTTGAAAATTTGAGCATTATTCAGAACCAGATACTCTACATCAAAAAAGAAATCTTCACTGTAAATGCTTTTTAAGCCTTAAAAATCAATTCCCAAAACTGTAATTTTAATGCAAATATACTCCAAGATCCAAGGAACTATTCCTTCTACCAAGCCATACTCTATTTCTGGGAGCTAAGATATACTTACTGGATAAGTTCCTTTTAATTGCACCCTAGAATTAGAAATAAACACTATAAGGCTTAAGACCACAGATACGTTACGCACAATATGTATTATTTCTGTCATTTCAATTAAACTGAACTCTGAGATATCCCAGATTGGGAAAAGGAAATTTGTCTCAAAACCACATTGCAGTTGGAACCTGTACCCACACACCAGCTGCTCAGGCTCCTCTATTGTGACCGCGAAGAGGGAGAGTGATGTATAAGTCACCAGAATGAGCAAGCCCCTTACCTGGGTGGATTGAGTAAGGACACAAATTAGTCACACGAAGGATCCCCTTGAACTCTAGCAATCAGAATCCAAACTTGCTAAATGTGTAGTATTTGAGAATTCTAATGTGTGAGTACCGTCTGCTCTTGGTCAGATGGGATACTCGAGAGGTCAGTAGAAACAGTCATCAGAGATGATGAATGGTGGCTCTTAAAGTTTACTCATGTCCAGTGGACAGGAGTGGTTTACTCAGGGAGCCTGGCAGCTCCACACTCTACTCATCTTCTCCTTTGACTTCCTGTTTCTGTTAGCCACCAGCCAGCTAACAGAACTCTTTCTTCCAGCAAGGCGCGTCAGAATGCAGAACGCAGGGATAGTCCATGTGGATCAACTCTAGAGCTACAAAGTTTGGGCATAAATGTATCCAGATAACAGGAAAAGTGACTCATGGAATGGTTCTGATTAACAGAAGCTGTGAAGTGATCTTTGCATAGGCCTTTCTAGAAAGGTAAGACACCAACCGGGAGGGTAGCATCACGAGGCAGGCCATGGCTTGCCTTATGAGAAAGGTGGGGATGGGGAAAAGGATCCGAAAGGCACGTGCCCATTACCACCTTTCTCACTGTGGGGGAGGAGCTGCTGGGCTGTGTTCTCTCTGATTATAATGTCAAGGTGTAGGGCATGCTTTAGCATTCTATGGAAGAAGACCCACGGGCTGCATTTCATCTTTCCTAGAGCTAGCAAATCAGATGTTTTTTCTGTCCCAATTCGAATCCATTTATGACAGAACATTTTGAGTCACAACAGTCCCATTAGATGATTCTTGGTGGGTGGCTCAATCGCACAGATTGCATTTCCTAGCATATTTTGCCTGAAAAAGGGCAATATGTTCGGTCTTATTGTGTGCTACATAGAGAGTGTTCACATGATTAGTAATTAGTAATGACACGAATAGGCTGATTTTAACCTGCTTTGCTCATTATGGGAGTTTGAATACAGGAGACATATAGACAGATGACTGAAAAGTGAGTAGTTAAGGCAGACTTGAAATGTTTTTCTGCATTGTGCACCCGCAGATGGGAGAATTGCCCTAAGGTCTAAAGGAGGAGGCACAGTGGTTCAAGTACTGAATTCTGATATTAATGAGCTGATAGAAGGAGCAGAGGCCCAAGTCATACTGTGAGAACTGCGATCTAGCAGATAGGAGATACCAGAGCCTGAGTCAAAGCCCTTTAGGTCTATCTACGCTGCTCAATTTATTAAAATTGCAATACTCAAGGAAGCAAGAAGGGCACCTCTTCAGTATTCACCAAGCACTGTGTGTGCACGCGTCCCTTCCATAGACAGACACTTATCATTGAGGGCCAGCAAGGGAGCTCCTCTAATAGTATCATGTACCCCTCGCCAATGGGTGAGTTAAATGGAAGCCAGGCACAGAAGAAATACACAGAATGGCTTAGTTATTTTGAAATGGGAAGAAATAAAACAATTGCAAAGGAATAGATCCTAAATGGCCTACAGCAACAAGCCAGCCCAGTAGGAAGGAGTCTCACTGTCAGCTGGGGTGTGTGGTGCAGCCCTTGAGGACCCAAGGCTGCAGCATGATAAGTTGAGAATGAGGCTGAGCTACTGTCATCACAGAGTCCACACTCAGGAAGGACACCAAAACCAGTGACAATGTTTCAATGTTTTCATTTTTATGTATGTATGTATGTATGTATGTATGCATGTATGTATATATATGATATATATACATACATATATGTATATGTATATATATACATATACATATATGTATATATACCTAAATGAATTAGTGAATTACTTCTTACAATCTGAGAATGCACCCAATGACTGGGTCAGAATTATCACAGTCTGGATCTGAAGATACCATCTCATAGTTTAAGTTGAAAACCAGCAACATGTCCCCTGTGTAGGGTTGTATTTGCCTCAAATAGTAGTTGATTGTTGACTGGTGCAAGCTTAAAGAGCTATGCTCTCTCTCTCTTCTCTCAATTTCTCCTCTCAGATCCCCTCTCTCCTTTCCCCTTCTCTCTCCCCCTTTTCTCTCTGAGATAGGATTTTGCTAAGTATTTCCAAGTGGACTTGTACTCACTATGTAGCCAAGATGGCTCTGAACTTGCAATTAGTTTCCTGCCTTAGCGTCCTGAGTGCAGGGATTATAAGTGTGCACCACCACACCTGCCCATACCAGTCTGAAGGGACTGATTAGGTAGATATGTTATTCCAAACAGCAAAGAATCTTCTGTATTGCTTTAAATTCTTCTTTCTTTGACCTGAGGTAAACAGCTGATTGAAAAATGTGTACTACCATGACGAATATCTTGCCTAAGTTGTCTAAAATGATGGAATTTTGAGTAATGTGACAGTGTCTCCCTTTTTTAGGGTAAGTTATGAGTACGAATTAGTGTGTACTGACCAATGTAAGCTATGGTCCAAGGGCACATGTTGAATTTGGGTTTAAAAAGAATGTTTAAAAATTCCTTTCTTCAGTTTCATTAATATTTTAAAAGGACTTTTATTATTTTGAAATTATGTATGTGTGTATGTGTATGAGGCCAGGTACATGTGAGTGCGGGTACATGCAGAGTCAAGAAAAGGGCAGATTCCCCAGGGCTGGACTTACAGGCAGCCATGAGCTGGCCAATGTGTGCATTGGGAACCAAATTCAAGTTCTCTACAGGCTCTTCTTCACCACTGAGCTATTTCTCTAGCCTTACATAATTATCATTATCATCATCATTTTTTTTCTGAAGAAATTTCTCTTCTTCATTATCACCTACCATCACAACCACCACCACCACCATCATAATCACCTACCACGACCATCACCATCATCCTCATCACACACATCATAAATACCCCTATATTATACACTACTCAGCACTAATTCAGTTTGTTATGGAAAGATACTTTGCTAAGTCTAAACTATGCCTCCAAACTTGGACAACCAGTGAAGCTTCCAACCAGTGAGCCCAGTTCATCGGCCTCTTGTGCACTGGGGGGCGGGGGGGGGGTGTGATCATAAAGGTAACGGGAAACCAACCTGGCCACTTCCCTTCTGTAGCAACTTTCTCTACACATGTTTAAGGTTTAAAATGTCGAGAGTTCTTACCGGGCTGCGCCTCTGTGATCAGCAAAAAGGAAGAGAGAACAGACACCTAGTCAGAGAATGATGGATCAGTCAACAGACGTGGGTAACAGAAGACTTCAAATCAGCTACTGACCACACACCCTGAATCACCAGGTCAGAGCCGGGCAGGCAGGCATATGGTTAGGACTCATGAAGCTCAACAGACCTGTATGCTACTTTGTTAATGTGGGGGTGATTTTTTTGTATCTATCCATAAGAACAAGGTAGGAATGCATACATAGACTCTTCATTGATGATATATTATAATGTCCTGTCAAAAGTAGTTTTTCCCACAATATTTAGGGAAGGGACTTACAAGATATCTAGAGAGCCCAGACAAGTCTGCTGCTATAAACAGTATGCACCAGCATCACTGATGCCCTGTATTCCTATAAGCAGGGCCTGAGGGAGCCTCCGAAGATGTGGCAAGACTCAGAAAGCCTACTCTCTGGATTTTCTCTTCATTGTTCTTAGAATGCTCATTCATTGGAGTAGTAGTTGTAGTAGTTGTTTTAAAATGCAACCTTGATTTGGGAATGTGGGTCACCTTCTTATGGATAACTCCCAATAAATACATATGGGACCTGTGAAACTGCCTGGTGACAGTCGACAGTTGTGGAGCAGGTGTCATCTGCAGAGCACACCACACAGAGACAGTGCTGTCTTGACCCCTCCCTCCTTGGTGACAACTGCCATCAAAGTGCCCCAGCAGTCTCCTCCTCTGGGATCTTTCTGCCTCAACAGGAGGGACTCAAATGTGGGAGGTGAAGGGGGTACACAAAGATTTGCTTTTAAGATGGATTAGAAGTTAGAAGCTTCCTCAGTAGAGGCCAGGAGCTCAAACCAAGGGACTCAGCAAATCAAAGCAAGGGGCTCAGACAAAGATAAAGCGATCCCAGGAATGTACCCTTTATACTTGGGAGGTTGCCGTGACACTTAGTTCAAAGTAAGGTACTGTTTGGAGGGGAAAATACCACTTTTTAATGACTATTTTGGCTACATTATTGTTTAGTGACCAGGCTAAAGTTCTTTAAATAAGGAAATAAGGAGCTTACATGACAAAATTGATCAACACTGTAAATAAGACACTGTAATCACCATACTCCCCCAATATGAGATTATAAACCATGCAAAAATATAGACTGTGGCCAAACAGAGGCAGAATTTTAAATGTAAGGCTTTCTCCATTTAAAATTAAAATATTTTAAAAGTATTACCAAATATATTAATCAAATTAAGCCATGTCTTAATTTTCTATGAGTTAATATATTTTAGCAATTAGTTCGTTTTTGAATTTTTCTGGTATAGGGAAAGTTCCTATGAACTTCATTCACAATTTTTTTCCCAACAAAGACTAGCTGTCCGCATGCATGCAGTTGCAGGCTGATTAGCAAGACCCCCAAAGACAGGAGGCTGTTCCCAGTACAGAAGCAGTCAGTTTCGAGGCCTGTGGTGAAGAACTCCTGAAGCTCTTAGATGCAAGAGATTCCTAGAAGTCAAGTGGAGAGGATTTACACAACTCACCACCATTTAAGATCTCTACGGGAAAGAAAGGCCAGGAAAGCAACTACCAGCTGGGGTGGGGGTGGGGCCTTTGCCTGCTAATCAGTTTTATGTGTGAGGCCCTGACTTACTTCTGTGCACTGTAAAAGGGAAATTATTTACCTAAAGTTCAAAACATTTAACATTTTGTGTTCTATGGGTTACAGAATTGGCATCAAAGGTAGATGAGAACGGACTTAGGATGTGGTGCTGGTCTGTTCTAGAAGCAGGGAGACCTGTCTAGATGCTCTCAGCATAGGAAGATGTGTGTAGTCAGGAAACCATGAACCACCAAGCTCTGCTGTGTCAGCCACTGGACCCACAGTGTGAGACGGCAGGCTCACTGTGGCTTCCTCTCTTTAAAGAGAAATCAATAACCAGATTCAAAAAAAATAATTTGTTTAGTTTTTAAATGTGGCCAATTTTTTTTTAACTGGATAGCCAAATAAAACACCCATTGGTTTGTGCAGAGCCTGCAGGTGGCTAATGCATTTCTTGATTGCAGACATTTGCAGCACACAGCATTATTTCTCAGAGGCCTTGTGATCCATTTGCTTGTGTTCTGGTCACATTTCCTCCATTCATAATTAATCATTATTTAAATCTCTTGGTCATCTGGTGCACCCTGGAGAAGGCTCTGAGGATCGATTTTATTTTCTCTTTGAGGTAATCCTTGTTTTGTATCTGGAGGATATTTTGGGGTAAGCCCTGATATTTGTGATCCCCCTATCTCTGTCTCACTGGTACTGAGACCATATGGAAATTCAACCACTCCAGAATTAAAAAAAAATTTTATGTGAGTACTTGGGGTGTGTGTGTGTCTAACTCAGGTCCTTGTGTTTGTGAGTACTGTGTGTGTGTGTGTGTGTGTGTCTAACTCAGGTCCTTGTGTTTGTAAGCAATCACTTTACCAACTGAGCCATATCCCAAGTCTTCACATGTTGCAGCTTTTTCTTGGAAAGAATTACAATTCATTAACATTAAGTTAATACTATGATTATGGCCAACAGACTGTGTTGCTTTTGAGTGCCCTAGGGTCAGGCTAAAGTATACAGCAGGCCTCCATTTTCCTCGCTATTGTATTTGTCAATATTTAAGCTTGTTCTTGTAAATTGAGAACAATTGTTCTTGTGAATTGACTATATCAGCTATCCACTGTTTCCAGGTAGACAGACTTAGGTGATCTTCTGAAATCCCACTGCGGAGAGGAAACAAAGACCCCACTAGTAATCAGCAGCTCATTCACAGGGGAGCTGACACAGACCAGCATGATGGGCATTCCAAAAATTAAGAGTTATACAATGTCTTGAAGGCACAGTGAAAGTGAGAACATGGTTAGTTCTTGTTGCTGTAAGGACGACGACTTTTTCTTGGGAGGAAAACTGAAGAGGACTGAAGAATTTTGAAAGTGCTAATGGAAAATTTTATTGAGAATTGGCCAACTTTGTTTAACTCAGAGGACAATCTAGGGTCACGGAGAATATATAAAATTGGCCCCACATAAGGCTATATTGAGAGCACCACTGATGCTGTCTGTCTTGTATATCGTGTGACCCTCAGCTCATTGACATTTACAGAGGTTCAGCTTAGTAACAACGGAACAGTTAAAATTGCACTTGGTTGATTTTAATTTCAGAAGTATAAAAACTTGAGTTGTATTTTGGTAAACCTTTTTATTTGGACTGAATTTTGTTCTCTTGTTTCTCCCATTCTACCTCCCACCTAACATATGAACTTGGAATGCAGTTTCTTCATGAGGCAGAGATAGAAACAGGGCACAAGGTTAAGCACATGCTCCCAGCATCCCCCTAGTTGAACTCAATGGAATAAATCAACCACCTCCTAGTGCTGTCATGAAAAACCATGTTTGTATTTTACATCAGCATTATCCACATCAGTCTTGGATGGGCATGCTATGAACATGTTCTCAAATTCCAGGAAACCAGGCAAATAAAACAAGCTTTTCTTTCTTTCCTCTTCTTTTTTAAGAATTTTTTTTAAATCCAGTTTGCTCCAAGATAAAGATGCAATCCTATTGTATCATATCTGTGCTGTCACTAAAAACCACCCACTAGCACTAGCAAGTAGCAAGGTGATTTATGTTTTATTATACTCCTAGTGTGTGTCTGCATGTGGGTGTATGCATGCTATGGTTTGTGTGGGAATCAGAAGATAACTTGTGGGAGTCAGTTTTTTTCTTTCTGCTGTGTGGTTCCCAGGATTCAAACTCAGGTCATCAGGCTTGGTGGCAAGCACTTGTTACCTACTTTATAAAGATTTCTCTTTCTGGTATCCAGCAACCCCCAAAGGGGGTATTTTGATTTACTGAAACAAAGGCAAATGAATAAAAACAAAATAATCCTATTTCCTGGCAGATTGTCCATAAAAAATTAAATGTTCATGGATTCATTTTTGAGGTAGCTTGATCAGTTAACATGGAAGCTGTAGGAAGTGAAACTTTGGATGAAAAGTATTGGGCTATATACCTGTGACCAAGGCAAAGGTAACCCCCTAAAATCTACCTTCTAGCCCATAATAATGGGCGTGGTATCTCTTAGCAACTGACTTTCTCGTCCCCAAACTGGCCTTGTTCTGGCTCACAAAGTTTGGTTTCAATATTGGAAACTTAAACAGTCATCACACATTCAGATGTTAAAAATGAATGGAATATATATAATTTGACCAAAACAAGAAAAGGACATGTTTTCTCTTACCGGACTTTTCCTCTAAAAGCGAAGGCATGGGGAAGAAAAATAGAGAAAATGAGAGAGTTGAAATGCATCTTCAAGAAGAGGGGCACTCAAGACTCAGAATGACCTCATTTAAAGTAGCCCACTAAGGCATTGTCTCCTGACAATGACTCCTAGGTCATTGTCTTCAGTTCAAGATTTTGGAGGGCAAAGACTTTTACTCCATAGCTCCACCCAACCACATTTTAAGCTTTCTTTTCAATGGTTCACAATGCCCCAACCATTTATGTCTTGAGAACAGGATGTTGGAAATAACTGAAAAATGTCATTAGTTCATTACAGGAAGGCATGGCCATTATAAGACATCATAAGAATTTTCTAGAAACTAATCTCACTGAAACCTGACAGTCATCCTGGCTACAGCTAGCTTGTCTCTGATCCTATCATCATTCATTTACTTCTGATCTCTGTGGACAGTTAAGTCTGTCCCTGTGAATGACCCTTGGTTCTCACTACACTCATTTCCTCAGTGACATCTTAGCAAGGGCCCATAATCTCTTACAGACTGTAGTACTCCATTTTACATGTTCTTTTAGCTTGTGACTCTATTTCCAGTGGTGACACTGTCTTCAGAATTTCCTTCCAAGAATAGTCGGGCCAAAAACTTCCTGTTTGTTCAGAGAACAGAATGTGAGCTTCTGTTTAGCATAATGCCTTCCTGATGGGCTGCAGCTGCCTACTGGCTCCCACCCTTTCCTTGCTGTTCTTCTGGGGTTGGGGGAATTTAATGCCACATTCTTCTTGGCACATCAAGTGTGGTGCACACCGGAGGCTTTTTTCTGCCTTCCTTTTCCATTGTCATCAGCCTCGATGGCTTCTCCCTTTCAGCCAGCCCAAACCCTTCTGCATTCTTTTTAAGTCAAGTAGAAAAAATTTTCCCATGAGACCATGAGGTCTTTTCCAAAAGTTAGACCAACCACTCCCCCCCCCAAAAAAAAAGAACCCAAACAGTCCCTTCCCTCTTGTTTGTTCACCATTATTATTAACCACCTTTCTAAAGAATCCAAAAGAAAATGCTGGCAGTATGCCTTGCAGTTCCTGTTTTATTCTGTATTAGCTGCCATCTCTCCTCAACTCCACAGCAGGGGCTACAAGTGAGCCTCCTCTAACCCCAAACACCGTGCTGTGTGTGGTTTCCCTCCTGTTCATGGATTCCCCTTTTGGGTCCCTTAAAGCATTATGTAAATGTCCTCTGTTGGAAGCCATTTGCTGCTTCTCTGAAGCAGAGAGAGAGAGAGAGAGAGAGAGAGAGAGAGAGAGAGAGAGAGAGAGAGAGAGAGAGAGAGAGAGAGGAGAGAGAGGGAGATAGGGAGGGAGGAGAGAGGAGAGGGAGGGAGGAGGGAGGGAGGAGAGAGAGGAGAGAGAGAGAAAGAGGAAGAAGAGGAGGAGGAGGAGAGAAGAGAAGGAGAAGGAAGGAGGAGAGAAGAGAGGAGAGGAGAGGAGAGGAGAGGAGAGGAGAGGAGAGGAGAGGAGAGGAGAGGAGAGGAGAGGAGAGGAGAGGAGAGGAGAGGAGAGGAGAGGAGAGGAGAGCATCCTTTTAAAGCATGGAACAATAAGAGGAGGTGCACTTGTGGCTCAAGTCAAGGGGGCTGAAATGGAAACAGTCATTTTTTTTATGTCTACCACTTTACTCTTTAATTTTCCATGGAAATTGTCAATTTTAACATGTTTTTCTATATATTTCTTCTATTAGAAATATTTTCCATGTAAATCTTCAATTTTATCATAAAATGTTTTTACTTCTTTTTTCAATAAAAGCATGCTTTTCAAAAAAAATATGCTTCACTAAATTAGGACAAGAGCAATTTGTAGAAAAGTTTTGTCCTTGGTTTCCTGAGGAAGGTACAATAAATTTAGAAACCTGGAACTCCTTCCGAGAAAGACTTCAAGAGTATTATGATGTGCATGGACCAGGTCAAGTGACTGTAGATACTTTTACCCTTAGGACCTTGTTTAGAGCTAGTAGAGTGAGTGGGTGTCAGAGGACAGTGAAAGTGAGGAGCCCTGAAGTTGTGGAGGCAGCTGGTTGCATCCAGGGGGCAGTCCCCTGCTGGTCCCAATCTTCGCTCCTCTACCAAACACCCACCACAGAAGCACCCACAGACCCCAGAGAGGAGGAGATGGTGGCAGTGGGACTTGGGGAGTGGAGGAGCTGGTGTGGAGCATGATGCCCAGTTCTGAGCCACTGGTAGCCGGAGCTCCGCCCCCTTCCTTCCCTCCCCTCTCAGGTGGTGATGAGAAACACTACAGCGGACAGCACTAACTTGTGAGCTCTGGTATGGGTAAGCAGTTAGGATTCCTGGTTTTCACACAGGTGGCCCCAAATTTAGATTATATAAATCAACATATCTTATACATATATTATACAAGTTAGAAATTATATACATTAAAATGTATATGAAATATATATTTTATTCACATGTCCTCAGAAGATGACCCATCCTTGATAACTACATGCATATTCACACATGCATATATATCTGTATATCTATCTATATCTATATAAATTACCACATCAAGTATAAATTATATGTTAAATATAAATTATATACATCAAATATGATTTATATACATTAGTATATATATTATATATAATGAATAAAATCATACATTAGACACATAATTTAAATATATATGTTAAATATAAATTATATCTTAAAATATAAATTAAATATGAGTAAATATAAAATGTGTTATAATCTATATAAAATACATAATTTCACATGTCCTCAAGGACAGGGAATTATGGAATGAGCCCATGGTGCTCTAAAAAATCAATTACATAAAATGAAAAAGGGGGAGTTATATATTCCTTCGCTTTTTATTTTGGATTTCTTGACCTTGGATGCCAAAGGCCTGTCTGCTGCTGAGTGTCCATGGTACCCTACAACTCGGCCCAATACTTATACCCAAGTGAAATGGAAGGATTTGCTTACTGGCATATGGCATGGTCCTGCCTGATCCAGTATTAATATGGGGACAAGGGCATATTTGTGTTTTTCCTCAGGATGCTGAAAGAGCCCAGCTAGCTCAGTTAGTAGAGCATGAGTCTACTCCTGTTGTCTAACAGACACTTGTTAACTATATTTCTAAAAAAATGGATTTCAATATAATGGTAAATACTAATGTACATCCTTTGGTAAACTAAAGTTCACATAAGCTTCAGGGAATCAAGAATCCTAAGACTTGGACCCAATTGACATATATCAAATGGACTCCACATAAGTACACCTGCCTGTTCTTGAAAATCAGATTTTTCCCTTGGTCTTGAGATTTCTAACCTTACCCAATTGCTAGACAATTTTAATTTCTGTTCCTAGTCTATATTTTTCTCAGCAGATCTTCATTGACTGACAGACTCCATGCAGGGATCAGCTGTGGAGCTGCTTAAGTTGGGATTTGCTGAAAGCTGATGTTAACCAGTCCAACTGATAAGATTGCTCTCTGCCTTTTGTATGGATTAGCTAACCAGATGATTTGATAAATGCCCCATTGCCCAACCTTTGATAGGCATTTCAGCCTTCCTGAGCTCCTTTGCAACATCTTAATGTCAGCAGGAAGAAGACACAGAAGAGAGATATGACATTCATTGTCCCACTCTTCAGGCTGAAATACTAGGTCAAGAAAGAACTCCCCCTAAGCACACTATGAAAACAACCCCATGATCCTTGTCAAGGTTTGTAAAGGTTTGTGAATCCTTATCTCATGTGTTGGTGATTGGGCAACTGAATGTTTTTATGTCATGAGATTTGTTTAATGTAACCTGTGATAGTTGCACTGTAACTTGCTATGACTGTAATTTGACTAAGTGTCTATCTGACATTGCACAAGGAATTTCTGTAATGGTACATCATCAACTTTCATTTGTCATGCTTTCAGTTAATGTTTCAGAACCTTAATATTCAGATAGAGACTTGCAAATGTTGGATGAAATTACAAAAGATTTGAGTAGATCTAAGAGAATGATCAGATTGATCATTCCTGGGATTCTTGCTATATCTATTACAGCCATAGAATTATTCCTGTTACTGCTTGTGGATAAGTGTGCCCTTCATTTCCTTTTGGACACACATGAAGATCTCCATCATATATGGCTCAAAACTGTAATATAATAGGCTGTATACTCCATGCAGAGGTTGGAGTCAAAGACAGGTAAGATTCTCTCAGAGACAGATTGACCTCAACAGGATTTAAGTACCAATGATGGGTAAGGTCCACATTTCTTGAGGGTACACTAAGATAGGCACAGTCTTTCTGCGACAGCTTTGGCTTGTACCAAACAACAAAAGGAGAAAGAAAAAAGTCTGCCTGCCAGGCAGAGTCAAGGTAGGTCAAGGACTGCTGGCAGATTTCCTGGCCTGTGGTGGCATGGAACAATAAGAGGAGGTGCACCTGAGGCTCAAGGCTAGGGGACTGAAGATTCTATTGACCTTGGTGGAAGGAACGGGGAAGCTTTTGGATGGGAACAGATATCTTATGTGTATATTTTAGCAATTGTTTGTTAGCTTGTGGCTTTGCTTCCCATGGTACTTGTCTTAGTCAGAGTTTCTATTCCTGCACAAAACATCATGACCAAGAAGCAAGTTGGGGAGGAAAGGGTTTATTTAGTTTACACTTCCACACTGCTGTTCATCACCAAAGGAAGTCAGGACTGCAACTCAAGCAGGTCAGGAAGCAGGAGGTGATGTAGAGGCCATGGAGGGATCTTTTGTGCAGGAATAGAAACCATATCTAAGGCAAATTGGTACCAGAAGTGGGGTATTCCTGTGACAACCTGACAATGTTTTGGGGAGAACTGTGAAAAGGCTTTGGAACTTTAAGCTAGAAGAGCCATTGGGTGTTAAAAGCTCTGTGGGATGTTCTGTAGGAACTTGGAAGATAATGTTGAAAACCATGCAGAAGATTGAGGCCTGGTTTGTGAAATTTCAGAGGGAAGATTAAAGACCCTTATCAGGGCTGTTGTTGTTTTGATTATGAAGATTCTGTGGTTTTGGTTAGCTGGGGCTGAAGAATCAGCCATGATTAAAAAGATACCAGAACTACTAAAGTGAAACCTGTGCATTGTTAGGACTATTGATGCTGGTTAGCTAGAGCTTAGAAATTAGTAGTGATTAAGAAGAGACCAGCACCATTGAGGTGACATCTTCTGGGAAGTATTTTCTAAGAGCACAAAGAGGCTGTGTTTTAGAGATGGCCAAGGTTGTACCTCATGTTGTGGCTGGACTTGGTAATGTTTAAGAGTTACCCAAGTGGTTCTGATTTTGAAGGCATGAAGGGGTCATGAAGAGCAACTGAGGCTTGGCACTGAGAGAGGCCACAGAAGGCCTTTGGTGAAGGTGCATCCTCACTTACAATTGATGTCCTACAACTGAAGGGATCATGCAAAGGATTTTATGCCTGGCACCATGAAGAGAGTCTATGAGAGATTATTGTTGAAGCCTAGTGGCAGTGGACAGCAGTGTTTTGAAGATGCCAGTGTCATGAGATGACCACCAAGAACAGCAGCAGCAGTGGAGTACAGGCAGCTGGAGCCTAGAAGACAAGGTATGTGCTACAAAGGGCAGGGCTGGAGAAGTGACCAAAGCCCTTGGAGGAGCCCAGAAGATTATGAGTGGATCCCAGACATTGGGCAGCTGGAGTTTGATTTTGCTTTTGATTGTGACTGTCCCCTGATATTTTTCCCTCTTGAAGGAAGAAAGTATTTTAGTGGAGCCCACAGTTAATAAATTTTTAATTGTAAAAAGAGGTTGGATTTTTAAAATGATTGGATATTTTAAAGGAATTGAAATTTTAGTATGTAAGAATTTGCAAAGGCTATGGGACTTTTAAGGTTAATTAGATCTTGGGATGAATACTAAAGTAAGGGTTGACGCTTAATAGTTATCTTTTTGTGTGTCAAACTGACAAGGGGTCAGTTGTACTGGCTCATTTTGTGTCAACTTGACACAAGCTGGAGTTATCAAAGACAAAGTTTCAGTTGAGAAAATGCCTCCATGAGATCCAGCTGTAAGGCATTTTCTCAATTAGTGATCAAGGGAGGAGGGCCCCTTGTGGGTGGTGCTGTCCCTGGGCTGGTAGTCCTGGGTTCTATAAGAAAGCAAGCTGAGCAAGCCAGGGGGAGCAAACCAGGGGAAGCAAGCCAGTAAGTAACATCCCTCCATGGCCTTTGCATTAGCTCCCACTTTCTGACTTGCTTGAGTTTCAGTCCTGACCTCCTTTGGTGATCAACACCAATGTGGAAGTGTAAGCTGAATAAACCCTTTCCTTCCCAACTTGCTACTTGGTTATGATATTTGTGCAGTAATAGAAACCATGACTAAGAAAGTATTGTAAAGTATAAGAAGGCTAAGAAAAGTAAACTTGATGCTGATGTAGTATTGACCTGCAGCCCTCCCATATCTATCTCTTTCCTATCCTTAATCCTTACTCTTACCTCAAAGGACTGTTCGACTTTGTACTAGGAGGCCTGGTACAGTCTTCTGAAATGTAAAAATCTATATTATTCTCTAAGGCAGAATTGTGAACAGCCAAGGTATGTGTCCTTATTTGAAATGTTCCCTTTCCCAGCTTTATCAGTGCTTCATTTTGCTCCTCCTTGAATGTTGATTCTCTGCTATTAGTAATCCTGGGTCTAACACATGTTATAGACTCCATAGCAGCAGCATGGCTTATCACACATTAATGGAGAATTACAGGACCACATATCATGGGTGGGATTTCTCTTACAGGAAAAACAAAGCTTCCTAATAGCTATGGTTCAGCAACCAGGGGGAGGTTGTCACTGGTGCTTTGGGCAGATATAGAAAGGCAGTGGGAAGTACAGAGAGATTAAAATGAGTGTAGGTTCTCAATCTATAGACAAATACACCTTTAGGGTTAAAATAGGTAGCTGTCGAAGGGTCAGCACAGTAGAAGAGGTACATATATTCCACATACTCAAATTAGCCCAAACTGTTCTTTGCCTTTTGGCAAAACACACTGGGCCTCAATTCTGTGATATGGTTACTGATTTTTTGTAAGGAAATATTTGATAGACAAGGGTGATACTGGAAGCTATTAACCAAGAGAACCAAGTTACTACAGCTTTGCCTTATGTGGTTGATGCCATCACTCTCTCTAATTCATCTATAAAGGTGAAAAGAAGGGTCATCGAAGGTCTAAGGCCATGTGGTTACAAAGGATCTGAGGCTGGGTCCCAGATCATACAACTCTAAAAAGCTTGGATGGGCCCAAATCTCTTAACTAGATGGAATCATTGTTCACAGCCTCATCAGCACTGCGATCCAAAACAAAATAGTGTAATTCCCAAAGAAAAGGATGCAGTAAACCATGCTGTCCTGTTAGCATTGATGTGAACGTTTAATCTTTCAGTTGGGGATTAAACTCTGATTGTAAGACATAATAGCCTTTTCTAGAATCAAATGCATTTCTTCTCATTAAAATAAGAAGAGCAATCATGAAACCAGATGATATGGGAACAGTTCCTCTGTTCTTCCTGTGCTTCTCCATCCCAGGATTTAAGATGGGTTCAATCCCTCAGTCAACATGCTGGCTTGGTGTGTTAGCAACAATTAACACCATTGAGAGTCTCAATGTAAGAGTGTCTTAAGTTTGTTAAAAAAGAATACAAAATAATGGCAATTCTGTTCAAGGTATAACAAATCAAGATACTTCTTGGTTTAAAATAAGCTAATAACATTTAAATTGAGTTTGGGAAAGTCATGGGAAAACTTACCCAGAAATAGATTATTTGCCATAGGCTCACATTCAGATGGATTTCACAGACTCACATGTAAATAAATATAGATTAAATGGATTTGGGGATTGGAGAAAAATCTAAGAAACAGATTTTATTTTTCCATAGACAAAGAAAACCTGGTTCCTAACTTGCAAGCCTTTCTAAGAGATGGCTTAAGCTTAAGATCAGCGACTTTTCAAGAAACACATAGAGGCAGAATCTCTTTCTAGCTGTTACTATTCTAGATAAATAAAACAATAATGCAAACATTCATTCATTTATTCATTCATTCATTTACTCATTCAAGTTTGGTCTTATTGAGTCCTACTTTTTCTTCTCTTTTTGTTTTTTTTTTTTTCACAAGGGGCTAGAATCAGCATTTGAAACTGAATTCTGTGAAGACTGGAGCTGAGCTTGAGAGTGGTATATGCAGAAAATGCACCTAGATTTTCCTGATCCCACTGGAAGATTTGTGCTCCTAGTCCATGCTTGATACAAGGAACCAAGCTGCCCCTTGGAACTTGGGGCATCAAACATCACAGAGCAGGATGGAGACCTTACAAAGTCAGGTTTAAGTCACAGGCCTTTTAAGATTTTACAAATGCTCAACTTTAAAAATAAGGTGGTGTCTTAGATAGGGTGGTACTGCTGTGAACAGACACTGTGAAGAGACACCATGACATGACCAAGGCAAGTTTTATAAAGGACAACATATATTTAGGGCTGGCTTATAGGTTCAGAGGTTCAATTCATTATCATCAAGGTGGGAGCATGGCAGCATCTAAGCAGGCATGTTGCAGGAGGAGCTGAGAGTTCTGCCTCCTCATCTGAAGACTGCTAGTCAAAGACTGACTTCCAGGCAGCCAGGGTGAGGGTCTTAAGCACACACCCACAGTGACACACCTACTCCAACAGGGCCACACCTCCTAATAGTAACACTTCCTGGGCTGAGCATTTACAAACCATCGCAGGTAGCTAAAATTATGGATCTTTATATTTCAATTAATGGGATTATACTTCAAATCAACCATTTTCTATCATTTGTGACTAGCTGGAAATTCATAAGGAGCAAAATAGGGTTCATTCACTCACTTAATAGACAACGAGCACTCAATAAGTACCGGACTCTAGTCTAGTCATGTTTGTGACCAATGGAGACAATGAGAATGTTGCCATGAGCTCACTTTTGAGAACTGTGGAAGGAGACAGGTATTAATACAACATATATAATAAATAAGCATGGCATTAGTATTTAGCAGATGATAAAAATGTTTGTTTTAAAACTGGAACAAATAAAAGAGTTTAGGTGCTTTGTTATTGATGTGACTGGTAAAGACAGTACAGCTGTCTGGGAGAGAGTTTGTAGGGAGAGAGGAAGGAGGAAGGAGGGGAAGCAGGGGGAAGAATGGTATCAATGTAGGTGTGGGGACAGAGGGATGTTCTGGCTCCTAGGGTCACAAAGATATTAAGACTACTCACTCTGTTCCAGTGTGACTTACACCAGTCACTAAGGACTCTGTAGTATGGATGTCAAGTGATTGTTGCTGTTGACTTACTTACAAGAGCCAGAGAGTAACTGTCCTAGGGTTTCCATTGGTGTGAAGAGACACCATGGCCAATGTTGGACATAACCTTGTGGCCATCAGTCATGTAGGGCCACGCCCCAGGCCCCTCATGTTCTGGCTGGACTCCACCCCCACAGTCACCTGGCTACAGCCAGGTTTTCCCCGCCCCACAGTTACCTGGCAATAGCCAGGGAGCCCAGCCCACTATAAAAGGGGATGCACAACCCCTCCTTTCTCACCTCTCTCTTTTGCCCTTCTCTCTTACCCTCTTTTCTTCTTTCTTGCTCTCCATTTTTCTTCTTTCTCTTTCTCTATTCTCTTCCCCCTCTTTCCACATGTTCACGGTTGGCTTTCATTTCTTTACCTCCCCTCTCTCACTCTACTCTCCTATAAGAAAGCTTGAAAGTCATGGACTGTCTCTTTTTATCTAAACCCACTGTATTGGAATGATGGAACAGGGCTTGCAGTGTCTCCAGCCACCAGACCAGACCAAGGACTAACCCACCTGGCCAAGCTTTCTTCACAGGTACTCAGGCCTCTGCCCCACAGGATCAAGACTGGATCAAGGACGCAATCTGCCCCCCAGCCAGGTAGCCTCCCTCTACAGGTACATGGGCCCACTTCAGGATGGCCCATCACACCAACACAACTCTTATAAAGGACATTTAATTGGGGCTGGCTCATAGGTTCTGAGGTTCAGTCCATTATCACCATGACCAGAAGCAGGGCAGCATCTAGGCAGGCTTGGTGCTGGAGGAGCTGAGAGTTTTACATCTTGATTCAAAGGCAACTAGCTTCTAGGCAGCTAGGAGGAGGGTCTCAAAGCCTATGCCTAAAGAGACACACTTCCTCCAGTAAGGCCACATCTACTCCAACAAGGCCATACATTTTAATAGTGCCACTCCCTGGGTCAACCATATTCAAACCACCACACTAACACAGGAAACTTGCAGAAGACAGATGTTACACATGCTACTATTTGATATTATTCTTTGGAAGCTTGTTTTGGTTTTCCATTTTAGAAAATATAAAAGCAGTCTCCAAGTAGGGTAAGAAGTGGGTAAGAAATGTCAAATAGACAAAACAAAATGGGCACAGTGCATCTTGCTTTCAATCTGTGCTGTCCACAGTGGGAGATGAAGCCTAGGCTGACATTGTCCTATTTTGACACAATTTGAGTGAGTCACAGTTTTTTCAAAAGCAATTGAAAATTATATTTCCTGCTGGATGTGGTAGAACACCCTATAATCTGAGTCTTTAGTGAACAAAGGCAGGATTGTGGATTTGACGACATCTTGGGCTACTCAGTTCTAGATCAGTCTGAGCTACACAGCAAAACCCTGTCTCAAACAACCCATCCCACATCACACTCAACATACTAGGGGTTTCTGGCACTAATATACAGCCCTACAAGGACAAATAATATTTACCTTTTCACTATTTTCATATGTTACAGATTTTTTAAAAAATAGGATAAAACCAAGTGTCATGGTTTAAGAAAGATAATTTCAAATGCTCGAGGTTCCCAGTGTTAAGGATCACAAACAGAAAACCCCACTTGAGAAGAGAATGCAGACTTCCTACTGGAATGTGCAGGATTGGAGCAGATAAGTCCTGAAAGGAAGTCTCAAGAAAGGAAACACATGGATAGGCTTTGAAGAACCTGGAACTCATTAGGGGGCCAGGAAGTTGCTGGTCTGCTGCCAGGAAGTGTGGATGGCAAAGTGGAAAAGTCACAAATGTGGGGACCATAAACATTAAAAACACAAAACAAAAAACAAAACAGAACATCTCAAACAACACAATGTAAGTCACATTATATTATGGCTAGATGTCAAATTCTCCCTAATTTCTCAGTGGAACTATACATCTACCCATGTCATTAATGATTATTTTCTACATTCCATCTGTGATGGCTAATATGGTCTACTGGTATAGATCTGGAGTCAACAACAACAACAACAACAACAACAACAACAACATCAAAACCATGCCCCTGGGTGGGTCTATGAGGGAATGTTTAGGCAGGGTTAATAGGTGTGGGGTAGGGATACCGTGCCCAGAATGAGCAGCTGGGATGTAAGAGGTCTGAGGGAAAAGCAGTGGAGCTTTCGCTTGCTTGGTTGCCTTTGCTCCTTGCTGGTGAGCACATGGAGTGCATCTACCTAGTGGTTGCCACAGCTGCTACCATCATTCACTGACACTGGAGTCCAGCATCTTTGGCCTGTGGCCAACCAACCAGTCACTCTCCAGGAACCCTCTGGGCCTTCAGTGACAGGCTGGCATTGACGAGGTTCTGAGATTTTGCCCTCTTCAGTATGCAAAGAACTATTTATGAACTAACCCCTCCACCACAATGTAAGCTAATATAACAAGTTACTTATGAACCAATCTCACTACCACAATGTAAATGAATATAACAAGTTACTTATGAACTAACCCCTCCACCACAATGCTAATATAACAAGTTACTTATGAGCCAATCTCACTACTACAATGTAAGCGAATATAACAAGTTGCCCTTTGCAATATACAGCCATCCTGTCACTTCTGTTCTTCCAGAGGACCCAGAACATCTACTCTGTCACTCATTGCTGCCTGCACTGCAGGAAATGGCTCCTTGGGGGGAGACAAACCTCTGAGTGCAGGGATAGTGGCCAGAGCTGTTCACAAATGATGCATAGGTCTAGATGTTGTTTAATAAACTGATTGCTTCTTAGGGGTCCATTATCCTCTGACTGTGGCAATTAGCCACTAAAAAAAGAACTCAGATTCCAGACCCCACAGAGGGAGGACCAACACAGCCAAGGAGAATTTAAAAGGCAGAAAATTCTGCCTTCTAAAAAAATATGCAAGCAACAATTAAAGGCAAGTAATTCAAGAACTTGCTACTTCCAGTGAGGCTAATCGAAGATGTTTATATGTCAATATATGTCTGTGGTCCCCTCTACCATGACGTTCTCAGCTAGGGTAGGTCAGCTTGCCTAAGTCAGTGGAGCAAAGTGTAAGAATCTGGAGTTACACAGGAAAATCTATTAGAGGTCAATGGGGAAACAAGACCTTGTATTAAGTGCAACTAGCACTCTTGGGGGATATAATTGCTAAGGAGTGCCAGGATGAATATCAAATACCTTGCTCATGGTTCAGACCAAAGCATAAAGCAATGCAAAGATTTCTTCTTAATAAAACAAGGTAGGCATGGGTGGTTTGGAAAACAATACAGTGATACAGGTAAGGAAAGGGAAGCAACAGAATTCTTCAGGAGAAAAAATAGTAGCGAAGGAAAAAACCCCAATGCATTTTAGACATTATGCTTGGCTTCCCTAGCCTAGACCAAACCAAATCAAGTTTGCTTAAAGCTGACTTGGTGAGCAATGCAAGTTGAACGTTTACCCTCTAGGTCCCTGAGTGCAAGAGCTCTGCACAGGGCTTAGAACCAGGTGGAATCTCATCTCTCCTGGTGTGCAGAAGCCTGGAGCTCTCCTCCCCACACCGATGACTCTTTATTTTCTACTAAACTCAATGGGGTGCTGAACCTTCTGCCAAAGTGAGGACAGGGAAGGGGGCGGTGTTACCAAGCAGCAGCAAATTTGTGGAGTTTGCTCCCTGGCAGGGTAATTTGGGGGCAGAAGGTAGGTGGGCCAGCTGGAATCAGCAATGAGCACCAGACTGTCTACAGTTCAAAGCTATCTCCCCCAACCTCAGAGTTTTCAACAAATAACTCCATTATGGATTGCACGTGTCCAAGAACAAGATCAGACTACCAAAATCATTCCATCATGGAATAATTCTTTCTGAATTTCTCAGGGTTGGGGGAAGAGGTACAAACCTACTCTTAACTGCCTTGTATTCACATCTATTCTACAGAACTATTCTTGACTTCACACAAATCCTTCCTTGCTATTTTTATTTCCTCCTGTCTCCCAAAAGTCTCTCAACTGAAGCAAAATGAAAGTGCCGCTGAAGGGATCTAATTACCCAGAAGCCCCTGTTGACTGCTCAGGCACACCTGGACCTTTCTCAGCGCCTCTTGTAACTCTGACCTCAACCCTAAGACTGGTACTACTACTACTGTTCCCATTTTACAAACCAGAGAACAGAGGCTCACAGTTAAGGAACTCAGCCAGGACACACAGACTCTGGCCTGGGTTCTTCTCACTTGCTCTTGGTCTTCAAAGTATGAGCTGGAGAAGTAGTCTGGAGGTGGGACTTGTACATTCAATCTGCTCCTGTAGCAGAGTGTTTCCCATAATGATAATGAGGCTAGCACAGAATAGTGCTAAGCTGAGAGCAACCTTAAAGAGAGCTGGCTCTGTAGACCACAAAACATTGGCTTTAACCCGTTTAACCAAGCAAAAATGGGGAAGACCCTAGGGTTTGAGTCTTGCTCCTTAGACCCTCTTGGTTTTTCTGCATTAGGTTCTTTGCGAAATGGGGCTGCCTGATACTGCTGAAGTTCATTCAGGTTTTAGACCATGACTGAGCATTTACAAAACAAAGGCATGATCGTCATGTGCCTGTGACATAGAAATATTTGTCACTGATGAACTGACTGGGGCGGCTGAGACAAGAGGTGTCATTCTTTTACTGCTGAAAACAAAGGTGTGTGAAGCTTGGATATAAAACAGGAGATTTAATAAGTTGGCCATCACTTATGACACTGCAGTGTTTAAATGAGGACTGGCAGGATGGCGGCTGGGCCTCAGTCGCTTGTCCCAAGGGATGACAAATGAGGCATTCTAGAAGGGACTTTCTTTAGAGGGAGACTCTCTGGGTAGAAGGACTGGGATTGTGGGCCCTTGGGATTCTATCAGTAGCCTTCAAAGCATTTATGAGCATCTGGAAATTGAGTACAGCATGTCTTGGGTGAGCTAATATTTTTTTCTTCCGGGAAGAGATAAAGTGGCTTTCATCAAAAGCAATATAATGTAACAATGTAACAGTTATGTTCTGAATCAGAAATCAGTCTTACTAGGTATAAGTCCCAGCATCTTCATCATTGGTGACATGCTGGGTGAGTCACTTTCTTGGCTGTGACAATTAATGAGAATGTGTGTGAAGTATCTGACACAACATTCTAAGGGCCACCATTGCCACCACTGCACATTCTTAAACTGGTCCCTAACCTTAAAGGAGCATTGACAGTCACAGCCATGAGACACAGTATTATTCTGGTTAGGATCATTTTCTAAGGGCCACTTGGGACCTTGCTTAAAATGTCCTAAGCACTTTATATGCCTTAAAAGAACTTAGGAAGTATGGGAGAATTCTAATCTAACTTTAGCCCCAGTTAATGGATAGCTGAAGCTGTAGAGTTAAGTGACTTGTCCAAGGTCACATGGGTGAGCAAGGCCTGCATGAGTCACACTGTGAATTTAGCTTTGACTCAATCTGGAGGAAAAGAAATCCCTGAACTGCTGCAGAATTAAATGTGTATAAAAAGAAACCTTCCCAAGGCAAGCCTGCAAGGTCTTGGCTCACTGAAGGCCAGAGGTAAAAGCAGCAACACACGTGTTCTATGGAAGCCTCAGGTCTCCCAGGGTCTACTGAGTGTGACTACAGCTGCTCCCTGTGTGTTTCAGAAGGAAAAAGATGCCCACCCCAGAGACTCTTGGAGGAGGGGGAGAGAGATCACAGCTTCAGAAAACCAAAGGGAAGAAAGATGGGTTTCGGACATAGGGGAGTATCCACGTGTTTACCAAAAGCAGCAGTGCTACACAGAGAGTGCTGAGCAGCTATTGAAGGAGAGAGAGGAGGCTTATCTTCCAGGTAGCTGCCAGCCTTCAGTGCTGTGTCCCGAAGGACCATTCTTGAAATGATTTAGTAAGGCTTCTAGAATTACCATAAGGGGAAATTAGGAACATGCTTTCCCAGTTTGGTGCTTAGGCTAATTTGATATTGATCTTGGGTCTAAATGTCTTCTGAGAAGTTGGGTTGCCTAAATATCAGTGTTAATGATATTCTTTAAAAATGTGCTCTAGGCTCTGCAGACAGTTCTAACACCTTTGAGATGGTCTCTGAATGTCGTGTGCAGCCCAAGTCTTCCTTAGCCGGTCATCTCCTGTTTCCCTCCAAGCATTCCCATGAGGTAGGATGGGAACTGTCAGTGCTTTCAGATGAAGAAACCAAGGGCAGAGTTTGGAACTTCCCAAGGTTCCCAGCTTGGTGGTGACTCGTTTGAGCAGCTGTGACATTACTACATTAAGCATTCGTTTGCTTCCAGTTACCTTAAAGAAAACGACATTTGTTGAAATTCAATGGTATACTGAATCCTGTTCTTAAAATTCAGCGTTACTTTTTAAGAACAAAGCTCTCTCACCAATGTAATGGAGCTGTTCTTCTGCTCTGAGTTTGCAGAGGGCCTGTCTCACGTGCTTCTGGGAAGATCAGAAATGACACTGTAGCTGCTGCCTGGAAAGGTATTTGTTATTCCCATTTCAGAGCCCAAGGACTGGAGTCTCAGACAGGTTTAAATACCTTGCCTAAACAGCAGAGCCAGCAAGTTGAAATCAGGAGAGCCACCTTCCTCACCACACCTCAGTTCCCTTGGTGGGAAGTGCATTTTTTTTATGTCTTGTCTGTCTCTAATAGAGAAATTGGACTTCAAAGTTCCTCTGGATGTCAAGGCAGACTTGATGAAGAAGGAGGTCTGAGGTAGGCAGACTTGCTGAGTTCCTAACTCAAGCCGGGAACTGGAAATGCTCTAAGGGCAGGACTAGAAATGCGGGAGCAGGACACCGCTCTCAAGATGGAGAAAAGACCAAAACAATGAACAAACAAAAACAATACAGAATAGTGCTGAGAAAACCCATGGCCACAAAGCACCAATGACAACCAGGTGCTGCTACCAGGTCTCTGGGTGCACCAGCTGTTCAGTCATTATTACCTGTCTCTGTACTCCTCATCCCATTAAGCGTGGAGGACAGAATGCCAAAGGAGATTTTTTTCCCTTACAGAGGCTGTGGTGGTTTGTATATGCTTGGTCCAGGAAGTGGAACTAATAGGAGGTATGACCTTGTTGGAGTAGGTGTGGCCTTGTTGGAGAAAGTATGTCACTGTGGGGGTGGACTTTAAGACATTCCTCCTAACTACATGGAGACCAAACCAGTCTTCTCCTAGTGGCCTTCAGATGAAGATGTAGAACTCTCAGCTTCTGTACCAGGCCTACTTGGGCGACGCCATGCTTCTGCCTTGATGATAATGGACTGAGCCTCTGAACCTAGAAGCTAGTCTCATTAAATGTTATCCTTATAAAGTTGCCATGGTCATGGTGTCTGTTCCCAGCAGTAAAACCCTAACTAAGATGGAAGTCTGTAAGAATCAGCATCCAAATCACCTCAGGACCGAATTATGACCTTGATTTTATAGATGAGGATATATGCTCTCCATCCAGGGCTCCTTTAAAGAGACACTGGGAGACCACAAGGGCCAGACCAGCTCAAAGCATGCCTTCTCTCTGTTACATTACAGCTGCTCCCTAGTGACCTACATTTGCGAGCCAAGTATTTAAACAGAAGCATTTCCAGAAGGCATACGGAAGCAAAAGACTCAGGTGTCATGGTAACTACTCCCACCCATCTCCTTCTCACACAGCTTTTGGAGAAGCTAAATGTCTCCCAAATACAGCTCTGTTATTTTATAATTTCTAACACTGTCACTAGTTTGAATATCAAGGAAGTAAAATAAGTACGTACCCAGCATGAGAGCATGGCTGGGTGAATCACAGGCTCAACAAAGGGGTAGAAAGTGAAGAGTGCAGAAGGAGAGAGTGGTGACACATCTCACAATGGCCTCTCCTTGCCCTGCTCCCATTCACTCTGTTGACTCATAAGCTTTTATTGGCCCACAATGATCCATACAGTTCCATGTCAAATGCAAGAGATTTGGGATGTCATGCATAGTCCCCCAAAGAAGGGTTGCTTGTACCAACTTGGAGGCAGTCCGATGTCTGCAGCTGTGCATACCTCGTTGCTCAAGGTCATGTCTACAATGGCTCTTGGAGTACTGATATGGGGGTATATGGTTCTCCTCAGCCAAACATAACACAGAGGCATCATTCAGACAGCTGCTGGATGCACACAAGCATTCATCTCTCTCTGCCCACAGCATCTCACAAGTGTTAAACTCAAGGTCTCTGCCAGTAAACATCCTGCTCACTCAGTTTGGGATTAGACCTAGATGGCTCTGCAGAAAGCCAGCTAGCATAAAGGGAGGGACATCATCTTTGCACAACCATAACCAAGGATAAAAATCACAAGACATATTCCACAATGAGTTACCCTGCTCTAAGAAGTAGAGGACCTTTTGTACAGGAATAGTGGTGCACACTTAATCTCGGTGGTCAGGAGGCAGGACTTCGTGAATTCGAGGTTAGCCTGATCTCTGTAGTGAGTTCCAGACTAGCTAGTGATTCACAGTAAGATTTTGTCTCAAACAAAACAAGAAAAAGAATGTGTGAAGACAGAGAAGTCAATCTTATTCAGCCACACAAGATGCCTGGTCTGAAGGTTGTTTCCATTCAATCTGATGGTAGCTAATGTGTAGCATAGCATCCCTGTTCTTTAAAAATTAATGAGACATTTTTAAAGAGAACTTCCTACACTTTTCACTCGGTTTCTAATGGTCTCCGCCAAATAATATGGGATCATTTCTGATAGTGGTAGAAATTGCCAATGTCCTTCTGATTGTCATTTGATTCCCTTTCTTTTGGTAACAGAATCAGAATTATAGTGAGCCACGTGCTTTGGGGGTAGGGAGGACTACATTTCCCAGACTCCTTTGCAGCCGATGCTTCTATGGGAGTGAATTATTGTTAGGATCTAAGTAGTAGTGATATGTGCACTTTCTGAGTTAAACCCTTAAAGAAAACACATGGTTTCCATTCTCTCTCTCCTCCATCTCAAAGTCTGGATAGAGAAGTGCTTGATGATATAACAAGCCATGAAGGCAGAGCAATGATGTAGAAAGTTTCTGGACTTTTGAGTGACACTTAGTAATAGGATTCTCGAGCTTTCTGGGCTATCTAGTAATTTTGACATTAATGTGGGAGAGAGATAAACCCTTAATATTATTAAAGACTTGATTTTTAAAAATCTCTGGTGAAGCATCTGAAACCCAGTGCTCTATCTTATACAAATGTGAGATCCAAAACATGGGTGATTTTCATTGTCTGTCAGAGAGGCTTCTGTTCACAACGAGTGATAGTTAATGTAGAGAACACTTGACTTTTGAGTGCTTAGCCCTAAATGAGATGACTGTATCAGTTCTCAAAGTCTCAAAGAACTTTATAGAAGAATAAGAACTAGAGGATGAGAAGCAGTACTGTCCATTGCTGTCGTCTGGACATGACAGGGCTGTTTCACTTAAACTACACAGACGTGGTCTATCAAGCATCCTGTCATGGATGGGCAAAGGGCTCCTAAGATACTTCTTTTCCCAAGGGGCTATGTACAACTGGCTGTTATACGGGGAAGTGGGAGCCATAGTCCTCAGTCTTGTAGCCAGTACATTCCACCATTCAAGCAAATAACTGTTCACCCATGCTCATGCAGGTAATGCATTCATTCGATGCAGTGCAACTATTCCACACACCACCCCCAAAACCATGAAAGCAGGAAGTACACCTGAAAAGAAGGGGTTTGGTGGGAGATGGAAGCAGACATGATAATGGGGGAGATTTTGATAAAAGGATTATATGTATGAATTTGTAAAAGAATAAGTAAACTTGGAAAGCTTAAACACTAAAAACCACTAAAATAATTAGACCCTCTCACCCCTGTCCAAAGACAAATACTGAGGATGAAGGGAAAGAGGAACACTTAGGCACTGCCGCTGGGAAAGTAAACTGGTGTAGTTGTCCTAGAAGTCAGCGTGAAGGTTCCTCAAGAACAGAAGTACAATTGGACCCAGCTACATGATTCCTGCGTGTATGTCTATAGTCAGCATTCCATGAGATACTTGCACATCTGTGTTTATTGCTGCGTTGTTCACAAGAGCTAAGCAGTGAAGCCAGCATAGATGTCTGTCAACAGACCAATGCACAAAGAAAACGTGGTACATATGGACAACTGGAGCTTCATTCGGGTATAGAAATAAATGGTGGTATGGCATCTACAGGATAATTCATGGAGATAAAAGGTCATTTCAAATAAAATGCTGCATGCTTTCATATGCAGGTTACAGACGTGTGTGTGTGTGTGTGTGTGTGTGTGTGTGTGTGTGTGTGTGTGATGAAAGTAAGAGGGGGACCATGAGAAGGGATATGGAGATCTTAAAGGAGCACCAATGGGGGCAGGCAGTAATGAAACTTTTACAACATGAAGACAGTGGAGAGGAGTATTTGGGCAAAGAAATGAGACCGCCAAGAACAGAAGGGTGAAGGAGGATGAATAAAAAAGCATTTGGACATGTGTGTCTAAAAACCCATAATGAAATCTGTCACTTCATTTAAAAAAAAGAATAAAAATCCTCCATTTTCCCTTGTTGCTGAAGCTTTGTTTTGACAAGAATCATTTTCAGGTAAGTGTGCCATGTGGCTGCACATGATGTGTCTGCATGTGATGGGTCTGCACATGATGACAATGCTTATTTTATATGATTTATTTGATGAATGATTTGACTGGTTTATAAAGGGGAGCTAAGAATGAAACCAATTCACAATGAAAGAAGTTGAGTGAGTTACAATTAAGGAAGGCAAATTCAGAGATGAGTGAAAGAGACACGTTGAATACACCTCCTAATTAAAAATCTCAACATTGGGGCTGGAAAGATGGCTAAAAGCACCAGCTGCTCTTCCAGAGGACCTGGGTTCAATTCCCAGCACCTACATGGTGACCCACAACCATTTATAATTCCAGCCCCAAGGTACACATTATCTTTTGGCTTCTGTGGGCATTGCATGCACGTAGTGTAGCAACAAACATGCAGAAAAACACTCACACACCTACAATAAACAAATTAATATATAAAAATCTTAAAATGAAGAGAAGTCAGAACCTCCACCAAAACCTTATTATGACCCATTTGGAGTCTTGTCTCTTTATATTAATGCCAGGTTTGATGCTTTTACAGCATAACAAAAACAACCTTAGTGGAAGATTCTGATGCAGCATTCACTGACTTAGAAAGTCCATTCCCTCTAACCCTGAAGGAAAGTCTGATTGCCTGACTGGAAATATCCAAGCTTTGCCAGGGTCATTGGTTGTTTCATTGTGACACTGTCTGAACTTTCTAAAGTTATTTTTGTCCACGTGCTTCTGATAAGATACAGCATTTGATTTATTTCTACATAGAGTATCTAGAAAAGGGCGGGGATTCTAAGACCACATATGTTCAACCCCCTTTCTATATGTACGTGTGTGCACTCAGAATATGCCTGTGCTCATCTGTTCCCAAAAAGAGTGTCAAGAACTCATTTCTATTCTGAATATCAAAATTACAAATATGAGGGAGTCCCTCTAATGAAAGAAGGGTTCCAGGTAGAGGGAACAAATCAGAGTGGGACCCGAGAGCAGCCGTCCAAGCTGCGGAGGGAGTCCACCACTCTGCTCTACTGCAGTCCCAGTGTCCATCTACCATGCATTCTTCCTCATCTCCTGGGCTTTAACCACCCGATGGCAATGGCTTACCTTACAGATAGCTTCTGAGGAAGCTCCCAGCTTCCAGGCACTGTTCTTGCTGTGCCTCAGTAGCATATTGATCAGGTTGGAAGAAAATGCACCAAATGACTTGGGCACACATTCATTTCTACACTGTTGACCCCACCTTGCCTAGAGTCCATGGGCTTTTAGCTACATTTCTGGGACCTGAATAGAAAGCCCCCTTTCCCACACAGCCATCCTTTTAGTCGGGTGGACTTGCCTTCTTCCATCTCCCCATGTGATTTCCAAATACCCACTCAATTGATCATGCCCTACAGAAGAGTGGTTATAAACTTGTTTCTGCCATTGAAGTAGATTTTCTTAAAATAAGCAAGCAAACAAAAAAACCGATGACTCAAGAAGTGGACAGTGAGGAGAAAGGTACTGGCTGAACTGTGAAAATGAAGTCAGAGGGTTGGCGGGCCACGGTGCTTCCTGGCCTACGATCCTAGCCTGGTATGTGAGTTTAAAATCCACACCTTCCATTGCAGAGGAGAAAGAAACTGCAGTTCATACTTTGGCTAAGGTAGCAGGTGAATGTATGATGAAAAATTACTGCAAAAGTCCATCTGCAACGGCAGGGTTACTATTAGCAATCATCTTAATTTTCACAGACAGTTGGAATCAAGGCCACTGTAAGCACAACAATCTAAGCTTTTCGGTTTTTGTTTTTTTAATCCTGGGAGGGCAAAAGTTTATTCTCAAATAAACAATTACAATTGTTTTAAAGGGGTTACTTGAGATATTTCTAGAAGCCCCTAGAAAGTGGCATTTATTAACTAAGCTGTTGAGGGGGAAGCTCACGCGGGAAGCCAAGAGAATCTCACTAGGGAGTGCGCATCTGTGCTCACTGCTATTCTTAGAAGCGAATGCTGGCAATCTTCAAACCCCAGGGAGAAAATACTTGAAATATTAGCACTCAGACTCAGCAACTAAAGAAATTAAGTGGTTAGGAATGGGGAGTGGGAGCCCAGATTATGGGAGATGACCAGTAAGAATAATATAAACTGTGAGGTGCCTCAATGCCGAGAGTATTTAAAATGATTTGAGGATAAAATGTAAGGAAGAATGTGAGTTTTAGAAATCTAGTGAGATTTTATTTATTTAATATGATTTTGGAGCATCCCAAGGGGAAGTATTTTTTAAAAGTAACTTTCTTGGCTTTTGTATATTTTCATGAAGACAGAAATGGCTAGTAAAATTCATTTTACTATTTACTAAAATTATATATATATATATAAAATTAAGTCTCTGTCATTAGTAAGTTTGGAAGATTTTTGTTATTTTTTTCTTTGTTTGATGCTTATTAGGAAAGAAAACAGTCTCATGTGCCTTTGCTAGTTTGAAAAGCCACAGGAACTGCAGTATAAGAGGGTAAAAGTGAGTTGCTCAGGAACTGCAGGGTTCATCAGATTGGACACATGCCACTCTTAGCACGTGTAGCAGAACACGGCTCTCCGCCTAGCCTCACTAGAGCCTCCATGGAGACTCCACTCACCACAGGCGACGGGGAGAGGGCGATGTTGCCTATTGAAGCCTTCAGCTCATCCACTGTCGCCGCATTCTTAAGGACATCCTTGGATTGCAAGGGCTTAATCTTGATATTGAATTTCTTGTGCGACTCTTCCTCCTCTTCAGATTCACTTGAAGAATAAAAGTGCTTTCCTTTGGTAGGTAGAACACAGTTAAAGACACTTAGCTCTTTCTTCTGCTGGGAGGTATGGGTGAGGGCAAGACAAGGACACGAACAGCCACGGACAAGGCAAAAGTAACCTCGGGTGGCAGGGAAACAAAGCAAAACCAACAAAACTGAGGAAAGCAAAGGTTGGGTTCACTGTTCTCAGGTGCTTACCAGGGACTGGGAACTCTGAGGAGCATTGGTCAAAGTCCTACATTTGTATTTGTGTGTGTGTGTGTCTCGGGTGAAGTTTGTGAATCACACCCAGATCACAGATAAGAACTCAGGAGGAGGTTACTCATCTCCAGACATGGGACAGCTACTTTAAGGGACACCTATGAAGAGTCTTAAGGGTTTGGAGTTGGCCAGAGTAAGGTAAGGGTGCTTGAGTCTTGCAGGGAAGAGTTGAAAGAAGAGGGCTGTAAAGCTCTTTGCTGCTCACTGTTAATACCACTGCCATTTTAGGGTGCAGCAGGCAATCTGGGGTCACAGTGTGCTGGCTGTCTTAGAGCACGTTTCTGCTACCCATTGCTTTATCTCTGTCCCTCGAGTAGATCAGGGCACACCCACGCTTGTCAGCCACCAGGCTGTCCTCGGGGATAGTTATTCATCTCTGAGACTAAGTATAATAGCTTTGGTTATTTTGTCACAGTCATGAGACCTGAATTTAGCTTACTGGTTCCTCAGACAATATACATTTAAAACATTTATAAAGAAAGGATATAGCCTGGTTCCTCAGGTCTGATGCTGTAACCTTCTTCATCCAGCTCAGGTGAGTTCTGTAAGACACAAATGCACACTCATATACATATTACATGCATATATGTATACACACATGTATGTAACAGTAATAAAGAATAATTATTCAGTAATTGAGAGGAAGTTGGGGGTGCGTGAGGAGCTGGAGGCTGGGACGAGGGTAAATTACGTGATGGCAGCATTCCTGTTCAAATTCTCAAAAAATAAGGTATAGATGCAAGTTATGTGGTTATTATTCCAAAATGACAGAGGAATTATTTTCCTTCTAGAGTCTTCTACTCAAAAATATAGACAAGCCTCTTAGTTTAAGGGGCTGAGGATTTATCATTTGGAAGTGAATGCTAAGCAGTCTGAGTTTAAATCTTTATTCAAGGATATTGGAGGAACCCCAATATATGACCCACAAAAGAAAGCACTCAAAGAGAACTTACCAGGCCTTTTCTACAAGCTAAGCAACAATGATGATTGAAATGCAAAGTATTTGCCCTAAGGGAAATTACAACATGTTCCTGGAGGCAAAAAATTATAGAGAAAATAGCACATTATAGCAATGTTCGGTATTAAAAATGAGGGGACAATAGATTAGTTTTAAGAATAAGGGGCGCTGCTGGAGACTTTCCATGTAGATAGAGGGTAGTGTTGGGGCATGGGGTTTCTGCACAGTGGTGGGAAGAGCCTGGGTTGAGCCACCAGGGCAGGAATAGACACTGTGTGACTCGGGTGCGGAAGGTCCAAGTGTCAAAGGCGGCATGACCGGAAAGTAAGCTGTGTGTGCAGTGGGGGTGAGGGTGGGGGCTGGGCAACAGACCTTGGGGGACTGTGTGCTAGAGTTGGGGGCTTTGTCTTGCTAGGGCTGCTGAAGTTTCTTAGTTACAGTAAAGCATGCTGGAGACAGAATGGTAAGGACACTGGTGGCAGGAGGGAGGCTGACTCATTTAAAATACGTGTGCCAACTCAGACATGCCTGCTAAGACGGCAGCCCAAGTCTTGATGATGGGATAGGATGAACCAAGGACAGCCTCGTCATGGTTGTCAGTTCTTAGTGATAAAAGGAAAAAGAGGAGGGCGCTTTCAAGAAGATTTCAAGGTTTCTATCCTCCAGTCCTGGGAGTCTGACCGCCAGATGAATCTAACAGCAGCGAGCTAATACTTTCAGGGGGAAGTTGGAGAAGATAAAAGACTGTGCATCTGGGGGTTCATCTATAACATCCTCACTTTTATTATAAAAGTGTGGCACGGTCTCACCGAATAACATGACAACCCCACTTGGCAAGAATGAGCTCAATAAGTAAAAAGGAAGCAAAGTGTAATCTGATGATGTGTCAGCATGAGTCCGACTTTCTCCTTGACTCCATGTGCTTTGAGACCAAATCCTCAGCCTATGAAAGAAAGACCGTGCCCTGCTGAAGTTGGGACTGGAGAGGCAGCAGTGAGAGATCTCTGATGCAAACATGGTTTGCATGTTCCATACCATTAGTAATCTGAGGGTGGTGCAGGTTGGATGAACAGGCCGCTCTGTTGTGGTTAGTGGCGTGTGTGGTAATGGTGCTAAGAATTACAGGGAAAGTTTAGATCTCAGCTGGGAATCTACCTTCAGTCCCTGAGAATCAACTAGCGCTTGCCCTGGGAAAAGTGGGTGCCATATAGTTTTCATCACATATCCCAGGCTCAGTGGTTAACTTCTTTGGCTCTACATTCAAAGCTGCTTAGAAAGGGAACTAATATGGATTTAATATGAGAAAAAGTATTTTTGATTACAGCTGTGGGCTTAGCCTATTCCCGGAATGTGCAAGCAATTAGCTCAGAGTCCTCACAGCACCAGGTAACTGCTGTATCTATTGCCCACACTCTCATACACATAGCTGGTATTCAGAGAGGCTAGGTCTTGGAGCCAGGTTTGATAGACTCTAGGGCTGTGAACGTCAGTACACCCTAAGCACGACAGACTTAGAATGAAGTATAGAGCTTTCCACCAATTTCTATGTCCTATTATGTATCTCAGTGCCTCAATTCATTTTAAAGCTGTATATAAAGAAAAATGTTCTCATACTTACATATCTTTCCCAATCAATTTCTGCATAAAATCCATTTGGTGCCCCATTGCTTTTCTTCTGTAATAAATTTGAAAATAAATTTAGGAGGGAGACACTGAAATGAAAAAAGAAAAACCACCCACAATGGAACAAAAACCCAAAAAACACTTAATTCTTATCTGTACTTAGCATGAGCTACCAAAAAAAACAGATTAGAGCATCCTATGGTAAGAAGCACATTGGCGTAACTGGGCGGCAAATGGGGCTGCCATGGCACTGGATGAGACACTCACGCACATATTTCACAAGACTGAAAATTAGGCATAGCTAGCATTAAAAGGTTATTCAATCACTGATGAACTTGTAGGGTTTACATTATGATTTAATTCTCTATCTTGAGGATTAAAATCATATGGATATAAAACATAAACCTTTGACTTCTGTGCTGCTGACATAAAATAGTTCCTATGTGCTGAATCACTAATTGCGGAATTACTTTCCCCATGACTCAATTGATACAATAGAAATGCAATCATCTTTAGATTAGTTCATTCAGCTCCTACTCACTGAAAATCGTGTTGCTATTCTTTCCAAATGGCTCTTCTTATCAAATTACTAAAATATAATTTGAAGATCAAGGGCGAGTTTCTCTTTTCATGAGTTCTGTGCTTCTGTTAGCACACACTGGTGCAAGAAGACGGGAAACCAGCGTGGTTCTGACTTGCTTATCTAAGTAATATTTTGACTCACAGTAGAATCGTGACACATGAGCACACACACTTGACCAAGGAGGTAGCACCCTCCAAGAGGGAATTAATAAGCTTCTCTATTTTTTTTTTATTTTTTAGTTTTGGACAAAAGCACAAAGGTTAGTGATGAGGGGTCCATTCAATAACATTCTTGCATTTAGCACACAAAGCGATGCTAAGTCATTGAGTAACAGCGGACCTCAGAACAACATGTATGGCGACGTACGGGGCCTGAGGACAGGGCCTCTCATTTTGCAATCACAAGTAAGGCCTCTTGCTTTACTTGTTGCTGGTAACTATCCAAGTGGACAAGTAGAGGAAGCTTTTCACCTATGTACAGAGGATTTCTAGAAAACCCAGGAGAACTGTCACCATCCATTAACACTTAGTGAAGTTGACTGGGCACTCTAAGTACAGGCTGTGTGTGACTCAGTGCGGGGTATAATGCACAGGGTAAGTGACATTCTCCCCTTGCTAGGGACTATCACTGCATGAGAGTTCACCAAGCCTTGCATCCAGCTCTGTGAGGTCTCCACTGGCCCCTCCGTATAAAGTTTCCTATTCCGTATAAAGATCACTTGTATGCAGACATCATTTCACTCTTCCCACAGAACTGCCTTTGTGATGTTTGAGCTTCAGTGGCAGTTTGCCAAGTTTGTCAAAGGCCTTTAAAAACCTGTTGCTAGCTCTGCCTGTGGGCATTATAATGCTACTGCTGAGAACCTGGTCAACGTTATGTGGAAAAAGGCCTACCTCCAATTTTTGTATAAATAGCTTCTGCTTTACCAATCTGTCTGTATATGGTTTTGCTGCAAGATGCTTCAACTACTTCTAAGAGACCATATATAATAACCAACTTCAGCATAAAATTTGACATACTAATAGGGGATCAAATAAGCCAAATTGACTCCAGAGACACAAACCCATAGATATTGTCACCAGTGTAATTCTGCCACCAGTCTGCCTTTCGCTTTTTAAATTGTTCCTTCTTACAGAAGAGTGCTATTATAAACTCAAAAAAAGGTAAATTAAAAACTGCAAAGTTTGTTTAATTCTACAGCTTTCTTCTCGGTTATTACTCTCTACAATTAAACCTTCTTAAATTCAAGATACTCTTCATATAAATAAGCTGTATCTATATAATATATGCATATGCATGTATTACAAAAATTTTTTTCTTGACAACATATATTTAACACTTGCATCAAGAATTTGCTAAATGTCTAGATTTGGGCCTAGTTAATGTTTCTTTGTTTCTATGGAAACACATAGAAGATTGAGACAAGGGAAAACAAAAATCTAGGGACTTTTTCTCTTATAGCAATATTAAATACCAAATTCAAACAACACATCATAATAGTACATTACTTTGGTAAGCTATTCAGCACCACACACACACACACACACACACACACACACACACTTTAGAGGAATTGGTAATTTGTTCTCATTCAAGCACATTTATTGTAACAACTATTTTTTGTTTGTTTGTTTGTTTCTCAAGTGAACAAGGTAAGCCAGGGATTTTTTGGTTAGGCACAAGGGAAAGTAACTCTTGTTTTTAAACATGGCATAGCTCATAGTGAGCGGATGTGTCAGTTTTCACTGGAAGACATCAAAGTAGGGAGGTATGTAGCGAAGGACCATGGCTGGACAGTTGGTCCCAAGTTTGACGGCGGCACCTAAATGGTGGTTATTTTTCATCTTGGAGTCTGAGTCATATGCTATTTTATTTTTTCCCTTCTCTCTTTTCTAAAACTTTAGGTCTATGTAGTATAACTCTTATAACCCGAGTATTTGATTGTTTTTAAAGATGACCTACACCCATGGTCATAATCATCTTGTTCCACTTGGCATTTTAACTTTGGATAATGTGAGGCGCTAGATCTGTCGTTCTCATCCTGTGGGTCACATGTCGTTGTCATCCTGTGGGTCCTTACCCCTTGCCGGTGTCAAATGGCACTTTCACGGGGTTTAAATATCATCTTATATATTTACACTAGGATTCATAACAGTAGAAAAATTGTAGTTATGAAGTAGAAAATAGTTTTATGATTGGGATACACTTTGTGTATGATTACAGCACAAAGCACTGTATTAACGGGCTACAGCGTTAGGAAGTCTGAGAACCACTGAGTTAGATCAACAACTATAGTAATGATTTTTTTCAAGGGAGAACTCAACAGTTATGTGTTTCCACTGTGAATGTTCCCCCACCCCTTTTATGGTGAGGTCAGCTTACAGCTAGACAGTGATCTTAAAAATATGTGATATATTGTCAAATGTTATCATCTTTTTTCCTAAATACACTTAAGTCACTTTGTAAGGAATCTTACAAGACAGCACTCTCCAATGAAGCTCCCTGTAAACATGAAAACGCTCTCTGTGTTGTTCTGTATGTAGTCATTAGGCAGGAGGGGCTATACAGTATTTGAAACATGGTGAGTGTGACCAAGGGACTGAATTTTAAATGCTTCCTAGAGCTACACAGCTGTAGTTAATGCATAGCTTGGCCCAGGGTCAGCATCCTTGACTCCAGATTTCTTGGTCATGATTACTGGTTTCCCCAGGACAGGGTCCTGCCAAACTCCTGATATTATTGATACTATAGTTGGTATTTGTTTTACCAAATGCAGTCTAACTCAGATTGCATGTTGATATTTATACTATAGTCAAGGTCATCTGTACAGATACCAGAATCTTTTAAAAACATGGAAAGTTTAAATCCTTGTCCTTTGCCTCAGACAAAAGACAACAAAAGTCTTCAGGCTTGGTTATTCCCTTAACGGACTCTTCAGGACATAAGCACATGACGTTTGTATGGTTGATTTAGAGCCTGGACCTGGATAGTCAGGAAGTGATTCGGAGTTACCTTGTTGACTGACTAGGGATACTGTGCTTCCCTCACTGTTTCTACAACCCCTCGGAAATTTCAAACTGAAGTCTGTGTCCTTACCGAAGCTTTCTTCCCTCCTTCACGCGCACACTCTGCTTTGCTATGGTAGGGTGGCTCGTGTGGGCTGGGCTGCTGGAATTGATTGTTTTCATGTAGAAAAAAGTTGTTAAAGGATCTGTTTGTTCTTCAAGACACATAAAGAATCACACGGAGTCAGCAAACATATCACAGTAGAGACAACCTCTAGACCAAATTGTTCAGCCTACCAATCGTGGCAGGGTTCTGTAAGCAAAGAGCGGACTCTGGGGCCCATAACGAGGCTCTATTCAGCAGGCCAGTTTGGCTAAGCCAAGAGAGGAAGTGGGAAGGAGGGAGATGGGCTGGGGCACCAGGGGCCATTTGGATCCTCATTCAGATGGCACTTAGTCCACAATAGAGAACAGACACCAAGACAATACAGGAAGGAACGGGGCAGTCTCCGATTGCATTTCTCATCTGTGACTGTAAGGCCTAGCTTCTCTCTTTCCCCCTGATCAAAGCCTTTCAACAGAGTCAACAGAGAGCAACAGTGTTCAAAGAGGGCAATCCCAGAACCCTGCCCTTTCCTGCCTGCATGCTTAGAGACAAACAGAACAGATCTCACAGCTAGGGACTCTGACCCCGGTACCCCAGTGTAGGGTGGAGAATTAGAACCACTTAGGGAGAGTTGCAGTTAACCCTGCAGCAATTAAGAGTTTGTCTCTGGGTTAGAATGTGCTGTCACACACAGCCACCTGAGGTCTAGACGTTGTGACAAACAGCTCTGCCAATGATGGATGGGTATACACTCAGCCAGTGAGCAGCAAGACACACCCACCTTCACACCATGCAGCCCTGCCCTGCAGCCTCATCAGTGATGGGCTCCATCCGAGTCTGAGAGACTGAATTTATCTACGGCCATACTGAAGCTACCGGCTGGGCTATTTGGTTCCCGATTTGTTTACAAGCTCAGCACACCTGTAGCTTGCAGAATCGCATTCGTAAAAGTACAACCACCCCCAGCTCCTTGAAAAAGCAGCTATCAGCGGGTCCGGAAGCTGTCTCAACCTGTCCAAGTGGTTGAGCCGGCAGATTCAAGGACTTAAAAAAATCATTTTGAGTTTAGAACAAGTTCAGGCTGACATGCCTACAGATGAATAGTGGACATATTCACTCTAGCCGGCAACACTGGGTCTCTGAATTTGGTGGTCAAGTGTTTGGGAGAAATTTGAACATTTTCCAGTAGAGCTTACAGCTAAATTATAATTTCCGATTATCCACGAAGGTGAATTTCCCTTTTTCAGAGAAAATGTGCTTTTTTTCTGAAGGTGGCCTTTTCTAGAATAGGGTTGTTTTATTTCTGGAAAAATTAAAATTAAATAATTCCTTCTTTTTATGAGCATTTTGACTTATGGAATTTCTAACTAATAACAGAGAGGACACAGGCTGCTAATAAATGATTTTCCAGAACTTGGGACGGTGCAGGGAGAACCCGGGGTGGTCTGGACAGCGTTATGGCCAGCCTGCAGCCTATGCCCTCGGGCATCTCCAACACCAGGTGCCACGGCACACATCCCAGCAGATATTTGGACTGGGGCTCCTTAGAAGAGCAGTGAGGTAGCAATGGGACCTCAGAGACGATGATGAGCAGGGGGTGGCTGGGGGGGGGGGGCGGGGAGAAAAGACAAGACTAAGAGAGTGGAGAGCGAGAGAAGCCAGGAACAGCAATCCAACGAGGGCAGAGGAGGCGACAGAGCCTGGCAGAGGCGAAGACGGGAGGACAGAGGACCCAGGAGAGGACCACGCTGGAAGTAAGGAGAGGACACAGAAGCAGAGAGTACCTGAGACAGAGTTAAGGAGAGGGCTCTGAGCCAGAAGCAAGAGGTTAGGAGAAGCTGAGTGTTCTGGGCCTTTTTTTCCCCTGCTGAATAGAGCCTTGATTATAGAGGTACCCAAAGTCTCATCAATTTCATTCTACTTTTTTTTTTCAAAAAGAACATTTCATAGCAAGAATCACATGAATGCAAAAGGCACCCCAAAGCTGAAAACTCTTAAAACAGAAGCAGGAGAAGAGCTCCTGCTATGGCTTCAGTTAGCACCCCATTAGGTAGACTATTATAAAGAGCAGTTTTTAAAGAATACATATTTTTAGCCACCCGGATTATTCTAGTTCTTATCCTGGCCCAGGGAGCTTAATGTGTGTCCATTTCCCCGGAGTAACAGCTGTTCTTTTGAACTCTCTGAATGGGCATCTGATTAGATGGGAAGGAAGTCATTTCGGGAGCTGGAGCAGACTCCCAGAAGTCTGATAAGCTGGCATATCCCAGACCTCTTTAAAAACCAAGAAATCTGGCAACCAGCTAGGAGTCACTTTCTGTTAAATCGAAGCCTAGTGGATACATTTTTCTCCTCCTGGCTGTAAAATCCAGGCATAAGCAAGTTAAGACCGTTCCCTATTTCTGAATTTAATATAGAAAATGTATTTGCAGCCCAGCTACTCAAGGGAAAAGCTGCCTTTGGTTTATTTGAAAATCTGCTCCTTTACGACTGTGGTGCCCCTGGAGAAGAACACTCACACATAACGAGCTTTACGTCACTGAACTGGAGATGGGAACAGCCCTGCACAAACTGTCCAGCTTTTTTTTTCTTTTTTTCTTTTCTGACTTGTCATATCCATGGCTAGTTTGCTTGTGTGCTCCGGGGCTGGGTTTTAGGTGAGTTCAATATATAAACTCTAACTTGACAAAGACCACATTTATACCTCATGCACATTTATTAGAGAGAATTAAAATTGTTGGGCTTTTGAAAAAGAGGAAAGAAGGAGGAGGAGGAGGAGAAAAAGAAAGCTGAGAAAGAAGAAAAAGAGGAGGCAGAGAGAGAAGCTGGCCTCGGGGAAATTTAAGCACAGCAGAGATCGCCATGCAAACTCAACTAAAAATGGTTATTTAAATACTTACCATTCCATCTCGATCTGGTGAGCCTCTGAAAGAGAAAGGAAATTGATAGCGATTATGAAAAAGAAATCCTTCTTGCTGCAGTGCCTAGAGAGCCATTAACGATCACCTTCATCCTTTGTGTACTCCCACTGCAGTAAACCTCACTAAGGAAACAAACAAACAAACAAACAAACACTATCAAGCTGAGTGACATCTGAGTGTGAGGTAGACACGTGTGTCAGGCAGCGCCCGATCGATATTCTCAAAAAGGACTGAAGTCCAAAGGCACACGTTGGCAGTGATGGAGTTCGCGTCACATAATTCATGACTCTATTCATGATTATGAAATTCTTCATAATTTACTTAAATGATGTGTGTATGTGTATGACTGTGTGTGTGGGGGGGCATGTGCACATGTGAGTGCAAGTACCTAGAGAGGCCAGAGAGTGTGTCAGATACCCTGGCACTGGAGATAGTTGTGAGCCACCTGACATTACCGCTAGGGACTGAACTGGATTGTCTGCACGAGCAGTGTTCGCCCCTAGCTGCTCAGCTTGCTCTCGGGTCCCCTCGGCTCATTCTTGCTGGCTTCACTTAGATCTGTCTTAAAACATGTATACAAACAGTTTCGTACTCCTTCAACTTTCCCCTGTGAGTGATTCTGAATTTTTTGTGAAGTTAAAGCTTTAGAGCCTGCACCTTCTTCCATATTTCTGAGTGGCGCCCTCTGCTGCTGAATCCTAGGGTAGCGGTTCTGTGGTGATTGACCTACTGCGAATGGCCAGGGTTTCAGAGAAAATGAACCTGGAGGTTCAGATCTCGCCATTTCTAAGTTCTGTCACCTTGAACTCATTATCCAACCTGGTAGCACAAAGAATGAGCAAATACTAGTTCCTGACAGATGTTAAGCATTCAAGTGTTGATTTTACTTTCTTTTCTTATCCATTGACATTTCTTGATTGGGAACCCAAACTGCCCTCTTACAGCCACACTGTGCGTAATACAGTGAAAGCAAATTACTTTTCTTGTTACAGTTGGAAACGGGACTGGCTAAGCGAGGGAAGGCGTAGTGGTTTGAACAACATGCCTCCTCATAGTCTCAGGTTGAACACTTAGCAAAACTGTTGGGGGCGGCTTAGGAGGCGTGGTCTTGCTGGAGGAAGTACGTCACTGAGGGTGGGGCTTCGAGGCTTACACCATTCCTAGTGCCCTATTTCCTGCTTTTGGTTCAAGACATAAGTTCCCAGATTCCTCCCCGGGCAACCTTTGTTCTGCCAGCGCATACACTCATTCTTTGGAATCACAAGCTCAAGTAATGTCTCCTATAAACTGTCTTGGTGATGGCCGTTTTGACAATGCCACTAATACAGAGGGGGAAGCTAGAAGATAGTCACGGTACCATGGGAACATGGTTTTAGTTCATTACAAGGAACTTAAAAGCGTTACACTATTAGCAAGAACTAGAATGTCGAACCTTGTTTTGTTTCGAAAGGTTGATTTATTTTTATTTCATGAGTATGGGGGTTTTGGTTGCATGTATGTCCGTGCACGTTGTGCATGCCTGGTGCCTATGGAAACCAGATGGAGTTATTGAACCCCCTAGAACTGGAGTTACAGATGGTCATGAATCTCCATGTAGTTTTCCAGATCCTCTGAAAACAAAACAAAACAGCCAATGCTCTTAACTGCTGAGCCATCTCCCCAGCCCTGGTCAGCTAAGTTGATGCCATTTACATTAAAGTCATTACAGAACAACCTCTAGAAATTCCTCTCATGCTGTTGGCTATTTTTCTGGTTTGTCGGAATATTAGGTGTTCTTTTCTTTCTCCCCTGTTAGGATGAGGGGCTACTGTGTGGTCACAGTGGGTCCCCTCTTCCCTCTATTTCTGTCATCATCAATCATCAATCATCATCATCATCATCATCATCATCATCATTCTTTCCTGTGCTCCTGTGGTTGGGATGATTTTTTTCTCACCCTTTGTATCACAGTCTTGTGAGCTTTCCTCAGTGCTGGTGTGGTCATCATGAATTGCCTTAATGGTGCTTGTTTGAAAATGTCCTAAGTTCTCCATCAGTTTTAAAAGACTGCTCTGCTAAATACAGCAGAATTGTTGGCAGTTCCTTACTTTGGGGGCTTGAAGCATATTTGATGCTTTCCTGGTTTTCAAATGATGAAAGATCTGGCTTTAGTTTGTTGTGTTTGCCTTTGTGGATTAGTGAGGTTTGTTTTTTTTTTTTTTTTCTTTACAACTTTCGGTGTGTGCACAGTCACTCCCCCTCCCCCATGTATGTATGTATATATATATATATATGTATATACATGTATATATTATATATATATGAATGATGCCTTGGCAAGATAGTTTTTTGGCAAAGTTCTTTCTCTGTTCGAATCTTAGTATCGTTCATTCCTGTTGTTCAGATGTCCACTTATCTAGTGAAATTTTCTGCTGTAACCTCAGGAACTAGATTGCCTATGTCCTTTTAAAAACCTCCTGTAGTCTCCTGAACATGGGCCAGAGCCCTTAGAAGTCTTGGTCAGTTTCATCTGTTCTCTCTCCTTCACGCAGGCCTGACCCTGCTCTCCAGACGAGGTAAGCTTTCTTCCGATCATCCTTGTTTGTTGATGACTCTTATTTCCAACATTTCTTTTTTTTTCCCATTTTTTTCTAAATTCCTCCGTGTTTCTGAAGACCTCCTGCATATCACTGACCATCACTACCTCAGCTAGCTTTCTCACACCACGTGGGTCCTAAGCTGACGTTCTTTCTTCACTCGCCTGCTGGATGAGGCCTCTATGTTTAAAAGCAAGAGTCTGAAGTCTAGCATTCCAGCCACCCAGACGTTGTCTCTGTCTTTGAATTCTGAGCTTGCAAAGGTACCAGAGTGGCTTCATTTCCCATGTGATTTCTGTTTCCCTGATTTTTTTGTACATTTATTGGTATCTTTATTAACTCTAGGTGTTAATTTGTCCTTCTTCACTTTTTTTGTTTGATGAAACAGAAAGGAGACTTCTGATCTAATGGTTTCTGCTTGGATTCTCCCTCATTACAATTTTTTTTTGGGGGCAGCAAACTACATATATAAACATCGTGATTTATGGCAATCTTTGTATACATACAGAATAATAAAAAACAAAACAAAACAAAACCTTGTGTCCCCAATAAGGTTCAGAAACAGGAACACTAGTGTACTTTAAGAAAAATGCAGTTTACAGTGTTTTAGAGCTAATTATTAATTAGAGCTAAGAATTAATACTTAAGAAGTAAAAGGGACCACCACTTCTGCTCTGGGGGACCTGGCCAGAGACCTCAGGACACAGGAACTGAGGAAGAGCCTAAGACAGGATCCTTCCAGTTTCGTCTGCACCCAGAGCTGATCCTGTGCCACAGCTCTCCACACCCAAATACCATCAGGAGAGAGCTGGTCTCCTAGGAGTGCTGACACACCTGTGAGCACAGGTAAGACCACCACATTTGCTCAAATTCCTGGCCCAAGAGGGACCCAGCCAGAGTCATCAGGACACTGGAACCAAGGAATAGCTGGGGACAGGATTCTTCTGGTTTCCCTCTGCAACCTGGAGCTGACCCTGTGTCATAGCTCTCCATACCCAAATTCCTCCTGGAAACAAATGGTCTCCCAGGAGTACTGACACACAGGCTTGGAGGAGGGACAACCCACAGTCAGAGACAGCAAGACCAGCTAACAGAGATAACCAGATGGCAAGGGGTAAGGGCAAGAACATAAGCAACAGAAGCCAAGGCTACTTGGCATCATCAGAACCCAGTTTTCTCACCACAGTGAGCCCTGGATACTCCAACACACCAGAAAAGCAAGACTCCAATTTAAAGTCACATCTTATGATGATGATAAGGGACTTTAAGAAGGACATAAAGAACTCCCTTAAAGAAGTACAAGAGAACACAGGTAAACAGCTAGAAGCCCTTAAAGAGGAAAAACAAAACAAAACAAAACAAAAAAACCCTTAAAGATTTACAGGAAAACACAACTAAACAGGTGAAGGAATTGAAAAAAACCTTCTAGGATCTAAAAATGAAAATAGAAACAATAAAGAAATCACAAAGGGAGACAATGCTGGAGACAGAAAACCTAGGAAAGAGATCAGGAGTCATAGATGCAAGCATCAGCAACAGAATACAAGAGATAGAAGAGAGAATCTCAGGTGCAGAAGAAACCATAGAAAACATTGACACAACAGTCAAAGAAAATGTCAGAAGCAAAAAGCTCCTAACCCAAAACATCCAGAAAATCCAGGACACAATGAGAAGATCAAATCTAAGGATAATAGATATAGAAGAGAGTGAAGAGTCCCAACTTAAAGGGCCAGTAAATATCAACAAAATTATAGAAGAAAACTTCCCTAACCTAAAGAAAGTGATGCCCATAAAAATCTGGGCAGATTTATACAGACTCTAAGAAAACACAAATGCCAGCCTAGGCTACTATACCCAGCAAAACTCTTAATTACCATAGATGGAGAAACCAAGATATTCTATTACAAAGAACAAATTTACACAATATCTTTCCACAAATCCAGTCCTACAAAGGATAATAGATGGAAAACACCAACCTAAGGGGAGAAACTACACCCTTGAAAAAGGAAGAAAGTAATCTTCTATTAACAAACCAATAAGAAGATAGCCACATAATAAAATCTCATCAATGGACAGATCATGGAAACACAAACTAAGCAGAGACACAGAAGTTATGGACCAAATGATTTAACAGATATCTATAGAATATTTAAACCTTAAAACAAAAGAATATACCTTCTTCTCAGCACCTCATGGTACTTTCTCCAAAATTGACCATAAAATTGGCCTCAACAGATATAAGAAGATTGAAATAATACCATGCATCCTATCAGATCAACACAGACTAAGGCTGGGTCTTCAACAAAAACAAAAACAACAGAAAGCCCACATACACATGAAAGCTGAGCAATGCCCTACTCAATGATAACTTGGTCAAGGAAGAAATAAAGGATGAAACTAAAGACTTTTTAAAATTTAATGAAAATGAAGACGCAGCATAGCAAAAATTATGGGACACAATGAAAGCAGTGCTAAGAGGAAAAATTATAGCTCTGAGTGCCTTGAAAAAGAAACTACAGAGTATATACTTGCAGCTAAACAGCATACCTGAAATCTCTAGAACAAAAAAAAAAGCAAATACACCCAAGAACAGTAGGTAGCAGGAAATAATCAAACTCAAGACTGAAATCAACTAAGTAGAAACAAAAAGAAGTATACAAAGAATTAACAAAACCAGGAGTTGGTTCTTTGAGAAAATCAGCAAGATCAATAAACCCTTATCCAGACTAACCAGAGAGCACAGAGACAGTATCCAAATTAACAAAATCAAATGAAAAGGGAGACATAACCACAAAAACTGAGGAAATTAAAAAAATGATCTGCTATGAACATAGTGTAGCATGTATCCTTATTGCATGCTGGGGAATCTTCTGGGTATATTCCCAGGAGTGGTATGGCTGGGTCCTCTGGTAGTATCATGTCCAGTTTTCTGAGGAACCGCCAGACTGATTTCCAGAGTGGTTGTACCAGCTTGCATTCCCACCAGCAGTGGAGGAGTGTTCCTCTTTCTCCACATCCTCGCCAACACCTGATGTCTTCTGAGTTTTTAATCTTAGCCATTCTGACTGGTGTGAGGTGAAATCTCAGGGTTGTTTTGATTTGCATTTCTCTAATGGCTAATGATGTTGAACATTTTTTAAGGTGTTTCTCAGCCATCCGAATTTCTTCAGGTGAAAAGTCTTTGTTTAGCTCTGTACCCCATTTTTGGATAGGGTTATTTGGTTTTCTGGGGTCTAACTTCTTGAGTTCTTTGTATACATTGGATATTAACCCTCTGTCGGATGTGGGGTTGGTGAAGATCTTTTCCCAATTTGTTGGTTGCTGATTTGTCCTTTTGACAGTGTCTTCTGCCTTACAGAAACTTTGTAATTTATAGCCAGAAGCTGGAAAGAATCCAGATGTCCCTCAACGGAGGAATGGATACAAAAAATGTGGTATATATACACAATGGAGTACTATTCAGCCATTAGAAACAATGAATTCATGAAATTCTTAAGAGAAATGTATGGAGCTGGAGAACATTATACTAAGTTAGGTAACCCAGTCTCAAAAGAATACCCATGGTATGCAGTCACTTATAAGTGGATATTAGCCTAGAATCTTGGAACACCAAAGACACAATTCACATACCAAATGATGTCTGACAAGAAGAAAGGAGTGGACACTGGTGCTGAAAAGGATCAAAGCATCAGTGTAGGGGAATACAAGAACAGGGAAGAGGGAAGGGGTGGAAGAGGGAGCAGGGGGAGGGAAAAGGGCATGTGGGACCTCTGGGGGGTGGGGAACCAGAAAAAGGGAAACGAATTGTAAATATAGAATATATCCAATAAAAAAGGAAGAAGAAGGAAGGAGAGGCCCCTGCTCCTGGAAAGGCTTGATGCAGCAGTGTAGGGGAATGCCAGGACAGGGAAGTGGGAGGGGGTGATTGGGGAACAGGGGGAGGGAAGTGAGCTTATGGGACTTCAGGGAGGGGGAAACCAGGAAAGGGGAAATCATTTGAAATATAAATAAAGAATATATCTAATTTTAAAAAGTTATGATAGAAACTGATTTAGATACTGAACTCTGAACTCACCAAGATAGGATAAATGGTAGAATACTTTCTCCAGGTTGCCAAATATGTATGGATTGGACATTGTGAATGTAATCATACCAGATAGTTTTCATAAATGTTAGTATTACTTCTAGTTGATAATAAAGAGCCTTTAATTGAACTAAAAGGAGGAAATATAAAAAAAATCATCTGATCCTACTACAAAAGCCCATACTCAGCACAACTGGAAAATCTGGACGAAATGGACAATTTTCTAGATAGCTACCAAATACCAAAGTTAAATCAGGATCAGATTAAACATCTAAACAGTCCTATAGCCCCTAAAGAAATAGAAGCAGTCATTAAAAGTCTCCCAACCAAAAAAAAAAAAAAAAAAAAAAAAAAAAAAAAAAGCACAGGACCAGATGGGTTTAGTGCAGAGTTCTATCAGACCTTTAAAGAAGACCTAATACCAGCACTCTTCAAACTATTCCACAAAATATAAACAGAAGGAACACTACCCAATTCATTCTATGAAGCAACAGTTACACTGCATATTCTCCCTTGGAGGTGGAATGGTTTCTGTTTAATCAGGAACCCGTCACAATTTCTTTTCATAAACAACTTCATAAGAGATTTTTTTCTACTTCTATAATTAATGTTCCAAATAGAGTATAAAAACTGGTTGAGTGCATATTACTTTTGGCTCCAAAAGATATCATGTATATTTAAGAGGCATTTAACTATTATAAATTATTTTGATGACTTAAAAATGACAATACTGAGTTGAATATTTTTAAATAAATTTTATTAATTTTATAATAATAATAGTAATAATAATAATAAAAGAAGTAAAAGGGTCTGGGTGGTGGTGATGCATGTCTTTGATGCCAGCACTTAGGAGGAAGAAGCAGGTGGATCTCTGAGTTTGAGGCCAGCTTGGTCTATAGAGTGAGTTCCAGGAAAACTAAGACTACACAGAAAAGCCCTGTCTTGAAAAACAAACAAGCAACCCTCCCCTCACCCCGAAAAAAAGAGGAGAAAGAGGAAAAAGAGAAGAAAAGGAAGAGGTGGAAGAGGAGGAAGGGGAGGAAGGGGAGGAGGAGGAAGAGGAGGGGAGATTTCCAGGGAGTGTTGCAAGCCATGAGAGAGCACTTGTATGTGGGTTAGAAGTACAAGGACCAAAAGAGAAAATACAGAGGAAGAGGCTCGGGAAAGTAAGAGATGTAAAAGCCTGTTCAGGCAGGAGTCAGACCAAAAGGAACTATATAATAGGGATGAAAAGGTGTGAATTAAAATAACAAAGAAAAATAAAATGAAATGGGAAATGTTATACCATTAGCTTGTACTTTTCTTAGGTGGGATAACATGATTGCTTCCCCTCCCCCATTCCTTTCTTAGCTTTTCCTTGTAAGCTTGTAAGCTATTCTACAGGTGGGGAATGAGGTGCTGTTCTCAGTGATTCAGACACGTTAGATTTAGATGTCCTCCCTCGTGAGGGAGCTTCTGTGCTGGACACAGCTTCCTGTTGGAATGTCCTAACGGGAGACTGCGAGCCATCTGCACCCACCTCTTTCTGGTGTGCGTGGGGAGCCTCCTTTCCATTCGGACATTTAGTGTTTAGGAGGGGACCCGACAGGCTTGTGTTCACCTTCGCTGCTGGTCATTCTCTTTCCTTGGGGTTCCTGGCCTCTTCCCTGATCGAATGCCTGGAATACAGTCATCCTTTGGCCGGACTGGGCGTGGTTCAGCACAGTTCTTGTGTTCCCAGGCGGCGGCTCATCTAGGTCTTCCCCACATCCTTCAGGACAGCCGCCTGTGGTGTGTGTGTAAGACTGCAGCTCTGGGCTCTCACTGGTGACTCGAAGCCCTTCTATAAGTACCGGTGCTGGTTGGTGGCTGTTTCAGGCTGCTTCCGGTCAGAGGACTCTGGGGATCTCATTGGCTCTTGCCTCTTTCTATCCACTGCCTTTCTTTTCTTTCGCTCACACTCTCCAGCCGCCCTGCCACTCCCTCCGTGTGTTTCTGACATTCCTCTGCTCTTCCTCTTTCAGAATTAGACTGCTCTTCACCAAGACACACGGAGGCAGCTTTTGATGGCCATTTTCAACACAATGCCAAATTTATGTTGCATTCCATAAGAGAACCAATCAAGCCTTAGACCTGTATTTCATTTTAATACTTTTTTTTTCTTTTTTATGAGATACTTTATATTGAATACATAAACCTTGGCATTCATCATGTTTGTGTGGCCTCTAATTTTAAATGTTGGTTTCTTGTAACTGTCGGCATTTCTCTCTCTCTCTCTCTCTCTCTCTCTCTCTCTCTCTCCTCTCTTTTGGTTTTTCATGACAGGGTTTTTCTGTGTAGTCCTGGCTGTCCCGGAACTCACTCACGCTGTAGACCAGGCTGGCCTCGAACTCAGAAATCCACCTGCCTCTGTCTCCCAAGTGCTGAGATTACAGGTATGCCCCACCACGCCCGGCGCCATTTCTCTTTCATGGCTTGTCTGGGTTACAGGCTTTCCTGTCTTTTCTAGAGCAGGTTCTGTCCTCGGCCTTGCTTACATCATGGCCTTCTGCAAGTTGCCAACCCCTCCTGGCACTGATGTCTCTCATCTCTAGAAGTGAGGTATTGTTACTGACCTTATCGAATTATGTGAAAATGAAGGATAACAGTGCAGTCACATATTCTGCCACTTAGCACAGGCTCTCCCTCCCTTCCTCTCCCCACCAGCCACTCTAATGATGATCAAATCAGGAAGCTCTGGTTTTTGCCCTACTCTCTCTGAGGAGGTTCAATCAGTTGAAGCTGATGCTGGCTGCTACCCTAGCCGGTTGCCTAGCAACCCTAAGCTGGTTGCAACAATTCTGAAATAAGGCTCACATCAACAAGGTCTCAATGATTGCAGGCTAACATAAGCATCACCTAAAGCTGAAGGGACAGCACACTACCAGAGCGTTCTACTAGCCCCTCTGTTTTGATGGTTCCTTTCCCAAGAATGGTACGTGGTCCAATTAGAGAACAGGGGTTCACAAAAACAAAAGCTTTCCCAAGACAGTGCATCCTTTAACCATTGCTGTTGGGGGAACCAGGTTATTAATTTGCTCTCCTGTAAGTAATTCTGTACTCACGAGAAGCTAAGAAAAGGTGCTTGAGATTCTATAAACTAATGCCTCATTAGAAGACCTCAGAGAGACACTGGGCATCTGAGGCAAAGCCATGAGGAATAACTTACTTTAATAGACTTGGCAATGGAAAAGTAGTGCTTTGGCCACATGCAAATTAGCCTAGCTTCCCTGGGGGCTCATTTAGCCCCCCTCACCCTCCCCCCTCTCTCTTCTTCTCCCTCTCCCTCTCCATCTTTCTGCCCCCCTCTGTGTGATTTTTAAAATGTCTTTCTAGCCTTTCTCAGTCCCCGGTATAGTTCCAGAGGGCGGTTCACAGCAGCACGCTTGCCCTCCGCTGTGATGCTCTCGGAGAGGCTTCCAACAGTTCCACACAACACAGGGCACATGGCAGGGGTTGCCAGCTATGGCAGACAGCTCAGTGTGTGGCTTTTTAGGGGACGTGGATCTCAAGTCATAGAAAGCTCATTGTCACAGGTAAGGAAACCGAGCCCAAGAAAAGGACTGCATAATGTTCAAGGTCTGAAGACTCTAATGGATGAACAGGGGCAAGAACACTGACAGGTATTCAAAGGAGATTACAGGATGCATTGTATGTTGATGGTTAATATTTAGAAAATGGCAAATTTATCAAGAAGCATTTTTAAGTTTTAGATGCTCGGAAAAATATTCCTAATTTAATCATTTACAAACTGCTTCAGGACAACAATAGACGTAATTTCTAAGAAATATTTGCCAAAAGAGGAAACGCCAACTATAACAACTGAGTTAACATCCAGTGTCTACACAGAAAGAAAACCTCCTTTCTCAGTGCTTCATATCTTTAGCTTACAACATTTCAGGGGTCCAAGGTGTCCCACTGCCAAGGATGGAGGCCCCTCAGCTTACGATTTAAGGCCCTCCTCCACTCTCCATCCTGGCTTCCTGTGACCACACTGACCAGCAGCTTGAAGGTGTATGACATAGGACAGCTCTGCCCTCTTGCCCTGTTCTGATGCCCGCTAGGGTTCCCATCGCTCTGCCTTTGCTTTTATTATTCCATTTGTATGAAAGACATTCCCTCATCCTTTAAAAGGCTAGACCCAATGTCCTCCTGTCAGGAAGCATCAGGCCAAATGTGGACTTTCTTACCCTTCAACTTTCTCTGAAATTCCATGTGAATGGCTCATGAGGAACTTGTCACTGTCAGTTTATACCAGTCGGAAGAGCAGCTGATGCTTATTAAATACGAAGGAGCCCACTAGGCATTTTACATGGTGCCTCTAGACGTAGGAAACACTTTTTTAATTTGTGTAATATTTTATTGGCTGAATTATATATTCTTGGATGGAAGGACACAAGAAAATGCTAACTGTCCTGTGATGAGATTTCTATTCAATCAAAGTGAAAATTGAAGGCTTGGAGATGAAGCTAATGAATTGTGTTCCCCTCTTCACTCACAGCTGTGATTTTCTAGATTGCTCTTTTCCATGTATGCTGGGTGAAGGATTCTGTTGGATTCGATTCTGATGGAACGGAATGGAATCTCAGGGAAGCAGGCCCTCCTAGGCCTGCACTTTCACCAGCTGTAGCTGCTTGCTGCTGCTCTCCTATAACTGAGCTAGGGCCGAGAGTCCATGTTCCTGGCCAGTGTTGTATGAATGCTGCTACTTGTTCAGGTTGAAAATGCATATAAAATCTTGTGTCAGGGCCAGCTTCAAAATGAACACTAAATATGGTTAAATAAGGACCAAGTGAATGTGTTATGCTACTAACACTCTCCAGGGTCTACTGGGGGACATGCAGGGAATCCAGTTTCTTGGTCAGGATCACTTAGTTACATCAAAGCACGCCCACAGTTGTTTTGCTGTTGGTTTCTTACTGGCAGTGAAATGTACTGGGCTTCCTGTCCATTCTATTGGTTTTACAGTTGTGTCTGCCCATTCTTAGAATCTGAAATTAGAGCTTTGGGGCGCCATCTAGGGGCTGTGCTAGGGTGAATCTGCCTACATCAGTATTATTGTATTCTCTTGGGATCTCATACAGATAGCTCTGGAAGTGTAACTGGGTGGGTTTTTTTTTTGTTGTTGTTGTTGTTGTTTGCTTTTTTTTTTAACCTCTACAAATGTAATAATCACATTTTCTGCCCCTCTGTTTGGAAGTAACAGATTAGATATGAGACAGTGAAAAAGTACATGATTAAAAAAAAAAAGAACTGAACATGTGATGAAAAATCTCTACCTTTTAAAGGCACAAATCTAAGAAGTATCTATGATCAACAGTGGAAGTTGACCCAGAAGTGGGGGGAAACCCAGAAAACCAAACAAATGAGCAAACACATGCTATCAAAAGAGCCTTTGGGGGCAGACACCCTTTAAACATCAACTTGAGTGACATAGACTGAAGCCCAGAGAGGCAAACTCTAAGGTACATACGTAGAGTCAGTGTCTTTTTCTTTCTTCCGTATTCCAAAGGCCTTCCTTGTACGTTTTTTCAGTCCTGTGGGGGGAGAAACAGTAAATGGTCAGAAAACAATCAGCAGACCAGGTGACTATACCAGAGAAGGTACAGCCAGACCTGGTGCAGTGTATACTACTCTGGAGCCCCAGAGGCTGGGGCATTTAAACCCAGGGCCCCTTCTTTGCTACAGAGAAGATCAGTTTGGGCAACTTTGTGATTTCTTTTTTTTTTATTGGATATATTCTATATTTACAATTCATTTCCTTTTTTCTGGTTCCCCACCCCCAAAGGTCCCACATGCCCTTTTCCCTCCCCCTGCTCCCTCATCCACCCCCTCCCACCTCCCTGTTCTTGTAGTCCCCCACAATGATGTTTTGGTCCATTCTAGCACCAGTGTCCACTCCTTTCTTCTTGTGAGACATCACTTGATATGTGATTTATGTCTTTGGTGTTCCAAGCTTCTAGGCTAATATCCACTTATCAGTGACTGTATACCATGGGTATTCTTTTGAGACTGGGTCACCTCATTTAGTATGACATTCTCCAGCTCCATCCATTTCTCTAAGAATTTCATGAATTCATTGTTTCTAATGGCTGAATAGTACTCCATTGTGTATATATACCACATTTTTTTGTATCCATTCCTCTGTTGAGGGACATCTGGGTTCTTTCCAGCTTCTGGCTATTATATATAAGGCTGCTATGAACATAGTGGAGCATGTATCCTTATTGCATGCTGGGGAATCTTCTGGGTATATTCCCAGGAGTGGTATGGCTGGGTCCTCCGGAAGTATCACGTCCAGTTTTCTGAGGAAGCGCCATACAGATTTCCAGAGTGGTTGTACCAGCTTGCATTCCCACCAGCAGTGATTTCTTGATTTAAAAAAAAAAGTAAAGAAAAAATAAGGACTAGGGATACTAGGGACAAGGCTCAATGGTTGAGCTCCTGCCTGGCACAGATCAGGCCCTAGGGGATCAATCCCCAGTACTAAAGAGAATAAGAAGAGTCGCTACATAGCTGTTAACTTTGCATAGAGCAGTGTCAGCATATGAATATGCATGTGAATATGGGAGTGTGATTCATTATTGAGGTTCCAACATGAGTTTGTGAGCCCTTGGGAAGGGGGGTTCTTAGACTCCCAAGCAACAGAAGGATGCTGTGCCTAAGGATGCTGTGCCTGGGAAAGATCACAGGCTTTTCTTAGATTACTGTCATCCATCGGTAAGATCAAGTCTTTGCCAAGAAAAGGAGTCACAGACTTAGAATAGCCATTTCCAGGGCGGGTCCTGAGATGCAGAGAGCCTGAGCCACACGAGAAGCCACATGCATACCCGTCTCCCCATCTCTCACGCTGCATCCTCCCCTGCCATCTTCAGCATCATGGCCAGGCTGGGATATTAACTGTTTTCTGGACACACCCAACACTGCTACTCCAGCATCTCCTCCTCAGCATCCTCATCTCTGGTTGAAACTCACTACTTAGTTTGTCAGTCATCAGAATTGCAATCCATTCTTGGAGGTCGGGCTCCAACACCGCATGCCGATAGGGCCTATACCAGTCTCACTGATGCTCTTGTGTGAACTGATACTTGAGTGGTGCCACTCATCAGCGATTTCTTATTCTCTGATGACTGTGAATCCCGACCTCCCAGCCCAGATGCCAGGCTGTCTGATTAGCCTGTATGCCCACCCATACCCCATCTGACTGCCCATCTTTTCAAGTGGAAGGAGTCTCCCTTCTTCCATCGTTGTGAGAGGACCACTGTTTGGGCTTCCATTCTTACTCCATCAAGAACCTGTTGAGCCCTTCCATCTCCTACATGTGCTACAGGTGCACATGCAGCTGACCTTTCTATGTCAGCAAGTGCTATTTTACGATAGCAAGTGGTTGTGCCATCAGAAAGCTGTATTGGGAGTTAGGAACTTTTAAAAGAAAAACCTGATATGGCTGGACATGGTGACTGAGCCCTATAATCTCAACAGTTGGAAGACTGAGACAGGGGGATTGCTGAAATTTTAAAGCCAGTCTGGAATACAGAGAGAGATCTTTACTCAAAAATAAAATAAAATAAAATAAAAAGGTTACTATTGCTATAGGATTTGTTTGGTATGAAGCACAACCAGAAAAAGAGACCAAATCGGGCATTTGATATCTTTCTTTCTCAAGACCTGTGAGTCAGCCAAGACTATCTGAGTCACTCATTAGCTGTCTCTAAGGATACTACTCAAATATAGTTTCCAAAATGTCTCTGTGCAACTCGATTTTTACATTTAATAGTCATTCTGTTTAAGATGTTTAGGTCTTTAAAATGTCAATGCTCTTTTTAAAAAACATTTCCCACACAAAGCTAGTCTCCATTACTCTTCACATGACAAGTTTACAGGGGAGCTGACTGACATTTCAAAGGATTCATAATATTTAGAAACGCTCGCCCCCACCTCATTCCATTTGCAAGTCTCTTTATGAAAATCTCTCTCTTCCTTCTCTGTTCTGTCTTATTCGCCCATAGGAATGAACGCTGTGGTTACATAATCATTGGTTTTCTTTTAACCATTTATCCCAGGTTTCAGCTTCTTGCTGCTTCCAATTTATCTGTAGGTTCATGATGGTTGCTGTACTCCTGAATCACTACTGATGACTTTAGGACCACATAACAAAACCATCGGTAACTTGCATTTTCAAGTTCTTTATATTGGTAACTCTCCCTGTAAGAGACAGCATGTCCTCCAGAACAGTCCAAGAAGGACCACAGCATTCAGATTCCAGGTAATGCTGTATTAGCAGCAAGACTGTGAAGACTTGGACCAATACATTTGGAGAACAGCCGATGCGAACTAGGTCATGAATATCCCAGTTATATATTTTCTAGGAAAAAGTACATCAGACCCAGAGTTGTGGGACACAGAGTCTGTCCAGCATCACTCTGGCTATAGAGCTCACTGCTACCTCTCCTCTCTTCGGGTTTCAATCTTCAGTTTAGACTAAAGCAAAAAACAATAAAGGGGAAAAGGAATCACACAATCATAAAATCCTCTGCCAGCCTGGAGCTTTAGTGCCACTGAAAGTCATGTTTCTAACACATAGAATACACGTACACATAAAATATAAAAAGGAACACACAAATATGTGACATGTCAGGAAACAAGTCAAATTGTTAGTTAAGCATTAATAAAGTTGTCTCCCTCCTTGACAAGTGCAAAAGGACTTGAGGAGATGAGGAACGGGCAAGGAAAACTTTGATTAAAACAACAGAACGGAAGGAGTACGCTATTTGGATTTTACTGGATCTTTTAAAGATCCAAGCAGAAACAATCATAACACCTCTGCTAAACATGAGGTCATGCCTTTTGAGAACTTTCCAAAAAATATTTTGGAAAAGTCTCCTAGGAGGAATAAAGTCAGTGAGGTGGCTCACTGGGTAGAGGCATTTGCCTGGCACTCCAAGTTCTGCCTTCAGAACCCACTGTAAGATCGAACAAAACTAATTGCGACTTCCCCACCCCAGTCCCCACAATCACAGAAAGGAGAAATGACTATTAAGGATATCATTGGAATAACAAGGTAAAGACATTTTGTGTCATAGTGTAATAAGCTCAAGAAACACTGGGTAAGCAAGATGGTACAGAGGACAAGGTAGTTTGCTGCGGACCTTAACAATCTGAGTTTGATTCCCTGGAGCCCACATGAAAAGAACCAGCTCCCACAAGCAGTCCTCCGACCACCACACATGTTCGTTAGCATGCATGCTTCCATACTCATACACATAAAATGATGAATAAATGTAAAAGTCTAAAAAAAGAAACAAATGGTTTTCCAATTCTGACTTCATAACTCCGGGATGGTTTTAAAGTCATTTTCTAATTAGGACTGTTTTGGCTGTAGGCATGGATTTTGGTAACCTATTCTTTAATAAGAATAGGAAAGCAAAAGTATTGTTTTGTTTCATTTTAAAGAAATGCCCCTCTCCGGATGCTGAGGTCCACAGCAAGAGGATTTCTCTGCTGTGAAGATCCAGGGTGAAAGGTTCTTTTCAAGCTGTGAAATCAAGGCTACTTTTATGTTGGCTTGGCTGAGCTGTGGTGAGCTGGCTGACGCCTCCTATCTGACTTAAGTCCTTTTCTCTAGTGTCCCAAGACAGGCCAGTCAAGTTTTGAAAAGACAACATTAAAGATAGACTATTAAAAAGATGTTTGAAGTTTATCTCAATTTAGAAAAATCTGAGTATGATGCTCCTGAATAATTACATTGAGCAGTGGATACAGGAATTGATGGTGCTCTTGCAAAACTCCAGAGCAAGAGGGAGTTCCAACACTGAAGTACTAAGCAGCAACTGTCACTGGGGCCACTCTATAGGTCGGGTACCAGCTGCATATGTTATCTCTTTAAAAATGTCCTACAAGGGGTTTGAGAGATGGCTCAGTGGTTAAGAGCATTGGCTGCTCTTCCAGAGGTCCTGAGTTCAGTTCTCAGCAACCACATCATGGCTCACAACCATCTGTAATGGGATCTGATGCCCTCTTCTGGCAGACAGGTGTACACACAGAGCACTCATGCATAAAATAAGTAAGCCTTTGAAAAAAGTCTTGTAAGTGCTATTTAAATTGTGTGTGTGTGTGTGTGTGTGTGTGTGTGTACGCGCGCACATTGTACTCACTTGAGTGAATGGATCCATGTGCCATGAGTGTACATGCAGAGGCAGACAAGGATATCAAGTGTCTTCTTTTATGACCTTTTCCTTAATTGTCTGGAAGATTTCCATTTCAGCAAGGCTGACTAGTCACAGAGCTCCCGGTATCTGCCTATCTTTACCCTCTAATGCTGGGATTACAGGAAAGCTTGCTTTTTCACATGGGTGCTAGGAATTCGAACTTAGGTCCTTATGATTGCACACTTAGCACTGAGCCATTTCATTAGCCCATCTTATGAACATTGTGAAAATGTAGTTGGCATTTTCTCTTCAGGCAATGAGCTTGAGGCTTGGCTTAAGTAATACTGCAGCAGATAAATCCCGAATCTATTGATGGAAGTGTAGCAGTAAGTCATAGGCTCTGAATGAATGCCAGTTCTCCTATCCTGGCTTGCCCAGAGATACTGTATTTTATAAAAACCTTTAACCTCTTAAAGGCGTGCTTCATCATTTAGTTTATATTATTCTTTAAGTAAAATGAAGATAAAATAATTCTCTATGAGCAGATGAAAATGTGACATATCTATACAATAGAATATTATTCAGCCTTGGAAAGGAATTAAGTGCTGAGACTTGCTATAACATAAATAGACCTTAAAACATGTTGATATCTGAAGACAGATACACATAGAACATTGTCGGGAATTGGTTCTAAGGCTTTGTCTTAAATCTGGCTCTCAAAGCTGTGCTTCCAGACCTCAGGATCTCTGCCCCAGATGGTTTCCATTGATAATAAAGAATTACCATACAGCCAATGACTGAGCAGAAAGATGGAGGCGGGACTTTTAGATTGCATGGGCAAAGAGAGGGGAGGAAGAGGAGAATCGATATGACTAGGAAGAAGAAGGCTCAGATTCAATTCTGCAGGAGAGAAAACATCCTACAGTGTAGGTGGAAAAACATATGGCCCTATGGGGCGCTGCCCAAAAGTAACAGGGCAGCAAAGATAAAACAGATTTTAAGATAATAAGCCAGGAATACCGGAGGGAGATGTATGCTAGCCACGGGGAGGATTAGAAACACTCAGCCAGTGAGCTAGTCAAGGCATATCAAAATTAGCTCTCATGTGTATGTGTTTCAGTTGTGGATCCAGAGAGCTCTTGGGTCCAACATACCCCAACAGAACATCACCTAGAATGCAATCTTGTTTATAGAAAATACCCAGCAAAGGCAAAATCAGCCACAGAAATCGGAGTAATGTTTGTGGAGGGATGGGGATAATTGAATGACAGAGGCCCGTTTTTTCTGATGATGGAAAATTCTGAATCTAGATAGTAGTGTTTATTCTAAGGGATTGAAAGCCTATGAAATGCGATGAGTTATGTATACTAAGTGACCCAAATAGAGAACTATATGTCCTGTGCATTTTATCATAACAGAAAAGATATGGAAGAGTTTAGGCCAGAGTATTTTGCATAGGAAGAGAAAAAAGTGAAAGAAAAAGGTAGATTGTCATAAAAGTTCAAGGCCTATGGTTTTCAATAACTGCTTATGACAACCAACAGAAAATCATCCATTATTTAAAATGTTTTGATGTAATTTTTGTCCATTAAAGAATTCAATTGTGTCGTTCTCCACTGTGAACTCCGCAGATGACAATGTCATGCTGTGATGTCAAAGGAAGGACATATCTGGGAACAATTACAAGTTTGTGTTCCCCATGACCTCCACTGTGAAGAAAGGCATTTCCATGAGAATTTCCCGAGAGCACACACTTCCCTTTGTCAGGTATGTGCAGCACTTCTAGAGACAATCACACTTCTTTCTGTTGCTTGGTCCTTCAGTTTTGTCTCAGAAACTCACATTCACACGCTGGTCATGGCTCAGTCGATAAAGGACTTGCTGTGTAGGTATGAGAATCTGAGTTTGAATCCCAAGAACCCATGTAAAGCCAGATGCAGTAGTGTTTATCCTGGACGTGGAGACAGGATAATCCATGGAAGCTCTGGGGCTATAAAGTTGCAAAGGCCTTATCTTTACCAGTAGCCTTTTAAATGGGCAGATCATTGAATTCTTCCATTCATTTCTTTTGCACTCACAGGAGAATGGAGTATATGCCACTAACAAGACACCTATCGCCTCCTGGCCATGTGAACTGTGATCCTGGCCATGTGGACTGTGATCCTGGCCAGCAGAGTCTCTGGCTGATGATGCCTGGTGAGATTAAAGGCCAGCTTCGGTTTGGGATGGGGACTTAGCTTTGGTGTTTGCTGTGTTTCCAGAAGCCTACTAGTAATTTGCTCTCCTGTTCCTGATTCCTTGCCTTTGCAGGCAAGGTGGATTTCTCTATCGCCAGTGCTCTCAGGACTCCTCTCACTCCTTCCTTCTGAGGTGGAACCCAACAACTCCACCATAAAGCTATGTAACTGTGCTGTACCTGTATGGCTCCGAACTGGGAATTCTGCGGACGCCCCCTTCCTCCATGCTCCTTCATCCTGCAAGAGCTCTTGTCTCAGTGGCTCCCTCTGCTGGCTACACTGATCTCTGGCACCAAACCTTCCTCACCGTGCTCAGATTCTTGCAGACTCCCTTCCTTCTAGAACTTGAGGCTGCTCAGCGTCATTCATATCTGGAAAGGTCAGTTTCTTGCTACATGAGGGTCTTCCCTCTGTTTTCTAGAACAAACCACCTGGTTTGGGGCTCATCATGTCATTACTGTTGAAAGTTAGTGATTTAGGTCACGATCACGCAGGCCTCTGTTTCTTGTGCCGCTGCCCTTGCTTCTTCATGCCGTCTTTTCTACATGGAAGACTCGCAGGGACTTGGCTCTCCATCTCATGCTTGTCCATTGCTAGGCAGTGCTCTTGTATCAGTATCTGAACAACCATAATGAAGCCTCTAATACTTAACTGGGGGTCACCGTACTGTCTTGGTTTCTCCTTTTCAGAAAGAATATTAAGAAGTGCTGATCAAAAAAATTTACATAATCTGCATAGCTACTGAGAGTCTCTTGACCATCTTCATAGCAATGCAGAAATGTCCCACTGCAGGACTTACTGGTAAGATGAGAATCTATAGAGTGAGCAGACATTCTAGCCGCCCCTTGTCTTTCATGAGTCCCTGTAGTCACGTGCTGATCTTTCACATATTTACATCACATACTGAGTTATATTCTCCAGTGGTTCCTGCATCTCCAGGGTCCTAAATAAGCTGTTTCTCCAAACATTTTTGGTATATAACTGATGTTCTCCACATTAGATACATATTGGGATGCTGCTCTCCATCTTGTTCTTGTTCAGTTCTCCTGCCCTGAATGATTTATTGTCGAAGCTCTCTGCCGTGAGCATTACTAACTACTAAAGTGGCATCATCTAAGCCAGACAAAATATGTTTGCTAGTGTCACTCTAAAAGGTTGATACTAACATGCTCGTGACCATTTCATGTTGCCTGAAGGTTTAATGTTTTCATAGGTCTCTTCCCAGGCAGTGGCTCTTGGGGGTGGGGGTGGGGGTGGGGGTGGGGGGTAGAGACAGACTTTGTAGCCTGAGGGCTCTTCCTCACGTGGGTCAGCATTTGCACTATTCACATGTCAGGTGCCAGGGACTACTCTCTCCTCCTCTTCTCCTCAGATACCCTGAACAGCTAGAGAAAAAGGCCTCTCCCTCATCCTTAAACATATTACTTATGGTAGGTTATGGATCAAAAACAAATTTGTAAAAATTAAATTTGAAACACAAATTATGTTGATCAGTGTCTTCTGTAGCACACGATAACTAATTTAAAAAGCAAAAACAAACAAAAAAACCCCAACCAACCAAACAAATAACAACAACAACAAACAACTTGCTCACTCTGTAGACCAGATTGGCTTCAAGCTCTCAGAAATCCACCTGCCTCTGCCTTCTGAGTGCTGAGATTGAAGGTGTACACCACCAAGCCGGGTTCAGAGGGCTCCATTTTGTCACTGACTATTAAAAAGCTCTGCATGCATGCTGGAAAGTCCATCTTCTGCCACAGTCCTTAGTAATCATTATACATATTACTCTCACTGCAATCAAATAAGCAGTCACTAGAGGCACACCCTGAGACAAAATCTTAACAAACATTCTATGTATCCATTGGCACTGGCTTACATAACTGCATTCTGTTTGTTGTGGTTTTCTGTAGTGGTCTCTGTCTGTTGCAAAGAGAAATTTCCTTGAAGAGGGATGAGGGCTCCACCAATCTATGGCCCTAAGGACAAAGGTTTGCCATGACTTCACTAACACTGAATAATTAGCTAGGTTTCCAGCACCAGGCATGGCTTCTGTCTGAGGAACAGGTCTTAGGTTAAATTAAAGAACTGTTGATTCTAGCCAAGGAGTGTGTGCCATGAGTGCATCCTTATGGTGATGGTGCCAAGATGGTTGTCCTTGTGGTTCACAGGAGTCCTAGATGAGTAGAACTGTTGGTTGTAGCCCTCATTTGGAAGCTTCCATGGCATTCTTCTGGTACCCTGAAATCTTGTCCTTAGGAGGGAAGCATCTAGGTCAGTTCCAACTCCAGGTTCTCGGGGCCCTGTTTTCTGTGAGCTCAAGGCCACCCTGGTCTACAAAGCAAGCAAGTTTCAGGACAGCCAGGGCTCTTACACAGAGAAACTCTGTCTTGAGACAACCAAAACCAAACCAAATAAATCAAACAAGAACAAAACAAAAACTCCCTCAGTGTTTGTTCAATGCACAGCCACGGTATAAAAACTGGGTATTTGCTTGAAATATGATGTGAAAGCCAACATATCTCTCTTAGCCTTGGATCTAATATTGACTTAAAAATGCAACATAAAAATTAAAGATGTCAAACAAAATGTCATGGTCTGATTAGTTATAATGATAGATGACTGTGTTTCATCTTATTGGTATTGTATATACCAGTTACTGATGAAAATATGTGAAAATAAAACTTGAAATAAGGAAAGAGAAAACTCTGAACAACACAACACAACACAACACAACACAACACAACACAACACAACACACACCAGAACCTTCTGGCTTTAAGAGTATACATTAGGGGAGTTTGCCCTGTGAACATGAGGACTTGAGTTTAATCTCCAGAACTCATGAAATGAACAAGCACACTAGAAACGAACAAGGAAAACAAGACAAAGCAGCTCAGGAGAGGATGACTCTTAGGACTTTGTCATTTCTTTTTTTAGGAGTCTTCTGCACCCTGGATGTGAAACATGGAGAGAAGAAATCCAACAGGAAGGAACTTCTTTGCCTTGGCCCAAATGCTAGAAGGCAGCAATTATAGCCATTCCTACCCAGCACACACCATGGCACATGAGAAGAAGCAGAGGCAGATCACCAAGTAGCATCAGACAGACCGCATTCTAAAGATCCTGCTGCCAGACTGAGTCTTGGCCCCTCTTCTTGGAATATCTTTCTCTTAGTGTTTACAACTATTTTTGCCTGCTTACCAAAAGTAATGTCCTCTCCAATGTGATTTTTGCCTGTTTTTTTTTTAAAGGAAAGACATTTCTAGGCAAATTGAGCTGCACATTAATTAAACATAAAGACTATATTTTGCATGTGGAAATCTTTGTGTGTTTCCCAGTAAACAGAAGGGAAGCTTAATGAAGTCTGGCTAAGTGGATTATTTCTGCAACGAATGTGAATTTTCAGCTGGAGTCTTCATCAATGTTGAGGGTTACTTAAAGGTGAATCACATGTAATGGAATTACTTATTTTCTGCATGAACCCAGGCCAAGCATTTAGTCTCAGGAATAAAAAAACAGGCAAATCTAATTGCCCTGGGCATGATGCCTCATGCAGATGGCAGTTCCAGCATAGCAATGAGTATTCATTACGATGGCTGTATCTCAGGAACGATGCAGGAAGGGGCTTTGTATGTCAGCATCCCTTCTAAGGTTGGGAATGGCACCGAGTAAAATTCTCAGCCCTTCATTCTGTTTTAAGCACAAGTACTGTGTTTCAATTCAGACTGTTTAAAAAACAAAACAAAACAAAACAAAACAAAACAAAACAAAACAAAACAAAACAAAACAAAACCTTACTCCAGTTCTCCAGGTCAGTTAAGATACAAGCCAGTCCCTCCCAGGAGTTCTCTATACTTCTGATTTCCAAGGCTTACACTGCTGCCTGGAATGTGGAGGATGTTTATTAAAAGTGAATTCCAGGAAGCAGGAAGTGTTGTGGCCAGTGTTTTTGAGTATACCAGTTCATTACGGTCCGGTCCGGTGCATGTTGACTGTCTGCTCTCTATATTTTCAATTTTAACCAAAGGAATTATTCAAAGTTGGTAGACATGCCTTCTTTGGTCTGAACACTGTAGTTTGACATTTCGGTGATCAAAGGAAGTCCAAGGGACCTTTGTACTTGGTAAGGGCAAAGTCTGTTTACATGACATTCTGAGCTAAGCCTATTGGGTAGAATTCCATGATAGTCCAACAGCAATTGGTCGTAAACGTCTGGAATGATCAAATAGCAAGTTTAAGTTCAGGATCTGGAATCCATGTCAAGGCACTGAAATGGAGACTCCTAACAGAGCAGGGAAGAACTTCAAGGGCCAAACATGACTTTTTTTTTTTTTTTTTGAGTGAGAACTATTTGACCGTTTGGTGACATAGAAGAACATTTTAGAGAAGATAGTCTCAGAATACATTTGATTCCAAAGGTCATGGTTGCTGTGCCAGTGCTAATGGAACTGGGGAGCCCGTTGACCAGGATTTGAAGCAACTGGATGACTTTTACTAAAGCTGTCAGCACTGTATCCAGATACTACCACAGCATACTTTTCTGGAAAGAGGGGACATTGGGTTCTGGACTTGGGTTCCATGCTCACCCTCAATGCCATCAGGGATGGACTGCTTAACCTTGCTGAGTCTCCATTCCCAAATAATTATAAAGGGTTTTGTACCTTTTTAAGTTTTTAATTCAGCAAGAAATCAGCGTAGAACGTGGAGTATACTGGGTATCACTTTATGCATATTTCTCTTGTCTATCTTGACATGTCAATTTTGTAAAACAAGTCAGGTGTTCTACATGACGACACAAGGGTAACTAAATACCCAGTGTCACCACTGCCAGCAGCTCTATAGCTTTATTTATCTAAAATAATAATAAAAATATTAGTAAAATTGAAAATAATTAAAATTTTAAAATCTTAAATTTGCTTTGGCTACAACAGTCATTACCAATCAAAAGTCACTCTCAATCTCTGGGTGTCCCCTGCCCCCATTTTAATTAACCTCTGAGAAACTTATCTCAAAGCCTAAGGTGATAAGTATGGTAACAGATCTTATTTCTGGCAAAGAGCCTCTTCTACTCTGGATGAAACACTGAAGGACCAGGGCTTACAAAAACCTTTCCCATTACTATCCAGTCTGCTTTCTTTTGGGTTAATTTTTTTTTTACCTGAATAAAGTTCGTTTGTTTCTTTTTCAAAAGGAGATATTTGTCAACTTATAATTCAATTGAGTTATCTGTTTATGCCTCAAAAATCAGAATTTATCTGTGCAAAGACATAGAAATTAGCGCTGTCTGTATGTCATAGATAGGACAGGAGGGTTTGCAGGTGCCAAGACGAATCGGGGTGTGTGCGCGCGCGCGTCCACACCCACACCCATACTCATATATATGGCAGTCTCCAAATGGAAATATCCCATCACTGGTGAGTTATTGTTTTCTATTTAGTATTAGTATCTTTTTTTCTAGTGCTGGGTAGGGATTCAGTGCTAGTCATACAGACTGTGGAGCATGGGTGATCTCTGTCTGAAGATCTTGCCACCTTCCTGTTTAGTGGTTGATGGAATGGGGATCTGGGGAGCATCTATCATGTGACAGAGATTCGTCTAAGCGTGGTATTCTATTACCTGTGACTTACATGAGACAAGAGTGCAGTTTCTCCAGGGTCAACACCCCTTTGCAATCTGCCACTCACCTTTGCACCTTCCTATTCACGTTTCAAGAAACAGCTGCGCAGAGCTGCATGGTGTTTGGGCGGTCAGAGGGATGGGGTGGTGATGTGAATTCTTGAGGACAGAGTTTAAGATACTGTAATTGAGATGTAAAGGGAACTCTTTGAAAGCATCAGACTTGGAAATGTATCAGAAATCTGTTCATCCCCCTGAACAGCAATGCCTGTTACCTGGGACCAAAATGCTCCAGGATAATAGGAATCCATGTGTAGTGTGGCCATATTGATAAGCAAGAAACTAATGTTTCCTATTTTATCAAAAGGCAGAGTGCTATGATACATGATTATTTGAAAACAAGTGTTTGAGTTCTGTATTCATGAGGAAACAACCCCCCAGTAAAACACTTAATTTCCTAGCACAGCTGATCACTAGAGCATTTCTTAGCTCATAAGCACTTTTTAATTGTGACAAGATAGCAGCACTGTCAACCGTGGCAGTCCCCCGTGATCCTTCTGATGAAGCCCCTCACAGCTCTCAAACTTAAATCCTTCAGTCTTGTTTCACTTTGGCAATCATATCTAAAATCTGATTCTAGCTTCACCACTGACTAGCAGTGTGATATTTAAAAAAAATCATTTCTCAAGAATTGAATTTCTTTGTAAAATATATCATCAAATGACTACAGTAGTAAAAAGAAGATATATTGGTATACAGAGAGCTGCCCGAGTAAAAGCCATCACTTATTTATATAATTTTATTATAATTTTAATCAAGGGTAAGAAAACAGTAAGCCCCAGAGGTGCATATCATGTAAAAGGAAAGTATACAATTCAGTCCCAGAAGCAAGGCCTCTCTCTCCATTAGACTGCAGAGGGAGTTCCATTTCCCCTCAGGAGCCATGTGGTGACGTCACATCCAGCACTTGCTGCTGGGAAACACTCTAAGTTTCCATGAATCCTGATGAATGGCGTGCAAGGGAAGCCCCACGCAGCCTTCCTCACCTGCCTGTCATGAGATCCCGTGCCTGGCTCTCTCCAAGTAAAATCCATAAGATGGATCCTCCCACATGGGCCGGCAACAAGGAGCAAGTTATTCTTGCATGTAGCAAGCTTAGCGACATAAATAGCTCATCACAATCGATATTTTCTAGAAATCAAGTCTGAATATAATATGGACAGTAGGACAAATGCATTCTGGAATTAAAGGCACCATAAATCCGTAGCGTAGTTTACTGAGTCATTCCTCTGGAAAATTAAGAATATTTTAGAAAATGTTGTTCCTGTCCCAAATGACAGTATAAGAAAACATTCATTGTGGCTTCCAAGAAAACACTAGAAAGGGGAAACAGCATGGCGCAGCCTACAGGTAGTCAATGTACAGAGCATGAACACGCAGGTCAAGGTGTGGCTTGACAACGGATGAGCAAAGCCAAACTGTAGGGCAATTACAGCAGAAGGCCACACCTAGAAAACCAGGGGGAGTCTCCACTGGCCCACCCCCTGGATGGATCCACTGTGCTTTTACCATGTTTCACATTAAACATGTCTCGATGAAAGGTAAGCAGAGTGATAAGTGTGGAGAGAAAGAACACAATGTACCTGTCTCCTGTAGAACTCTGCCATACTGAGTGGCATTGTTTTAATACAGTTTTGTGTTTCTATTTCTGAGCTAACTGTATCTCATCACGTTTGAGATGGGTGGAAGAGCATGCCAAATCCCAACTTAGCTGAGGAGCATTATCCCAACAAAGTGAATAGCAATTCCAACAATGCAATACCTTTATAATTGAACTTTTCCCTCAATATTTTGATTAAATTTTCTAAATCAGACTCACGCCAGGCCCTTTCTTAAGAACAGATAGCTGCCCTTGGCTTTTCTGTCCTTGTAAATCTCCCCTTTCCGACTGGAAATGCAGCCCCAAATTAGAATCGTTCAAAGGGACAAAGTTAAACATCTGTAGGAATGGCAGCTGCCAGAGAGGGAATGGTACATTTTGTGCCTTAGACAACCAAAGGCTTTGATGCCCCCTGTACCAGCCCAGGGTGTAGCAGCGGTGTCCCTAATCCCTGTGAATTAACTCATAGAGCATTCATTAATAATGGTTCTCGACCTTCCTCCTGGTGTGACTCTTTAATACAGTTTCTTGTGTGCAGTGACTATAAATATAAAATTATTTTCATTGCTACTTCATAACTGTAATTTTACTAGTGTTATGAATCATAATATAAATATCTGGTATGCAGGATATCTGATATGCAACACCTGTGAGCAGGCCATGTGACCTCCAAATGGGTCATGACCTACAGGTTGAGAACCACTCTTCTAACCAATGACAAATATAAAAATCACCTTTAAGTTGTTTTACACACTTACAAAAATGACACTCTTCACTGGGTCCAGTGGTGTTCACCAACACTTTCTCCCAACACTCAGGGAGCAGAGACAGACAGATGTCTATCGCTTACAGGCTAGCCTGGTGGAGAGTGAGTCCCAGGCCAGCCAAGGCTACATAGGGAGATCCTTCTCAAAGGACAAATCCAAAGAACAAAGAAAGAAAGATCAGGTTGTTGTTACAGTTTGAGTCTGGAGTGCCTCCCGTAGACTCAGATTCTGTATTCTTGCTCTCCAGACTGTGGTGCTAATTTGAAGATTGTAGAGTCTTTAAAGACAGAAGGAAGTCATTAGGGGGTTGGTCTTCGCAGGTTCCACCCATTGCCAGTTCTGGCTGACTTTCTGTTAGGCTGCCATGGGAACATGCTCTGGCCATAGCTGGTGGAGCTGTTCTGCTATGCGGTCTCAACTATGATGGACTGAATTCCTCAGAAGCTGTGAGCCAAAGTTGACATCCTACCTTGACATAGCAACACAAAGATGATGCATATCGTTTCATGACTTTAGATTAATATAGGGTTGTGTATGTGCATACTTTACACGTATGTACATATAACTTCACAGTTGTTTCTTGGTGCCTGTGGGGATTGAGTCCTGGATCCCCTTCAGATATCAAAATTCACGAATGCCCAAATTCTTTATATAAAATAGTATATTAGCTTTAATTTACTTACACCTTCCTATGTACCCTAAATCATCTCTGGATTACTTATAGGACCCTATACAATGTAAGCATGATGCATATGTAATTACGTTGTTTTTAATTTATACTATTTTTGTTATTATATTGCTATATTTCATACATATTTTTCATGTGTGGTTGATTGACCCCCTTAGATATAGAACCTGTGGACATTGCCTTTTTGAAATACTATTATGGCTCTCGAACTCCAAAAAGACCTTAGTTAGTTAAAAATAACTTCTGTGAAATAAGAATACTCAAGGTACAGTGTATGTCAAATGAAATGTCCTCATGTAACACAATACCGTGTACAATTCATATACACAAGAAACACTTCAAAAACAGTAACATGAGTTACTATAAAAAGGATACATAGCCTTAAGCTAATACAAATACACCGCACTCTGTTTCGAGCACTAATTACCACCTTAAAAATCACAGCATCTAAGTCGTAGAAGAAATCTTCAAGGCCCATGGGCTTGTGTGCTAAGCACTTATGTTATTTATGCCAAGTGGTTAGAGAGAGAGGGGGGGAGGGAGAGAGAGAGAGAGAGAGAGAGAGAGAGAGAGAGAGAGAGAGAGAGATGAGGTGCACAGTACTCCAACCATGCAGGAGCTGAACTGGCTTCCTATTCCCTGCTGAGATCCTCAGACTCACTCTTCACTCCCAGTACTCCTGGCCCAATCTGCTATGTTTTTTGTTTTTGTTTTTGCTAATTATTACAGAGAAGAAAATTTAAATTCATAAGGAAACAAAAGTATAGAAAGAACTGTTAGTGGTTGGACTAGCCGGAAAAAATAAACTGCTCTTTTTACCATGCTAACTTTTCAAGCTGCCTTCTCCTTTCAAAGCACTGGAGAGTTTGCAAAAGGGTCCCCTGGTGGGGAGACGGTGTCACTGCAGGCTTCAGCCTTGCAGTCTGGGCTGGAAGAGGATGTCCTGTTTCCATCTCTGAATTTCCAGCTTTTATTTTAGCAACAGAGATGGTGACTTTGGCCTCCTCACTTTCATTCCACTGGTCATCAATGTCCAGCGCAAGGCCCTCAGCACAATGGGGTGCCCATACCACTCAGCAGATGCCCAATTGCAAGGTGGGCTGGGTTTGAAGTGGTTCAGTGCTTTCCACTAGCCTAAAGGCACAATCCAGTCTTCAGCAAGTTTTATTTATAAATAATACTGGATAACTCCACGCTCTGGTACCTCAGTCTCACAGAGCCAGTCATTTGTGAAAAAGGTAGTATCCGTTTGAAATGTTAAGAGGTTGATAAGGTGAGTTTATGGTTAGGAGCATATTCCAAACTCAAATGAGTTTTACCAGCTTTTAAGAGGGATTTTGGAATATCCATGAATTCTCTTCAGAAACTAATATAGTCAGAGTCCCAGCACAACATATTATGGTTCAGACACAATGCAGGACTCCAAACCTGTCTTCTTGATGGTTCTTATCTTGAGAGTGCAGGAAAGACATGCTAATGAAAGTGGTCTCTCTGCAACATTCATGGTCTTTCTCTGTGGAGCAGTGGCTCTCATGATCTTTTTTATCACACACACACCCTTGAGAATTTATTAGAAAATATTAGTTCTGTCCCCAGAAAATACAGGCATGAAGGGATATTTGCCAACCTGTGTATATTAAGTCCAGGGAGTTTATAGGCCTCCTAAATGGATCTAAGAGTATCATCCAAGTTTCTTAGTATACAGTGATGCTTTGTTTGCATTACTATATAACAACACATAACAAGCTATCTTGGCAGAGGTAGTCCAATTGCACCAAGCATCTGGTGACCCATCAGACAGTCATCTAGTGACTTCACACCTTGAAGGAATCAGAGTCCAAGTCAGGCTTAAAATGCAGTGTAGGTCCCTGGACCCATGAGGACGAATGCTCTGAATTAGTCAATCATCAAGCGCTCCTGTCACATCTCCCTAGGGAACCTTCCTAAGTTTTCCCTGGCTAGTTTAGTCATTTGAATTTCTGTTCCTATTACAAATAGCTACAGTAATCTTTCTGGGCCTGAAGCTTTCAAACTGGAAACGAAAAAACAAAGATAAAAATTCAATTATTGAAGTAACAGAGACAAAGTGCTTGGCCATTAGTAATGATGATGAAGGAAAAAAAAAAACCACAGTTCCTATAGCACACTGTTCTAGAGCTGGGCCATCTCCCAGGCCTTATCTTTTCGACCCTGAACTCAGTCCTGCTGGAGAAGAACATCCGTCTGCCATTTACGTGTGGGAAGCTAAAGGGTCTGAGAGAGCATGGGGCTCATAAAACCTAGGGCTTAAAATGACAGCATGATTTAATCTGAGTGTGTCCGACTCCAGTTTAGTGTTTAGACATATAGTAACTTGTATATATCAGGGGTTGGGGCTTGAGATCTTACTCTGTAGCCCAGGCTACCCTTGAACTCAGGCAATCTTGTCTCAGCCTCCCAAATGCTAGGGTTATAGGTGTGTGCCACCATGCCAGTCTCTGATGCTTTAAAAGTGCTTTCTGAGAAAAAGACTGGCATCTGACGCCTTAGCTCCTGTATCTTGACTTAATTACATATGAGAGGTCTCAAAGCAAGTGCAGATGAAGAGATTTGCATGGAGGTGGGGGGAGGGGTGAGTACCCTGTACCATCTAGAGCACTCTGGTGGATGCCGACCCTGGTGTTACATGAGCTTGAGGCACAAAGTGACCGAAAGCATCCAGACACACTCTGACACACACTGCCCTCTGCTAAAACACAGCTAACTGAGTCACAACACTCCAGTCACCAACACTTTCAGTCACCGAATTAGCCTTACCCATGTTTCCTTTAGATGAAAATAGTGACTGTTACAAACTGTCCTGGCAAGAATATCAGGCCGTGTTTGGATATAAAGGGGTTGGGAGTTGTAGCTGGGCTATGTCTTCTAAGGGTTCTGGGATATGCTTGGTCACACAGTACATTTTACTCTCCTTTATTTACACTGGTTACTTCCCCACACAGCCTTGTCCTTTTAGATACAGCTTAGGGTAATGGGGGCATTCAGACTCCTTTCATTCAAGTAATCAGGTCAAAATACAAAGCCGCATTACAATTCTTTATGGAGATGTCTGGGGAATGTGCTATCTGTTTGTTTGTTTGTTTGTTTGTTTGTTTATTATTGAATCTATTCTTCATTTACATTTCAAGTATTATACCCTTTCCTGATCCCCCCCAGAAAACCCCCAACCCATCCTCCCTTCCTCTGCCTCCAAGAAGATGCCCCTTCACCCAACCCACTCCCACCTGCCCCCCTCGATTTCTCCATGCTGGGCATCCATTGAGCCTTCATAGGATCAAGGACCTCTCCTCCCACTGATGCCAGACAAGGCATTCCTTCACCACGAATGCAGCTGGAACCATGTGTATCCTTTGGTTGATGGTTTAATCCCTGGGAGCCTTTGGGGGGGGTCTGGTTGGCCAAAATCATCATTCTTCCCATGATGCTGCAAACCCCTTCAGCTCCTCCAGCCCTCCCTCCAAATCCTCCATTGGAGATTCTGCGCTCAGTCTAATGGTTGGTTGCTAGCATCTGCCTTTGTATCTCTAAGGCTCTGGCAGAGCCCCTCTGGAGACAGCCATATCAGACTCTTTTCCACAAGCTCCTCTTGGTATCCACAATAGTGTTGGGGTTTGGTGACTGTCTATAGGATGAATCCCCAGGTGGGACAGTCTCTGGATGGCCTTTCCTTCAGTCTCTGCTCCACACTTGTCTCCATAATTGCTCCTGTGAGTATTTTGTTCCCTTTGCTATCTCTGATTTATTTTCTGATATCTCCCCATGTCTATCTCTCTTTCTTGTGGGCGAGGCAATTGGGAGGCTCAGGGTCTTAAGATTAGGAACAAGGCACACAGGGCTTGTGCTAATGAACTACTGATGTAGAGCTGTAGGTTGGGAATTTCTTCCTAAGACACACAAACAATGAACTGGATGATATATGTGGGAAAAGAAATTTGCTATTTCCTTTGTAAATACAAGGAGACAGTGACAGGAAATGATGAAGCAAACTTTGGTAAAGGTTAGAAGTCAAGGGTTTCTTTCTGTCACTGTGGTGATGTGGACTTCAGCCTGTAGGTTACTGGGAAGCAAATACAAACTTTTAGAGAAACATCTACCCAGTTAAATCTATATTTAATAGAGATTATAGGTTAAAGAATGAAGATTAGGTTTGGGGATCTTTAAAACCAGCTAGTCAAGAATTAAGAATTCTTATGGGCACCCTGAAATAAGACAGTGCTATAAAAATGGGCAGAAAATGAGGAGGTTATGGAAAACATGTAGGGCACACATCAGAAAGATGTTTATGTTGAGGTGAGGGAGTGAGAAGAACTCGGAACCTAGTCCAGTGGGCAGGGCTGGGCTGACCAGACAAGACACAACTGCTTTAAATTGTACAAAGGGTGCATCCACCCTGCCCATGAAATAGATCACACGATTACACGGTAACAATAATTTATGCATTACATAGTTATCTTGCCACATAGACTGTCCTTCCAATCATTCTATGCAACAGCATTAATTTTGTTATGTCCTTGCATGGACATGGATTTGAGTTCCTGGCCTTGATCAGGGTCATGTAAGAGGCAGCTACAGATTGAGGGCTCAGACTCAGGTTAGCCCACCTAAATCCAGGAACTCTTTTTTTCACAATAAACCACACAAAGTAGTTCACTTTGGCTATTTTGGGAAGTTCAAATGCTTCAGCCTACACTGTCTACATTGTTCTGCAGTAGAGGAGTCTCATTGTCTAGGATGCTCAGGATGGAGACATCGGCCACTCCTTCATTCATTATTTCAGACTCGGTAGGCTTCTGGAGCCTAGTGGTTTCTTACATAGAATAATATGTTACACTATGAGAGATGGGTCACAATGCTGGAAATAGACTCAAGGAAGGAGGTTGATGGTCTTCATAATGTTGGTCATAATGTTGGTCAGTAAAGCTCTTCCCCCCCCCCCATCATTGTGTCTTTTCTGACGTGCATTTTAACCTAGAGTTATTTTGTAGGGGCAGAATCTACCTACTTTACCAGAGTACCGAGGTCAAAGAAAGCAGCAGGTATGAAGGGGATTCATACACTGTTAGTGCATCTCATGTTGTGAGGTTATTGCTCTATGGGCAGAACCTAGTAACAGGGAGATGACAAAGAATTACAGAGTCCTCCAGACCCCTTCTGTCTGCCACATCACCCGATTACAGGACTGATTTGGGGTTATTTAGATACAGGTCTATGAAACACAACTGTAATGAGCCTCATTGCTTTATCTACCATTTAACTTGGTCTTCATTTCTAGATCTTTCCACAGATATATTTTGCTCCCAGAAGATTAGACTTTCCTACGCTAAAAATTTATATCAAGCTTTTTTTCCCTTTTTCCCTGTAACTTTGTGTTGGGGATTAAAGCCACAGCCTCAAGCATGCTAGCTGGGCAAGTGCTCTACCACCAAGCTGCCTGCTCAGCCCGAGATTAAGCTTTTGGTGAAGGTTCTTTTAATAGTCACCCTAGCTCCAGCACCGTGTAACCCAGATCACTAGGTCTTCTATATTATCCATGGATTTATATTCCAAAAGTTCTAGTACATATCATGTAAGTGAATAGTCTTATTTCAGTCCGCTAGTTTCGGCTTTAAATTTTCCTTAGAACACCTTAAGCCACTTAGCCAAAGTGTGGCTTATTCTTAAGATAGAAATGCAACTCTTATATAACACTAGCCACAGTAGTCAAACTTACTCTCACACAAAGTATAGAGTTTCATATAAAAATTCTGCAAAGATTGCAAATTATTATCTTAAAACACATACCATACATTACTGAATATAAATCTCGACTAGTAGCCGGGCGGTGGTGCAGCACACTTTTAATCCCAGCACTTGGGAGGCAGAGGTAGGCGGATTTCTGAGTTCAAGCCCAGCCCGGTCTACAGAGTGAGGTCCAAGACAGCCAGGGCTACACAGAGAAACCCTGTCTCATCCCCCCCAAAAAAAACATCTTGACTATTAATACAAATGATCAGACTGTTTTTGTCTTATAAACAACCTATAAAATCCTGTGATATTCTCTCTTGAAAGACACCTTTTGTTTACTTCTGTCCTCCATAGGTAAACTCTTGTCCAAAAGAAGGCTGATCCATTTAGCCGTCATATGCTTCGTCCATGTGAGGCGAATTTACTCGTCTCTTTCTGATGTAGATTTATAAAAGGGGAGATGTTAATATCCACCCAAAGACCACTATTTCTTACAGATAATAACTAGAACACAACCTGTTAGTTTAGAGAGACTAATAGCTCATGACAGGTTTCATTTGGTATACTTCTAAAACTCCACATGAAAATTCTTCCCGAGCCTGAGTTCTAGAAAATTCCCAGCATCCATCTTTTTAGATACTCTGTTGCTGTCGTCCTCGTCGTCGTGGTCGTCGTGGTCGTCGTCGTCATCATCATCATCCTAGGAATCTTCTTCTTCTTCTTCTTCTTCTTCTTCTTCTTCTTCTTCTTCTTCTTCTTCTTCTTCCTCCTCCTCCTCCTCCTCCTCCTCCTCCTCCTCCTCCTCCTCCTCATCATCATCATCATCATCATCATCAGCCTAGGCATTATTTTATGGATCGCTGAGGAGGACATGCCAAACAGGAGCCGACCACCCATTCTCTGTCCTATGCTGTGTAGATCATGAGTGGGGCTTTTGAAGTTTCTAAGGTCTCATCTCTAAGTGTTCTTAGCTGTGTGCTTCCGGACTCTAAATGCTGTGTGGCCCTCAGGGCGAGACATCTGTAGAGAGACCCGCCCGCTGGTGCTCTCATATTGTTTTACTGTTTATCTAGATCAAACACCACCCCTTACACCCTATTATCTTGGGTGTTTTCCCTAAACGCACATGACATCAAAAGGAGCAGTGATTAAGCCAGCCATTAGAGATCTTGTGTGGCTGGTTCACAGTGTACTTTAAAGAATGCTTTCAATGACATTTAAATTATTTGCATAGATTTACTCTGATATACAATTTCCAGTAAGAGTCTACAGTCCATCCAGCTTAGTTACAAGATCATCTGGAGTGATCTGCCATTTGGTATCTCTCCCACTGGAGTCTTTCTTGGTTTAGGCTTTGGACCTATTCCAGGCCAAAAGATGTTTTGTTTTTGTTTTTTTTTTGTTTGTTTTTTGTTTTTTTTTGTTTTGTTTTCCAAGTGCGCTAACATGATCATGTCATGCACCTGCCTTAGACTGGCAAGTTCCATCTCTATGAAATGTGTCACCTTTTCTAGCCTGGAAGGCATTTCCCACCTCAGCTTCTACTCTCTCCTGGCCACACGGTTACACCTTAATCCTCCATCCCTCCCAGCATGCCTTTCCAGTTTCTCCTTTGCCTTAGTGATTGCCCCTGGAAAAAAGTCCTTAATGTTCAGGGTAAAGCCTAATCATCAGCCCTTCCCACTGAGCCAGCCACTGGGAACTTGCAGATGCCTGATTATTGAGACACCGCAAGAGGTTAAAATTCATCTGCGCAACTGAAGGGAGGGGGGCTTCCCTGCTTGCTGCTCTCTGAGTCTCTAGTTTCTAATAGAAATGACTGACAGTGCATAATCCATAAATATTGGAGGAACTGGTTTAAATTGTAGAAAGAAAGTGTCAATCTGAAGTACATTTTAGTTTAAATGTGAGTCACAAGGGCAATTTAATAATCAATCTTTTTAAAAAGTTTAAATTTCTAGAAGCTTATGACTCAACTTGAGACATGTGGAGAGAGAGAGAGAGAGAGAGAGAGAGAGAGAGAGAGAGAGAGAGAGAGAGAGAGAGAGCCCTGACACTATTAATGATATTTTTCTATACTTGCTGTCAGGAAGTCCTAATAACTGTCCTCTGAGAAGCTTAACCCAGCAGCTGTGGAAACCGATCAGAGCATACAGCCAGACATTTGGTGGGGCTTGGGGACTCTGGTGGAAGGGGGATGGAAGGGTTGAAGGAGCCGGAGGGGTCAAGGACAGCACAAGAAACCCTACAGAATCAACTAACCTGGGCCTATAGGCGCTCACAGAGACTGCACCACCAACCAAAGACCATGCATGGGTCAGACCTAGGCCCCCTACACTTATGTAAAAGATGTGCAGCTTGGTCTTCATGTGGGTCCCCCTAACAACTGGAGCAGGGCTGTCTCTGACAGGGGTTGCCTGCCTTTGGATCCCTTTCCCCTAACTGGGCTGCCTTGTCTAGGCTCAATAGGAGAACAAGCCCTTAGCCCTACCACAACTTGATATGCCAAGAGGATTGCTATCCACAGGAGGCCGCCCCTTCTCTGAGGAGAAAGGGAGGGAGACAGGAGGAGGGGAAGGATGACGGAAAGCTTCCATCAGGATACAGAGTAAATAAATGAGTAAATTTTTTAAAAAGGAAAGAAAATGAACCCAAAGGCACAAAGACTATTTAATTCAAGGGCATGTGTTTGAATGCCACCGAAAACACACAGAGGAGAACTCAGCCGCCCTGGAGAAAGTTGTGTATTAAACACCCCGAAAGCTCTATCCGAGTTTTTGGACTTCAGGTTTTAATAGCATCCATCCCCCAGAAGGGTTAGAAGATGGTTCAAGGGTCATTTCTCTCTGTAAGGGCTCAAAAGAAAAAAACATTCAGACTCCCTGCAGTGTTAAATTGGAGCTTGCTCTAGGTTGAAAATAGATCCCAAGTGTCCAATTCCCTGAGAGGCAGGATCAGCCATTTAGCTGCAGGAAACTGGAGGAGAGGTTCTCCGAGAGGCCTTGGGATCTCCTTGTTTGTGGGCCCCAGAGGTGCTTTTCTGATACTGGTTTAGGGTCTGTTCATTCCTAACACACATTGTCTCTATGCTACCCCATGGATTCTCACACATTCAGAATCTGGAGGGCAGGCTCAGGAGCCAGTCACACATTCCCCGGGTAAGGCGCAGAGAGAGGGAAGCCTGCCTCTCCATGCCATGAATTCAGGCAAATAAGTGGTTTGGGGGAAAGCATGGCTTTGCCAGAGGAGCCCTGGGAGGGCCATCAAGGCGCTGGCATTTGTCTTAGTTATGACTCCCGATGCACTGTGAGTTCTTAGGCAGTCACATGCCAGTGGCGAGGACCTGGATTAGTCACCAACCCCTCCTCCCCAAGTCTGTTTCTGAGAGGGTAAAATTAGGCTGATTGGGGTGGAAGATGACTCAGTGGGGGGCACGCTTGCTTGGAAGCATGAGGGTAAGAATTCAATTCCTGGTACCCACAAAAGAGCCAGGCACAGCTGTCTGTCCTGTGCTGGGGAAGGGGAGATCACAGGATCCCTGAGCCTCACCTGTCTGCCAGCCTAGCCTAACCTAGGAGCCCAAAGTCCCAGTAAGAGACCTTGTCTCAAAAAAAATAGGGTGAAACCAGGTGGTGGTGTCTCATGCCTAAACCTTAGCACTTGTGATATAGAGGCAGGTGGATTCTCTTTGAGTTCAAGGTCATCCTGGTCTACATACTGAGCTTTAGGTCAGTGAATGCTTCCTAGTGGGAATGTCTCAAACAACAACAACAACAACAACAACAACAACAACAACAACAACAACAAAGATTCCAGAACACCCCCATACATGTCAGAGCACCTACAAGGCAGCTTACAGCCTGTAACTGCAGTCCCAGGGATGTGGTGCCATCATCACACATGTGAATAATGTTGCCCAGGCAGGCAGACCTGCAGGCGGAACAGCCATATTTATAAAGATAGGTTTAAAAGAGAGAGAGAGTAGATGGCTCCTGAGGATGACACCTGAGGTTGACCTCAGACCTCCGACCTCTACACACACACACACACACACACACACACACACACACTGATCATTAGTGTTCATTATAGGTGTTTCTTAAGGAATATAGGCAGGTAACATGATTTGACATAGCTACCACTGAGCCCTGGCTCTAAGTGATAGTTATAGACGATGGAAATTCATGATTGTGTCCCCCATCACTAAGCAATGAGACCCAAGTGACTTGATGAATATATAGATCCCAAACAACTTAGTACTTGATTGGAAAAAAAACACATGCACGCCAAAGAGAAAGATAACCTCTTGTATTTGTGACTGAGTCCACCTGGTAAAGGGAGACTCTGCCCAGAGCTCTGCCTCCTGCATTTCCCCTTGTGTGGATTTCTGTGGTATGTTTGTGTCTCATGATGGTGACCATTCAAAGCCCATAATGCTAGGATATCGAATAATCTAAGGGAATATGACATGGTCTATTATTCAAAGTATAAGTGCTTCAAGCACATTCAGTTAAATGTGTTGTGTTCATAGTTTGGAAAGTCTGGCTTTCGACCAGACCGTAGTTAGGATAGAAACTTGGGGTTTATTTTCAGGTAGGTAAATTCTTCTATTTTTTCTTGTTCTTATTGATTTTCTAACAGTTCTCATGTACAAAGAAAACTATTGTTTAAAAATTTAGCCCTTGGCCAGATGTGGTAGGACATGCCTTTCATCCCAGCACTCGGCAGGCAGAGGCAGGAGGATCTCTGAGTTCAAAGCCAGTCTGGTCTACAGAATGAGTTTCAGAGTAGCCCGGGCTACACTGAAAAACCCTGTCTTAAACAAACACCCAACTGTTTTTCCAGATTGAAAGCCATTAGAGCCAGGATCATTAGAAACTGATAAATCTCTATACTTAGGTAGTCAGTATATACCCGTTCTTGTACAAATAACAGAGCTTTAAACTTCAGCTGGCCTAAGAATACGTAACCCTCCACATGGGATTCTTCTAATGACACCACTTCCCTCTTTTTTTTCTAGTTTCTTTTGTCCCTTCTTTCCTCCCATTCCCCCCTTCTCTTCCTTTGCTTCCCTTCTCCTCTTCCCTCTCTCCACTACCTTATCCTAGGCCTTACTCATGCTCGGTTCGTGGGTCCCCCCGTCACTTCTATACACTGGACATTGTACCTGGGCTGTATCCATGCTAGGTACATCCTGTACTGCTGCGCTACAGCTGTGGACATTTCTTTCTTCTTTATCTATAAATAATCTAAAACCGGTCACAGTTTGCCAGCTACATCCAGAACTCCGGTTCTTTTTTTAAAGGAATGATATAATTAAATGAAAAAACAACACCATGGTGGAGAGTATTCGTTTATGAAAGATAAAAGCATTTCAGCAAGCTTGGAATTTATGTTTGTTAAAGGAAACCTAGGAGGAAACAAACTGTAGATGCAGAGTCTTCTCCATTCCATGGGGAACCGAGAGTCTACTAGAAAGCCCCCCATTCTGGGCACTGGAGAATTACCACCCAAAAGCAGAGCCAGGGCTCCATCCTGCATCCATGGCAACTTTCTGCTAATGGTGACCCTGCAAATGTGCAGAGGGTGGTGAGGAGGATTCCGAGGGAGCATCCGTGCTCTCCAGAAAACCATATGTCATGACCAACAACTGACCCCCGCATCTGCACGGGCTGGGTGCTGATGGGCGGTAGTACAGTTATCCCGTGTTTGCTGTCCCTATGAAACAGCCTCTTTTCTCATTTCCAAAGGGGAAATAAAGAGCTGTAGCTCATGTTTTTACTGACCTATTTTAGTTTCATATTAAAAATAGAAAAGAAAACAAATAACTAGAAACCAATTTTCTTCTGTGTATTCAATAGGTTCTTTTGGGCTGACAGAATGTGGGAATAACAATATTTCGCTACAGAAAAGATGATTCAGGCTGATTGAGGGGGGTGAATATATATCTTTGGGGAACAGAAGAAAAATAAAGGTAATTTTAAGAGCAGAGTCATTTAAAAGTTGAAAAGACGCGAGCAACATTTCCAACTATTCTAAAGCAACAATACTCTTTGAGACACAATGTTCGTGAAATCACAGCTGCAGTTCTCAATGCCCACTGAGGATCTTTAAAGGAACAGAGACCTCGTCAAAGTGCCTTCTAAATACTCAGCTTTATATCCATAGACTGATCAGTGCTGCACCCGCCTGTTCTCAAAGAAGCTACCCATTTTAGTGGGTCATGGTCAACACAGGAACCTATAAACTATAAACTGACCAACGTGCCAAGAGTTTATGACACTCAAGTACATGGCCTTGAATGGGACATCTGTACCGCCCCCTCCAAGGCTCAGGGAACACCTTGGAAGAGGGAGTGAAAAGAATGGAAGACCCAAAGAATCTGAGGTGTGAGGCAAAAAGATACAGCCCCAGACATGACATTACTACTGTGCTTATTAATTCACTGTGGTTGGCTGTCTGCACAACACCACGATCAGGCCTGTGGATATTGTATCATGAATGGCAGAAGGGGCCATGAGGCTCCACCTACACTTGAGGGTCTAGTTTCTGTCGCTGATGTTCGAGGGAAGGGAAGTTCATTTTCTATAGTGGTATAGTCGCCGAGAGGTTACCAGTGCTCCAACCAATAACTCCTGATCCATGCCAGGCAAGAAACTCAGTGTCCACACTCAAAGTGAAGGCATGGAAGGAGGAGGGAGATGAGGAAGGAGAGAATGGGGCTAAAACACTGTAATTCATTATATAAACACATGAAACTAACAAAAACATAAGCAAAAGTCATTGAAAAAAATGATGCAGCTGAGAGCTTACCTACCCTTCTAACTCCTTTCTAGTGGCACTGACTTAGAACTGCAACGCAGAGTCACAGACAGAACCTTGTTGTTACAACCTACCCACCTAGTCAGTTTTTCTGTTTTAATATATGTTTTTTGATTTAAAAAATATAGACACTTTAATCTTCTATGTATAAGTGTCATTCTTACATATCATGAGCATGTATGGTGCTTTCAGAAGCCAAAAGAGGACCTGAGATCCTCACGAACTGGAATTGGAGTTATGAACTGAACCCAGGTCCTCCTCAAAATCAGAAATTGCTCATTACTGCTCAGTCATCTCTCCATCCTGTCTATATTTCTTAAAATTCAGTTTTACAACATGTTCATTAACTCCAAGGTCCATTGTAAAACCTTGTGGGCTCCCTTAAATTACCGACTACACCTTTGTGTTTCCCTTATGCCAAAGCCTTGGGAGCTGCTGATCCCCTTCCCATCTGCAAGTGTTGTCATTTCTCTCTCTCTCTCTCTCTCTCTCTCTCTCTCTCTCTCTCTCTCTCTCTCTCTCTCTCTCACACACACACACACACACACACACACACGAGGATCATTCAGTATTAACCCTTTAGGATTGTCCTTTGAGGCAGAGCAGAACTTCAAGTGTCTCCACCTTATTGCTTCGAGACAGGGTTTCTCACAGATCTGTTAGGTTTGGCCTTTGGGAACTTGCCACTCGGCTCCCCAAAGGCTGGGGTCACACAGGTATGTATGGTTTTATTCCATGGGTGCTGGGATTTGAACAGGTCCTCATATTTACAGAGCAAGTGCTCTTACTGACTCATCTCTCTCACCCCAAGATTGGTATAATTCCCCTGAGATCTGTACAGGGCATTTGTACCAGGAGCCCTCACTCCTTCCCTCTGAACACTCCCACGCAGCACGTGTTTTAACCAATCAGATTTATTGTAAACTGAGGATGTTAAAGAAGCCGGTTAATGGGAACGCCCAAAGCACAAACTCTGTACGCACAAACCCTGAATGCAGAATTCAGGAGTTCACTCCCATTATTTTCATCATTAGCCTTTGCTACTCTGTGATGCTCTGGAGGGCTTGAAAGTTATCCTTAAAATACCTTAGCACACCATGATGCAAACTAATGTGCTTTTAGCTAAAAGTAGGGTACGATGATGTCATCTTGGCCTGTTCCCAGGATGGCAAATGCACGTGGCTTCCAGTACAGATGAAGAGTGACTGGCAGGGGCTGCCCCAAGGGCAGAAACAGAGAAAATTTAGACAGTGAGTTCAGGTTCAGCAGCATCAAAACCAAGTTGGTCCCTTAAATCTGCCACTGGTATCCACACCCATTGTCTGTCATTAGTGGGGTTGACAGAGTGAGAGAAAGGCCACATGGGCGGGCAAAGCTAAGGATTAGCATGGAACAAAAGAAGCCAAACCAAAAATAAAATAAGGTTTAGAGAGACAAGACTGACTGATGTATCTGAGCTCTGTTCAGGCAAGAAATATCCAGTAAATGAACAGAACTGCATTGACTCAAGTTGTCTAGGGAGTGGGACAGCAGAACCTGAGCCTGGAATACCGACCTCTGAGTTGACACCATCAGTGAAGTGGCACTTCTGACCTCCAGCCGCCTCTGAGATGTGAACCAGTTCCTCAGTCACACTAAGAAACCCAAGCACAAAGAAGCATGACACTGTTCTCACATGGACAAGTTGAGGAAACCCAGCCACATTCACAACAGGTCTAATAAACTGGAACAAGTTTCCCCACGGGGCCCATAGAGAGTAAAAGAAAATGAATCTAAGAATTAAGATTTAGGAGCTTTAGATGGCTTTAATTTCCATATTCCTTCACTGAGTCATCCCATACATGATCTTTGCTCTCACTTCTATATCTGATCATTATAAATGAATGTCACACTTGTACTTTGAGGAAAGAAAGACACGCTTCTGTGATTAGAAAATTATAAACAAGATGCTTTCCTTTCATGACCTAAGGGGTGATGCAGAAAAGATCATGTGATACAAACCAGAATATTCTTTTATACTAGGTATCTTACATGATATATTATTATTACAATGTTACACATGAGTTGAAAGTTATATCCACATACAACATTCACATGGACAGTTATAGCAGCTTAATTCATACTTCCCAAACTTTCTTCACAATACAGCCACAATGTCCTTATGTAGGTAAACAGATCAAGACTATGGGGCATCCAGACACATATAAAAAATGAACAAGAAACCAAGTCATGGAAAGATAAAGAAAACACTGGTGCATGTAACTAAGTGAAAGAAACCAGGCTGAGAAGGCCACATAATGTACAATTACAGCCACAGGACATCCAGGACAGGCCAAACCGTGGAGACGGCATAAAGATCGTGGTTGCCAGAAATGATGGAGAGGAGGGTGGAGTAGGGGTACAAATTATGTTTTTCAGGTAGTAAAACAACTCTTTATGATTCCATAATGTGTACAAATATTATACATTTGTCGAAGTCTACAAATGTATGATACTAGTAAATCATAATGGAAATTACAAACTCCCAGAGGTGATGCCAAGTCAGATATGCTCATCAGGGCTAGCAAACCTTCTATGGCTTAGGAGGAAGCAAGAGGCATATATCTTTTTTGATTAATTTCCCCCTGAAACAAAACCCTGAAATTAAAAGATGGACAGAGTCAATAAAAGCAAGGAGACTGTTCCAACCAGATGGGAGATTATCTGTTCCCCTCACCTGTCATGATAGCAGCTCTATCTGGATCCCAAAGATTCTTACATATGTTTAGCCTAAATATTTATGAAAAATTTTTGTTAACAAGCAGAACCAATATTTCTTGTTGAGGAAAAAATGTAACACTGTAGGGAAAGTATCTTGCTAAGATGTTTCTCGACTTTGGTACCAAGTCCAGAACCCAAAGGGTCGGGGGGGGGACCCCTTTTCCATCATAGAATCATGGAACCAAAGCTCTACTTTGGAGAACAGTCATTAGACAAATTAGATTTTGATTTTACCATGAGTGTATATATAATTTCCCCTGAAACACTGAGCATTTTCTCTCCCTCCCTGGTTTAGAAGCATTGTCCAGTGGCATTTGCAAAAACAAGACAATTAGATTACTGCCATTTGGATGGTGGCTACAAAATATGCCTCACAGTGCAGAGTTCTGATATACAGAATCCACATTATAAAGGCAATAATTCAGATGAGAGTCATTTCTAATGTGTCCTTCAATCTTACAGAGACTGACTATAGATGTAGATATATTCTAATTGTTCCTTGGAACTGTAAGATTGCCCAATTTTTACCTTCAAACAAATCAGGGTTTATTGGTGGACCAATTTAGCATTTGCTTGCTGTATCTAAAATAGAATTTTTTTTAAAAGAATGATGTCTCAAGAACAAATAAGGGTAAATTTAAATCTTCCTGGAATTTCTTTTCCTTCTCAGGCTCAATAACATTATTAAATATTACATTAGATGCCACAGGGGCAGAGGATGCCAAACCCTTTTTGGCACATAGGGAACCTTGAAGTTTTAATCCAGCCATGCCCACGAGGAACTTACAATCTTGATGAGGTGATGTACACCCAGAAGCCGCAAAGATGGAACACAGCCTTATATTATCATGTGGTAAACAGCACATCCTTGTCTATAAATGCCGTAGAAATTGTATAGGATGCTGGACTAGAGTTTAGCCCAGTTTATGAGACTCAAGCCAAGCCTAAAGGATTTGAGTCTGACAGAGACATAGAGAGAGAAGTGGACTTTTATAGCCAAGCTGGGTTTATATAGCCAGACATCTCCATGGCATCTAAGGACAATTCAGTTAGAAAGTCTTTGCTCCGGCTGGAGATGTGGTTCATCTATTAAGAGCACTTGCTGCTCTTGCAGGGAACCTGAGTTTCGTTCCCAGAATCCCTTAGGCATCTTGTAACTCCAGCTCCACGGGATAGGAAGCTCTTTATTTGGCCTCCCTAGGCCTCTGCACACACTTTGTATATGCTCACATAGACATAAATAAAAACAAAACCTCTTGGTTTACAAATTACCACTGAGGAATGTTATGAAACGTTCTTATTTATTGAGCCCCAGAGAGTTGAGGGCTGCTATACACCTCACAAAGGATGCAGTATTTATCATGGAAGTATCTACCCTGGGCTTCAGGATCCCATGCAGTCACGTTTTGAAAACTAGATGGTGAGGAAGCAAGGTCTCACCACCAGTGCAGGAGCCCCCAGCCCTAGGGAATCTGTGCCTTAGAATGGTGGAATGTCTGGACTTAATTTGAGAACGCTTGCCTGTTCTTGTCCAGTGTTTAAAGAATTAGTTTTGCTTGGTTTTAGGAAAAGGAGAGAAACTGGGGTTAAGGACAGAGGAGATGTCTGTGCCTAAATGGTTTAAGAAGCAAGGGGGGGGAAGGGGGAGAGGTGGGTGTGGGGAGAATCTAAAAAAAAGTAGGCCCTAACCTCTGCAGCAAACATTCAAGTTAATTTGCCCACTTCCTTCTAGACATGAGAAATCCCTGAGCCCTTCACTTCCTCTGAGCTCCAAATGCTGAACAAAAGTTCTCCCTTAGCTATGGGGACTCTGTGAAACAAACAAACAAACAAACAAACAAAAACATGAATGCCAGCATGCAGCATACTTCGATGGAGATGAGAAAATGGAGACAAGTCCGTGTTCACTCAAGCGAGTCTGTACCTCACTGTGGGAGAAAACTTAAAAGTTAGGAAGGTAGGTCCACTTCTGCTGTTTGTGTTAGGATTAAAAGGAAACGGACTTCTTTTCCTTTTAATTAATTTTATTTTATGTTCATTGGTGTTTTGCCTGCATGTATTCTGTGTGAAGGCATCAGATCCCCTGGAACTGGAATCTGATGTGAGCTATCATGTCGGTGCTAGGAATTGAACCTGGGTTCTCTGGAAGAGCAACCAGTGCTCTTAACCCCGGAGCCATCTCTCCAGCCCCTATTTTCTTGTTTTAAATATCACCTTCCTTTTTTATTTTTTAAAATTTTTAATTTTCAAATTTTATTTAATCTTTACAGTCCAGATTTTTATCCCCATCCCGGTCCATTCTCTGACTGTTCCACATCCCATACCTCCAGTCCCCGATCCCACACGAGGATGTCCCTACCTCCTCCACCCTCCATCCCACCAGGTCTCCCCACCCCCTTTCAGTCTCTTGAAGGTTAGGTGCATCTTCTCTGACTGAGTCCAGACCCTGCAGTCCTCGGCTGCATATGTGTTGGGGGCCTCGTATAAGCAGGTATATGCTGCCTGGTTGGTGGCCCAGTGTCCGAGAGATCTGGGGGAGCGGGGTCCAGGTTACTAGAGTCTTCTTATAGGGTCACCCTCCTCCTCAGCTTCTTCCAGCTTTTCCCTAATTCAACCAATGGTCAGCAACTTCTGTCCATTGGTTGGGTGTCAATATCTGCATCTGTCTCAGCTGCTTGTTGGGTTTATAAAATTTTAGAACTAAAAAGGCAGAATGTCCCCTGTATTTAAAACCCCTGAGGATTTATAATAAAACTTTGTTCAATCTACGAAAATACTCAATTAAGAATCTGATGCAACAGTTTGCAAAGAATCAGGTACAAACGTGAAATCAAAGCAGCAGTAAATGCCAGAAACTGGGGAGGACTTGTGCAGTACAGCGTCTCCTGGACATGAAAGGGCCATTGCGCCTATGAACTCACAGCGGCTGTGGCTGCCTTCACAGAACCTACACAAAGTCAAGGTGTCCCTATCCCAGCACAGGCAGGAGAGGGGCTCCGGAAGTCCCGCCTCCCACCATGGCATTTCAGTAGGTGAGGGCTGCTGAGGTCGGGTGTCGATTTTCTTCAGTTGCGTGGTCCATCGTAGGCTGCCTATGTCCCAGTCAATGTTCCACATGCATGCGCAAACAGGCAGCACTAACAGTTATACTCACGGGGTTCTTTTTTTTTTATTTAATTTTTATTTTCTATATTCTATGTTTACATTCCAAAGGCTTTCCCCTTTCCCAGTTTCCCCCCACCATATGTCCCATAATTCCTCCCCCCCCAACTATTCCCCAATCATCCCCCCCCCCACGATTTCTCTGTTCTGGGTCTACAAAACTGGATCCAATCTTTACAGGCCCAGGGTCCTCTCCTTTCTTCTTCTTGGGAGTCATTTGACTTGCTAATTGTGCCTTGAGCATTTAGGGCTTCTGGGCTCATTAATATCCACTTATCAGTGATTGCATTTCATGTGTATTCTTTTGTGATTGGGTTAGCTCACTTAGGATGATATTTTCCAGATCTAACCATTTACCTACAAATTGCATGAATTCATTATTTTTAATTGCTGAGTAGTACTCCATTGTATAAATATACCACATTTTCTGTATCCATTCCTCCTTTGAGGGATATCTGGGCTCCTTCTAATTTCTGGCTATTATAAACAAGGCTGCTATAAACATAGTGGAGCATGTGTCCTTATTGCATGCAGGGGAATCCTCTGGGTATATGCCCATGGGGTTCTAAAAAGTTAAGTAGGAGACAAGATTGGGAGGGGGATGTGTGTGGAACTCTAGGGGCAGTTGTGGGGAGAGTGGACATGGGAGGTGAATGCGATCTAAAAATCATCATACTCCTGTATGAAGTTAGGAAAGAGTATATAATAAAGGTGTTAATGGCAGTAAAAGTAAAGGGAACAGGGAAGCTTGTGGAGGTAAGCTGCTCAGGGACCTGGACGGGCAGGCAAGGCGGGCGATGCTAGCTTATAATGGGTGAAAAGTGTTTCTCTTTGTCTAGTTCTTTTACTGTAAAAATTAAATTACAGCGTGCTATTAGACTTAACACTCTTTACTTTAGAGGATTCATCCTCACATATTGAGTATTGTTTACTACCAAACCTGTCCTTAGTTCAGTGACGCAGAAGAGGGTCCTATGGTGCAGGTGGAAATAATGGAGAAAAGCAAAGGCCAGGTGCAGAGGTGCGGCTATTTATAGTTCCAACTTGAAGATTTTATATACATTTCTGATTTTAAGATTATGTATATATTGGTAATAACAGACTTTCTAGTAAAAAATAAATAAATAAATGAGTGTCTTTGAAGTAAACTTAGAGTGAAGAAGATCTAAATGACAACCAAAGAATGACACTGCCACAAACACTTTAGCAGATTTCATTTGTGAGTTCAAGGCTAACAGGCAGTTCAGATGAAGTGATGTCCCAGTGTTTTGTTATTATTATTGTTTAAAGAAAACTGACAGAAAAATGAGGAAGCATGTGTTTTAGGCCTTCTTGGCAAAGCTTAAGTAACTTCTTTGCCTTCAGTGGGCGAAAATTCAGGGATAAATATTGTGAAGTTTTCCAAGGCTCCCTTTGCCTCTCCAGCCTCTCCCAGCTCTCCCTCTCCTTTACCCCTTTGGAGATGATTAACATGGCAGCAATGGGTAGCACAGGAGCAGAACAGGAATATGACTAGCTTCGGGCAGATGTACTATGGCTACTTACAGGACGGCTGTCTTGCTGTAGCAGGAGGGCTCCCTGGAGCTTGAGAAGATGAAATCCTACTGGAAGTGGGAGTCTTCTGGAATATACACTTAAGCACTAGGATTGTAGGAATGCAGCTACTCAAGAGGGAAGCCATCAGACTAATCTGGTCTGTTACAGGCAGATATTTCAGCTCAACTGGAGCTACAGAGGAAGTCATGCAGGCAGGGCAGGGAATGGGATAGAACAGGAATGATCTTGCCTAAAAACACAATAACTTCAATAAATTTTGATGAAGGCTCAGTGACAGTAAAGAATCTGTGACCCAGACAGTGGAAGAATGAAACAAACAAATCTGGAAAAAAAAAGAGCAAAAGACAAAGGGGAAATGTGAACATGGGCAACAGGATGTGTGAGCCTATACCAAAGAGCTCTCATCCCCGTCAGGGGGTCTCAGGAGAGGAGAGATGGAAGGTATGTCTGAAAAGGGGCTCAGAGAAGTAGCTACCAATCCCCAGTTTTGATGAGAAATAAAATAGCAATTCAGGAAGCTGAGCTAATTACAAAGGGAACACTCCCAAATCCACCATGATACCTACTTATTATAACTGAACTTCCAAAAGCTAATTATAAGGAACATTTATAAATAAATCCACAACACAACTGGAGATATGTGACATCTTGGTTATGCAGGAAAATGGTTCTAACTACAGCACATCTCTCCTCAGACATCATGGAATCCAGAGGAAAGTGGCAAATATATGTTTAAGTCCTAAAACCAAGTAAGCAGCAACAAAAACAGCCCAGAATTCAGCACTCAGGGAAAGTGTCATGCAGAAATAAAAATTAAATCCTTGCCTGAGGAAAAAAAAACAATATGAGACTTTAGCAGTTTACTTCCAAAGAAAAATAAGTTTCCCAAGAATGTGGAAGAGAAAACATGGAACTTAAGGAAGGAATAAAAATCATGACAAGCAAAAATATTAATACATACACTAGGCTTTTTACCTTCTCTCATGCTTTATAAATTACTTCTTATAATATAGCAATATAGCTTATAATAATATAATATAACGTCATAATATAACTTATAACAAGGTATTTTGCATAACAACGTATTTTGCCGTCTAAGGCCATATCCGTTCTCTTCTAAATGGGAGAGGGTAAAAGGACATAACCATTTATAAAGTTTCCACACGTCCCTCAAAGTGGCAAAATGATAGCACCAATAGTAGGACACTGTGGTAAGTTATACATATAAACTGTAATAGCTAAAGAACCTACTAAAACTATGTAAAGGGATATATTTTAATGACATAGAATTCTAATAACGTGTTGAAGCAACAGCCTCCAGGAAGATGGGAAAAAGAAACCAGAAAACAACACAAAATGGCATACTTACACTCTAACACATCAATAGTCTCATAACTGTAAGTGGACTAAATATGTGTAATAAAAATGGAAATTGGCCAGATGGTTAAAAATATGACCAATTTGAATGCCATCTATGAGAAACTGACTTCAAGTGTAGCTGTGTAGGTTGAAAATGGAAAGATGGGAAAACACATTATGCAAATGGGAAGCAAAGGCGAGCGGGGGGGCCTGTGATACAAGACAAAGCTGGCGCTTGGACAGGCGACTGCTGCGGGTACAGAGAAAACTGTCATTATAAAAGGACAATAAGCAACCCAAAATGCATATACAGGAGAGCTGCAAGATGCATGAAGCAAATATTGATGACCCAGAAAGAAAGGAACAGTGAGGGGCCAGCACGTCTCTCAACAACTGATAGGACTGCTAGAAAATTAGCAATATTTCTTAGTGGGACTCTGGGAGATATTGGTAGACTTGAGGGCTCTCCAACATACAGTCTTTACTCCCCGGATACAGCTGGAAAGCTTCATGATACTTCCTTTTACTAACTGTACTAAATGTCAGTGGGAAACATTTGAGAAGAAATCGACGTAAGGCAAATTCAGGCTCCACAAGGAAAGACACCCCATGTAGTCTGTCATCTGTCAGATCTGCTCACATACCCATGGGCATGGGTTTGAGCTACAGCGAAGAAAGGCTTTCTTACCCACTGTTATACTGTGTTTTTGTTGTTGTTTATACAGCTTCATGTTTTCTACAACTTTATACATGTATGCAATATATACATGCATACGTATATTTTGATCAAATCCACCCCTTATTACTTTATCTTGCTCCTGCTTCTCCTAAACTAATCCTTCTCCTACCTTCACGAATTTTTGTGTACATGTGATCCACTAAGGTGTGTGTGTGTGTGTGTGTGTGTGTGTGTACATGTGCATACATGCGCATGCACAGAATCCAGGGCCATAGTACATAGTAGGTCAGTGCTGTACCACTAAACTACACCCTCATCATGTCACTGTTTTCTTCAAATTAAAACATTCTGTCCCAAAGAGAAGAGAGTCTCATAAGACTCAGGGGGGCTCAAGAAACCTGTGAGACTCAAGAGGCCCCTCCCTTGGATCAGCAGTGATTAATTGCTGCAGGAAAGCTTCTGCAATGGAGCAACAAGTTGGTCGGGGAGTCTGGTATGCAGCTTCCCAGTGTCATTACCCATGCTGTTGGCTCTGGTGATGCACCTGCTTTCCTGGAGGTGGTCCCTACCCCATGCCCAGCAAACTCACTGGTCCACTGTTCCTTCGGTACTGTTCCCTGTACTGTACCTGGAATGAACAGAAATTTGCTCACATTCCCCCTGCAGGTTATACAATCACCAATCCCCCCACCATTGTCCTGATGCTATTTTCTGTTAAATGTATTAACACATCTTGCTAAAAAATTACTATCACATTTCTATCCCAAAGAGAAGATATTGCTAGACATCTGACAATCTGGAAACCCCGCAAAAATAACCTGGTGGGGGAAGGCTACATGGTAATTCATGGGCTTGTGTGGTTCTGTCTCATGGAAAAAGACTCTGAACAGTAGAGTGGTTTAAATATACTTGTTTTGCCTTTTACGCCAATTAAGCTGCCTAGGACTAGGCAATTTAATAAGGTCTAAGTGGATAACAGGGGCTAAATTTTAACAGGCCTTGCAGAAGAAATTGTTGCATGCTTAGGAGATGGATAGATATCTGCTGAAATATTTTCTTTCTCAAATATTCAGAGATGCACATCTCTTTAAGGAACTTAAGTTGATTTGTCTGGGCAGTGAGCGGTCTGAAGCACATCTGCTCAGTATATGTTCACTCCAAGGGCTAAGTTTGAATCTAACCAACTTTCCCCCCCCCTTTTACTATCTGCACTAAATGTTAGGTATTGAAGCAATGGAGAGACTAACATCTAATTTACAAATTCAGAAATCTTAGAGTCTAAGTAGAAGCAGATGCCAAACCAACAGATTCACTTTAATCTGAAAACCTTCTAACAGTAGCTAAACTAGACCCTGCACAGAACAGCGCTGACGTAGGACTAAGGAACTTTGGTATTCGCTTATGTAAATAAAATTAGGATTGCCAATCTCTTCACAGTCAAGGCTGGTTGTGAAGTAAACAGTCAACCCCAATGTTTGAGAATCTAGAGGCAGCACACAAACGAACTAAGGAACTCAGTGTAGAAGAACCTTGGCTTATCTCAAATCTGGTTCTTGGGATCCCTCTAAGGACTGGACTCCTTTCTATCCCACAAAATGGTTCCACTTAACCCAAAAAAGGCTTTTAAGATAATAGTTTTTTTTTCAAAATATTAATTATTTCTAACTAGAGATAAAGCATGCAATGGAGATTTATTGACTATTATATTCTGGGAAATTAGAATTAAAAAAATTTCTTCTTCCTGATAATATCCCAATATAAACCAGCCATATGATGAAATGTAACAGAGAAATATTTAGTAGACACTAAACAGAGCAGGAAGGACAAGGCCTAAACAGAGGGCAGAGCACAGAACAGGGCTGACGTAGGACTGAGGAACTTTGGTCTTAGTTTATGTAAATAAAGATTAGGATTATCAGTCTTGTCACAGTCAAAGCTGGTTGTGAAGCAAATAGTCAGGCCCAGTGTTTGAGAACCCAGAGGGAGCACACAAACAAACTAAGGAACTCAGTGTAGAGGCCTATTCCCCAAGACGATGGAAAATGAACTTAATCTGAATGTATTGTAAAGTCTGGTGCAAATGGTTAATGTATCACAATCTGTGACTGACTACTCTAGCTATATCTGCCTCTGTCCTCTATACTATAAAAAGAACTTGCATTCTTTTACTTACACGACTTACAAATTCATCTTCTGCTTTTATCAAGACCACGTGGACTTTTTAAGCATGTGATTACAGCTGGCTACTTTGTCTCCGGAGCCACGCATCCTGAAGTCTCATCTCTTTGATAAACAACTGTGAGACAGGGCCTAAAGAGGCACGTGTAATTCAGGTATCTGGGAGTCAAATGCATCAGACAGTGGGAGGGTGCAAGCATGTGTGAGATAAAGTTACTATGTTGCTCTAGTTTCCTTCCTGCTGTTGCCACAAAACACTCTGACCAGAGCAGTAAGAGGAAACTTAAGGGAAAACGGTCCATTTCATCTTAGACTTTGAGGTCACTGGTGCATCACGGAGGGAGTCACAGCAGGAACCTAAGGGCAGGAGTGCTTATTGGTCCATGCAGCATTACCTCTGACAAAGAACGCACTGAAGCTGAAGGAGAGCAGGAACCACACAGGATGCTGTCTGCCGGCTGTCTCACTCTCTGTCTCACACACAAACTCATGCTTCATTCCTAGGAGCACCCGCCTAGGAATGGTGCTGCCCACAGTGGGCTGGGCCGTCCTACATCAATTAAGGCAATCAAGACAGTTCATCGTAAAATGCCCATGGACCATCATGATAAAGACTGGAAGTCAGTTAAGACTCGTATTTTCAGATGGGTCTAGGTTGTGTCATGGTGAAAGTTACTGTTAACTAATATTATCTAATTTGTATTTTTTTAATAAATCAAGATTTAAATTGGATTTTCTTGTTACGTATGCCCGATCATCTACAAATTTATGGTTGAGAAGCATGCACTGGAGTTACATGAAACATGATGCAAGCAGGGGAAGGAGGGGTGATTGGCTCACTTGGTAAATTGCTTGCTGTCCAATCATTAGGACACAAGTTCAATGCCCTGAATCGACATTAGAAAGGCAGGCAGGTATAGTAATATGCAGTTGTGACCACAGCACTGGGGAAGCAGACACAAGCAATCATTGCTTTCCAGCCAGCTAGCCCAGCCTAATCAAGTTTGTCCCAGATTGACTCAAAAAACAAACACACACACACACACAAACAAACAAAACCCAAAGTGCACAGTAACTGAGGAGGGACAACACTCAAGGTTGCCCCTGGTCTACAGAGGCACGAGTTTTCATATTCTCATGCCCCTGTGCACACTTAAACAAAACTTAATAACTCATAACTTGCTAAGTAAATTATCACTTGTAATGTGCCACATTCACACCTGTTCTCTGCTACATGTGGTTGCATGTGGCCTGTCTGAACATGTATATAAGACAGATATATATGTTACCTATGTTATGTTGATATTTTTCCTAGCACAGTACAATGACTTAACACTGTTACAGTTAACAACGATCAAAAGAATTAAGAATGAGATTTTTGTGGCTGAAGTACTATTAGCAAAACCTTAGATTATTGAAGATGGGTCATTATTTTAAGCTAAACCCGCGAACTTTTGTTTCTAGTTCTTTCCCACCTTTGACTAGAAAGAGTTAATTGCTTTCACAGAGACATAAATGGTCAAAGCCCTTTACATCTCTGGCCTGTGAAGTGTGCTTCCTCTCACTTAATCAAAAACTTGGAGCTGAGTACCTTTCCTCCGATCGCTAGAGAACAATGGTTCTCCATTCACATCTCAGCCTGGGACCTGACCCTCTTTCACAGAGTGTCCTGGGAAGGAGGCTGAACAGTACAGTCCTATCTCCACTCACTTGTTCATCTGGGCATTTCCCCCAAGCAGAACAACCAAAGGCAACATTGCACAATAAGTGTTTTCTATTCCCCTGTCACTCTTCTAGTCTGCTCATCCTCATTATGTATTTATGAACCCCCTTAAAATCAAGATGACCTTTGCCCAGGTTTCCACATAACTCACAACCTCTTTACCAGGCATAAGAGCTGCAAAGTTTTGAAACGAACATTCAGTGGACCTGGTATTGGGAGACCTGGTTTCTGATCCTGTTGCCAACACTAACCTGCCAGTAACTTCTTCTTTCTGGGATGTGAGAGATTTAGAATCTGTCATGATACTTGCTGGGACACAGTTCAATGTTCCTTCATTGGGAGGCATAGAATCCCCAGTACCAGAGTGGTGAGTGCTTCGGCTGTGACCCCACAGCAGGCAGCGCGTCAATGTCTCATCTTCTCTGTGCACTTATTCACCAGTTACCAATTCACGTTGAATTCTCAGTGAAGCCAATTCTAAGTGATAGCCCATTGCATTTGTTGGAGAAATCTTAATAAAGTCTCCAGTAGTTTTTTTTTCATACTGAGGTGTTAAATAAGTCAATACTAAACTTACATTTACCATTATCCAGTATTAAGATAACCATTCATCAGCAAGACATACCAAAGAAAATTCTCTATAGTTTGGACCTTTCCGTGAGGAATACACAATAACTCATGTTGAGCAACACTGAGGATCAGCCAGGCAAGCCATTTTAAATTTCAGAGAAAATGCAGCATGTGAGTTTTTAAAATAGAAAAATCTAATTTTTAATTTCTCCAAATTTCCCATATGTTTTCTTGTGCTTTTTGTATTTATGTTGCCTATTTTTTTAAACAGGTCAAAAGTGACAGAACGCCACAAATGAATAGCCAAAACAAAACTTAGAAACAGCCAGCCATAGCCCACTCATTGTCATAGATATGATGGTCACTGTGATTTTATCCTGTATGCATAAAGACATATTCATTATGAATAAGTACATAATTTACTAGAGACATTTCAACATTTTATGCTATATAGTTTTCTATAAATTGGTTATGGATAGTTTTATATAAATTTGATGCAAAGCAAGATTTATTTTGGGAGAGGGAACCTCAATAAAGAAAATGCCCCACCAGTTTGGCCTGTGGGACATTTCCTTCACTGAAGATTGGCGGTGGAGGGGGGGCTGCTCCCTGTCAGTGACGCCATCCCAGGACGGGTGGTCCTGGGTGTGATGAGGCAGGCAATCCTTCAGTTTCTGTCCTCAGCTTCCTCCTCTGACTTCCGTCAGTGGTAGACTGTGATGTGGAACTGCAAGCTGAAGTAAACCCTTCCTTCCCAAGTTGCTTTTGGTCACGGTGCTTTACCACAGCAATACAAACCGTAACTAAGACACCTCTAAATAGTTAATGAGAACCTATTCCGTGCCAGGCACTGGAAATAAAATGACCAAATGGTCTGTCTATGTAAATGAGTACAAACAAGAATATAAAGAAGTGACTCCATGAAGTAGCAACATTGGGTCTTTTTATCAAGGCAGCCATTATGCAAGCTCTACACTGGATGTTAGGACAGTGGTGAGCAGAATTTTTGGCATATATGAAAAGACAGGTGATGGCACAAATAAAACAATATGTGGTTGTGTCAGGTGAGGAGAAGTAGTGTGGACAGGAAAAGAGCAGATGCAGGTGTAATAAGGGCTTTGCAATAGAGGTTGCTACTTCAAGTGTGTCATCAGGAGAGACGTCTGAACGAACATATACGGAAAGTAAACAAGGCCCAGGAAACAGCAGCAACCCTCATGTGGCTGGGGACAAGTTGAGAAGGAGTTAATGAGGGTAGGTCGTAGCTCATGTTGTATAAGCCACAGTCAAACCTCATCAGACAAACATATTTGTGGACGGGACATGGGCTGCCCTGTATTTTAAAATGATCAACCTAATAACAGTCACATCTTTACGGGCAAGATGGAAGAGGAATTATAAGTGGAAACAGAGAAGACAATTAGGAGGCTAACAGCCAGGAGAGAGCAGACTGTGTTTTAAAAGGGGGAAGCTGTGTGTGTGTGTGTGTGTGTGTGTGTGTGTGTGTGTGTGGTGTCTGTGTGTGTATGTGTGTGTAACTATATTTAGGATATTCTGTGACACAAGAGGTCATAGCAAAGTTGGTTGACTGGAATCAATCCAAAGTGTATGGAGAAATCATAGATATCTCAAACAAAAAGAACTGATAGGAACAACATTCTCATATAATGAGAACCAGGACAGAATGGCCAGTTGTATTTGGGAAGAGTATAGAAAAATAAGATTCATGGGAGTCAATACAACTTCATTTAGGGGAGCTGAGTAGGAAGCATGGACAGGGATTGTTTCTTTCCATCTGACAGGGTACCATAAGCCAAGTCAGTGGCAGATTAAAAAGAATTATATGAGAAATATGAACAGCCAGCTGGAAAAGAATGTGTGGCTTTGGACTTCAGCAGAGTCAAGGTCATAAAGAGTCAGTTTCTCATGTGCACAAAAGAATGTGGACTTAACCAGAGCCTGGCAGTATGGTCTCCTTTCAAAATTCTGCATGTCATTTTCTGTCTTGTAAAATGCTTATTTCTCCAGATCCAACCATTTGCATACAAATTTCATGAATTCATTATTTTTAATTGCTGAGTAGTATTCCATTGTATAAATATACCACATTTTCTGTATCCATTCCTCCTTTGAGAGACATCTGGGCTCTTTTCAACTTCTGGCTATTATAAGTTAGACTGCTATGAACATAGTGGAGCATTTGTCTTTATTGCATGCAGGGTAATCCTCTGGTATATGCCCAGGAGTGGTATGACTGGATCTTCTGGAAGTGTCATGCCAATCATCCTAAGTGAGTTAACCCAATCACAAAAGAATACACATGTAATGCAATCACTGATAAGTGGATATTAATGAGTCCAGAAGCTCTGAATAATCAAGGCACAATTAGCAAATCAAAAGGTTCCCAAGAAGGAAGGAAGGAAGGAGAGGACCCTAGTCCCGAAAAGACTGGATCCAGTTTTGTAGGAGAGTACCAGAACAGAGAAATGGTGTGTGTGTGTGTGGGGGGGGTGATTGGGGAATATTTTGGGGGAAGAGAACTTATGGGACATATGGTGAGGGGGAAATTGGGAAAGGGGAAAGTCTTTGGAATGTAAACAAAGAATATAGAAAATAGTAAAAAAAAAAAAGAAAAGAAAAGAAAAGAAAAGAAAAGAAGAAAAGAAATGCTTATTTCTCTCATGTAAGCCTACAAAGTTGGTACAGGGCATCCCGTAGTTCGCCATCTAATGGCAGCTACTGTGTACCCAGGGCACAGCCCCAAGCACCAGGTCTGTGCTAAGAGAAAAGGGGGAGGTGCTTCTTGGAAAGGAACGCTGTGGGTACCGGGATGGAGGGAACAGTTGCTTCTTTTAAACATCATCAACAGCAAACACTTGAATAATCCTGTCAGAAGTAATGGGACAACTTTAAACCTCCAAATAAAGGAGGGAACCATGCTCTTTGCTGTTTTTCATTCATTAGATGTTTCCTCCAGAAATCCAGAAAACTCGAATTTCAGATGAATTTCCCATTGTCAATTTCAGCTTCTGCAAAGAAGCTCTCACCCTCTCTGGTTCTCTGTGCTTACTGCTCGAGGCACTCTTCACCACCAGCAGAGACCCTGGGCCACTCAATTGTTTGTACAGTTAAGGGCATTGGAGCTCAGAGCTTGCAGCTGGGCTCACTCAGGACTGTGAGGCTTCTAAGCAAGTCAGTTTATGCCTTTTTCATCAATACCAATTTAAGAAGAAGAGGAAGGAGAAACGGATGTGGAAGAGGAAGAAAGGGGAGGAGAAAGGAGGAGGAGGAGGAAGAAGAAACAGAGAAACAGAACAGTGCATCACCTTGGGGAAGAATCTGTATATAAGCACCTCATGAGATGATTCAAAAGTGGTACAGAACTGACTTTAGGTATCTCAGAATCTAAAGCTTGAGGATTATCTGTTCTACCGTCCGATTTTCCTGAGCAGTTAATTGATTCCTACTAGGAAGACCCTAAGCTCTTTATCCCCCTGTTTCCACATCAGTTGCTCATTAGACTCATGGGGAAAGCTTTTGAAAGAAACTCATCCTGAGTATCCTGACTCATAGTCTTTAAGGATGGGCTCAGGAATAGGCACTCCTGAGAGACTGGGGAGATCAGCCAGGTCACACATACTGGATCCCCCCATCTAGGTAGCTGTAGGTGGTAGGAATTTATGTGTGATAACGGAACAGTGGTAAGACAGCAAATGCTGCCTCAAGACCTGACACCCTGGTGAAAGGCATACTAATTTACAAATAGAGACATGGTTTTGTTTAGAATGTCTTCTACCTTACTCTTCTTTTAGTGATAGTCTTCTTCTAAAGCCCAGAATGGCCTTGGACTCATGGCAGTCCTCCTGCATCAGTCTACTGAGTGCTGGGATCACAGGTGTAAGCCATCATGCCCAAATTAAAGTAGGTGCAAGAAGAGTAATGAGTCACAGAATCCAACCTTAGAGATAAAATGGACAACTGGCCTGGAATATTGGCTTCATCAAGGGAAAAGAAAAGTGCAAAAGAAAAGTACAAAAGTTTCATAGTATAACCTACGAATGAGCCAGTTTTTCATTATATCTCTCATCCCTCATTTTTTTTAAGTGGGTGCACATACAGAGAGTATGCGAATGTGCATGCTCAGGCACATGGGCACTCACGTGGGCACACCACACACACACACACACACACACACACACACACACACACACAAGCATGCACCTGCACTAGTATCACTTTCCCATGCTGTTAAGTGAATCAGCTCATCAAATTCAAATTATTAATCCTTTGAACACCTGAAAAAACAAACTGCTGTACTCTCACATATGGTGAAAAGAATTGGAGTATTTCACAATAGTACAAATGAATGAAAGTAATAACCATGAGCTAAAACAGCCCCGTGGTCTCTTTCCTCTGTGTACATTATTTATGCATGACCCATGTGGTCGGAATCAGAAACTAGGAGGGATACAACTAATGGTCAATTAAACCATCAATTTGTATTCGATGAAAACCAGAGAATGGTCATAACCTCGAGAATCCAGTAGATCAGAGAGTATATTGTCCGAGTTCAGACTATGGGCTACCAGTATTTTCAAGGTGCTCTTTGATATGGGGGAGGCCCTGGATACTTTACCAGATCAGTCAAGGAGGCTCACCGATACAAGTTCTGGGTCTTAGCACATGCCATAAACTGAGACCTGGAGGGTCTCCTCTGATGGGAGGAAGACCATCAGAGACTATAAAAGCCTGTATGGAGGAACTGATCATTGAAATGGATCTTGAAGAATGGTCAAAGCATTTAATCAGCAGAGATGGGGGCGGGGGAGAATATGGTCTCAACAGCAATTTGAGCTTTATCTGAAGACACACTACCCCAGCCAGTAACAGGTAGCTCATATTCAAGATAGTGGGGCATGTCTCGGCTTGCTGGCAGCTGCCCTTCTCTTACAACAAATCTGGAGAGCATCCTTCAACTCGCCTCCCCACAGCTGTACTCTCTGGCTTCCAGCACAACACAGCTGACACTGCAGCCCTTACCAGGCAGCAGTTCTTCAAGGGGAGGGGTGGGAGGCAAAATGAGACAATCACTTCCTTGTCTAGTCTGCAGACAGTGGGGAGTAATCTTCAGATCCCAAACTTCAAGTGTCACATGCTTAATCTGAAGGCAACCTCCTTCTAGAACAGCTTGTCTTTGTGGTCATCATGTAACTTAGCTACCTCGAGGGGGAAGGGTCAGAAAACCAGAGGGGAGGAAACAAAACTGAAAATTATTTCAGAACATTTCAACAGTTGGGGGGGGGTCTTAGAAGTAAAATAGTAAAGGCAGAAGAGCCTGGGCCAAGAGATCTAGAATAATGTATTACAGGATAATAAGAACCAATAGCAATTAATACATGGGTTGCTGACCATGTCTATTGGACCCACTCTTTCTTTAAATCCTTATTGTATGTATTCTTACACTATCACTTTCCATTTTATAGGCAAGGACTTCAAGGCTTCATTGCTATGTGACAAAACAGTTTCATACAGCTTTTAAACGAGGAGTCAGATTTTAACCTTGGGCTACTGACACCAGAAAACCCTCATTATATTGGGATCATAACTGCCTAGGCTTGGTGGTAGAAAATGCCTGAGTTAAGGTTGTATTTCACCCAACAGAGAAAGCTTTTCCCATTCTTCCTCCTAATCTTCACCGATTCCAACTTGATGACTGTTGTATTAGCATTGGTTTTTATAAAAAGAACATGGCTAATACAGTTAGAAATAAGTGTCATCTTCATGGCTCTGGAAGGACTGTCCCGAGAGCCATCTTCTTCCTGTTACTGCGCACGTCTATTTTCTGACCCTCTAATACAAAACATAAACAAGCATCGCCCCTCTGGACTCTCTGATCTTTATTCCCATCTCCACTTCCCACATGATCTTAGGAAGAAAAACCATGTAAACTATGCAGTAGCAGAACTGTTCCTGCAGTCTGGGACTGGCGGCATAAGTCACTGATAACAAAGGCAAAATGGTTCTATTTGTCTTTCCAAAGCATTCCAATGACTAGAGGTTCTGACTAAGCTTTATACATATACATATATGTATATTTTACTTACTTTGAAGTTTGTCAGATTCTAGCCATGGGTACAGAATAAACTCCATGATGTAATATTACCATAAAGTACATAGGCACCAGACATTAGCAATCCAGTGTACACAGTGAGGAATGAAGGGGCATTAGAAATCAAACCTGACCTTTCTTACTGATTTGTGAAAACTGAACCCTTTGGCTTGCCTGACTTGCAGAAGAACATCATACAACTGAGCCACGTTCAGGATGTCAATGCATGTGGACTTGATAGTATTTATATTATTACAGTTAAATATGTACTGGGTATATTTGGGTCCAATTTTGAGTTATTCATTATTCATTTTTTTTGCCTTGGTTTATTTTGAGACATGTATGTGCAGGAAGTCCAGATATATATACTCCTTCTGCCTCAGCATGAGTGCTGGTATCACAGGCATGTGTCATCATGCCCAGCTCTGAATGTTAATTTTGAATGGCTCATTGATTTTCTGGAGTACCAATGAGTTTAATTAGATTTACACACAGGAGCATGGGGGACTTATCAGCGATTACCCTTGCCTCCTGAGTAACAATTCATCACAAATAGCTCATTTCTGAACACAACTAGAAAATAGGCCCTGGGGGCACATATACAACTAAATAGTAGGCCAATTAGCTGGGGTGGTATATAAGTAAACTCAAGATCCAAGTTGTGTATAAATGTAACATCAAGTAATTATAAAAGTAAAAGCCTTGGCCAAATGAAATGAGTCTTTGTAAATGCACTTATAGACTGTAGTGAGGATCAAAAGCTATTATTATTTTTTTAAGTAGCAATCTTATGGGGAATGCACACATGACTCAGGTAAGCTCTGCCATCATCTTTGTAATGCTTTCGGAATTTCTGGAAAACCCTTGACTCTCGTCATCATCAACTTCATGCACGTCCAATGCTTCTAAAGACGAAAGGCCAAGTATCTATCATATGATCAGGGCCTATGTGCTTCCTAAATGTTCTATGAGTGGCAACTCTATAAATTCTTCTCTCAAAGACGTACGAAAACATCCTTGTTTCTCTGAGTCCATGCTTGCCCACCCTTGGGAATATAGAGCTAACAGTAGCTTGCAGTGTAAGGACACTCAACACTAGACAACTAGTGCCACAGTTCATGAAAGAAAACAAAATTTCACATTGTCGAAGAGCAGAAAAATATAACCACTAAATAAATCTCTTGAGCAAAGGCATTGACAATCAAATACCACATATACACATGCTGTATTTATACATATGCATATAAGTACATGTATATATGTGCATGATATACAACACACACACTTTTAAAGCACATAAAATATGAAATTCTATTGGGTGATGAGTAAGACAAACCACTAGAGATAAGTACCTGCAAAGGAGGCAGAAAGATGGGGCACAGGGTGATGGAGCATTAGGTGTAGGGCGGGGCTGGGCACAATGGCAAGAACTGGCTAGACACTGTCTAGATCCGTCTCTTCTTCCTGTGCCATGCAGCACAGTGGTACTTGAGCAGAAGTCATATGGGTTGCTCCCAGGTTGGGCAAGGCAGAGAAATGGAGATATCTCTTTTGACTCTTCACTTGCCAAATGAAAGTAGAGGCTTCATGGGCATTCTAAACATAGCACAGTCTGAGATGTTAGGGGTAAGTAGAATGCTTGGGATGAGACAGAGGCACTCCAGTCTCGAGCAACACCTGCACTGAGCTCTTGCATGAAGGAAGAAACAAACCCAATTGAGGGGAAACTCACTGAAAGGTCCATGGTTTGCTTTACATCAGTTGGCGTCTGTCTCAAAACACCAGATCCACTTCACATGTCTAAGCTTAAAATTAGAGCAGTCTTATTGAAAACTACTGTTAGTATTGCTAAATCACTATTTGCAAGTCTATAGTTCCCAGAAGAATAACAGAGCTATGCCCATGTTCCCCCAAATCATTCCAGCAGCCACTAAATTACTTTCTGTTTTTATAGACTTGCCTGATCTAGATATTTTCAAATTTTCAAATTTTCGAATGTGGTCTTTTGTGACTAGCTTCTTTCACTTGACATGTTTTCAAGGCAGAAGCACACTGTAGCCTACATCAATGCTTCAGTCCTTTGGGCTGGAAATGAGATTCTCTCTTATGGATCGATCACATTTTATTGGCTCAGTAATTACTTAATAACTCACATATAACCTTTCAACATCTCTGTTTCAGTCTCTGTAAATATCTTAGACTTTAAGAACCATAGTCAAGTAGAAAATCACGTAACTGGTTATCACATACTCAATGTTTGGGGATTACAGCTTTCTATATCCTACATGGTTAACTCCACAGAAAACACTGAGGAAAAACTCAAAGCAACTGTCAGAGTGACCTAGACAAAGTCTCCAAGAGTGGAAGGGAATCTTACACATGATTTTAAGTCTTTAATTCATGAGTTAAAGAAAAACTAATTTACTGTAACCAAATAGCCTGGGAGGAACCTCCATAAAAACACATTTGGGGAGGAAGTCAAGGAATTAAATCTAATATAAATATATAAACACAAAGAAATTAAGTAGGAATTAAGTATTGCTGGGTCAGGGGAAAATGTTCATTAAAGGAGTCACCTCTCAATATTTTTCTAAAGAGAAATGCCAGCTGCTCTAACAATTATTAAATCTTAGCAACAGAATCAACCTGCTCACAGTTTTCTAGCATATGTGTACCTAGGGCTTTAGATCTGTGATTCCTTTGCCATTTTTAGAAGAGTCTCATCTCTGTGAAGACTTAAGAGATTGGAAAGAAACCTTGCAGGATAGAAATATGCTGTTTTTAAATGTCTCCCTTTAGACACAGGAGAACATTCTATAGATATTAATTTGAAAGTTACTAAGCAACCTTTAATTTCCCTGGCACCATAATGGGACCAGGAGTAAAGAGACAGACACAGAGGCTTTGTACTTATACCCAAATGTAGCAAGACTCAGAGAAACATGGTCAAAGGGGAAACTCGAAGTGAGTGACAGATGGGACAGGTCTCCCCAGCTCAGCGTATTTACATTGTTCTGAAAAGGAGAGGAAAGGTTTCTGGGCAATGGGAATGGGATTCACCAGAGACTAGCAGTCCCAAAGGACATGGTGGGTTGAGGAAATGGGGCACATTTACAGATGTGTTTTTTTTCTGCAAGACATAGTCCTGGAGAAGGCAGGAGGGTGAAAACCAATATGGGCTCAGCCTATCAAGTAATGAGTATGGTGAGCCCATGAATTAATTTAAGCTTATAAATCAAAAACAGATTTAAATGCTATTACACGAATGGCTGATTTTTATAATATAGTCATGAAAACACAAACTGTGAAAGAGGATAACAAAAAGTGGGCATGCACATATCAACTGCCCAACAGTTGTCTCATTTTCCAACTTTGATTAGTTGTTGTATTTGTAGTTCTTAAACTTTTCAGCAATGGATTGAATTGTGAAAAGCAATAGGGTTCATGCACCATTCCGTATGGGCATGTACCACCAGGAGAACCTCTCAATCATCTCCCACGATCCTGTACCTCTACATACAGATGTGTGTTTGCATAACATGATCTATTTTCACAACAAAACTAACACTACTTAATTGGCTCCATGTAATCAAGCAGGCATGCTCTCAAAAGTCTTGAATTTGGTCACCAAGATTATAGAGTCTTTGATTAACTCAGGAGCTCATTACATCCCATGCTGCATTGGGTTGTAACAATTCGTGAGAATTTTCATTCAGGGCATCCTTTCTTCACCCCTTTCGTCCTCCTGTTTACTGAGAATTCCTGCTATAATTCCCCAGGGACTGTGTAATATCCTTCATTTATCTGTTTGATTACTTCTTCGTTGGTGTCATTTAAATTTTCTTCCATTTTTCTATTTTCTTTAAATGCGTACTTTATTCTAAAGGGCCCAAATAGAAATTCAGTTAGCTTTTTAAAAATATCTATTCATTTTATGAGTGTTTTGCCTACATGATGTATGTTTCCCACATATGTTCCTAGTTCCCGAGGAGGCCAGAAAGCATTAGACAACTAATTGCTGGACCAAGTGGCCACAGACCACCCAAAGTAGGTTTTGTAAATCAAACCTGGGTCATCTGCAAGAGCAACAAATACTCCTAACTTGAGCCATCTTCCTCAGACCTCAGAGTCAATTTTTTTAATTTTTTAAAAATTTTTTCAATTTTTTTAAGGTAAGATTTCCTACATGGCATCACATATTTTATATTGTATTCCATTGATAGATACTGACTAGTTAACTCACTAGTCTGGTTGATCCATATTAGTCCTCTAGTTGACTCATCCACAGTGATGATTTATTTCTACTGGCATGATTTATTTCCAAGAAGACAACTCACTGGTACTTTGTGAAGATTAACTGTGGCAATGCTAGGCAGCCATGGGAGAAGGAACTGCAGAATTGTCAGAGAGATGAAGTAGATGGGAGAGCAGGCAGGGCTAGGAGGGAGATGGAGAGCTCAGATCCAGAAATAATCTTGAGGCACGGATCAGGGGTAGATCAATAATCCTGTTGCTGATCAGGGGTGGAGTGCTTGCCTAGCAAGTATGTAGCCTTGAGTTTGGTGTCCAGCACTGTAAAGGGAATGCAAGAATATAAACTTAACATGTTAATGTCCTATAGAAAAAGAGATGAGGGATAGAAATAATTCTGAAATGGGATTATTGAAAGATTAGAAAGTTTCCAGAAGTTTTCATGGGTGAGAAGATTCAAGAAGACTAAGCAGATAATGAAGAGTTGAAACTACAACACGGGCTCTACAGGAGCAGGTAATTAGGTGGTTGTTGCTCAATTCTTAGTCTCCAATGCCTATGACAATGTTTAGCATGGAGTACATACTCAATAGATACTTGTTAAATTAATATTTCAGTGAGTGGTTAGATATACACAGCTGGGAATTCCAAGACAGAGAATTAGTTGGGTGTTCACACTGACACTAGAGATAGACAAAACATACCTTTCTTCAAATTTGGTTTACTCCTAGTGATAATTAATGGTGAATACTCTTAGGCAAATGCTTAACATTGGAATAAATTCTCCAATGGTACAGTCTAAGAATGTCTAGAAAAAAATATAACTTTATTCCTTGAGATGCATGCTTGGATTATAGGAATACAAGAATCAATTTTGCAAAACACTTGGGGTTTTGTTGGTCTCAAAGAGGAAGTTCTAGAAGGTTCTTAGAAGGATGATATGGGAGAGAGAAGTTATGGTTGTTCACTGGTAGCATTTCATATGGCAAGGTCAGGAGCATTAAAAATAGTTTGCCAACAAAACCAAAGCTAGTATTTTAATAAGATCAAAAGTAATCCCATGGCTAAGATAGGAAAAAAAAGAGAGATGATATAGATGATAAAGTAACAAGCATAAGACAAAAACAATATGGGTATTTAAAGCATAATAAAGGAACATCATGCATAATTGTGCTCCAGATCTGATATCCAAGATGAAATGCACCAATCCCTTGAAAAGCGTAACCTGCCAAAACTTGTGTAAGAACATAAAGATAACCTGGACATGTATAGATATTAAGGAAATTGTTAATCAGTAATATTAACTTTCAAAGAAGAATGCATTATTGGCCACACAGACTCACAAGTGAGATCTACTGAACACAGAAGAAAGAAATCATATCACTTCTTTGTCATCTATTTCACAAAATAGAAGTAGATGAATGATCTTAACTGTTTATAACCAGTATAAATACTCCAAACAAGGACATTACACATAAAAATATATATACTATATGGCTTTACTAGCCAATATTTCTCACAAATAAAGATTTAAAAAACTCTTCAATGATATAGATGTAGTCTGTTAATGGAATTAGACCTTATATAAATAGAATTCCATGTGGAATTTATACCAAGTATACAAGAAAACCATACAATGCAATCCATTAATTAGCACCCTACAGAACACTAACGGGATCATTTTCACAGATTTGAGAAAAAGCATCTAACAAAATGCTTGTTCATGAAAAACAAGCTTCAATAAGCTAGGGCTAAAGCTCCTCAACTCAATATAGACCATCGACACACCCTACAGCCTACAGGCCATCATACTTAATGCTAACACACTCCGCTAAGATCAGATACAAGGCAAGGATGGTTACTCTCATCTCCCCTTTGGACTTCACACCAGAAGAATTTGCTAATGCAATAAGACAAGAAAAGAGAATAAAAGGTACACATACTTCAGAAGGAACAGCATTGCCTGTTTTTGTGTGGTGCCTTCATTTTCAAAACTCCTGTGGGAAGATTATAGCTTCATGCTTACACCCTTTCAGGTATACATTCACAAAAATGGCCAGTACCTCATGTCTATAGCTCCCAAAGAACTCACACAATTCATTCTTATTAGGCGAGTTTGAGCAACACGTGCTTTTCTGTGTCCGTTCCTGTGACTGCTTTCTTTTTATGGGCACTATTAACTGTTCTTTTTAGCCAGTTTTGTTAGACATATTCTGTACTATACACAAAGTCAGCTTAGTTTTCATGGGGGGAATTTTGGATACCATTTCTAAAGAGGAGTAAATGTTCCCTAGGAGGGCAAAACAATAAAAAACTCCCTATTTGAACAGTGTTTTCATCATAATCACGTCATCATTATTATCACAACCCCACAGAGGAAAACCAAGCATGCAACAAGTGTGGTTAGGGCTACAACTGAGAGAATAGTGTTGCTTCTCTTAAATAGTGTTATTTCATTTAGCCAGACTGTGCTCTGCATTAGCACAGATATTCCTCACTCCAAAAACTGAAAGAATATTTCTCTCAGAAACAAGTGGATTTATTTTTTCTGAAAAAAAAAGACAGATGATTTGGGAGGCAAACATAAAAGTATAATCTTTCCATTTCCAGCATATCAGTTGCTACCCCAGGTGTCTCTAAAATCGAAATGACAAGTGCAATAAGAATCATCTTCTAAGAAAGCTGATGGTCCCTAAGGGACAATGATTTCTCATTAGTCACATTGATTTTTGAAAAGATCCCAAGATCCCTAAAGCAAGCGAGCTGGCAGGCACGCACTAAGGTGGGTTGCTTACAATCCAAAGATGGCTGTTTCTGGGGGGTCCAACACCCACCACCCTTTCCCTTTCTCACTTTTTTGCATTTTGGTCTGTTCAGATGCTAAGATGGGGTCAGTCCAGGTATGTAGCACAGGTTGGCCTGCTCCAGTCTCTCAAACATTGGGATTAGAGGCACCATGCTGGCTTTCATTTCAACATTTTTTTTTAAACTGACCAATTTCTCTTCACAATGGAGACATTAAAATCAGTGTATTTTGGTTACAAAAAAAAAAAAAAAGACTGTCTGTGTTGAAACTAACTAAAGCTCTAGCAATCTAGAATAAATCACTTAAAATAAGAAGCTGTGCCTTTACTAAAATGGACGGCCAGTGGGGCTGGAGTGCTGCCAATTCCAGATGACTGAGCTCAGCACCTCTTGTCTCAGTCTTCTCCTGTCAGCTCATTATGACAGGACTGGTAAACGTATTTTTCTTGGGAGACTAGACTTTAAATTCTGTAAAGGCAAAACTGATACTTACCAGGTTCGCCTCCTAGAACCTACACAGAGCCTAACCAGGGTGGGGGTGCCTGGGGTGGGGTGTGGTTGGGGCAGAAGTGCATTGAATGGCGAGTAAGCAAAGGATTTCTTCAACTTAGAAAAGCAGGAGTTCTCTTAACATTCTGCGTTGAACTGACATACTTTATTTCCCAGTATCCTAAGCCCAAATTTCAGCACATTCCTCCCAAAATAATCTCTCAGAGCTGCCTCATACTTTCTTCTCATTTGGAATGTGTTTACTGCCTCATGGTTTCCCTGCAAAGTTCTCAGTGTCCTCAGTGGAACTCTATGTTTTGTGATATGAGAAGCCTCAGGTCTGGCCAGTGAAATCGTTTGGTGAATAAAAGGTACCTGCTCCCAAACTTAATGTTCCTAGCTCAGTTTCAGGGCATCAAAGAGTAGGAGAGACTGACTCTTGTAATTTGGCCTCTGACCTCTGCATGCTGGCTGTACATATGCAAACACACGCACAGACACACCACACCACACACACACACACACACACACACACACACACATACACAATCAAACAACACAAGGTAAGTTTTAAAACTTGAACAAAGAAACCTCAGTTCACCTCTTTTTTTAATATCCCCTGTAACTTTAAAAAACTCTCAAATATTTGAACATGGACTTTTTTTTTTTGTTTCTGATAATGTGGGCAGTTCTCAGAAGGACACACACAAGAATAACACAGTAAAATGTGTGGATATTTTGGTCCTTCTTAGAAGGGGAAACAAAACAGCCATGGGAGGAGATACACAGATAAAGTGTGGAGCAGAGACTAAAGGAAAGGCCAGCCAGAGACTGCCCCACCTGGGGATCCACCCCATATACTGTCACCAAACCCAGACACTAATGTGGATGCCAACAAGCGCTTGCTGACAGGAGCCTGATATAGCTGTCTCCTGAGAGGCTCTGACTGCACCTAACAAATACAGAGGTGGATGCTCTCAGCCAACCATTGGACTGAGCACAGGTCCCCAATGGAGGAGCTAGAGAAAGGACCCAAGGAGCTGAAAGAACTGTCAGCCCCATAGGTGGAACAACAGTATGAACCAACCAGTACCCCAGAGCTCCTCGGGACTAAACCACCAATCAAAGAGTACTCATGGAGGGACCCATGGCTCCAGCTGCATATGTGGCAGAGGATGGCCTTGCTGGACATCAAAGGGAGGAGAGGTCCTTGGCCCTGAGGCTTGATGCCCCAGTGTAGGGGAATGCCAGGACAGGGAAGCAGGAGTGAGTGGGTGGGTAGGTAAACAGGGGGAAGGGGGGAATGAAATAGGGTGTTTTCGAAGGGGAAACCAGAAAGGGGAAAACATGAAATGTAAATAAAGAAAATATCTAATAAAAAAAGAAAATGTTTAAGACATCAAAGGAAACCAGGACAGAGAAAACAAAAGCCCATGGAAATGGAAGAAAGTAGACGAACTGTTTTACAGAGTTAATTAGACAATTATACTTGTAATAAATTTCGTTCCAAAAAGGGGCATCCGATCAGATGCTGGATGACAATATATTGGTGGAAACATTTCTTCTCTGAGTTAAAACAAAGCATGACTATGTTGAAGGTCTTTGTTGCAACTGTCCAGTGGCCATGGTTTTATATCTACTCTCTGCTTCTAAAGAATCTAAGGCGTTGATTCTGTAAATTCTCCATGGCCCACTTTCTTCATTTTGGCATGAAGTCTCTGATAACTCTAACTCCCATGGGGTAGCTGCAAACATGGATAAAAATAATAGCTTTTGGTCTGGTGAGGTGGCTTAGACTGATGTCCAGCTTGCTGGCCCGAGTTCAATCCGCAGACCCGCATGGGCCAGGACTGGCCCTATGGCCACAAATTGTCCTTTGACCTCAATATTCATACTATAGGTGAATGCCCACTCCCACTCTCACATAAGACAAACAAAATATATAATAAAAAGTTACGAAAGGCTTGCTTCAGGTACTGGGCTGAGGGAGGTCTATGACTGACCCCTCACGCTCTCCTCACTTCCTTCTGATGGGGGAGTCTAAGGCAGCCGAAGCAAGTGGGTCACTGCCCCACAGGGAGTAGATTCTGTGAGTTCTAAGCATGCATTTCATCAAAGCTAAATCCCTTACTAAGTGTGACCTTTTGACTGTTCCTTCTGTAATGTGTTTATAAGAAGAAATTATTGGATGCAGCACGATTTCCCATGTGCACTTTTGTGTGTTTTTGTTTTTTGAAATTCTGGGGCTCTATTTGTGTCCAACATAAGAAAAAAAATGGCAGATGTCACATTAATATCAAGACTTTGAAGAATTATAATCTTAAGCCATATAATGATGTTTTGGTGAGTTATATGCTTAGTATATGATGAGGATTCTGTCAGGTTGGTAAGGGAGCCAGAAAATTCCTGTTAACTTCATACCATTATATGATCATAACACATCCCATCACATACATTTGTGAAATATTGGAATAAACAAATCTAGTGGGATACAAGTAGCATTTAAACGTGGCATACATAGTTGTGTAAGCTATGTTATATTTGATAAATATTTGTGTCACTGGCTTTTGTACTTAGCATACCATATGTGCCACCACTGCTTTGTTTTTTACTTAGACAGAATACAGTGTCTAATCTGCAACCGCATCATACATCTAGTGTTTACTGAGTCTCTCGATTTTACCCTCTTCTTGTGCTTGCTTCAATCTGGTCCTGGTTGGTTCATGGTATCCCCAACAGGTCAGAGGGTGAATTCTCACCATTCAGTCCACATGTGCTGGAGGATATACCATCCAGGTTTGTGTAGGACACTAGCACTCAATTGCAATGGGATCACCACACATATGTGTCTCAGGATGAATTCACGTTAGTAAACATGTGTCCTGGGCACCTGCCTTGCATGCTGTGTGCTTTTCTTTAGATAAAGTCAAGTCAGACACAGCTTCCACTGATTCACCCTCAGTGACCTTCCTTCCTTACCAGTGACCATGGCTTGCTCTGGCTCACACTGCTGTTTTCTGCTCCTAAGCAGATCTTAGTTTCAAGTGAGGCTTAGGTCCCTGGAGCATTTGACTATGGCAGAGAGCTACAGAAAGGTCAAAGGACCCGAGTTCAAGTTCAGACATGCTTCTCATTAGCATCGGGGGAGGAGACCTGAATGTGAGTGTTGTCCGAACTAGTTTGCTGCCTCTCTTGTGTTTCCTGTGACGTCCTTAGAGACCTGTCTCAAGACTACTCCATGACTATGACAAGAAACAGTGGCCATATTATCAACCATTAATATAATCTCAGCAGTTCCAGGCTTATCAGTTTTTATTAGGCTTGACTTTAATTTTATTTAAATCAGGGCTTCTGCTCCAGTTAAGTTAGCTGCCCGCCACTGTTCCCAGTTAACTACAGTCGGTGTTTGCAATCACTGCATGCATGCACTTCCTCTTCTGGCTGACCCAGTTGTGAGAGCAAGCATTAATTAATACCGGAGTTAGAGAAGAGATAGCCTCCCTTCTCCTCCATTCCTCTGAAATCCAGTATTACCAATGCTATCCCTTCTCTGAAACCCTGGGTATGATTTTCCATTTCAAGTTAACTAACTGGAAGGGGTGGGGGTGGGGACAAACCTTGTTCCCCTTTAGCCCTGTGCAGAGGAAGTAAACAGAGCATTCCATCCAATGTGATTCACAGTTTCCCTGCTGCTCAGCCAGTGGGCCCACTGGAGACTGCTAAATCACTAGGATTTTCCCAAACACCCCAAAGGCCAGCTCCTCTGGGGTAAAGACAGATAGGGCAGCTGGACAAGGGGAAGGAGGAGGGACCTGTTAGGGCTTGTTCTCCCAGACCTGATTGTGTTCTTCCAGCTGCTGCCCACCCTCTGGCCTACTTACCAAGCTGTTAAAAGAAATATTGGGATGGCCCAATGAAGTTCCCTCATACTGCAAAACCAAATATTCCCCTAAATGACCCCAGGGGCAGAACAGCACGGGGGTGGGGGTGGGGGTGGGGGGCTTACCTGAAACAGAACTGTGCATCCCAGCCTGAAGCCTACACTGCCCCAGCTCTCCCCACTTTCCCCCCTCATTCCCCTACTCCACTCCCCCACTCCACTCCCCCACTCCATTCCCCTCCATTCTTGTAGGCTTTCTTTTCTTTATTTTTCTTGTTTAGATTGTCTTTTTTTTTTTCCACATTATGCTGATGCCTCAGGGAGAATGCCCCTCCGCGCCTTCAATTTCCCACAAATCACAAATGCCAAACCTGAAAGCATCACTTCAGGGAACCAGCGTTTAACAGCGACAGAGCTGTTAAATCTAAGATTGCTGCAGAAAAATCTAAGATTGAATCTGGAACTCTAGTATTCTAGAAAAGTGCAGATCACCACAGCGAGGCCCGTCACTGGTCAACCTTCATCCCTCAGCCTCAGTGGCATATCTTGATTCCTTCTTACAAACTCTTTTCTTCCTACCAAGTCCTGGATAGAAATGTTCACAACTTCAATTTTCTAGAGCAATTCAATTCATTTAACTCACTGACCAAAACCCACCCCATCCCCTCATACTTAATCATACCTTGGGGCTGGCTTTCCACATCTAGAAAGACCTAAAATATCTTTAATTGAATCAAAAGAAAAACAATAAAACAAATGCCAAGCTGGGAGTTGCTGTTGGCAGATAGATCGGAACCTACCAAGGCCACCTCGTTGTCAAGGTGCTGGACCTGCTTGGAACCTTCCTTTTAGCCGTCAGGTCGCCAAATGTTCCGTGATTCAGGTACTCTTCTTGCTGGGGCACCTACCTCGAACACTGTCTGACCCCTTCTAAAAATTCTACCCAATACAAGGTCTTTCTCTGTTTCAGGGAGAGGAATCCTATCTCCTTGAAACTATTGTGTGGCCAACAGACTTGCCTTAAAATTTCTTGCATTTGGGAAAATGTTAGCGAACAATCTCAAATTATTACTTATGTGGAGCTTAGGCTGCAAGTTGTCTTCATCAGAGAGCTTCTCTACCTTGTCCCTCGAGTCTTCGAGGGCTACTGAGTCCTTTGCATGGACAGGCTGGCATGAACACATGTCAACTAGTGAAGGACTGAGCCTTTTAGGTCACAAGAGACTCTCATACTTAGGCTGGTATTGAAGAGCTCAGTAGGATGGCAGCTACTGCGCTGAGAGACTCGGGGTTTTATCAGGAGTAGACAGCCAAACACAGAGCTGGAAGCAAATTTTGAGCCTGGCATAGTTTTCTTTGTTTTTTAGAACTGAAAAAAGTTTTTTTGGTGTGTGTGTGTGTGTGTGTGTGTGTGTGTATGACGTCTGTAGGACAACTAATGCCTCAATTTTGCTCAGTTAAATATAAAAGTGTTTAAAGACTCTAAGTCCCACTTGCGATTATTAATATCTTTTAAATCAGATTTCCTCATTTCTTTGGCTCAGCTGTGTTTTAGTGGTCATTCACTCCTACATTCCCAAGGCTATTCTGACAGATGGTTTTTATTTAAGTTCCCTTTGAGATTTGTTAATTTCTATTTAATGTTAATTTCTATTTTGTCGGCATGTATGTCTGTGCACCACATCCATGCCCGATGCTGATGGAGGCCGGAAGAGGGTGTCGGATTCTCCTGAACTGAAGCCGTGACTGTGAACTGAAATGTGAGTGCTGGGAATCCAGCATCCATCTTCTGAGAGAGTAGCCAGTGCTCTCAGTTGCTGATCTCTCTCTCCAGCCCGGCTGACGATGTCTTAATACAATGCTTTGTGGCCAAGCTGGAGGATGAGAACACAGGAGCAAACCACTCAGTAACAGGGGGAGTCCACCTGCTTTCCTTTTGAAGGCAGTGTACCATTGGTGTATGAACTTCACTGGAAACAGTGATTGTAAGTTAACTGGCTTCTGTGTCCTTCTATGTCCTCACCTTCAGAAGTGGAAGAATCATCTTTAAGTGGATGTTTTTGGATGGCTCCTATGAGGCGGTCCTGTGGGCAGCCCGAACAAAGCTGGCACACAGTGCTCAATTACTCTTAGCTATTAGGAGCTGTTGGGCTGACAATTCTCTGCAATCTTTCAGGATTATTTTGAAGACTGCAGAAAATTTGTGTTAACTCTTGTCCCTGTGTCATGAAAAACATAAAACAGGAGATAGGATTCTTCTCCCTTAAAGGGAGACAAACCTTGTATTGGGTAGAATTTTAGGAGGGGTAAGGCAGCACGGGAGGCAGGTGCCCTAGCAAAAGGAGTAATAAACATGGGCTAACACAGAGCTCTTACTATATATGCTAAGCACCCTTCAACATTCACAACAGCAAACACACACACAGACCACACACCACACACACACCACATACACACACCACACACATACCATACACACATGCATACACACACATATACACATATACACATACCACATACACCCCCACCCCCACACCACACACACAACACATACACACACCACACACACCATACACACATACTCATACCACACATACACCACACACACACCATACACACACACATGCCACACATACACCACACACACACCACACCAGACCCCATAGCACACACACGCCCCATACACACAAACACACCCACACCACATACACATACACACATACCCTACACCCCCCACACACATACTACTAACACACACACACACACACACACACACACACCCCACAGAGGAATGTGGTATTGCTCTTTGTATCCTTATTTCATAGATAAGGAAACCAAAGAATGAAGACAGTAATTACCAGAGAAATACAAACCAAACCCCAAGTGGGACAGCACTTGTTAGAATAGATATTATCAAATGACAGAAGGTACCAAGGCTGAAATGATGTGAGGAAAATGGAGTCCCTGCATATGCATAGCAGCAATAAAATAACTAATGATCATAGGAAACAATATGGAGTCTCCTCAAAACAAAACAAAACAAAACCACCACCATCGCCATTACAACAGCAGCAGCAACAACAACAACAATAACAACAAAAACCCTAAAAAACAAACAAACAAACAAACAAACAAACAAAAAACGAATGAAACTACCATAGGATTCAGCAATCCTATTACTGGATACATACACAAAGGAAATGAGATCTGTACCCCACACATTCACAGTGGGGTTGGGAATGGGATACAATTTGTGTCTATCAACTGCGGATAAAGTTGGATTAAGAAAATATGGCCCATATAGACCATGGCATACCATTTAGCTAAAAAAAAAAAAAAAAAAAAAAAAAGAATGCAATCCCATCACTGGAGTCAATCTAGACCGACCTGGAGATCATCTTGTAAGTGCTATGAGCTGGACACAGAAAGACAGGTGCTGAGTGACCTCATTCACTGGGATCTACGTGAGGGACTTGGGTGGAAGTTGAGAGTGAAATGGTGGTTTCCAGAGTCTGGCCTTGAACTCAAGAGATCCACCTGCCTCTGCTTCCTGAGCAGAGTTGGGAATAAAGGCATGCACTGTCACCACCCAAGTTTGAACAGACTCTTAATGTACTTTTAGACTAGGGTTTGTTAGATAATTGGGTCTCCTGGTAATGTTTTCTAGAAAGTTGGCTTTGAAAGGTATTTTATATTCTTTGACAGTTTCATACATGTATATAAAATCTTTATGCAGCTTGGTCCTCAGGCGGGTTCCCCAACAACCGTAGTGGGGACTTACCTTGACTCTGCTGTCTGCCTGTGGACCCCTAACTGGTCTGCCTTTTCTGACCTAAGAGGGAGAGGATGTGTCTAGTGCTGCAGTGGCTTGAGGCACCACGTATCCAGGGGAACTTCCCCATTCTCAGGGGTGAAGGAGAGGGGTGGGGAGGAGGGGCAGTGTGAGGGGGGATGGGAGGGGCGCTAAGATTGGAATGCAAAGGAAGGAAGGAAACAAATAAATAAACAGGGGGGGGGGACAAGTTTAGTACTTTTCATCCCCTTACCCTTTGTAATCTTCTTCCTCGTCTACTGAAACCCTCTTTCTTCTTTCTGACAATCCCCCTCCAACTCTTATAATAACGCCCGTATGTGAGTGTACATGCTTGTGTGTGTATGTGTGTTTGAATGTGTGCGTACATGTACCTGTAGTATGTATGAGTGTGTGGGTGGGTATGTGTGGGTATGTGCATATGTGCACTCACGTTTGTGGTATGTGGTGTGCATTTGTGTGCACGAGTGTGTGCACGTCTTGTGTGTGTATTAATGTATGTGTGAGTTTATGTGTGTTTGAATGTATGTGTGCATATAGTATATGTGAGTGAGTGAGTGAGTGTGTATGTGTGTGTGTGTGTGTGTGTGTGTGTCTATGAGCACATGTGTGTGATCCACTGAGTTTCATGGGGGTTGCTTATAGGAGCATGGCTAAGAGGTTATTTTCTGGACTATAGACTACTTAACAGTGGCTCCACAACTGAAGAAAATGACATCTTTCCACCATTAACTGTCAATCATCCTTCAGAGAGGGCTGGAGCCTAGGAGCCTTTCTCTTTTCCACAATGAGATGTTCATGAGCTTAATCTATGGGGCTTTTTATGCAGATAATGACAGCTGCACTGAGCTTGTGAGTCCAGTGGCCACGCCATGCCCAAAGAACAGTGACACTGTATCCTCCCCTGCCTGTGGCTCTTACAGTCTTCTCACCCCCTCCCACTGCCATGTTCCCTGAGGCTTGGGGAGGGATGGTGTGCTGCTGCTGCTGGTTGGAAGTGGTGGTGGTGGTGATGATGATAGTAGAGGTGGTGGTGGTGGTGCTGCTGCTGGTGTTGTTGTTAATGATGATAGTAGAGGTGGTGGTGGTGCTGGTGCTGGTGGTGCTGGTGAGGGTGATGGTGGTAGGTCATAAAGATGACTGGTTTCGCCCCGAGTACTCCAGTCACTTATTCTCTGAACTCTGACTGGTTGAGTCTATACTTGGGCTGGTTATGTTTTAACTGCTTGATACAAAATTCATCCATTGTCTACCCCAAGGAGTCCCACCCAGCCTTCTGGTGGATGGATGTCTGAAGATTTGGACAAGAGGGTGGGGTAAGTCTTAGACTTTGGTAGTGTCTTCTCAGTTCATTTAAGTTTGAAGTATAAGGGTGAAATGATGCTTTTTGAGGGTGGATCCAAGAAATGTACAATAGTCCAGCCAAGTCAAGTCAACAGCAGCGTCAACCAGGCACACCCATCTCATCGATGCTTCTCCATCTGCACTGTAATTGAGCATGGATCACTGGCTGACATGAGAAGCGTTAGCAAAGGCTAGATTTGGGGAGTCAAACCAAGCATTGTTGAGGTCAGCTTCAGGAGAGGGTAAATTAAGGAAAAGCAAAGAGAAGGCCAGGAAGACGGCTTGTTGCCTTTCCCAGAGTCAGGATTCTCATTGGCTATTATAAGTGAAAAGACACTTGGCTCCAACCCCATGTTCATTCTCCCTTCCCCATGATGCCATATTTCTTCTCTCCAATAGAACATATATATATATATTCTTTCTGATATCCACTCCTTTGCAAATCTGTGTACTCCAAGGTATATTGGCCTCCTCTCTGGCTCCAGCAAGCTCCCCCTGGTTATCTCCAAACTGAGATAATTGAAGCCATCCCATTCTTCTGATGAAGTGACTGGACTAGAACAGACCTGTGACATTTGCATGGAGCTCTGGGAAATGATGAACTCTGAAGATGAATATCTAGAGCCTGAGCAGAAACCAGAAGCACAGCTCTTTCTACCTCTGATGGGGTCTGACATAAAGGTGTTGGTGAGGATGACCGTGGTTATTTTACAGTACCAAGGACTTGGTACCAAGTACCAAGGAGAATGGAAAAAGAGAAAGGAGTTTGATGACACTGCAGAATCAGACACTCAACAGCTCTTGAAGCCGCTGTCTGACTCCCTCTGCTTCTTCAGCTGTGTTTGATAATAGATCTCATTATTCAAAGCAGACTGAATCCAGCTTTTTTTCTGAAGGTCTGAACATTCAAAGTTACAACACACATGGATGTGTACTCATGAGCAGCCGTCTGACACTGTAAGTGCTAGGGAAACGGGAATGGTCAAACTGCTTCTAGGAAGGACAGTGGTGCCACAATACACTGAATGAAGAAGAATTCAGGATCTGCTGCAACATCTGAGAACTTGCAAACTTGTCACCTTAGTATTCAGCATCTGAATCCTGAAGCATCAGCATTAGCCTTGTCTGTGAGCTTATTATAAGTACAGAACTGGAAGGTTCTCCTAGCTGAAGGCATGAGACGCTGCATCTTAACAGGGTTGGCATGCATTTCTTTCACACATGAACACCAGAGAAGCATTTTCCTAGGACATTTAGACCCTGGAAGTACAACAGAGACAAGGGACTAAGTAATACAACTTCCCAGGTGTCTCCTGCAGGATCATTCCGGGTTGCTCAGATTTCTTCTTCTTCCCCTTATCCTCAGTGCTTGTAGAAGGGACTTAGAAGTAATTCACATTTGTTCCTTTCCTTTGGGTCCTCCTTAACTGTAAAACCATGTAGGAATTTGGAAATTGTCACCTGAAGTCCAAGTGGCAAGGGTATACCTCTCTCTAATGAGACAGAGGCTGTTAAGGGCTTTAGTTAAAGCAGCCCTACATCTTAAACCTACCCATTATTTGTGAGTTCAAATGTGGTAAGAAAAGCTAGACTGGAGGGACGAGGTGACTCATGGCTGCCAGGCTAACATAGCGTGTATACATTAGGCACTCAAGGCTGGATAGACAATTCGTAGTGTTTGGTGAAAAATGAAATGCACATCTTTGCTTAAAATGATTTATGCGAGTGTATTTTTAAGTGCCTGGAACCCTGGGGCTTGGGGTGGGAACAGAGACCTGGGATTTGGACTCATTGGCCCGTCAGACTAACCTACTTGGCAAGCACCAGGCCAAATGAGATTCTGCTTCTAAAAACAATGTGGATGGCACTAGAGGAACACTAGAGGCTGTCCTCAAGCCTTTACATGTACAAGTGCACCGCCCCCTCACACATACACAAACCTCTGCATAGGCACACATAGAACACAAAATTTAAAAAAAAAAGCAATTTAGAATGTAATCTATAATGTACCATGTGAGATGTATGGGTCTAGTACATATGTGTATATGGTCCATGCTTATGTCCATGAATGTCCCTGAATAACTACCAGTGTGTGTGTGTTCTCTTTGGCATTTGAAGAGGTCAAAGGAAAACCTCAGTTGTCTTCACTTTACGCCTTGTTTAGACAGGATATCTTGTTGTTCAGTAGGGTTTCTGGACAGCAGACCTCTGGGGATTAGCTTCTCTCTATCCATCTTCCATTTTTCCTTATGCACACTTGGATTACAAAATGAACCACACCACATCCTGTTTGTACTTGGGCTTCGGGGGTTTAAATTTCCATGCCGGTGCTTGTGTGGCTTGTGCTTTATCCACTGATCTGTCTGAGCCCTGATTTAGACTTTGAAGAAGATAACCACAGAGCATTAAACCAGGCACGGGGCTCCCCTGTGTGTGGGCTTTTGTGGAACGTTACAGGCTTGTGTGACCTTGGAGTCAGCTCATCTCTCAAAGTCAAAGGAATGGAAAGGAGAGAAAGGCAGTTGTCTCTTGTTTTAGGAAACTTCTTACGATTAAAAGAAATTCTCACTGATACAAGCCTTAGGCTGATGCAGGGCCAGAGTCAGAGAGGAAGCTATCACACTTAATATTTATTCACTTCTTTATTCAAGCTTTACCACAGCTGAGGGTGATTGAAAGTTTTAAGATGCAAATTAAAAATAAAAAAAGGGATCTTCAGACCCACATGCTGTAGTAGGTAAACACACCATAGACATATAAGGGGGGCTTAGACTGTTGGAGTAGACAGATCCAAATGTATCTTCCATAAGTTATCAATAATTTTTTCTAGTTAGTATTAATTCTACTAATTCCTAAATAAAGGCTAGCTATAGTCTGACTCAGGGCACCAATAGCTAGGTTTCTACTTGGCACATTATTTGCCCATGTAGAAATGTGTTGATCATGGGGCTATTTTCTCTTGTATGAACTTTGGCCCTCCCCCTTCCTTTTTTTCACCAATTCTTAAAATATCTACTTCAGTCCCATTGCCAAAGGTGAGCAGTCAAAATACCCATTTTCCCGATGCTTTTAGGAAGTGCTTACCAAGTTCTGTCCAAGAGACCCAAAGTTATCTAGGAGGGAATGGGTAAATCTGCTTTCACCAACAGGCTCAAATTAAAAGGCAGCAGCTCATTTCAGAGCCTTCAACACGGAGCCAATGTTACATCATGTCAATTTACCTTCATGGAAGAGTCTGGTGAGACTATATCTGACCAGTACAGCCGATTGACTATCGAGGTCAACTCTGACAGTTTCAAAATCCTGTGTCACAATCATGTGTAAAGAAATGGAAAACCTATGCAACTGATGCAGAAGTAGTTTTTACTCTTGACAGTCAGAAGAGAAATGTAAATTACCATTACTATCCCAGAGGGCACCAGAACGTTATGAGATTGAGAAAAATGTTACCTGTTCTTGAACCCCCATGTCACTAAGATGTGTGCTTATACCTTAGAAAACCAGCAAATTGCCACTCCCTGTGAACCTAGTGTGTACCAGAGGAGCTCTGGGAACCCACACATTGGTCAGTATCAAGGAAGGAGTGTACTTAGTGTTTGCCACACAATTGTGGAGCACAAACTCACATGAACCTGACATTCCCTTAAATAAATGATATCCACATGTTCAAGATCTAGGCTCTTCTGAGAAAGCGCGTTCATGGAGCAAAAATATTAAGCTTGAATGCTGGAGATGGGGGACAGTTGAGACATCTTGTTTTGCAAAGCATTTGACTCATGATGGACACATTCAGCCTTTGAAAAGGGTCTTCTGGTCTGCACACTCCTCTGGTCAGGATCCAGTTGGCATGAGAAGCAGGGCATCTCCACAAATCACCCCATGACTTGATATGGGGGTGGGAGGCTCTGACACCTCAGTTTTAAAGGGTACCAGTGACACAAATCCAAAGCCAGGCTTTGCAAGAAGCTGGGCACACGGCCTGCCTCCTCTAGCTCCATTGCAAGCCTGGAAGCAAGCCTGTCTAGGCTTTTGTGAGTCTGAGCCTACAACAGGCTGAGCCAACTCAATCAGTAGGGAAGCACAAATGGTCACTTCATTTTCATTCAGCTGACCAGGGGCTCACAGTGAAGAGCTTCCTAGGGTGACATGCCAGAGAAACTCCGGAAGCATAACTTCCTTAAAGAAGGCTCATCCTGATCTCAGCCACGTGGTCTCTCAGTGCTGGATGATTCCCTTCTGAGGAAAAACAGGAGCTCTAGCTGCAGCACAGCTGGTACCGCTTAGTGCCAAAACACGAGAGCAGACCCCTCTACAAACAGCCAGGCAAACGCCAGAAACTGAGTAAACAGGAGAGTCAGAAGAGCCGTGAATTCTGAACAAGGTGAGACTGTGCCCCAGTGGCTGAAGGGGCTGACTTGGGAGCTGTCTGTCAGGCTCCGAATGTGTGTAGGGAGATGTTTGATAATTGCTATGCTTTAAAACACTCCAGAAGGCACAGAGTATAAAAATGATGGCTGCACACTCCGTAGTCAGAATCTCTGGGCTTAAAGTTTGTTTTCAGCCATGGTATAGCATTCCTAATTTGAACAAGTAAGTTAATCAACTTAATCTCTCTGAACCTCAGTTTTCACATCAGTAAGATGGGATAGTGTTACCAGCTACCTCATAATTAGTAGATCAATGAGTAAAGTATTGCTGAGACATCCAGACCTGACACATGAGAAGGGAAGGAGCCCCAGCTAACATTCCTCCCCAGTGAAAACTGCTGTGGCGTTGATGTTAGTGCTCCTTAAGGGGATGAAAGCAAAGTCTTCTTCTAAACCACTATCCAGACCCAGAGCCAATGCTGACATTTAGAATGCTGTTCTAAACTAGACTGGGGAGAAAAGAAGTTCTAATAGCTGAATCGTTACAAAGAATGCCCATGAGCTGGACATTGTGCTAGGGCCTTGAGATTCGGCAAACAAAAGAAGCAGGGCTCTTCTCTGTACTTGAGCCAGGCCTTGTAGGCGAAGACAATTGTACCAACAAACATCTCAGTAAAGAGAGAACATGAGGATGTCAGTCATGGAAGGATGGAACGATGACTCAACCTTCCTAATGCTGCTACCCGTGAATACAGTTCCTCATGTTGTGCTGACCCTCCACCATAAAATGCTGTCTTCATTGCTACTTTGTAACTATAATCTTGCTATTGTTATGAATCATACTTATCTGATAGGCAGACTATCTGATATGCAATCCCTGTGAAAGGGATGTTCAACCCCAAAAGGGGTTGGGACCCACAGATTGCTCTAGTTAGTTTTTGCTTATGGAATTCCAGAGAATTTGATAATGCCAGCCATAGAGAATTTAGACGAAACTGAGAAAGTATAGGTACACACACATACAACACACACACACACACACACACACACACACACATAGACACATGCACACACCACATACCACACACAGGACACAACACATACATACATACACACACACACACACACACACACACATACACACACACACGACACCCAGGAGTGCCACTTGTCCAGTTCTGTTGTAGGGACTGCAGCAATGGAAAGATGCATCTCCAAGAGGGTACTAACTGATATTACTCAGTGACTTGCTACACAAGGAAAGAAGAAGAAAATATGCCTCAGTGTCCTAGCTTGCTGAGATAATTAAAGCAGCAACTTGGTGTTAGATAGATTCTCTAAGCTAAGCAGCTTAAAGATAAGCAAAGATGGAGGCGGTCTTATTCAAGACACCACCTTGAAGAGGAATAGCACCTAGGCTGGACCTGTCACTGCACAAAACATACAAGGGGACCCAGCCATGAATTCTTTACATAAGCCATAGGGCTTGACTCTGAGCCATGGAGAATGTAGCCACTCCCACAAAGCAAGAGGTGTTTAACTCCACAGAGCTCAATGGCTGTTATGTTTTCATCTCTTTCATATTGGACTATGCCTCTTTCGAGCTCTGAGCTCTGTGGAATATCTTTTCTTCCGAAGGTTTGTTAACTTTCAGGACAAGGCCACACATGTTAAGCATCTCCTGAAAGAGGATTCTTGGGGCACCATGGGATTTCTTGGAGGATTTGCTTTGTAGTAATGGAGCCAAGTATCTTTGCTTGCTACGAGAAGCGTGATAATGTAGAGCCACAACGTGACTCGGTGCCAGACAGCTGCGCCATGAGCCAAGCAGCAGTGAGCAAATGAGGCCTGTCCTTGCACAAGATGGATACCCGGGAGCTAACCAGCAACAGCAGCGCTGCTGAGCTTAGAGACCAGCTCCCAGGGCTCCAGACTCCAAAACCGCCATACCTAAGCCTGTTGTCTTACAAGTGGAGAAACTAAGCCCGTTGGAAGAGTTCAAAGAAGTCTGTGCGAAAGACATCCTCTCCATGGCCTTGACCTAGCTTCCTAGGACCACAGACTTGGGCTAACTGGAGCCAAGCATGTGGGTGGCATCCCTGTGTTGTGAACATGGGCCAGAGTCAGAAACTGTAAGAGCTAAGAGCTAAATAAAACTTAGCTGATGTGTTGATCTCTGAGGTCCTACTGGTAGCCAGCCAACTCCCGTCACTGTAGCCAAAGGAAGATGGGAAAGTAAGAAACGGAAAGCACCTTGAAGGAGGACTTATGCTTTCTTCCAGGGAGAATGATTTTCCTTGCTATGGCTGGATTGCTCCCTCAACCTAACAATGTATTTTCTCATATAAATTACTGGTCACCATGCCGATGACATCATCACCGAGTGCCAGACACTAAGCTAAGCTCTCCAAATACATTAAGTGATTGTTTTCTCGCACAGGCTCTCTGAGCTGGCGGGAGTTTCACCATGCTGATTTTAAAACCAGAAAACATGAAGTGGTAGCAGAGAGAGTGAAGCCGGTCCAATAGCATGTTTTAAGTGGGGTCAGACTTAAAGCCAAGCATCCTGACTCCAAAGGAGGCAGCAAAGGGTGGAGACTGACCGTCCAGCAGCAGCAGCACAGCAAGTGGCTACACAATGCAAACCAGGTCAGAGAACAGAAGAAAAGCTGGAAAGGCCAGGCGGTGGTGGCGCACACCTTTAATCCCAGCACTTGGGAGTCAGAGGCAGGCAGATTTCTGAGTTTGAGGCCAGCCTGGTCTACAGGGTGAGTTCCAGGACAGCCAGGGCTGCACAGAGAAGCCCTGTCTCAGAAGAAAGAAAGAAAGAAAGAAAGAAAGAAAGAAAGAAAGAAAGGAAGGAAGGAAGGAAGGAAGGAAGGAAGGAAGAAAGAAAGAGAAAGGAAGAAAGAAAAGCTGGAAGGGAGAAAAGAGGGGGTGCTTAGCACAGTGGTGAAGGGGGTGGGTGGAGGCAGCAAGGGTTACCCAGCCCAGGAAAAGGTGTGGCCGGGAAACGCTGTTATCTCAATGGTACTCCCAACACAGCCAGCAAAGCAGGCAAGCTCAAGAGCTGAGGCAGGAGATGGGTGGGGAGGAAGAGCTCCGTGGGGAAGTCCTTGCCCATGGCGAGGGACAACAAGCCTCAGCCAGGCTGGCACTCAAGGGCATCCTGTGGGGAGATCTTGCACAAATCGGAGATCACAGGAGCTGGGGCTCAGTCGCATTCCACATTTGCCATTCCCTAGCTGTGGGCGAGGGACCGTAAGCCTCAGTTTCCACATTTATCAATGCAGACGCAAGACTAGTCTCATAGTTATGATGAGACATGGGTAGACGGGCTGCAGATGTTTACAGAGTTCCTGGCACACCAACACGCGCTATGACTACCAGCCATGTGTGGGGCTGACCCACCTCTGTATGTGGCAATTTCCCTCTCAGAGAGCCTGCAGGGGTTTTGACTTTGACTCAATTCAAGGTCATGCGCCTTATAGGTAGAGTTCAATGTTCCTGCTGCGTGGCTTTTTTAATTGCTTCTATTCAGATAATGAACTTGTGAGAACAGAGAGCAGAAATATAGTATGCAAGTGTAGGAAAGAGATCATCAGAGTGGTGTCTTTATTCACTGCAAAGTAAATAGCATAAATGCTATTTAAATACGGTTGAAGAGAGCTGCATTTTTTTTTTGCACATTTCCAAAATATGCATTTTATTACAGTTGTGGGAAAAAGAGCATCTGCGATTAGGAATATTAATATCAAGAGCAGGGTTAAGATGCTGGAGAAAACAACCCAGTGGTTAAGAGTTCTTGCTGCTCTTGCAGAGGACCTGAGTTTGGTTCACAGCACCCACTTGCTGGCTCACAACTCTAGTTCTGAGGAACGCCCTCATGGTGCACATGCATACGGAAAAATCATGCATCCTCGTCAAATAAAAATAAATCCTAAAAGAAAAATGAGAGTGAGCCTGAGACAGATGATCCTTGCATGGGGCCACAAGGGCAGGCCTAGGTGAGGAGTGAGCCAGAGACGAGCACCAGGCTGGCACCAGGGGTCATGGCTACAGTTTGGAGCCTCAAAGGCTGGTAGGGGCAGCCGCCCATGCCTGAGATGACCCCAGCCCAGTGCCACAACGTACAACCGTGACATAGCACTACTGAGACCAGCTCTGAGAAGACCCCAGACACTCAGAGACCCTGGCACCATTAGGAGGAGCAAGTGGTGAAGAAATAGAAGAGAAAGAGGAACAGAAGGATGTAAGACTCAAGGGCAGTGAGGAACAGCCTGATGTGAGTAGCCCTGATACCAACTGGGACCAGATGGGGTCCTGACCTCTGCTACTATCGGGGGCCACATCTGGGTTCATGGGCCCACAGCAGCAGGACTCTGTTAGAACCAAAGGCCAGCCCATGGTCTGGGGTGCTGCTGGAGGACATGTTGATGTTTGAGGGCTCTGCAGAACGGGTCCCACACCTGGCCTGGGGATTGTGGGAGAACTTGACATAAGGGTTGTGAGAGGGGAACTGACTCTGCTCCTGGTCAGATGCAGTACTTGGGAAAGCCCCCTACCCCATTGTGGGAGCTGTAGATAACCAAGCCCCAAGGGTGTGAGTGTGGGAAAGATGCCCTTGGCCGTGGGGTCATGAGCGCAGGAGAGCTAGCCTTGCCCTTACCAGCTCCAGCACTGGGGAGAGCGGTTCCTGTACCTCGCCTGGGCAAGGGGGTGAAGCTAGCCATGGTTGTGGGGTTGACAGGGAGGCGGGACTAAGAGTGTGAAGGTAGGAGAGCCAATGGGATGACAAGCTCTGATACTTTTCAGGTCCAGCTCAGGGCTTTGAATTGGCCCACCCCAATAGGTGATCTACCCTATTGATCACCTGATGGAGTTCATGAAGGAGCTGGTCCTATAGATCCAAAACGACAGGATCTCCATGACACAGGGCAACTAGAAGACATCCAAGAGGAGTCACAGTGAGGTGCTAGTATGGATGGTGTAGCAGAAGCCAACTAGTCATGGCGATGAACATTTGCAAGCAGAGAAATATAGATAAAAGCATATACTGTCGGATACATGGTGATGGTCTATAGCTTCCACAAGATTTTTTTCTCTGTTACAAAAGGGTGGAGGGCAGGTATGAGGGGGTATGAGGTATGAGTAGGATTGGGGTGTAGGATGTGAAACTCACTAAGAACCAATAAAATGTTTAAAAATGATTTTATTTTTCACATTAAACAAAAGCCAACTGATGACTGATTTTTTTCTTATGAAATGCTATACAATAAAATGTCTCCTATAGCCAAAAGCAGAAGAGGGGCCCAACAACTGTTAAATCTGTGACCGAAGAAATGCAGCAAATACTGAGAAAAGACACGATGATATTTCTCTGGAGCACTCTCATGCTTTGTTACCGTTTACATTAACAACCCATCTGACTGAAAGCGACATCATGAGCAGTGGTCTCTCACTTCTGCCGGCCTTCCCTCATCTTATTAACAGCCAGCAAGGCTGAGGTGTGGTGCGACAGATGTTTCAAGGTATCATAGGGTAAGCAGGTGCTTATTATAGTCTCAGCCTCTTGGGGGGAGTGAATGTTAAATTAGAGGAATTGTAACTGAAGCATAGTTTCTTGCACACAGTAAGAGAGCAAAGCATACTAACTCTTTTTACATTGAATATCTAGAGAGCCCCCCTTCTAGGGGAGAGATGGTACCTGGGGAGGGACTATAGTTACTTGTATAAGAGAAACGATAGAACAGCTTCATAATGCACTTCTTAGTCTCCCTACTTCACCGTGACCCCCAGAAAGCTTGTATTGTTTGAGCACAGACAGTTTTTGATACATGCAAGGGCAGCTGTCTTTTAATAAGATCTAATGAGAAAATGTACAGAAATGGAAGGAGAGCCATAGCGGTTATGAGCAACCCTGGTAAGAAGGGCTCATAGCTACAAAGAGCTGTTCCACTCACCAATGCCATAGGAAAATTAAGGCCTACCATGCATGGCTGTCATCGACAAAAATGCTTTAAGGCATCACATTGCAAGAAAATGTTTTTTTTTTCTGTATCTCCTTCTGTGGGTAGTTTGTTCCCCTTTCTACAAAGACCTGTTCTTCCTCCTTCTTGGGACATCATTTGATATGTGAAATGTGTCTTGGGTTTTCCAAGCTTCTGGGCTAATATCCATTTATCAGTGAGTGAATACCATGTGTGTTCTTTTGTGATTGGGTTACCTCACTCACGATGATATTTTCCAATTCCATCCATTTGTCTAAGAATTTCATGAATTCATTGTTTTTAATGGCTGAATAGTACTCTGTTGTGTATATATACCACATTTTCTGTATCCATTCCTCCATTAAGAGACATCTGGGTTCTTTCCAGCTTCTGGCTATTATAAATAAGGCTGCTATAAACATAGTGGAACATGTGTCCTTATTACATGCTGGAGAATCCTCTGGATATATGCCCAGGAGTGATATAGCAGGGTCCTCCAGTAGTATTATGCCCAGTTTTCTGAGATACAGAGACAAAGGGTGGAGCAGAGTCTGAGGGAAAGACCATCCAAAGGCTACCCCACCCAGGGATCCATCTCCTCATATACAGTTACAAAACCCAGACACTATTATTGATGCCTACAAGTGCTTGCTGACTGAAGCTGGATATAGCTGTCACCTGGGAGGCTCTGCTAGTGCATGACAAATACAGAGGGGGACACTCTCAGCCAACTATTGAACTGAGCACAGGGTCCCAAATGGAGGAGCTAGAGAAAGAATCCAAGGAGCTGAAGGGGTTTGCAGTGCCACAGGAGGAACAACAATATGAGTCACCCAGTACTCCCAGCACTCCCAGGGACAAAACCATCAACCAGAGAGTGCACATGGAGTTACCAGACACACAGGCAGCAGAGGATGGTCTTGTTAGACACCAAAGGGAGGAGAGGCCCTTGGTCCTCGAAGACTTGATGCCATAGTGTAGAGGAATACCAGGACAGGGAAGCGGGGGAGGAGAGATGGCTTATGAGATTTTCGGTGGTGGGGGGAACCAGAAAAGGGGATTACATTTGAAATGTAAATAAAGAATATATCTAATAAAAAATAAATAAATAAATAAATAAGGCTGCTAAAAAACAAAACAAAACAAAACAAAAAACCAAACAAACCCTAAACTACAGAAGTCTTCTGGTTAATGGCCCACAGCTCTAGGACATTGGTGACCAAGAACAATATTCTCAATGAGAAGAATATACCCCAGTCCTACAACTCAGCCAGAACAGGTACTTGTAGTCCCAAATGGCTGTTGTGAGAGTCCCCTCAAAATGCTTTTAACTGAGGGTCAAACATTCCCTTTATTCTAAAAACGTTCTTGAAAGGCCCATGGTAGTTGTCCTGTTGAGATTTTGATGACATGTTTGGAGGAAGAAATGATCAAATCAAGAGCTTTCGAATGGAGAATTAAGGCATGGATGGAAACTAAAATGTTCTGCATGTGTGGTGGGGCCCGCCCCACAGCCTGCACAGACACCAAGCCAGAAACCACATCGGCGGTCTGAGTCAGGAGTCAGGTGCGGAGTGGGGCCAAGACAGTAACCAGGGGTTTACTGTGCAGATGTTCTGGAAGCTCCTTATAGCAAGCTCCATAAACGTGCCCTGAATCAGAGCAGGGACAGAGCCACACAGAGGACACAAGAATGATAGAAGATATGATCAGAGTCGCTGTAAGCCACTGGAGACAACAGGACAGGAGGTATGCTTGGTTCTGCCCACGTAATGATGTCTAATAACTTGTCTCACTCCCAACATCCCACGTGGGTTCTGGATTTCAGAAGCCCTTGGAGAACACTATTCCCCACTTCCATCCCAGTTGTTCCTTGAGGAATAATGATCTAGTATTGGTGTCATGAACCTGCAAACTCCTTGAGGTGTGCCTCACCGTGCTTGTCCCTCAGACACACCTTGTTCCTAACTGTATCTAGAACCTTAGTAGACACTTGCTGGAAATCTTGTGAATTCGGGCCAGATTAAAATGCTAAGTAAAAGGGCCTCTGCATATATGTTATGGCTAAGTAGCTGGGTGGTGTTGTGGGATTCCTACAGTGGGAGCTGCGGCTGTCTCTGACTCTTTTGCTTCTGGGACCCTGTTCCTTCTATTGGGCTGCCTCATCCAGCCTTGATGTGACAGAACGTTTCTGGTCTTATTGTAGCTTCTTAGGCTGTGTTTGGTTAATGATCCCTCAAGGCCTGCTCTTTTCTGAGGGAAGGGGAAGGGGAAGGGGAAGGGGAAGGGGAAGGGAGAGTGGATCTGGGGTAGAGCGGAGGAGGTGCTGGGGGGAGCCTGGGGGATAAGGGAGGAAGGAGAAACTGATGCAATACATCACAGAAGAATTAAAACAACAGTAAAAATAAAGTTAAGAAGCTCTGTCTGGGAGGAAGGTGGGAGGTGGGCAAGGGTGGGAATGAAGAGGTTTCAACTTGCCTGGAGGGATATATCCGGCTAGTCATATAGCCAGATCTGCCTAATTCACAAGCCTGTGCTCTCAGCTGCTATACCATGTAAGTAATTGAAGAAGAGAACTAGAGAAGCTAGCACAAAGGGGACTGTGAAAGGAGCAGCTTCTGCCTACAGGGAGTCTGGTGTAATTTCCTGTGGGATATAAATGTATCTGACAGCCTGGGTCAGCCCACAGTGCAGCTAAAGGGTACAGCAGAGATCTCCACCAATGGCATCCACAGAGGACACAGAGGTTTGGATAGAAATATTTGTGGAGAAAAGTGGGAGGTGGGGAGATCAGCCTCTGCGGATGTAAGAAATCTTAAGCGATTCTCGCTATCTGATCTGGTCCAGGGACAGAGGCTCAGTGAGGAAAGCCGGCCTCATGATCTAACTGGTTCACCATCAAAATGACCATCAAGGGACTGAGGTACATTAAAGCCTTTCAAAAGAAGCACAGGAGAAAAGTGCCGGACATATTAAATCTGTTCTCTCCATCTCTTTCTCACCTGGCAGCATGACTCTGAAGATGCCTAAAGCCAGAAACATCTGGGCCAGAAAACAAGTTTATTCAGTGGCTGAACTAAATCTTTACTTCCCCCTTCAGACCTTGTGACTGTTGGTGCCAATGGGAGGCTGGGGAAGGGATTCCACAGTCCTTTCTGATTTCTACCAGCTTTTCCTCAAATAATCATAAAATTTAATTAGATATTTAATAGATGAAGGCATCTATTATCAAACACAAACTGATGACCAGGCACCAAGCAAGGAGAGAGAGAGAGAGAGAGAGAGAGAGAGAGAGAGAGAGAGAGAATCACAAGGATGCCATCCGAAGTCCATCCTACACCAAAAGTAATTGTTTAAAGATGCAAATGAGATCATGACCTTCTCCTTAAGCCCTGCCAGTGGCTTTCCATTGCCTCAGAATAAATTCCAGATACACCCCCACTGCTTGCCAAGCCTGGCCTGACCTCAATCTTCCAGCCTGCCTCTCCCTGCCTTGCCTGGCTTCCTTTCTACTCATTGATTTTCCCCGAGTCCCAGGTCCCTCTTGTCTGCTGCACCCAATCCTTTAATAGTCTCTTCCTGCATCTCCATGGGTCATGGCATGGCGGCATTTCAGCTTGGGGACATCTGCTCAGCAGTCCTTCTCAACCCTACCATCTGGCACAAGACTCTGCTTGGGTTTTATTGACTTTAGGGCCACCTGAAGTTTAGTATTTGTTTGTTTCGCTAAGCTGTCTCCTTATTGTTAATTATGTGTCCCTCTGTGTTGTCCTGGACACCTCACATCTAGACCTCTGGCTATTGTATAATATTCTATGGTCACCAAGACACTTCCAATGTCCCTAAGCTAAAAAGGCTGAACAAGAGTGTGAAAAGGTCCATTTTGTACATGTACATATTCATGAGTTCATGTGTGTGCAGGGTGCACAGGTGTGTGCATATGTATGGAAGCCAGAGGTCAATCTTGGGTATAATTCCTCACATACCACTCATTTCTGAGTGCTCTCCCTGACCTGGGGCTCAGCACTTCCATTCACCTGGAGCCCTGGCACTTTGCATGTTAACGCTGAAGCACTGGGAATACAGGCACAGGCCTTTACCTGGGTCCTGGGGATGGAACCCTGGTCCTCATGTATACGTGCTGAGCACTTTCCTGACTAAACAATCTCACCAGACCCACCGAGCTCCATTCTCAGTAAGTCAAGCTGAGCTGTGATGCCATGAAAGAGAAGGCAAGAGAAGAGCCAGGAGAAGAAATCCAGTTTGAATAATTGGATCTGGCATTTCGAGGGGATGGATCAGACCTGAATCCTCTCTTACCTTTAATCTGATGTTGGACTCAGAACTATGTATGGCTTTGTAACCAGGCCAAGGTACATTTTATTTGAGCACACTTTCAGCTGCATCTGAAACTCTCACACTAAACAGCCATTATTAGTAACTATATTTTCACCCAGCTTAACAAAGTTATATATAGCTTCCCTCAATGTAATAAATAATTCAACACAATAGGAAGGTATACAGCCCCTGGTATCCAAAAATGAGGACTGTTGGTAGACCTGACAGGCAGGGGATGTGGGGGGAAGGTTGGCAGTGTGGAGGGCTCATCAGAGACCTTAAAACTAGTTACATTTTCAGAGTTATCATATCAAACTCAATCCTTTAATGGAAAACAAAGCTTCCAAGATACAACAAAAAATAACATCCCCAAGGCTATATATTTTTATCTCTATAAAATTTCACAAGTTCCCAAATACTTTCCATCTTGTACTTTATTCTCTATGACAAGGTGGTAAAGTTAGGAATGCTTAAAATATTCATCCTGATACAGGCGAGAACACAGAGAAATGCCAAAATGCCCAAAATGCACAGCCAGCTGAGGGAGTGTTAAGCCTCTTCCTGACCATCAAGTAGACTCAGGCTCATGCCACAGACAATGAACAGCAATGCTAGGAGAGAGTAGTTTTTGACTTAAGATTCTCTGTCTATAGCTTATTTTCTCCTTCCATAATGAATGGCTTTTCTAAACCTGTCAAAAGCATAGGGCCACAATAACTCACTGAACAAGACCCCAAAATTCATATTTAATACATGAATTATTGACATGAGCAATTTTAGCTCAATCACAAATTAAGATCCTGGTAACAATATAAACATCTCATGACATAACTTTTCAATCAATGGGATATTAAGCAACCAGTGAGAGCAATGCTTTTGAAAACTACCTAAAGATCATGTATAGAATTATTATTATCATTATTATTATTATTATTATTATTATTAATACATGTTGAATATTGAATGAATCTAATCCTCATAATAACTTTTCAGGTAGAAACTATCTTGTGAAAAAGAAATGAAATAGAGCAGTTAAATAACTTGAAAAAGTTTACATAAATGTGGAGATGTGAGAATTTGAAGAGAGGTAATTCTTGGAATTCATGGATTTTTAACAAGGTAGACACTGCTTAGAATAGTGGTTATAATCAAATGAATAGAGAAAATGTCATATGCACACATATATGTTTGTATGCACAGGTACATACATACATACATATTTATGTAATCTGACATAAAATATTTTGAATAAAAAGCAATTAAGAGCTATACTTTATTGGGCATGTACTTAGTATGTCAAGTACTGTGCTGAGAGCAGATTATTTAGTATCTCATTTAATCTTCCTAACAATTTTATGCAATAGGCGTTACTTTACCATTTTGCTAATATTATTATTGGGAGTTAAGGAATTTTGGGTTGTGCATCTAGAGAGATCGTATTCCACATTCAGTAAGTTGTAGCAATGGTTGTTATTTCATACCAATGACATTTTGGGTGATTTCAATGTTGTCTTTGCTCAATATTCAAATAGTGAAACATTTTAACTTACAACAAAGGGGGTGGGGAGAGCATTGGGCAGACATTGGGTGGGACAGTCCTTCATGCTGCCAGGACCAGCATGTGGCTCTCAGCTTGATGGGTCTTCCATATGGCACACTGTTCTGCAGCTGCAGAGAGGACTCAATTCAGGGTACTGCTTGACATCTCAAGACAACACAGAAGCCTCTGTAGGCCAGGCAGAGTGACACGTATTGAGTGTCTACTATGAACCAAGTTGTCTTCTAAATGCCTTGGAGAGGTTAAGACTTTTGATTCTAAGAATAACTGTGTGCTAGGTGCTGCCCCTGCTAAGGTCTGTCATCCCTCCCCAGTGCTCATTCTCTGGATGATATCTGAGTGCTAACACATGCCCCACACTGGGTTAATTTAAATGAGCAGGGTCGGTTTCAGCTGAGACATAGTCTCTAGATTTTATATGAGAAATGAGACTGATAGAAAAGAAAGCCTTGTGCTCAGAGTACAACCTCTGAAACTTGCTGGACTCTCAACACTGAGCACCTAGGCTGCAGCAGCACCGACCCCTGCCTGACCCAGAAACCTCATGCTGGTCCCCACAAGCCATATGAGCTAATTCCTGTAACCACCCTCTACCCTCTTCCTTTCACTCCCCCATCCCTTCTTCCTTCCAATGGTTTGGTCTTGTCTAAGTCAGTGACCCTCAACCTTTCCAGTGGTACAACCCTTTAATACCGTTCCTCAAGTTGTAGTAACCCTGAACCATGAAATTATCTTCATCGCTATTTCATAATTGTAATTTTGCTACTGTTAAGAATTGTAATGTAAATATCTGACATGTGGATATGTGATGTGTGACCCTCAACGAGTCAAGACCTGCAGGTTAAGAATGACTACTCTAAGTATACTTTTTGGTTGAATTCTTACAATTTTTCATGTTAAGTGACCACAACCACAACTTTCATTTTCTTAATGAGGAAACAGATCTGCTCTCTTCCCAAAGTCACAGACTTGAGGTTTAATGGAAATCAGTCTGACCAAAGTCAGCCATCCCCAGCCTGCTATGTAGCCTATGTTGTTATGTAGGATACTCCACATGTGCAAGGAGAAGAGCCTTCTGGCACATAAAGAGGGCACTTGTGCGTGACCTTGAATGATCAGTACTAACTAGGACTTGTTACTGTAAAGGAATGGGAAGAACAGTGAAAGAAAGAAGCAAGAAAGGGTTCTACATTGCTCAGACAGTGCAGTGAGGGGGAAAGATGTTGCGTGGGGCGGCCTTGCACAGTGCATTTTATTTCACAGGCAAGGAAACCGATAACAGGTGAAGGGTCTGGCTCCTGACACACAGGAGGAGACACGGCTAAGTCTGATCAAATGACCAGTTGGGCAGGGTGATCTACAACCTTGAGAATCCATTGAGAATGAGAGGTTGGGGCGAGGAATCAGGAAAGAATCTAAACATTAGCAGGAGCTTAGTTACCTGGTATCTGCCGCCATCATCCACACTAGGGTCATGAGAATCTAAAAGATACCTGATGGTTAAAGTCACCAGCACAAAAGCAAGCACTTTCCCTGCTCCAAGGATTAGACCGTGTCTTGTCACTGTTGCTGAAGTTAGTGCTGTGTAACGCTATGGGCAATTTTTCGTTTCCTTTTCAGCTACTCAGAAGGCATTTGTGATGAGGGAATGCACAGCTAGACCACCCGCATTCTGGTTTAATTCTCTCGATTTTGACTCTGGGAAAGGGTCCATGGGAGGAAACACAGAGTGATAAGCCATGTGCCAATTCCAACAAATTCACACAAGTGTCCCAGAATATGATGTCAAGATAGTTACTGAAGCAGGACAGAAAGACTGCTGGGATTGATTAACGATGCGGGGCATGGTCAAAAAAAGGAGCAGCCTATCCTGTGGACATGGAGAATAAAGGATGATAGAAGATGCTAATAAATTAAAAGTGGGCATGTAGAAGAGAGACGGGCGCAGGACCCGTGTGCGGAGGCAGTGTGGCAACCCTCTATATGACAGAAGCAAGGTTAAGCCTCTGAAAATAAATGAGTAACCACTGGGGTAGAGTCCCGAGGAAACAGTGAATGTGCACCAGGCTGTTTTGGATGTTTTCACATTCATTATCCCACTGTGGGCTGGGAGGTAGAGACCAGCTCTGTTCCTACCTCGAGCATGGGGAAGCTGAGGCCAGGCAGTTCCCGCACTCACTCAAGGTCACACAGCTGGTGGGGGGGCTCAAGGCCCATCCTCTTCACTGACAGCAGGTGCATGAGCTCACAGAGGAAAGTGCTATAAATGGTCACATTGTATGTGCGCTCAGTAGAATGATGACCCTTGGGACACATTCATTTGTGTGTCTTTTGGCAGCCGCCCAACCACCCTCAGCACCTTTGAACGTGAAAGACACCATGGGTTCCCAGTCTTTGTCTATCCACATTTTTGGAATCATGACTAAAGTGAATGTCCCTTTATCTTGCAGAGAGAATAAAGACCCTTGGATACGTTGCTACATTTTGGCGTTGGTTTCCTCAACTATAAAACGAGACTGGACCAGTTTAGTTAACCTTCAAATGATGGAGTGCACTATCGTATGTTCGTGATAATGGCCCAAGCTTTCACAAGATGCCAGGGGAAACTGAGCTGTCCCTCGAAGGGAGAAAGGGGCTTTTGTTCATGGTGAGAAGCAGGTTTTCTATGAAATGGTTTGTAGAATGTAAGCTGTGAAAGTTTAGAGTCCCTGGGAAGAGTGACACCACAGTGTGACCTTTGTCACCATAAACTCCAGGGAAGACAATGTGTGTCCCTGAAAGGAGCTGAGCCCTCTGCTAAGTTAGGGGTCTTCTTCAAGCTGATGGCTGATCACAAGGATCAGAGCGAGGGGATGAAACCAACTTTCCTAGTTGTGATGAAATACCACACCCGAGTCTAGACAGCCTGCTGCTTGCACGTCAGAGACCCACACATTCCAGTCACACCACTGGACACAGGAAGAGTTCTTGCCTGGGAGTCAGAGCCTAGCTTCTGGTGGTCTTCTTTGGTCTACGTTTCTCACAGAGCCCCAGTTCTTTCCTGTTTGAAATCGGAATGTTAACACTTATTCTTTCTCCCACACAGAGAGGCTGTAGGATTGCAATGTGTGTGAGAAGGTAGTATCTCACTAGGCACCAGGCCAGACTCAGGTTTCTAAAGAGGGTGACTACAGCTGGCTCCTTTTCCCTGTCATTTTTAGTGTGATTACAGTACCTGAGACTAAAGGAAAAGCTCTAAGTGGATCTGGAGGAATTTTGGGTTATACCATCCACCATTGAATGCACAGCATTTTGAACAAGTTGCCTAGCATCCAATACATAATTTTTAACCACATACTCATGTCTATAAATTGCTTTAAAATATGTTTTCTTAATTCTTTGACAATTTCATGCGAGCATATAATGTATTTTGATCATATTTACTCTTTGCCCCTCCCCTAACTCCTTTCACATCTATTTCACATCTATCACCCAAGCCCTCTACCCCCTTAATAACACCAATCCTCTTAAACAAAAACAAGAATGTTTTTTATAACACAGAGTCCAAACCATGCTGACCACAGATGCATACATCTTGGGTGGGGGGGCATCTACTAGAGCATGCTCAACCTACCAGGAACCATACCACTAAAGAAAACTGACTCCCCTTACCCTAGCAGTTATCAACTATTAATAGCTCTTCAGATAAGGATCGTGGCTCCTCTGCCCCTTCTCCCTTCTGCAAAGGCCTTTGAGATCCAGCTGAAAGCTCACCACTTGACAACTGATCCCAATTCTGAAAGAGCTTTATCACTGGTATAACCTCTCTTTGTTGAATGTATTCAAAGTTCAGCATCATAGCTGTATGCTCAGCTCTGCGGACTTGGAACCATGAACTGAGACAAGGACATGATATACCTCCATTTACTTAAAAGGGTGGGAAGAATAAGTCCAAGAGGCACCAGCATCAGGCATTCACTGTGTTGGCCTGATAATCCCAGCTTTCTAAAAATTCAATTGTTATAAATATGGAATGCTGACTAGCTCGATCTTCTGCAGGTCTTATACAGGTATTTCAGTCAGTGTTTTGTTGCTGTGAGGAGACACCATGACCATGGCAATTCTTATAAAAGAAAGCATTTAATTGGGGGGTTTGCTTGCAGTTTCAGGGAGTCAGTCCATGTTTATTATTGTAGGGGACAATGCAGTGTGCATGGAGCTAGAGCAGTAGCTGAGAGCGACATCCTGATCCACAGGTAGAGAAAGACTAGGCCTAGTCTGGGCTTTGAAACCTTAAAGCCCACCCCAATGCCGTATCTCCTCCAAGGCCAGACTTCTTCAAACAAGGACACACCTCCTAATCCTTCTATTCCTTTCAAACAGTACCACTTCCTGCGACTAAGTATTCAAATGTACAAGCCCATAGGGATCATTCTTATTCAAATCACCACAACAGGCAACCGAAGCTGTTGTGAGTCCATCAGTGTATTAGCCTTGCCTTGTCTAGAAGACACAGTTTTGCTCTGACATTCCCTAACCTCTGGCTCTTACCATCTTTGTACTTCCTATTCTGTGATGTCCCTTGGTCCTTGAGGGAAAGGGTATGATACAGATATCTCATTTATGACTTTATATGCTAGACACTTATTCTATACATTTTAACAGTTCAATACATAATTTTTAATGGATAAATAAATAGTTCTAGACTAGGTTCTATAGGTAGCAGGTCTATAGATGCTTGTCTTCTTGTACAGTAAAGATGCAAACCAAATCTTTGGCATACAAACAAAACAACAGAAAATCATTAAAAAAAACAAAGGAAACTAGTAATTTATTTGATTACTATCTGTGTGCCAGCCATGTGTTTTTGGGGCTGGGGAAAGGAACCTAGCCTCAGAGTTCAACTTTAGAGGGAAAAATGTGGGAGAATCCAATCTTTCAGCAGAGATCATGGTTTCTCAGAGCTGGGCATTCTAGAGATAGGACAGATCAATCATCTCATGCTGTCCCTAGGAAACACAGACTGGAATGTCAAGTAACTTCCTCAAGGCATCCAGCCAAGCCGTCCCAACACTTAGACTCACACTCAAGTCTCACTTCTCTATATACCAAAGCCCATGCCATAGGAGTTCAGTGAACAAATATATATGATAGACAAATTCTCTACTCAGAAATAATTCATCATCTGAAAAACCTCACATTCTATGATACTATCTTTGTACACACAAGCACATTGCTCAACTATACACTCATGATATTTATTCATTCATTTTAAATTAGTTTCTACTTCAAACTCTCTAGCTTTAGAATCCATCATATTCAGGTTTTGTCTTGAAACAGAGAAAAGGGGAAAAAAGCACAGGATGGTAAAAGTGGGGTGGAAAAACAGGAGAGATGAGCAAGAAAAGGCAAAATATCAAAGAGGAATGCAGAGTATTGATAAAAACTGACTCAAATTTCTTTGCATAGGTGTTGCACAATATGTCTTTTCTCAATATGAATTCTTTTCCTTGGAGAGAATCACCAAGCTAATTCAAGCTCAAGTGCATATTCTCAGATGAATTATTTTATAACACTTCATAACACACTGTCTTATTTTCTAATTCTGTCATGTTTATAAGTTTTGTGTTGCTAGTGAGAACATAAATGTGAACATTTATTTTTTATATGCAGCATGTACAGGGTGTAGTTATCAGTGCTATGTATTTATATCTAGTTTTGTTCACTTATTCAATGACTAAATGTATGAGGCCTTCCCTAGGTTCAAAAGCTACAGAGGTGAACATGGTAGACCAGATGTCTGTCTGTATAGAGCTTACCTCCAAGCCTTCAGCTTTGAGGACTCAGTGGTCCAAGGTGTGTGCACAGGATTTGGGGATAACAAGGAGAAAAGGGAAATACTGCTAAAGAGTGGCAGTTTGGCAGGAATCATAAGAGAACTAATGATTCCAGAAGCTATGAAGAACAATTTTTGCAAATCAAGAGCTTGACTGGAGGGGAAGGACTATTCTAAATACTAGGAGGCATGCAGTATGATTATCTATGTTACTAAAGCATCAGATACGCCTGAAGAAGAGAGTAGGCCAGAGCTTACAGGATCATGTAGACTGTGGATTTAAAGAGAAATGGAAACGGGAGGAAGGGGCATTTCAAACAAGGAAGTAGCATGGTGTAAGATCTTTAAATATAGATGCTCCATCCCTCTCTAATATCCTACAGCTGATACTCAGATCCCAAGAACGGACCTTCAGCCCTCCCACATCTACAGTACATCTCCAGTAGCTGCCCTAGTGTGAGAAAACTATCCTACTCCTACTGCGATATGTATGTCCAGTGAAAGTCTGCTTTCTTCCCAGGAGACCCTGCTCTCACTGTGATTCCTTTCTATGACCACCTCTTCACAAAGCTCATTTCTGTCTCAGGCTTCTAAGACACACAAGCTAAAATGCACTAAAACCCATTAAATCCTTCCTTCAACTCCTTCCTATTCATTTCAGTAAAATCTCTTCCATTCTTTATTCCATTCATGAGTGTATGTAATGACCTTATCACTGGACAATGCTTCCTATGATAAAATGGAATTAAGAAGAGGTAGGCCACAAAGGGGAATGGAAAGGTAAAAGTGAAGAGAATAGAAAAATATGGTGTTATCACAAGTCTCTAAAGCTTCCCATGCAAAATAACTTCTAGAGGTGCCTTCAAATTTTGTCTCTAGCTCCTCATTTTATTCTAATTAAGTTTTCTTTGTTAATAATTGACTTAGAGAAGCCATGTGGGAGGACTAAGAGCAATATCCAAAAGCAATCCTTGAAATTAAAACCACATTTAAATGCCACCATTCTCTTCGGCTGTATCACCGTGGTAGCTGTTGTGTTCACAGCAAGTATTTTAGTATCCAGTCCAAAACCGGGTTAGCCACCCTGACAGACTAGTATAAGACTACCATTCTTTTCAGAGATTTGAAGTTGCCCACTGGAATTGGATGAGAACTGAACAGTCTCGTCCCAACTCGCACCTGAAGATGGAGGGAATTTACATAAATGACAGAGTGCATATCAGAATCTCAGATGCACACTTAGCTTTATTAAAGTAACTTCACCATGTAAGGGAAGGGAATCAGTAGGACTTACAGCACCTCTAAAGCCTCCAGAGCTAACTATAAAATGAACACTTTTGTTCAAAACGCTTTGTTCCCTTTTTTTTGAAAAAATCACATCAAAGAATTTTCCAAATAGAAAATTCCATGTCTAGAGTTTGCAGGTTTATTGCAGTAACAGATGTTCAGTTAATGTCAAATTGGACAAAACCATCTAAGTAATCATTTGTAGAACAGGAAAACACTAATAAGGGGGAAAAGGCAGGGCCCTGCCAGCAGTTGGAGTTTAAATAGAGAAAAACAACTGGAGAAACAACTGTGTGTTTTTCAGTGTGCCTAACATGTCTGCTCTGATGCAAAGTAAACAAGAAAAAAGTTCTTACAGGATGAAAATTATGAGTTTTGTTAAATGGGCTTGAATTAAAATTTCGCTCTATCTTTTTTCCTGCTACAATGTATTATTTTTAATTTTTTTAATTTTGAAAAAAACTGTTATAAAATATTACATTCAAAATATACAGATATTCCTGTGAATAGTAAATAAATAAAATGTATTTAGTTATCTTGGGTTGCAATGAAACCCTTTCAAAAGTGCTTGTTCCTGTTTCAAAACTGTTATGCATAATGAAATCATTGACACCAGGAAACTGATGCTTTGAACACAGCATGTGTGTGAGCCTGAAGATGAGATTCAAAACCACAGAGCACCAGTTACTTCTGCATGGGACAAGAAACATACTTACCCACCAGCCTCCCAAGTGAAACGATTCTAAGAAACCTTAGCTTCCTTTCAGTTATCTTAGGAAATACCATTTAAGATTTTTAATAACAATGTGTCCAAGACTAGCCCCCGACTCCCTGCCCTAACCACACCGACCTCGTCTTAGCACCAGCAGTGCACATCACAGCAGCGATGAGCATAGCCATAGCAAAAGTTCCCTTTGCTTACCACCTTCACTCCCACACTACACCCAAACATCAGCACGTAGTTTTCCTCAGAAAGGAAAAAAAAAAAAACCTCAATACCCACCACTGTCAAAAATATAAAGAATTCAGGAAGCAACAAAGCAAGTCTCTTAAAAGATGCTGCTTTCATGAGGAGAACTGAAATAAAGCCATGGAGTCAGTCACACAGTGGTGGTGATCTGTTGAAGGATCCTGCAGTTATAAAGTTGGCTTTCAGTATTAGAGCAAGAGGGAGGTCCTACCTCTCCTCATCTAAGACCAGGCCTTCCAAAAGATACTGGATGAATGAAGCCTACATCCTATTCCAATAAAACAGAGGCATGAATCTGAACCGTAAGCCCTTCATCTAAATATGTATTTACTCTTGTTCCTCACAAAGTAGAGGAGGGGCTGAAAAGTTGTCCTGCCTTGCTTTCTCCAAGCAGCAGACAGAAACACTGCAGCAATATAGCAGTGTACATGCACGCACGCGCGCACACAAGGAAGTATCAACTACAGCCTCTCTAGAACTGTGTTTATGTGCATGACTGCACATGCATGTGTGACCATGTGTGTGTGGCACACAGGCTCTGGCTGAGAACAGACTATGCAGATGCTTGGTGGTGCAATCTCGCAGACACACATGGATGGCATCTCAGTAGAGAGCTGCCATGGCAGCATTTCGGGCACCTTGGGGGTGGGGGTGGGGGTGGGGGTGGGGATTCTCATCTTCCCAAGGTTACTGTGGCATGTGCAACACCCTGGTATTCTCTGGGGTTGGTTCAGTGGACATAATGGGTGCAATACATCTTCGGAGTAAGAAAGATTTAGAGCACGACTTCTGGGATGCACTACCAGAAATAGTCACAGACATTGCTAAAAAGACTGGCAGTTTAGTTGGAAAGCCACTGACTGGGAAGTAGATTTCCGGTTAAGGGTCCTACCTGTTTTTCCAAGGTCACTGAACAATTAATAGGAGATCATTTAAATAGGAATTATGAATAGAAAACATTTATTAGTTTCACATGGAATTTGAAAGCGGGGGCACACCTGTCTAATTGCTCTCGCAGAGGTTCATTAGAAGCAGCAGAACCCATCCTGTCATCTCTGATCCCACCAGTGTGAAGATAACATCCTCCATTAGATAAATTGGGCAAGCCAGCTACAGTGCTACTTCAGCCCAACACCAGTCTTTGTTAGAGTTCCCGTTTCACTTTCTGCAGCTCAGATAAGCTTATCTCGGGGCTTCGAGCTGATGTTCCGGATGGCGCAACAGACCTGATTACCAGGAGAACCACTAATGAGCATCAGAAAATGCTACCATCTCCAAAGAGCTCATGGGATAGTTACAAGCCCAGGAGTGAAAGGAAAGGTCCTCAATCCCCATGGAAGGTTAGAATTGAATCAGAATGTATGCAGATGCATTTCAACACATCCTTTGTAAAAATTTAGCTATAAAAATAGTACACTACTATAGACAAGTTTTTTTTTTTTATTCCTGATGAGGTTAAGACATGTGAGCTTTGAATTGAAAAGTATATAAGTTATACTCTTTCTGGTTGTCTTGCCTGGCTAGGCAAAGATTAAAGTCATTTGGAATGAACTAAAATTGATTTAATCATAGAATCTTAACCTCACTTAGCTCTCTGAACACAAGACCAGGCTCCAAACAGAATGATGCACTGACTCCATTTAAGGCCATTTCCCCAAATCTGTGAGCTTCTACCCCAGAATTCTTCTCTCCCTAGAGTCACACTAATGACATTTGACATGATGACAGAGAGGAGGGGGGATAGGGAGGGAGGAAAGGAGGAAGGGAGGGAGGTGGAGAGAAAGGGGGGGCTTCACTGGTTTGGGTGAAAGTGTCTTCCTTTTATTCCAGTTTGGTGAAGTGTGAAGTTCCCCTGGCCACTGGCAACTGGCAGGACAGACCTTGGCTTTAGGTGGCTACTCTGTCATTTCTGTGGCTGATCTGAAGCCCATTATGCACTGGATTCTGCATTATAAAATCTAACCTGGGTACAGAATTTCTGCCTGTCATCTTAGGAAAGGCCAGGAGTTTTACACCATCCTGTAGCGTGAAAACAGAAAATCAAAGCCAGCACAGAGCTGCCTGTTTCTTCTCTGACCAATTTGTTGCTTTTTCTGAGGCGATGTTGGCTGTCACTGTCTCAGACTGGAAAGGGCAAGTTGGTAGAATAATATTTAGTTTAAATAGCATCTCTCTGGGGGACGTCCCTCTTCGCACTTAGTATTAAATGCAGTAAGATAATCAGCAACTAATCATTTGATGCTTAACTAAGAGCCATTTCCTCTCTGAACTGGTCTGATCCTGAGGGAGCCAAGAGGCCCAGGTATCTTTCTTAGATCGTTCATTCTGCTGCAGTGTCAGCCCCCCATAAAACTCCAGTCTATGAACCAAATTTGTTGCACCCCTCATTCCAATATTATAATGCAAACCCCAGAGATCAGAATATGTTGTAAGATATGTAAGCAGTTCACTGAAAACGCCACCATGGATAACTCTGTCAATGACCTCTTCTGTCTAATATCAATTTCGGAAAATTACTTTCCATTGTAAAGATTTAACCAGCGTGCTTAATCTACCACAAACCCCCCTTATCGTCTCCCCCAACTTGTTTGGTCTGAGAGCTTCTTCTTAGCTGCCCCAGCTTCCTGCAAACACTTAGGCTTTTCTCTTTTCAAAGGAGCTGGGATCTGTGGAGGTTCTGAGCTAGACAGAAACCCTGTGGTTTGATTCCATTAGTCTAAGCCCGGGCCCGGTTGCAAGCAAGCTGCAGTATTCTGCTTGCAAAAATCCTGGCAGCCAGGTTCTAGACACAGACACCACCGGCTGCATGCATTCTTCCATACTGGTCTACCCAAATCTTGCCTGGAGCCAGCCAACCACAGCAGAGGGAATCCTACCTTCCATCATGGTGGCAGAATTGCATTCCTTAATTTCCAAGAAGTCAGAAAAAACACAGGAGGATACGCTTCCAGGTCCCAGCTAAGTCCTCACAAAGCTGCCGCTGAGGCTGAGGTCTGCTCTGCTTGCTGCCAAGCCAAAGGAGACAAGTGTTAACCCGAAAGACAGGCCATGGATGCTGCTGGTGCTGCTTCACCTACAGTCTCCCAGGAAGATGCTGAGAGAGAAAGGCAGAGGAACAGCAAGCCGGCGAGCTGCACCGCCTGCGCTGCCTCGGCCAATCCCTTCAGCTCTGGACCGCGTCACATGGTAGCCAGCCTGCATCTCCTGACACAATACCCCCGGAGAGCGCACGGAACCCATTTCCCGTCCCCATTGCTCGCCACCCCCACTGCCTCCCGCTCCTCTCCAAACACACAGCCCCTTCCCCACCTGGTGACGCACTTCCCCCGCCCCTCCTCGTGGTCCTCGCAAGCCTATTACAGCTCCAGGGCGCCCGATGAGATGAACTGCCACCCTGACAGGGGATGCAAGCGAGAAAAGAAGCCCAGGAGGCTGAGCCCAGGGACTTTTTTTTTTCCCGTTTTCCTCTCTTTTACTTACTTATTTTTTTTTTTTTAAAGAAAACGCTTAGTAATTCCAGATCTTGGCAACACACTTTTACGCTCCCCATTCCAACCTCATTTCGACCTGAAGGAATTTCAAATGTCAGCGCCCGGCCTCCTCTGCGCACAGCTGTCATCTGTGGCTGGCTCGCACTCTCTGTCTCTCTGCCTCTCTCCCCTCCCGCGCCCTGTCTCTCTGTCTAGGTCTCTCCGTCTCTCCTTGTGTGTCTCTTCCTCTCATTCACGGGAGAAAAATCAATTCGCTGACGTCACATCATAAACAACCATCCCCCAAAGGATGATGTAGGGAAAAAAAAAATTCACCCCAGCTGCCTTGAAAGGAAGCAGGAAATTAATTGCGCATGACATGCCCAAGGGCTGGCAACTGTCATTAAAACAAAGAAACAAAAGAACCCACCCGATTCGGGCTCTGGAATCAAACAGGCGATGCTCCAGCTCATTTCTGGGGCGAGAGGCGGGAGAGGGGGCTGAAGGCAGGAGGCTAAGCGTTGGCCTCAGGCGTGAGCGCGTCGCCTCCTTCTACGCACTCCCGCTCCGCAGCCGCGACCCCGGGGCTGCGGATCCCGCCGTCACCGCGTCCTCCGGCCGAGCTGGGCCGACGCCTGCCCCAGGTGGGGAGCCTCGCTTGCAGCCTCAGCTACAGCTGCCAACTGCAGTCCCTGCTACATGGCTGATTTTGCAAGCCGCTCCTCCCGAGATCTTTAGTCGCCTAGGAGCCCAGTCGTTCACCCCAGGGGAAATCCAGAGGAAGGCAATCATTCCAGGTTGCGCTGGAGGAATGGGCGGAGCCTGGGGCTTGACAACTTACTAAGATGGGGAAAGGTTCAGGCACAAGGTCTGGTGGAGCAGAGGGTCTGTCACCTGAGTGCTCTCAAGAGATCTAGAAGTCCTTCAAAGGGAGGGACTCCCAGGCCTGGTGTCCTGCCATCCTGGATTTAACCAGGCCAAACAGCCAAGCAAAAAGAAATAAATTGAAATGAATAAGGAAGACCTATGAGTGTAGAGAGCAGATGATGAGGACTGGAAGCTAGAGAAAGGTCTCTTTAAACTAAGGAAGAACAGCAGAGCGGGAGCTAGGAAAATCCCTTTATTGAAAGACCAGGTCAGAATATCTAACAATAGTGCTGATCATTTATGACACCCTCACTAGTATTACCCAGATCTTGACATAGTCTGGCTCTTTCCTCCAGAGGGAAGATGAGGTACTGGTGGCTGTGAAATACTAAAGAGGCCAAGTGAAGAGATGAATTAGTCAAAATCGAAAAGCAACTCAGTTTCTTAGCAACTTACAAGATTTTTATAATTTAAAAAAAAAAAGCCTCCCCAGAAGATTCCCCAGCATGCAATAAGGATACATGTCCCACTATGTTCATAGCAGCCTTATATATAATAGCCAGAAGCTGGAAAGAACCTAGATGTCCCTCAACGGAGGAATGGATACAAAAAATGTGGTATATATACACAATGGAGTACTATTCAGCTATTAGAAACAATGAATTCATGAAATTCTTAGAGAAATGGATGGAGCTGGAGAACATCATACTAAGTGAGGTAACCCAGTCTCTAAAGAATACCCATGGCATGCAGTCACTGATAAGGGGATATTAGCCGAGAATCTTGGGACACCAAAGACACACTTCACATACCAAATGATGTCTGACAAGAAGAAAGGAGTGGACACTGGTGCTGGAAAGGATCAAAGCATCAGTGTAGGGGAATACAAGAACAGGGAAGGGGAAAGGGGTAGATGAGGGAGCAGGGGGAGGGAAAAGGGCATGTTGGGACCTTTGGGAGGTGGGGAACCAGAAAAAGGGAATGAATTGTAAATATAGAATATATCCAATAATAAATAAATAAATTTTAAAAAGCCTCATTGTTTTCCCTCAAGGATACATCTTTCTGTGACTTCTGCATTTAAAAATTAAAGTTTTCTGAGAGATAAAATTGCTTGTGGCTTTTTCCCTATGCCTATGAGGCAGTAGAGTTTAATTTGTTTTTGTTTGTTTGTTTGTTTTGGTTATTTCGAGACAGGGTTTCTCTGTGTAGTTCAGGCTGTCCTGGAGCTCACTTTGTAGACCAGGCTGGCCTCGAACTCAGAAATCAGCCTGCTTCTGCCTCCCAAGTGCTGGGATTACAGGCGTGCACCACAACCGCCTGGCCCGGAGGCAGTAGAGTTTTAAAACGCAAAGATTACAAAGTAACACTTGTTTTAAGAGTAAATTGAGCCTGGTGGTGGTGGCACACGCCTGTAATCCCAGCACTTGGGAGGCAGAGGCAGTTGGATTTCTGAGTTCGAGGCCAACCTGGTCTACAAAGTGAGTTCCAGACAGCCAGGACTACACAGAGAAACCCTGTCTCGAAAAAACAAAACAAACAAACAAACAACAACAAAAAAAGAGTAAGTTGATCTTCTCTAAAAACTGCAGTGCGTTATTGCATAAAGGATGTATGTTTGTGATTATCAAAATATTTTAATGAAGATTAACAACATGGATGGATACTGGTAGCAAACAGAATGAAATGGAATTCTGTCTCTTCTTCATTGAGGTCTGAGACCAGAGGCCAGTCAACTCTGGGCTTTGGTTTCTTAGCTATAAAATGAAAGTTAGAATAATACCAAGTCCACTAGTCTATGAATCAGTGGTTCTCAATCTGTGGGCCATGACCCTTTTATAGACCAAATGACAGGGGTTACCTAACACCGTCAGAAAACATAAACTACATGTGTTGGGATTTGTAACCGTAGCAAAAGTACAGTTATGAGGTACCAACAAAAGTAATTTTATGGTTGGGAGTTCCCACAACATGAGGAACTGTATTAAAGGGTCACAGCATTAGGAAGGTTGAGAACCACCGCTATAAATAGTAATACAGCAAATCTGTGGTAATGCCTTACTATACACCCATAAGTGGTCTGAGTCTCTGCCAGAAAGTTACTTAGTGTTGTGTCTACAGCTTTGTTAAGTCCTCCATGTTAGCTTTGCAGAATTAGTATCGTGGACACAGAAGGGCTGGCACATGGCTCCAGAAGGTTGTAGCAGAGGCCTGAATGCGCAGAGAGCCACACCTACAGAGAGCAGTGGTGAAAGATAAGGTGAGGCAGAGGGCCAGGTTGTTGGAGATGCCTGAAAAGCAGCTGGAGAGAAAATAGAACCAAGCAAGGTTAATTGGGAAAACCCAAGGCTGATGAAATATTAGCATAGGTCAGGGGAAAATGGGGTGAACTTGAGGTGGACATTATAAAATAGATAAGGAACTCTGAATGGCGAAGGTTGGTCAGGTGACGTCTGGAGGTAAATGGAAGCAGGAAATGCAGGAGATGGACCATGGCTACAGATAACAGGGAGAGGCTGCTGCCTCTGCGCCCAGCCATGGCTCTGCTGTAACAGGGAGAAGCCTCTCACATTGACGGCCAGCTCACACAGGTTTGGTATTACGATTGCCACAAGCCTAATAGCTAGGCAGAAAGATATATAAACAGCCAGGAAAGCATTGTAAAAGTTGTTCAATGTCACTCATTACCAGGGAAATGCAAAACCAGTACACTGTCTCTTCACAATAAGACACAAACAACAAATTCTGGATGGAGAGCTGAGAAAAGTGAGCTCTTACACACCGTTCGTAGAAGTGCAATTGTAAAAACAATAGAAAGCTTGTTTAACCTGACAGAGGACTGCTACGTGGTCTGGTAGTTCCACTACTGGGCATACATTCAGAAAGAAGGAAAATAGTATGTTAAAGAGACATGTGCTCTTACCTGTATATTGTGTTATTATTGGCAATAGCCAAGATATGGATCCAGCCTAAGTGCCCATCAACAAGTTGCTCAAAGATTCTTCTTAATATATTTTGAAGTTTTTAATGTACATTTTAATGTAACATTGCACACATTTACAAGGCAAAATGTGGTATATACGTGCAGATGTAGCATGTTTAGTGATTACAGCAAGGTAATTCACGCATCTACCATCTCAAGAAGTGTGTGTGTGTGTGTGTGTGTGTGTGTGTGTGTGTGTGTGTAAGAGAGGAAGGATTTAAAATCTTTCCTACTAGCTATCTAGAAGTATAAAACTGCCAAAAGTAGTGGTGGAACATGCTTTTAATCCCATCACTCAGGATGCAGAGGCTGGTGGATTTCTGAGTTCAAGGCCAGCCTGGTCTACAGAGTGAGTTCCAGGACAGCTGGGACTTTACAGAGAAACACTGTCTCAAAAAAAAAAAAACAAAACAAAACAACAACAACAAAAAAGAGTATACAACTATGATCAATCATATTACTCTACTATAGAAGTTTCACGTATCCAGCTGCATTCCTACACACACACACTCCTGTTAACTGCCTTCCCTTCACCCATTCCCTTAGTTACCTGCTGCCAAAAACACAGTTCTACTCTCCACATCAGTCAAATCAAATGGTTCACTTCCATATATAATGAGAAAATGTGGGATTTATCTTTCTGTACTTGAGGGACTTTATGTCACCGTCACCTAATCTAATGTCCTATAACCTTCCTCATGTTACAAAAAGTAGCTGCAGTACATTTTGATTAACGAATAATCCACTATATTTATAAATGATCACACTATATAAATAATCATATATGAATAATCATATACACATGTATACATGTGTGTGAATAGTCATATATGTATGTGACATTTTCCTTAGCTGTTCATTTGTTGATAGACAGTTAGGCTGATTCCATATCTTGGCTATTGCCCGTAATAACACAATATACAGGTAAGTGCATATGGCTCTTTAGCATATACTACTTTCCTTTCTTTTGAACACACACACACACACACACACACACACACACACACACGCAGTAGACCTGCCAAATTATGTCGCAGTCCTCTGTCAGGTTAAGCAAGCTTTCTATTGTTTTTACAATTGCTCTTCTATGAAAAGTGTGTAAGAGTTCTCTTTTCTCAGCTCTCCATCAGAATCTGTTATGGTTTTCTTGTTGTTAATAGACAATTGTAATTGATTTTGCATTTCCCTGGTAATTAGTGGGATTACACATCTTTTACATAACTTCTGGTTGTTTATATATCTTCTTTTAAGAAATGTTGATTCAGAACATTTGTTCAATAGTCATTATGTTTATAGGGAAAACTAAATGTGTGGCTATGATTGTCTCAGAAGAACCAACAAAGAGGTGTGTAACAAAAGTGGTCAGGTGAGTCCTCAGGCCAGACATGTTTCTCCACAGCTTTATCAGCTGTTTGCTTTGTGCCCTTTAAAAAGATGATATTATTATCTCAGTTATAAGGATATCCAAGGAACAGAGTTCCATTTCACATTAAAAACATACTTGATCATGTTTTCAGGAAAGACCAAATTCCTTGGTTTTATCTCTTCATATATTTTTTTAGGGGAACATGGTTCTTCTCAAGAACATAAGCAGCACTTTAGATTATGCCCAAATTTTCTCACTTTGGGGAACAGTTCTTTCCTTGATGACAAGCCCCAAAGAATTTCTTGCTGCTGAAATAATGGGACTCTCCCCCCAACCCCTGCCACATACACACACAAATTGGGCTGAAATTTCGGCCAAAAGATCATGACAAAATAGGCTTGATTGCTGCCTAGCTTCTGAGCATGAGCATTGCATGGAGGCCCTGTTCAGGATGACAGAAAAGATCCAAGTCACACTAGACTCATAGATGATGGTTTTGGTCGGCCAAAGACCAACAACCTAGGTGCTGATGTCACTAGACATCGGATTATGTTTCTGAAATTAGGTTTGTGTCAGGGAGATACTTAGTTATCAGTGTTTTAGAATAGGATTCCAGCTGGGTGCGGTGGCCAAGTCTTCGATTCAAGTACTCCAGAGGAAGGTGGAGCTGTAAGTTCAAGGCCAGCCTGGTCTATGTAGTAAGTTCAAGGCCAGCCAGGGCTACATAGTAAGACCCTGTCTCAAATAAAAATAAAATACATACATACATACATACATACATACATACACACACATACATACAAAAACAATGAAAGAAAAGAAGTCAGATACTATACTTATAGTCTCAACAGCTGAACTTCTTTATGCATTTTATATTTTAGCATTTTAGGGGATTACCTCTTCCTATTTAAAAACAAGACAAACAAAAATAAAAACAAAGGAGGGGGAAAAGAATGAGAACTGGGTGGTGAAGGAGTAAGAAAAGTTGACCTAAGGGGGAAGTTTAAAGGTGCTCATCTTAGCAGAACATTTGACTCTCCATTTCACTCTCTCCTTGGAGGAAATCAGTGATTGTAAGAGGGAAAATGTTGCCCAAGCACTGAGATCGGCAGTTGTCCCCGAGGAGACCCAGCTCTATGACTCACTGTGAGTGAGAGTCATAATGAGGAGAAAGCAGATGAGCTTTTGGTGAGATCCTGTGTTGCAGACCACACTCTCTCGAAGTCGGGGCCAGGATTCTTTTTCTTAAGCAGGTCCGCAACAATCCTGCCGTTCTTTTTTAAAATATCCATATGTCAATGTGTAAAACACCTCTATGTGTATATATATATATTTCATATACACATGTATGCATATATAATATTCTTGGTTAAAATGAAACAGTTACAACTTGAAATATTAATGATGTAGACAAAAGGAATCTGTCTGAATAGTTTACAAACTGTGGGAAGAACAGATCAGCTGAGGGAAAGCAGATCCAGGACACATTGTGAAACTGCTACCAGAACCAAGTACTAAAGTAGCAAATGTATTTTTAAAAAGTATCTATTTTTAAATTCTGATAGTTTCAGGACTCCGGAAGAAGTAAGGGAATCACTCATATCTCTCTTTTTCTGTCTGTTAGTGGTTCTCTTTGTCTGTCTTTCTCTCTTTCTCCTCTTTCTTTCCAGTATATCCTATCTTCAAGTACTTTTTCTCCATGTGATTAGAGGTCTAGCTATTGACTGTCCAATATCTCCATCAAGGGTTGCCTTGGCTTGGATCACTGTTCACTCTCTGGACCACTCCCTGGGGCCATGCTGATGCAGCCTCATGGTGAATTTATGTAAGACAAGCATCACCTTTAACTTATTCACGGTCCAATATTGAGAACAAACATGGGGGTGGGGAGTAAGGCAAGTCCAGATGACAGACAACCCTGAACAACTTGAAATCCTCACATTACAGGAGTGGCAGTCACAATGTCAAAGGGAAGAATGGACATTATTACCAAAAGAAATGATGCGAGGAAGAAACTATGTAACAACCCAACTTATTACACAGACATTGCTCAGTGTATCAAGTACAAAAGTACCCCAGACATAAAGCCACTCAGAATGACATATGGATGCCAGACAGCAGACTTGAGAAACTGTGTGTGAATGTTCACGCACCACACACAGAGCGGAAGCTATACTTCCTACTTGCTGACCACTTAGTCTAAAGACATGATGTGCTTAGTGGAACATCCTTGTTCAGAAAGCCAGGCATATATACCTATGTGAGTGCTGAATACATTTATACTGACTACTTGTATTGCTTAATCAAGACTTATGTTAAAAAAAAAACAGGTATTAACACTGGAATACACTCAGAGAATGAGAGATTTTAGCAGAGGAAAGTAAACAACTATAGTTTAAACACCAAAGCAGAGGAAACTACCTGACAGCAAAGGAAACTGAAAAGATAATTCTTAGCAATAAATTTTCAAATTTGGATGTAGTTCCAATGATACAGCAACTGCTATATTCATAATAGTCAGAATTTGGAAACAGCTTAAATATCCATTGAGATGAATGGACAAAAATGTGGTATATTTGTACAATGGAATATTATTCGGCTGCTTATAAAATGAAAATTGTAGGCAAGTAGCTGGAGCTAGAAAACAAAACATCCTGAGTAAGATAACCTAGACCAAAAAGACTAATATTGGAATGTGCTCTCTTATATGTGGACATTAGCATTTAAGCTTCAATAGGCATGATACAATCCTTATAACTACAGAGATTAGATGTAGAGTAAGGGACTGGGGGGAAAGAAGGATCGTCAGTGTAGAGGAAATAGGATATATAGTTGTGGAAACACAGAGGGAGACTGCAATGGGAGGGTTAATGGGGGAGGGAGAAGAGAGGATAAAAAAAGGAATACATCAAGAAACAGCTGGCCTGAGGAGCCATATGAAAACCTACTACAATAGAGGATTCTTAAAATACATATATATTTGAAAGAAATATACATGGAGTTGCCAAGTAGCAGGGAAAACAAAGCCCAACTAGACACCTTTCACTACTAAGTGACATGTCTAAGTGACACATCCAGTGGCAGGAGTGGGTTCCAACTAATGGAGCTGTTGGCCAAAGGGGCCCCCAAGTAACTCAGGGTATCGCCAAAGCCAACTGGTGGCAAGGCTCTGTTGATGAAAAAAACACTCAAATATCCCGTTAAACACAGAGAAGTCAAGCTAGTGCTTAACTAGAGCCTTCTTCTCTATCACCTAGACTTCATGATACTGGAAGGCACACTAGCAGAGGAGAAAGGTAACCAGCAACCCAGCTGCAAACCCCGACTGCATACTGCACTGGTGCACATGATGCTGCATTACTAGACAGCCCACTATCTAACTGGATCTAAGGCCACCCCATGAGATGGAACCCATGCCTGACATTCCAACCCATGTTGGAATGTAAACAAAGAATATAGAAAATAACAAAAAAGAAAAAGAAAGAAAAGAAAACTGCTTGCAAAGGAAAAGGGAAAAAAAAAGAATAATAAACCCTACTTAAGGGAAATCCCCATGCCCAGCAAAAGATGGTAGATTCCTTTTGGTCAAATGTTGTTTTGTTTTGCCATAGTTTAACCTTACTGGTCTTTTGATTGTTTCTGATTTTGTGTTTGTGTGTGTGCTCCTTGTGCTTTTTAATTTTACAATTTTGATTTGTTTGGTTTTGCTTTCCTGTTTAAGAGTGTAAAGGGCATGAAGTTGGGTATGTGGAGATGTGGGGAGGTGAGGAGGATCTGGGGGTGAGGGAGCAGAAACTGTGATCAAAACATATTGTGTGAAAAAAATATTTAAAAAAATGAGGAATAAAATAGTAAAAGTGGAATACTGCTGTGATGGTGAATATAAGAAGAACCAGAAAGATGCAATGTAAGTAGGATCCCTGACTTCTAAAGTACTGTTAAATACTGCAGCTATAATCGATGATGACATATACTGCCGAGACCAAACACCAGTATGTATAGTGTCAGCGTCCTCAGAGCGTAGACACACACAGCAGCATGGTCGCCACCACACTCAGGGTTGCCACTGTCCTAATGATGGACTCAGGTGAGACTTTAACAGCCCAAGAAACTAGACAAGAGAGTAATCTCAAAATTGACTTTGTGAATTATGGATATTGACAAAATTAATAAAACTAGACTATAACTTTTCCTGCTTATGGATACAGCCTCAAATTTTTTAATTTAATTATCAGACAACGAAAGTCTAAAACACAACACAATATACACCACAATGCATTCTATCCTATGAGTAATAAAAATAATTGAGCATTGTGTAATAATGCAATTGCCAGTATTAAGCTACTTGACCTGTTTTCATTACTGCTAACATACATAAAACACACCTATGAGAGCAACTTAGGGAAGGAAGGGCTTATTTGGCTCTTGATTTCAGGTTATGATCCGTTATTGTAGGGAAGTCAGGGCAGGAACTTAAAGTCACACATCCGCAGGCAAGATCCAAGCAAGAATAAATGAATGAATCCTTGCTTGTTTGCTCACAGCAAGCTTTTTCCTCTCTTATATTATCCACCAAACACACACACACACACACACACACACACACACACACACACACGCACTGCTTAAGAAGTATTATATCCCACCAAGGGCTGGGTCTTCCTACATCAATAACAAGTCAAGATAATTCCCACAAATATGCCTACAGGCCAAATCAATGTAAGACTCCCTTCCATGTGATTCTAGGCTATGTCACATTGACAATTAAAACTAATCATCATGCCACCAAAAAGAAAGCTATATGCCATGACCACCACAAACTTTGCAAAGGTCTTACCTAAGTTTTTTTTTTTTTACTATGACACTTGTTAAATATATTAGAGTCACAATAACAACAACAGAGATTTAAAAGCTTTCTGGGGGATAGTAGAACACACAAACCTCTACCAAAATTCTTATGTCTTGTTACGTGGAAACAAAAGAATTTCTTTTTCATTATCAATAACTGAAGTCAAGAATCAAACTTAAATGTTATTTCTCATTATTATTTGAAATTTGGTATGATTTTATAGATGTCAAGCAAAAATCAGGGATGAAAAAGAAATAAAATGTTGGCATAGCCAACATTTGCTTGCTACACTGTTTTCTCTGTCTGGGTGCAAAGCAAGGTTGTATCTACCTGTGGATGGCGTAATGTAACTAAGTGACAGTCAACAGAATTTTCCAGACACAGATGTTTCAAATATCTTGCAGATTCTCTGTTTTTTCCTTCAACTTCCAAAGAAGACCTGTTCTTGATCACAAGGAGGTTAACACAGAGCTCTTCTTATCTTCCCTTTGGACAGAGACCTGCCTGGTTTGCTTTAGGCTGTAGACATGAGTGAGCGAAGCCAGCATATTTATATAAACACAACTGATGCGCAATCCATGCAATGCAATCACTAAATAGCACTCAGTGAATACTTTATAAACCTAGTTCTTATAGCTTTAGAGGCTGGAATTTCAAAATCAATGCCAAGAGAGAACCTTTTTGGTTTTGGTCATACATGGGACCATCTCCCATGCAGAAGGGATGGGTATCCCTAGAGTCTTTTATAGGGAACCTAATCCTATTTGTGAGTTCTTTATTGCAGGAAGTGAGCATAATCTTTTGCAAATAATTTATTCAATGTATATTATAAACAGAGGTAGAGGAAGGTGATGCAAATGGAATCCTTCAAGTGAGGAAGCCACTGACAGCAAGAATGAAGCTCACTCTTCATCTGGAAGGACCCTGTACAACGTGGCAATCTCTTGACTGCATGCTAAGTGCCTAATCTGAGGAAAGATGCAAATATAAAATACACTCTGGATTTGAAGAGAGTACAGAGCAAAGAGAATATAACACATCTCATTATCATTTATGTTTATAATACATAGGGATGACAATGTTTTTCTACATTTGGTTAAGTAAAATATATTAATTTATTTTAAAACTTATGGTTATTACTGTATGTGCACATATGTGTGAGTGGAGAAATAGATCAGGAGAGGGTGAAGGATGGTGACTGTGATCAAATTACATTACACATTTGAACAAGTATGTCATTATAAACCCATTGCTGTGTGCAGTGAATAGACAGACACTTAATACTGTAACTGCAAAGTTAGCTGAAGTACATGTAAGGACAGGGGGAAAATACAGGAAAATGCTAGAAGATGTAGTATAGAAATAAAACTGTGACCAGGCAGTGGTGCCACATGCTTTTAATCCAGAAGCAGGCAGATCTCTGAGTTCAAGACCAGGCTGGTCTTTGGAGGGAGTTCCAGGACAGCCAGAGCTACAGAAAAACTCTGACTAGAAAAACAAAAACAAACAAACAAAAAAACCCAAAACAACAAAAACCTCAAAACACCCTCCCTGACAAAACAAAAATGACAAAAATTAAACAAAATCTCAAAAAGCAACACAAACAACACAAGAAATAAAACTGTGGCAATAATAAAAGCAAACTAGAATGATCTCTGTCAGACTATGACAAAGTTTTGGGGACGAGAAGATAGAAAAAAAGTCTTTGAAGAAGTTTGTAGCTCAGGGACACAAATGGGCAAGTCACATTGGCAGGGCAGATGGACCACAGATGTCTTGTGTTCACGTTAAGGCGTCTCAGTGAATGAAGGAGGAACACACACCAGTCTTTCTAGCTAGATGCAAATACTCTTTAAATATTCTCTCACATTTTTCTTTCTTTTTTGATACAGCATCTCTATTGCCTAAAGTGACCTGCCACTTCCAGTCCTCCCAATGCCTCAGAATCTGGGATGCAGGAACGCCCCACCACACTCAGGTCTTCTAGACCCTTCCTTACCCAGCCCCATTCCCCTTCTCCTTCCTCGTTCTCATTTTCCTCTCTGATTTAGCTTCTCCTCTCATAACACTTCGATACCAGGTGTTCAACAGGAAGTAGAAACATTTAACATCACACTCTTGCCTAATCTCAAGTCATCCAATTACACACTCCCCTAACCACATACTCACCTAATCTCATACTAACCTAATCTCACACTCGCCCAATCTCACACTTGCCCAATCTCACACTCACCTAATCTCATGGTCGCCTAACCACACACTAGCCTAATCTCAATGCTGCTTTTCCTTTGATTTTTCTCCTTTCCTCCCTGGTCTACCGGTAGCCACTTCTCTTTTCTGAACTCCCCACCTCCTTTTTAAAATCCCAGTTGGCCAAGTAAAGGGACAGGTGGCATTTTTAGCTCCCACCTTACCTTCTGGGTCATTCATTCACTGCCAATCAAAAGTACCTCCAGAGGGCTGCTCTTCTGCTTGCCTGACCCTGTTTTGACTACCTGCCTCTTCCCACCTCCAGGAAGACCTTCCTCTGTGACCTCAGCGGCCGAGCTCACAGTCCTCTCAGCCATGATTTAGGCATCTCTTCTGTAACCAAGGCGCCTACCTCCTAGCCCTTTGGCTTCGTAAGTGCCGCTGACCTCACCTTGTTTCAGTTATCCCACGCGGAAACACCTTTTGAACCTCATCTTTGTTTATATTTAATATTTCACATCACATGTTGTTCTAATCTACTGACTGACCCTTCTCTGGTCCACACAGACAATTCTAAAGACCATGTTAACATTTTAGAATTCTTTTTGGACAGATTTTCAGTTCTTGAGTTGTTTTTTTGTTTGTTTGTTTGTTTGTTGTATTTCATAGGGTTTTCCCTGTAGTCTCTTCCCCAAGTCTTAGAAGCTGGATCCGTACAAAGGGAGCAGCATTTCCCTGAAGCTCAATAGCTTGATATAGACATTTTCTCACAACACTTGCCTAACCTAGATGGAAACACATGTGCCTTTCTTTCTCTTAAATCACATTGCACTAACTATACCAGTTTTTTTATATACAGCCTGTATCCCCGTGCTCTAGAGAAAAAGAACCAAACAAGCTGATATACATGTGTGTGGAGATCTGGAACATGAGGCAGTGGCTGGCTTGACTATGTAGATAGAGAAGCCCTGTGACCTGCAATATGGAGCTGGAGGTCCCCAAAGCTGGAGGTGTCGTTTTGACGTCCCAAGGACAAGGAGGTCAGTGAGTGTCCAAGGGCAGTGGAAGATTGATGTTCTACTTGAGAAGAAAAAAATGAAATGAAACCTTTCTTCTGCCTTTGATTGTATTTAGGCCCTTGAGGGATTTATGCCACCTGCCAGTGTGAAGGTGTGTCTGTTTCTACTGACTCAAGTGGCAGCATGCTCTAGAAAGAGCCTACCATCAACAGAACCAGAACCTTGTTACGTTGACACAGAGAGCGAGCCATTTCACAGACTAAGTCATCTACTATTTATTCCTTTGTTTGCTTGTTTCTTTATTTATATTCTTATTTTGCATTATATTTTCTTATTTTTAATTATTCATTTCACATTCCACACATTGCCTCACTCCCAGTCACTCCCTTCCTCAATCCTCCCCCCACCCCCTCCTCTTCTCCTCTGAGTGGGTGAGGGTTCTCTGGGTATGTCCCCCACACTGGCACTTCAAGTCTCTGTGAATCTAGATACATCACTGAGGCACAGCTAGAAGAACATACCCCATGTTCTTCTTGAACAAAGGCAACAGCTTTTGGGATAGCCCTTGCTCCACTTGTTTGGGACACACATGAAGAGCAAGCTGCACATCTGCTACATACGTGCAGAGAGGCCTAGGTCTAGCCTGAGTATGTTCTTTGTGGTTCAGTCTCTGAAAGCCCCAAAGGTCCAGGTTAGTTGGCTCTGATGGTCTTACTGTGGGGTTCCTATCCCCTTTGGGACCCATAATTCCTCCTATTCTTCCATAATATCCCCAGGCTCCATCCACTCTTTGGCTGTGGATGTCTGTATTTATGTGAGTCAGCTGCTGGGTGGAGCATCTCAGAGGACAACTTGCTCCTGTCTGCATGCATAAGAAAGCATCATTAATAGTGTCAGGGATTGCCCATGGGATGGGTCACAAGTTGGGCCAATTATTGGTTAGCCATTCCCTCAGTCCTTGTTCCATTCCCCAAGCCTAATTACTTGTAGACAGGATAAATTTTGGGTTGAAAGTTTTGAGGCTGGGTTAGTGTCTCTATTGCTTGCTCCACTGGGGTTCCTGCCTGGCTAGAGCAGGTGATCTCTTCAGATTCTATATCCCAAATAGTGTAAGTCATGGCTAATGTCACCCCTATTGATTCCCTTGGGTGCCTCACTCATCCCAGGTCTCTGTTTCCTGCTGGAGATGCTCCCCACCTCCTCACCTCCATCAGTTGCAGATTTTCATTCATTTTTATGCCCATCTATCCATCTCTCTTGTCCTTTCCCACACCTGATCCCGAATTCCCCCCACTCCTCTTCCTATCCCCCCTCCCTCCCAGCATGTGCTGTCTTCTGAGTTTTTGATCTTAGCCATTCTGCTGGGTATAAGATGGAACCTCAGAATTGTTTTGATTTGCATTTCCCTGATGACTAGGGACTTTGAACATTTCTTTTATGTGTTTCTCGGACATTTGAGATTCCTCTGTTGAGAATTCTGTTCAGCTGTGTACCCCACTTTAAAATTGGGTTATTTGGCTTGTTGGTGTCTAACTTCTTGAGTTCTTTGTAAATTTAAGATATCAGTTCTGTTGGTGAAGATCCTTTCCCAATCTGTAGGCTGCTGTTTTGTCCTATTGACAGTGTTCTTTGCCTTACAGAAGCTTTTCAGTTTCATGAGGTCCCACTTATCAATTGTTGATCATAGAGCATGAGCAATTGGTGTTATGTTCAGGAAATTGTCTCCTGTAATAGTGTATTTAAGGTTATTTCCCACTTTCTGTTCTATGAAATTTAGTGTATTTTGTTTTATGCTCAGGTCCTTGATCCACTTGGACTTGAGTTTTGTGCAGGGTGATATTTATCTTTTTGTTTGTTTTGGTGTGTGTTCTTTCTTTGTTTCTTTCTTTGTTTCTTTTTTCTTTCATCATTTTTTTTCTTTCTTGTTTATTGGCTCTTTGTGAATTTTGCATCATGTACCCCAATCCCACTCATTTCCCCCTTCCCTCTTACCCACCTTCTACCCTTGCAACCATCCTCCCAATAGAGAAAAAAAAATCTCACCCTGGGAAGCTGTAGTATGTCACCAGGTGTCCCCCAGCATGCCCTTTGTCTATACTTCTTTGCTTGCAAGTGGTCATAGCAATGGCTTGTTGGTCTGGTGCCAGGCCTCTGGCTTCTGCTCCTCTATCAATACAGGAACCTCACTGGGACTCCTCTCAGATATCTCTGTACCACGGAGACTCTGTATTTTTAGATCTGTAAGGCCTCATGTGCTTCATTCACTCCAACAGCTCATCAGTGTTGGGGTGGGCCATTCAAAGCCCTGGATCTATGATCTTTGCCTGAGATGCTTCTGAGTTGGTCCTTCCGTTGACTTTCCTGCCCTCATGCCCTTAGGGCTGGGTCACTGCAATCCTACAACCAGGGCAAGCTCTACTGCCCAGGCAAGGTGCATAGTCGCTCTCCCTAGTGCTACAGCTGGTGAGGGACATGGTCAGTTCTCCCACTCTCATGACCCTGGCACCAGCTCTCTGTCCTGCCATAGATGGTGCTGGATGAGGGAGGGAAGGATTGTGTGTCTCTCTTGTCCATGCCACCACCCAGAAGATAAGAAGCAAGGCCAGCTTACCTGCCCACAAGCCCCACATCCAGGGCTAGCTCTATTGTGCTGCCCAGGTGAGGTGTAGGGCCTACTGTCCTAAGTGCTGCAGCTGTCCTGCTCTGGTGACAGCTGAGGATAGCTTTCCTGGTTGCTGTAGGTGGCAAGGGGCAAGAAGTAGGGGGCATCTTTTCCTTCCCCATGCCATCTCTTGACAGACTAACTGCAAAGCCACCTCTCCCACATTCATTCATACCCCCACGGCATCTCGCCCACCCTCCTGGACTCCAAGGGGGAGGTCAGCTGGACGGTGTTACCTATATCCTGGTCTCCCGAATGCTGTGGCTGATAAACAGCAGGGCCAGCTCTCCTGTTCTCATGATCCCAGGACCAGGTCTCCCACCTGCTCCACGTGATGAGGGGTGAGGGGGCAGGAGGGTACTTATTCCTCATCCAGGCCACTGCAGACAGCTCTTAGGCTCACACCCTCTGGGCCTGCTTACCTGAAACTCCCACAACGTGCAATGGAGCTCTCTGAGTCCTGTGGCTGGATGGGGGTGGGTCAGTTCTTCTTCTGTCGGGTCCCCAGGACCAGGTCTCCCAGGATGCCCAGGCCAGTGGTGGGACCAATTGTGTACAGCCCTTAAACATCTACATGTCCCCCAGTGGCAGTCTGGACCAAAGACATCTGCCTGGCCTTTGGTGGGAACAGACTTCTGCTGCTAGAGGGTCATGGTCCCAGACATGGCCCCTGGTGGTAGTACAGGCTAGAACCCCACTATGGTCCAAGGTAGCATCACCGGCTACTGTACCACTTACTTACTCCTCTTTGTGGTGCCAGGAACTCTGAGTGTCTGGGATCATCTCAACAGTGGTCTCAGGAGTGCTATGTCCTGCTCGTGCATTATGGTGCTAGGCAGGGCTCATCTCAGGCAGGATCTGTGCCTTCAGGTCTGTCCTGCACCAGACTGATGGGCATCTCAGGGTAGCTCCCTGACTAGGCCCCTTGGTGATTGCCTGGTGGTCCTCTCACCTTTGTGAGGGTCATCTGCCTTGTGCTCACTCCTGACCCAGGCCCATGGTCCCTGGGAGGGTTCTTCTAGACCCAGGGCCTGTCTGGTACTAGACTCATGGTTGTCTCAGGCTTTTTTTTTTCAGGGAATGTTAAGGTAGTAATTCAGATGCTCATGGGTCAGAACACAAAGGCTAGACATAGCCCTCTTTCCTCTTCCACCTACTAATGCTCATGTAGCACAGTGGCCACACCCGCAGTGCTTCCAGGGGCAGGTCTCTTATTTATTATATAATTATTCCACTCAAGCACTCCATCAACCTGCACCAGCGTCACTGAACTAAGCTGATCTTTGACTCTGCCTCTGGTTTTCCTTAGCAACCTTTTAAAAAGAGAGAACACTTTGGTTTGGAGCTCTTTCAGAATAAATGGTCTGGGATGGTCTCAGTCCCATTCATGCCCATTAATTATTATTTACTTGAGTACCTGGGGAAAGAATCTTTATAGCCAATGTGATTTTCTTGATTGTCAGGAAAGAATTCTGTTTTGCCCATGTTGGGTCATGGCTTAGGATACAAGGGATTACTGACCCAACCAGTATCAGATGACTGTCTCTTGACTAGTCATTGTGACTACACAGGCACAGGCAGTACTGGCAGATGACTGCTGTGAGGTATCCATGGAGCAGACTAGGCAGACATGGGTTCAAGCCACTAGAAAGACACTTTTAGTAGGTTGGTGACTATCCTGGGTGTTTAGGACCTGAGTGCAGTCCCAAGCCTTTCTCAGGGTGAGCTTTTAAGCATGAAACCCACATTCTGTGTTGACATATATAAGTTAGCAAGAACAGGTAGGCAGAAGCAGAACTACAGAAGTCAGAAAACAAAGTTACTAATTCAGGGACTTCCTCAGAAGTATGGACTTTGATAGATTAGGTCTTTGTTCTCATTTTTGGCAGGTATTAGTACCTACATGCTGGGTTCCAATACCTTAATGGTACTTTTGTCATGGCTGCAGTTGTACTAAGGTATGGGACCTACTAAAGTCTGGAGGCCTATTACATGACAGCAACAATTTCTCCATGAAGAGATGTAATGAAAACAAAATCTATAAGAAAGGATCTCACATTCTATTTCTTGAATATTTCCTACACAAACAACAAAATGCTGGCCATTACATATATTTATGTGTTCAATAATTATTTTATAAATAATAGGCTATGTTTATTTTGTTACATAAATCCAAAGTATTTTTTAAAAATCATGTTTATCATGATTTTCTGTGGAGGTTGTTCTCGTCTGACCCAGCAACAGCCCCACCGATTTATTCCAGGCTTTGAGACTGAATGAGAGAGGTGATTTTGTGGAATTATATTCCTACTGGGATTTTCCCCCACAGCCTTTTAGGGGAAACCAAACAAGAAGTCTTTATGCTTCCTTAAATATCCTCTGTGTGGAAAATGCAGGAGATAATGAAACAGTCATGGAGAGAAGCAGTCAGCTTATTGACTGTGTCTGTTCTTCCTGTTGGTCTGGGTTGGAGGAACGTAGCCCATGTGTGCTATGAAATATCACAGGCATAGTCTACAACAACAGAGATCTATCTCTCACAGCTAGAGTCTGGAAAGTACAGGACCAACAGTATCTGCTGAGGGCAGTTCTGTTTCTGAGATCACTCCTTGTTTCCGCCTCCTCTAGCAGAGACCATTACAGGAAGGAAGGGAAGGAAGGGTAAATGTTTCAAATGCTGTGTGACGACTTTTATGAAGCCCTTAATCCTATTTACAAGGGAGGTACATACATTGAACCTGTATAGGATGACAAAGAGTTCCCTCAAACGAACGTAGGCTGTCCATCCGTCACTTGTAAAGAAACACTAACTGAATCAATTCAACCTAGGAAATACTGGAGTCTAAAACTAAGTAACACTCAGACTTTTAAACACGATCAAAAAGCAAATGGAATACAAAACCTGAGACAAAGAAAAAAAAAACAATTTGGGTGTCAGAAGACACCAGAGGTGGGACACGGGTGAGAATGGGACTGCGCCCATCCCAGACCGTTTATTCTGAAAGAGCTCCAGACCAAAGCTCTCTCTCTCTTTTTAAAGGTCGTTACCGAAAACCAGAGTCAAAGATCAGCTTAGTTCAGTGACGCTGGTGCAGGTTGATGGAGTGGTTCAGTGGTAGACAGTGCTTAGCATGTCTTCAAAGACCTGGCTTTTGTCCACCAGCAACCCAAAAGCAAACACCAGGAAAAAACAAACAAACTAAAACTACCAATAAACAATAACAGTCCCCTAAAAAATAGGTATCAGTGGAATTGCAATAAATAGAATTTCATCAGACAAAAGCATATTTCTTTTAAAGGAACTGGGTCTGCAAAATGTCAATTCCACCTTAAAATAGTGTTTTCTTCAATACTTTTAAAATCATGATCATTAAAATCTAAATTATACACTAAGTCCAAATAGAAAAAAAATCAGAAACACTGCTAAACATGCAATGCGCCGTATTGGCTAGGAAGCGTAGGTTATGCAGAATGAACCCAGGAGACAAAGCTCTGTGGCTCTCGACAAATTTAGTGTCACCAGAATGATGTGCTGGGCTTTAGGTAAGGAGCTAATCAATCTGTGATGATAGGCCTAGAAGTCACACGCCATATCTAATTACTTAGCTATTAAAAAAAAAGACCCCAAACAAAAGCTTTCTTGCTCTGCATTTTCATTTTGAAAGCATAATTTCATAAGCCTAATTTCCTGGCTGGGTTTAACCGGATCAGTGTCAGGCAGTTGGCGCTAGAATGTCAATATTTCATCAGTTCACCTTGTGATTGCCATAGCTACCAAGGACCTTAGCGCTCTGCCCTCTAGAAAGGAGGGGCGAAGGCTTGGTGTTGGAGCTTTATTTAGCAAATCCTTCCCATTTAAAAGCCATAAGCTCCTTGTCCCTGTCAGCAAGAGACTAGGAGGAGCCTCGTTGACAGATCCCATTAGAGGGGACACTTCTGTGAATAGAGACGGGCAGAGCCTTGAGAGTGTATACTGTAATCAAGTCCGACATGTTTATGCGTATGTTCAAGTACAGTGTGTGGATGATGAACACACATGCAGATGTGTCAATCAGCTGGACCTCAACAGGCTTTCATACCCCAGGGAGCAATACAAAACCATTAATCCTGAAGCTGCTTCTTGGAAATTGTGTAGTTGTGGTTCAGAAGAAGAAGGGTATCTAGGCCAAACTCCCTGCAGAACCCATCACCATTAATACGTGAACCTCATTACTAAGAGTTGTTAATGAAGTGGATCAATGTATGCCCATGATATAATAGTAATCATGCAGTCTGTCCATTGAAAGTTAAGGTTAGGGATGGTTCCAGGCTTGTACACAAAAAGAAATGATTTACCATAAAAGGGACATAGCACAAAGGTCGCTAATTCTCTAACATTCATAATTGACAAGCCAAATACAGCATTTATAAACTGGAGTAAGAGATGATTCTTGCTGAGGAAATCATTTCACTTTCAAGGTTGCTTGAAAAACAGTGGTAGGGACATAAATCCTATTAAGTGGCCAACTTTGCACTCTGAATTGGATACACACGTTGAACTAGAGAATTGGATTGGGGATGAATATTTCTCTTTGTAGTCTAAAGTAATGTAGTCACTGCTAATTTCATCACAGCATTTGCTGATTATAATTCAACGTGTTAATTTCATATTGGTGATGAGCTTTGCCCTCACTGTAGTCCTGAGCTACCATAGATGGGGGTGTGTTTGCATCCCTACTTAACCCCCAGAGTGTTGATCTCCTTCATCTGTAACCTAAGCTATGCCAATAGTGAACTGAGCTTGGGAGGTGCTGTAAAGGATGCTGGGAAGTGTGTTCATTCCAAACAGCAGGGAAAGCCTAGATTGTTAATATGTAGTCAGCGTGAGGAGGGCATCCTCTGGATTCTGAAGCTTTACCCTCCATTAATCCTGGTCTCTGGACCTGATCCACTGTTGGTTGTCCCACTGACATTTTCATATGGCCTGGCTTTCAGACATTTATTTGGTTTTATCAAATGTTTTCCCATATCCTTTTTCTGTGTATAGGTTTATGTCACTGGGCATCACTTCAAAAGAGGTTGTGGGTATGAGATAAACCAGCCACAGATGCTAGCTCACTCTATCAGTCCGAATTGGTTCAAGATGACAGAATTTACTTATAAGGCAGAGTACGTGAAGCCGAGGAGTTCATGCTCTGTGGAAAGAGGTGAAGCTGGAGACTTAACGGCAGCCAGGAACAGGTAGGTATGAGGAGTCTGCACAGCCACGTGGAGTCCAGGAGATGGCTGGGCCTGGGCTGCCACCAAGGGCCATATCTGGGTCCATGACGGTACTGCATCTGGGGTCTGTGCTGATGACTGTGGCGCATGTTGCCAGTGAGTCTCATCTGGATATCAGTGGTCTGGGCTGCTGCCTGAGAGCATGCTGATATCTGGGGGCTGTACTGATCTGAGTGGCCTATGCTGCTACCCGAGGCCGTGGTGATGTCCTGGCCCCATACGCTGCTGAGCACCATGTCTGAGTCCGCCGTCCTGCTGCAGATGAAGCCGGTGTTACTGCCGAAGGGCATTTGGATATTCCTGGGCTGGGCTGGGCTGGGTTGTGACCTGAGAGAGTGTTGATGAACACTGTGTTGAGCTGGCCCTGTCCCTTGCCTGGGCAGCAAGGAAGAGCTCCTCTGGTTGGTGTAGGAGAGCTGGCCCTGTCCTTCATTGGCTGCAACTCTTGGGACCCCACCCACTTCTCCCGGGCAATACAATAGCAAGGGCCTGTTGGGTAGGCAAGAGAGAGGCTCCGCCTCTTGCTTGGGCAAAGTGGGAGAGCTGTATCTGGTGAAAGACAAGGACTCAGAGAAAGCTGGTAAGCTGACAACTCACCTTCCAACGGGAACCAGATGCAGGGCTCCGACTTGACCCACCCTAAGAGCCATACCATCTACGAGCTGCTGCAGAATGTGAGGGGGCCGGTCCTGTAGATTCAAAGTTGCAGCATCCCCACAAACACAGAGCAACAGCAGGATACCTGAGAGGAGTCCTGGTGAGGATCCAGTACTGAGACTGTAGCTGACGCCAGAGGCCTTGAACAGGACCAACAACCATTGCAAGGAATGTTGTACGTGAAGCTGTTGGGACAATAGGATATACTGTGTGACACACTGTGCTTCTGCAAAGATATTTTTCTCTTAATGGGGGAGATGCCAAGGGCAGAGGAGAGATGTAGAAGGGAGAGGAAATGAATGGTGTTGGCTAAGTCATCCAGCCAGCAGACAAACTGAAAGCAGCAAACCAAAATCTAGGAAGCAGAACTAAATTTTTAAAAAATGTAGTTTTGATGTATTTAAAAATGTAGTTTTTGAGAATTTCATACATGAGCACTATAATTACATAATTTCCATCCCTCTCTTCTCCTCCAGTTCCTCTCATGTCTCCTACTCCTTCTCAAATGTATGACATCTTATCTCTAATTATCTCACACACACACCCTGCCTACTAAGTCCGTTTAGTATTGCTCATGTGTATATGTGTTTATGGCAGATGACTTGTGATTAGATAATCTATTGTGGCTTCTTCTCTAGAAGAGACTGCTTCTCTTGGTATAAAAAACATTTCTTTAATGGATTCTTAGGTGTAAAATGAGATGAATTATTTCATGTCACAGCGGGGTTCTTAAATTCATGCATCTGTGTATGGGGAAAGTGATGTCTCAATAACAATAGACTAATTGGGGATTCAGAGGACATATGCCATCCTGATGTTGATGTTTTCTGTCATTAAGAGGCCATGCAGGGTGATAGCAGGGCAGCTGCTTAAGGATGATGGGAACTATGGGAAACCAAGTGAACTCTGAGGGCATGAGTCTTCCCTGACATTGATTTTCTGTCAATTTGTTTTCTCCATTAAAGACAATATCTGTGTGAAATGATTACACTGCGAATAAAGTGTTCTGTGACTCAACAGGTGATGGCTCTAGTAGAACCACTCAAGTAGGAAAGAAAATTTATATGCCTATTCATAAATGTTCCAGTAACAACAAATAGTGATGCCCCCCCCCCCCAGACAGCTAGCTGGTCTTCCCAGGGAATACTGCCATGCCTGAAAAATAATCATTCATTTTTGCTTTGGTGAGCTTTTCTGTACTCACTATCAGCATCTACACACCTCGGAGGAGAGCTTCGTCAGCCCCTGAGCCTCACCCCAGTGGAAAGGCTCTGACGCTTTCCATGACATAGCCATACCCATACCAAACAATACACATTCCCCAGACTTCACTCGCTCAGGGTTTTCTGACTCCCCACTGTAAAATCTTCTGCCCAAACACATGTCCAGGCCCAGACTGATTCACTGAAGAATTCTACAAGATGTCTGAAGAATTAGCATCAAAATCTCTTCAAATTATTCTATAAAAAATAAATCAGTGGTTCCAAAAATCTTGTTTTTTTTTTTTTTTTTTTTTTTTTTTTTTTTTGTGAATCAGGCTTTCCTGATACCATCACCAGGTAGAAACAACAAAAATAGAAAACAATAAACAGATATTTAGGATGATTTGACACAGATAAGTCAATAAATAAAATAATCGTGTGAATGGATTCCAGGACAGAAATCACATTATTGCTTCAATAGATATACAGAAAAAGCTTTTGATAAATCCAGCATCTCTTCATAATAAAATTCCCAAAGAGACTAGTAATGGAACATCACTTAACAGAGCAAAAGCTATTTATCATAAACCTATAGGAAACATCAAGACAGAGAAAAAAATTCAAAGCATTTCCACAAAGATCAAAACCATGATCAATATCAAGTCAATAACAAAATCCCTATCCATTCTCTCTACTTCTAGTCACTATAGCTCTTGAAGTCTTAGAGCAATAAGACAAGAGAAAAATAAGGAGACTACAAAAAGAAGAGGAAGGAGTATCCTTATTTTCAAATGATGGATTCATCTACATGTAAACAGTCCTAGCAACTGCATCAGAAAACTTTTGGAATTGATAAACAATTTCAGCACAGTGGAAAGATGCAAAATCAACACACATGGTTTGCTTGGAAATAGTGCCAAACACTGACAAGTGGGATAGCATGAAGCTAAAAAGCTCTGTACAGTGAAGGAAGCAATTAGTTAAAGGAAGAGACAGACTACACCATGCAGGCAATCTTTGCCAAGTAGATTCTGACAGAGGATTAATATCCAAAATATATAAGGAACTTAAAAATCTAAATACCAAGAAAACAAATCACCCATTGGAAATTCCGGCTAGGGACTGAATAGAGAATATTTGAAACAAGATGTGGAAGTGGCCAGTCAGCATTTCTGATGTATTCATGGGGTTGGAGAGAGCTTAATTCAGTGGTTGGTTATGAGCTCTCAACATTCTTTCAGAGAATCAGAGATCGATTTCCAGCACCTATACTGGGTGGCTCACTACTGACCTTAGCATCTTATATCTTAAACTCTATTCTGTCTCTCTCTCTCTCTCTCTCTCTCTCTCTCTCTCTCTCTCTCCCTCCCTCCCTCACACACACACACATACACACTGACATATATAATAAATAATAATAAATGTGTTCAACAGCCTAAGACAGCAGAAAAATTAAAATGAAAATTAATTTGATATCCAATCTCCCCTCAAATGAAAGTACTATCACTATACAAACAAAAGAGAATGAATGCAGGTGAGGATACGGGGAGAGGGACTGTCTATTTGGTAGTGAATTAGATTGACTGTATTCTCAGAGCAGTAATGTGCTGTTTTGATAATGCCTGCCATAGTGAGTTATCATATATTTTCTTAGTTCTTTGATGCTTCTAACTCCTACTAAGCTGTAAGCCCCAAAACAGATTATTTTGTTTACCACTATAACCTTTTGTTTATCATTACATCACAGTGCCTGACATACAATAGGTGCTCAGTAAATATTTGATGTAGTTGTCACTTGATAGCATCAGACCATCTCTTGCAAAGCAGAGAGCAGGGTACATAGGAAAGCAAGACACACTCCAGCGGGAGAGAATTTTTCCAGCACCATTTCAGTGACTGTCTTGATAAATGACTGTAGGCAGGTCCTCTGAATGCCTGCCTCACTAGATAACAGAATAGTCGAACCCAAGACTTCTCAGTGTGGTCAAATATTGTATTTTTAATTTTATCTTTGGTGACTGCCATTTTTATCTAAACAATAGCAATAGAAGTCTCTAGCTTGAGGCAAGAGTCCTTCTTTGTATTCAAGGTTAGTAAAGTCTCCACTATTTTATCCATGTGTCTTAGGAACTACATTTATGCCTATTTTTCCTTCAAGATATTGTGCTGGCAAAAGTCTTGGTTTATGAACTCTGTACATCAACTTACATTTTTAATCCTGAGTCTGTGCTTGCTGGTTGCCTGGTCTTGATGAAATAACCTCTGGCAGTTTCAGATTCCTCTTCTATAAAGCAAGAGCGAAAATAATTTCCCTATAGAATTACTCAAGGAATAAAATCAGATTATCTTCGTGAATTTGAAAATCTAGTGAAAAATAAACTGATCTAGGTTTAAGATAAAGAAAGCGAGACAACAGGAGAATTGTGTGTGTGTGTGTGTGTGTGTGTGTGTGAGTTAGAGATAGAGAGATAGACAATAAATAGATAGATTGATGATAGGTAGATAGATAATGGTATTTGAGTGTGACTGTGTGTGAGCATAGGTATGTGTGTGCATGAGAGAGAGAGGGTGTATGTGCTCATGCACATAACATGCATGTGTGTGTGTGTGTGTATGTGTGTGTGTGTGTGTGTGTGTGTGTGTGTGTGTGTGTGTTGCTGAAGCTCATGCAGTTATAGCCCCAGCTTCTTCATTCTCTCTTGGTTTATCTTACCCGCTATATTTCCCATTACACAGGTCTATCCTGAAAAGGGGGGAAATGATAAATTATAAACCAGCATCATCCAGAAAAGGAAAGCCATTAATCCAGTAGGCACACGGGGGACATAAAGTGTTCTCCATTTGTTATGGGGGGGTGTTAATGAAACCAGGCATCTTTGTTGTTATCTCTTTAAAAGATTTTTAAGTTCAAGAGTAAAGAGCATTTTCTGATATGTGCCTGAGAGTCTAACAATGCCTTGTTAATATCACTATTGATTGTGCATCTTCATTTTTTTCTTTCCTGTGTGTAAATGTGATGATTGTACACCTTTTGGAATCTATTATGGTCATTCAAAACATGCGTTAAAGGTGTGGCAAGCAAAAGGAATAGTGTTACCATCTCTTTAATATTAATCAGATTTATATGCTGTAAATCTCATATCATTCTAGGCATATTGAAACATAACAGACTATTTTATTGAATAATTACCCTATTGTTCTGCAGAGGAACTAGAATAATTCCTTCCCGCTATCCATTGCCCTTATTAAACTTCTTGCTATCCCTCAGCCCCACCCTTCCTGGTCTTTAGTGAGAAACATTCCACTCCATTCTTTTACAAGACTGTCCGATTTCCACACATGAGCGAGCACATATGACGTGTGTCTTTGTGCACCTGGCTTATTTCACAGAGCGTAATGACTTCCATTTCCACCCATGTTGTGGCAAATGATAAATTTTCCTTCTTTCCGTGGTTGAGCAATATTCCATTGTGTAAAAATACTCATGTTCTCCCTCCATGCATTCGTGTCAAGGCATCTGGGCTGGTTGCATGTTTTAGCTAGGAATACTGCTGCAATAAATGTGGGAGCATCCTCTTGATCCAGTGATTTCATTTCCTGTAAATGCATACCTTGTAGTAGAACTGCAGGATTCTATGGTAGTCTGTAGTTTTTGTTGAATTTCTGTATTGTTTTCAATATTAGCTATACTAATTTGTACTCCTATCAGTATATGCAACTTATCCTTTTCTGCATACTTTTGCTATGCTGTTTTGCCTTTCTGGTTATGACCATTTTAACCAGGATCAATATTTCACTGTGGCTTTCATTATATTGTCTCTGTCTATATACAGAGAAGCTTACCCATATTCATCATTCATGTCCTCACATTCTGCTGGGGCACTGGACTTATCTATGGCATAACTTAGTCTCCTCTACCCAGAATCTTTGCAGTGTTCACAGTCCTCTCATCACCGGCTGATGTTTTGAATGTTCTCTTTCCCCATCGCACAGGCATCTCTTACACCCAGCATTGCATGCTGCCTTGGGTAACCAGGGAAACAGTATGGTCCTCCGGGAGCACTAAAGAGATGCTTGACAGTCTCCCATTTTCACGCATTCATTCATTTATTTTTATTTTAATGTGTATGGGTGTTTGTTGTTTGTTTGTTTGTTTGTTTGCCCTCATGTTTGTCTGCTCACAGTATGTATTCAGTGCTCCTGGAAGCCTGAAGAGGGCACCAGAGTGCTAAGTCACCATGCGGGTGGTGGGACTAGAATCCAGGTCCTCTTGTAAGAGCTAGAGCTCTTAACCACTGAGCCATCTCTCCAGTTCCTGTCAGAAGTTCTTATTCAGGAATTTAAGGTGATATCCTCCACTGAGATGGAATACTGGAAGTCTGGGTTCAATCAGGGAGAGAAGAAGATGGGCAAGGAGTTTTGTACAAGTAAGTGACTACAAATATTGACTGAGATTTTTTGTTTTGTTTTGTTTTTTGTTTTTTGTTTTCGAGACAGGGTTTCTCTGTGTAGCCCTGGCTGTCCTGTAACTCACTCTGTAGACCAGGCTGGCCTCGAACTCAGAAATCCGCTTGCCTCTGCCTCTCAAATGCTGGGATTAAAGGTGTGTGCCACCACCGCCTGGCTGACTGAGATTATTTTTAATGGCGGTAAGAAGCAAGAAAAGATATCGTAACGTGGAGGAGTAGTGTGTTGGCTAGTTTTATGTCAACTTGATACAACCTAGATTCAACTGAGAGGAGGGAAACTCAGCTGAGAAATGTCTCCATAAGATTCAACTATTTAGGCAAGCCTGTAGGGCATTTTTCTAATTAATGGCTGATGGGGGAGGACCCAGTCCTTTGTAGGTGAGGGCTCCCCTGGGCTGGTAATCTCAGGTTCTAAAAGAAAGCAGGCTGAGCAAGCCATGGGTAGTAAGCCAGTAAGCAGCTCCCTTTTATGGCTTCCGCCTCAGCTCTTACCTCCAGACTCTTATCCTGTTTGAGTTTCTTTCTTGCTTTCTGTTGATGATGGATTGTGATGTGGAAGTGCAAGGTAAAATAAACCTTTTTGGTCAAGGTGTTTCATCACATTAATAGAAACCCTAACTAGTAGTGAAAAGGAAGAAATGGTTCACTGATTGTAGGTGCCTTGAGTCAAAAGTTTGTTGAAACTAACACTTAAGGTAGAGAAATAAATGGGAAAGCTGAGTGCTGGTGATTACAGCTGAGCGGCTAGGCTGCCATTAATAAATAAGATCGAAAGGTGGTTTGGGAGTTTGGGTTGTTTTGCTTTCTTTTGGTTTGGTTTCGGGAGCTCTCACAGTGTGTCTAGAGGTGGTCCGTGCCAGCTTTGAACTTAACAATTCTCCCGCCTTTGCTTTTGGAGTACTGGGATGGCAGGTGTGCTCTGTGGGCTCCTTTGTTCTATTTTTGCAACCAGTTTCTCTAGCATGTGGTGTCTGAAGAAGGATCTTCGCGTCTTCTCAGACCTCAGACAAGCTTCCACCTAATTGACATTGCGATCCATTTCCCCAGAATCACATCCAATGTTAGGCATGTTGAATTACTATTCTGTAACTAACTCAGCTCAAACTATTTTCTAAATAAATTATTCTGTGAATTTAGAATGCTGGCCCCGAAGGACCATAGCTAATGTACATTCAACTCTCCTGACTTGTCGGAGAATAGAGGGATGGAGTGGACATGAGCCAGAGGTCACAGTAGTGCTGCATGGCTGATCTGGAAGCCAGATTCCTAGTAAGACCTGGTGTGAAGACCATGGTTGCCTTAGCTTAAGATCTTCAAAAGTATTTTTTGGGAAATATTTCAGCTTCCAGAGTTTAATATGTTAATATGGGTTGTGTTGAATTTGAGTATATATATTACAATATGCATATATTATAATACATATTATAATAAATGTATACTATAATATTATATATATTATATGTAATATATATATAGGAAGCCTTTCAAGACTATAATATTATATATATATTATATATAAAATATAGGGTTAGGGTTAGGGGTTAGGGTTAGGGTTAGGGTCTATAATATATATTATATTATAGACTTGAAAGCCTTCTTTGCAGAATTCTCCTCAAAGTTTCACTGCTCCATTTGTGGTTTTAGCCCTTATTAACATGTTTGGACCCTTAATGAAAATGTTAAACTAAAATGATATCCATTTATAGACCCCATTGCCTATGGAAGAAAGTGTCCTAAATGGATCCTTTCCAATGGACCCCCCCAATCCCACTTTGAAACTAAGCTTTACTGAACAAGATAATGGGTTTTAACAGTAAGAACCTAATCCTGTTTTCCTAAGAGTGAAAATGGAGACAGACATGTACCTCCAGATACGACTAGCTTCATGGGTGGGTATCCTGCAGTCACACTAAGTGACATAGCTCATGTGACTCCATGCTTGGTTAAATTCTGTTATGAGAATAGTGAAATCCTGGTGGCTTCTGAACAAGGTTATGCATCTTTACATACCCTCATTATGGAAGGTTGTGATCCACCATGCGGTTGCTGGGATTTGAACTCAGGACCTTCGGAACAGCAGACAGTGCTCTTAACCGCTGAGCCATCTCTACATACTCTCGTCTTGCTGGCTGTTGCAACTGGTTCTGGCCTCAAGATGGCAGCTTTAGTTAACAATGGCTGTCAAACAGGCTTTGTCCTCAGGAGGGCGCTCGTCTGCTTTTAATGATCAGTCTAAGGACTGTATTTAGGCATCTTGCTTTTATTCTTTTATTCCCCACTGCAGAGCTAAACAAGTAGAGTGTTTGTTTTAATGGACTAGCTATTTCAATAAGAAAATGGACATGAACACACTGACAGGTGCTCTGCTAAGGACAGACCATCAGAATGTCTTTCACAGGTAAAACATAAACCATAGGCGTGGGTCATCTCGTCTTACAGGAAAACTGAGGACTTAAAAGTTTAAAGATAAGGATAAATAAACAGGAAGAGGGTGAATTGGAATTTGACCCCAAATGGATTTGTCTTCAGAGACGACAAATGTGAGTTTGGCTGGAATCTAAGAAAAAATAAATCTAGAAAAAGCGATGCAAAACCAACCGTGTAAAAAAGGAATTTTAAGCATCAGTTCTTGCACCTTTGAAAAACACAAGAAAGAATTTGTGGGGTTCATCACACCTTTGGAACTTAGCTTTACTTGGCAGATACAAGATTCCCATATTGTTACCCATTTCCAATAAAATTGCACCCCAAGTTTTCCACAAACACATAGATTTCGTCTGCTGTCCCATTTTCAAGTTTTCTTATGCGTCTCATGCCAGGAGTTTTGACTTTGGGGCTTTGTCACTGAAAGTGAGATATACATTTAAATTGGTTTATTTCAACCCAGCTCACCAGCCATCAACTTTACTGAGAGCACTTTGAGAATATATCAGGTCACAGATGCCTCTGAAATGCCCGTGTAGATCCAACCATTGGTAGAGCGATTAAATATTTATCATTGGATTCAAATATGGCCTATAAAATCTGACACTCATAGAAAACATAGACACTTTTGAGAAGAGAGACCACAGGTCTGTATGACCATCCTTGGCTCTTACAAGCTCTTTTAGCATATTCAACATCATTAAAATATATTATCAATTGATTTTAACCTACAAATTAATTTCTATTTAACTCTGCAGATTATTATTTCTTCTCAGTCTTGATTTGTAGCAATTCTGATTGTGAATTCATTTGGCTGGAAACTTATATGTATTTTAGGAAACTGGTTCAAATATGTTTTTCCCCAGCATTGGACTATTTGTTCTGTCTATGCCTGTTAAACTACCAATGTGGGGCTGCGCCTACATCTTTAACTTCAGACTCACAGGCAACATGAGTGAATTCTTGTCCTGTGTCATGCAATCTTGGACTAGCATTCGAGGACTCTCTGAGATCTGCTTTCTTCTGATCTTTCCACTCAGGGTCAGTTTCAAGAAGGCAAATTCCTTTTTCTTCTTCTTCTCTGAGGAATCCCCTAAGGATGAATCTCTGGAATCCCAGATCAGAAAGGCTCTTTCCAGACACCTCCATACGCCCATTCCAAAAATGGCCCCTGGTCTTCTGGGTGAAAGATGGGCCAAGGACCACTGACATTCAAGTCAAGAACATGTGCTCCCCTCTCCTGCTGGGTTTCCCATGCTGTCCTCTCCGGCTTATTCTGTTCTAACTCAAGTTTACCTTTCATCAAGCCATTTTTGGTGCCACATTTCAGGACATATCCTCTATGCCGCTCAATATGTCTGTCAGAGATGGACATCTAGGAAGTAGCTCTTCTGAGGAAAAACTATGACAGAGGCACATAAATTCATTTTTTTCAATGCAAGTACTTCTGAATGTTAAGAAGAAAACTCGCTTGAGGAAAGGAATCATGGGATAATGTGTAGTTGGATAAGCAACTAAAGGTCTTGTCCTGGGGACCGCCCCTTCAGTCATCAGCTCCCGCTCTTGCTTACCAGTGTAATTTTATTTACTGTTTCTCTGTCCCTCAAAACGTGGTTTTTGCTGTTGTTTGTTTGTTTTGAGACAGGATCTAACCACATAGCCCAGGCTGTCCTGGAACTCACAATCCTCTTGCTTCATCCTCTCAAGTGCTGAGAGTATAGGCATCTGCCTCCATTTCCAGCATCAATATCTTGTTTGGCTAATGGATTATGTAGATTTCTGCTTTTCTTGTCAGCCTAAGAAAGAATAAAGGTACCTATGGGAAATGATAAATCATGATTAGAGAAGGAAATAATGACTGATAATTAGTATCACTTGTAATAATTGGAATGTAACAGAACTTACAGTAAAATTACCAGTGTCCTTTAATACATTAAAGCTTTAATCTATGCAACAGACATAAATTTGGTATAATAAATGGAAGAAATACGTCCTTACTAAAATAGATGCTATATCTGTGTGTTGAGCCCAGGGCTACACTGCTATACCCAATAAAAAGAGTGTTTTAAAGTTGAACTTGAGGTTTCCATCCTCCCCTTCCTTCCCTTCATCCTTCCCTCCTTCCCTTCTCCTCCTTCCTTCCTTCTTGCCTCCCTTCTGTGTGTGTGTGTGTGTGTGTGTGTGTGTGTGTTTGTGGGTTGACATTAGCTATTTTCCTTTGCTACTTTTCCACCTTAGGTTTTGAGACAGTATCTTTCACGGAACCCCAACCACCTCAGCCACTCTGTGCTAGGGATATAGAGATGGCCAATGAGATCCAGCCTTTGTACGGGCACTGGGATCTGAACTCAGATCCTCATGCTTGTTCGGTGAGCACTTTACTGACTAAACCATCGCTCCAGTCTGAGATTCCAGTTCTTAGGCAATGTATTTTTAATGCTCCATGTATGTTACTATTAACAATGGTTTCATTTTAGCTTGATATCAACAGTGTATCATTATATATAAATATATCTATAGATAAGTGTATACATTCTAATAGATACATAGAGGTAGAGAAGTCATTTTCATTTAAAGTGTAATTATTTAGGTTGTGAGAATCAAGCATGTTTATTGTGGTGCCCATATTCACTTAGTGCTAAAAAAAAGATTATGAACTCATTTACATGAAAAAGGATTCTTCAGTTATTTGCTTTTGAAAGTACGTGTGTATGAATGTATATATGTTCTTTGTACATATATACACACACGGGGGGGAGCTGGATTAGTGAATTATTAAATGAATTTTTATTTTCAAGTTTATTAACTATTGCTATCTAATTCTCAGAAAAGGCTCTATCTATTACTCTTCATGAGAGCGACATACCCTTTCCAGCATTGGTGCGTACTAGATTTTTAATGTTTGCCTAGGCGAGGGTTGGTTTTAATTTGCATTGAGCATCTCTGTATCCTCCTGCTGTACAAATGTCTATGCATATATAATTTGCCCTTTTAGGCAATATAGTCATTTTGTTCTCCTTACTGGACTGTAATAGTCATTGATGCATTTCAGTTATATTTGCTATAAATCATTGTCCTGGTGTAAATGTCTCTTTTCCCTAGTTTCTTATTGTCTTTCATAAACATACATGTTAAATTTTACTGTAGTTGAGTTATTCCAAGTCTTTCCTTTATGATGATTTAAAATAGATTTATTTATTTCATGTATACGAGTACACTGTCGCTGTACACCAGGAGAGGGCATCAGATCCCATTACAGATGGTTTTATAAGCTACCATGTGGTTGCTGGGAATTGAACTAGGCCCTCCGGCAGAGCACTCAGTATTCTTAATTGCTGAGCCATCGCTCCACTCCTATGCTGAGGTCTTTTCAGTCTGCTTTAATGGCACTTTCCTGCCCAAGATAATGTCCTATTTTCTAGCTTCTAAATGTGATCTTTCCTAGAATTCAGACTTTATTCTATTTGGTAGAAGTTTATTTTTTAATTAAAAAATATTCTAATTATTCTTTGAGAATGCATGTGTGTTTACAATGCATTTTGATGAAATCTACCTTCAGTCCCTCCCTCCAACTTCTCCCCTGAATCAACATCTTCCTCTCACGTTCATGTGTGTCCTTTTTAACCACTCAGTCCAATTGGTGCTACGAGGACGTGTGGTGGGGATAAGACCGTTTACTCTATCCTGGGCCACTACCACATTTACATCTCAGAAGAAAACCAATACTCCCTCTATTGGCAACCATTGGCTACCAACAGCTCCCTAGCTAGGTGGAGCTTTGTGAGTCTCTCCACCATCCACAGTGGAATTTTTCTTGGCTTGATCTAATATAGGTAGTGGCTTGATCTAATGTAGGTAGTGTGCACAGCCACAGCCGCTTGAGTTCTTGTGTGCAACGGGACTATTGTGTCCAGAAAACACCGTTTTACAGCAGTTCTGAGCCATCTCTGGCTCTTACAGTCTTCCAGCTCCATCTTTCCCTATGATCCCCAAGGCCCAAAGGGAGGGGGTGTGATACCCATTTCCCATTTACCCTGAGCCTCCACAGTTTTCTTTTTCAATTATTTATTATTATATGTAATAACATTGTAGCTTAATGTTATTAAGCTGTCTTTAATGTTATAAACTGTCTACAGTTTAAACTGTATGGGGCTCTATATTAAGCACCATCTACTGGCAGTGACATTTTTATGTTTGTACGAGATCAGAATCAAATTTCAATTTTCCCAAGCAAATCACAATGTCTCATCACTTTCACCATGTCTTTTTTTCTTCCTGTCATCTTTCAACATCACTAAAACACAGCCTATGTTTCTGTCCTTTCCATTGGATTCCACTCTGCTATGATATCACCGCGCATTTCTTGGATCCCGTAGTTTCACGCAGCCAAGCTGCAATCCAGGCAGAGGCCGTGTGATATCTACTGGGGCTGTCCGAGATGAATGCCGCTGTGGGCCTCCTTGGCTGCAGATAGAGCTGAGCTGAAATTTCTCATGGCAAGCTGTGTAAACCTTTATCTGACCTGTTCTTTTACTTACGAGATGTCTCTGCCAGCCAAAGGTGCGAGCATTCCGGGCGTGACAGTTCATTCAGAGTTCATTCTTTGAACTACAGTACTGGCCATGATTTCTTCTAGAGATCCATTGCTTTGCTTTTAATTAGCTGTACAGTTATTACCTAGATACATTAAAGAATTAACCTCCCAACAATTTATTTGTATGGTTAGCTGGTCTTTGGCACTCTGACATGGAAACCATCAGTTAGTAAAGTTTCAAAATAAGCCTGAGGAAGATAGCATACATAGTGTTTCCAAAAACTAATTACTAATTCCAATTACTAATTTATCATTGACTACAGAGGGACGCGATGACCTTGTGTGTAATCTCTGACTCTTGAATCACTAATTCATCATTGACCACAGAGGGGCGCAATGACCTTGTGTGTAATCTCTGACATTCATACCTGACTAATTTTGTATTTCCTTGTGCCAGATACTCATGGTAACCATTCTTTGTAAACATTTCACTGAATATCAACTTGTGATATGTATAAAAATACCTGCCTCAGAACAGTAAAGTGCATTCAGACGCATTCAGATCTTGTGTGTGTCTGTCTGTCATTCGCCGGACCTGTACCTTCCTGCATACCAAAGACCCTGATTCCCCACGGGAGTGTGTGTTCCGACTGAGTCGGTCCGTGGCACTATGATTTGGAGAAATGTCTTCAAAGGTCCTTGTACTAACATCTTGGCTCCCAGGGTGCTACTACTTTGAGGTAGTGGATCCTCAGAGGTGGATCCTAAGGAGAGGTTCTGAGGTGGCTGGGTATGACCCTGATTCTGGTTGTAACATCAGCTACTGTGATCTGTCACATGACATACCTCTGACATCCAACACCCCCCCCCAGCAGAAGCTCCAACTCATGGAATCACTCAGCCCTAGACTAGACTCTCAAAACTTGTGAATGATATAGACCTTTGCTCTTGGTTAATTGTTTTGGATATTTTTTTAGCAGTGATACAAAGCTAAAATAATACTATCTTTTCACAAACTATCCTGCATTAGTCAATATAACTTAATATATTAATACTCTTCTTAGACTATTTTACTTATTTTGAAATTTGTCTTGTGTATTCATGATCCCTTACTCCTCAATATTAAGTTACAACAAGTAATAAATATTTAGTGGCTTAAGCAACAGAAATTTATTGTCACACAATTCCAGAGTCTAAGGTGAAAGGTTCGGTTCCCCTTTGAGGTTCCTGAGAAAAAAGTCTGCTTCAGATACTCCTGACTTAAAAATGCCATGTTCTCCCCAGAGGGTCTTCAATGTTGTCATTTCTTTATCCTTGTCTATTTTTAAATTTTCCTTTTTTATGAAGATACTTCATAAAGTGGAATAGTGGCACCAAAAATGGGGCATCATGATTACCAGATGAAAGAGTCAAGCTGGCAGAAAGACTAGAAGTTCCTCTCCGCCCAGACTACAGCAACAACAGCAAACAAGAAGAGATCATGCGAAAGTAGTTCTACATAAACATGAGGTTTGGAACTCAGACGGTTTGAGCTCTTGAGCTCCTGTGTTCCCTGCTCAGCTGCTCGGTTCTGCTCTTGAGACTGCAATTCCCTTCCATAATACTCAGCCACTAACGCTATCACCACACACATGTTCCTGGCCCAGGGTACAGGAACCTGGGGACTTCTACAGAGGTGCTTCGGACTCAGATCCACTCTTAATAAAACCACTAGTCATGTTGGATTGGGGCCTGTACCAGTGACTTCATTGCTGCTGTATCACCTCTCCATTGACTTCTTCCCCCCAAAACACTAGCATTCTGAGGCGCCACGTGTTAGAAGTTATCAGAATTTTAAGGAGAAAAATCATATAGCCAATTACAATCTGTGCTGGAGTCATTTGAGAAGAGGGACCCCCCAGTGAGAAAATATCATCATAAGATCAAGTTACAGGCAAGGCTCTAGGGCGTTTTATTAATTAGTGATTAGTGAGTTCAGCCTATTGAGAGTGGTACAGTATTTAGACTAGTGGTCCTGGGTTCTCTAATAAATCAGGCTAAGCAAGCCATCATGAGCAAGATTATAAGCAGCATCCCTCTATGTCATGTCTTCCCTCTAGGTTCCTGCCCTGTTCGAGGTCCTGTCCTGGCTTCCTTCAGTGATGAACAGTGATTTGGAACCATAAGTCAAACAAATTCTTTCCCCTCACAAGCTGTTTTAGTCACAGTGTTTCATCTCAGCAATGATAACCCTAACTAAGACACAGCCCATCAAGCTATATGAACACCTTGGGTGGGATTTTATTATTCATCTTCTTTGAGTTGAGGAGATGGAGGGAACCTGTCATCCTGTCTTAAAATCTATGAACATGTACTTAGGTCTTTAAAGCCTTTCAACAAATGTCTACATTTTTCACATAATAATCTTGCATACATATTTTGATATATTTATTTTTTCACTTTAAGTGCTTATATACCAAGAACACTTTTAGAATACATGAAAATATATCTCCTGTTTATGCATGATTTTGTGTGTGTGCCTCTGTGTGTGTGTGTGTGTGTGTGTGTGTGTGTGTGCACTGTATGCCTATATCTATGCATTTTCCCCCATCTCAGAGTAAGTACCTTACCCTGTGCAGCTATAAAAATCTCAGTGTAATTTTAGGTATCTGAGCTCACACCTCAGCTGCTTCCCCATCCTCTTCTGAAGTTTACATTTAAAATGCCTCCGCTGCTTTCTAAACCCAATGCATACATTTATTGATTCAATTTGTGAGGTGGACTTTTCCATTCACAAGCAATCATGAATCTTGAAATAAGCAATTTTCTATATAAACAATTATCTCTGGATAAATTAAAGCAGTAGGCAAACACTGATGACCCAGGATCTCATTTAGCCCATAGCTCTCTAAGCCGTGCTTGCAGCGTCTAAAGCAATGCTTCAGCGAGACTCCACTTTTCCTCCTGTGAGACCTGTGCAGCTGCTCACAGGGGATTCCTGCCAAGAATCTGTGAGTGGCAGGGTACTGATTTGACAGGAAATGATGGTTTCCATGAACAGTGAACATGCAATATATTCCAGGCATCATTTTAAGTATTTTACACATTTTATCTCCTTTAGGTTCCCATCAACAGTCCTATGAAAGAGATACTGCTATCTGTGTTTTGTACCTGAAGACATAAAAGTCCAAAATAACACATCTCCTGGGAACTGAAGCTGCTTGTCTTGAACACCTGATATTTCCTCTCTGCATGATTAAGCCACTACAGAGTGTGTTTTTATATTGGGAGGAATGGGTACCTGCTGTATGGATCTCTCATCTGTTTATTTGGCATTGAACTCTTATCTCAAGATGTCACACTCCTAAAGGAGGGTCATGCCAATGCTAACAGGAATAGCAGTGGAGAGTAGTGTTTGTCAAGAAGTATAGCTACTCTTCCAGAGTACAGTTGCATATCTGGGCTGCACAGTTCCACATTTGATCCTTCCTGGCAAGAAATGGATTTTGTCCTCTCTGATATTCCTAGCACTATTAGACATATCCTAATTATCTTCCACTTTTCCATGTCTTAGACTCCAGGCAGTTGCTAGGTAGACTGAGAAAGATCTCAGTCATCAAGTCAATGATGTTCTGTTTAGAGAACATCACCCTTTTTTCCTACTCCCCACTGTCTGGAAACCTAAATCTTTCCTTAATTGTATTCTTGATAGAATTATGTTTACAGCTGTTTTATCGGCAGCATAGAGTTATTACTTAGTTCTGTATCCATATGCCTAAGTTCCAATAAGTGTGAAAACTTGAAAGATGAAAACAGTTTTCTGAATTATTAATAAACATAGTTGGCTATATCAATCCTTTCCAAAATTGATATAGAACATGTCTAGTCTGAAAACTCATAAATATGTTATAAACGTTCATAAATGTTAAATATTAGCATTAACATTCTATTGGCACTGAACATCTTACTATAATGACTACTTTCTTTTTTAAGGTTAATATAAAAATTTATAGATGAATATTAAATTCCATTAGAATGATTCAAGTATCTGTATCAATCCTATTCCTCTTAATTTTTTCTTAAATTAAATTTTATCTGATGTGCATATGTATTTTGTCAGCACATCATATGAATCCAGTGCTTGAGAAGGCCAGAAGAGGGCATTGGCTCCCCTGGACTGGAGTTATAGATGTTTGCAAGTTACCCTATAGTTCCTGTGAATCAAACCCAGGTCCTCCAAAGGAGCACCTAGCTCTCTTAACCACTGAGCCATCTTTCCAGTCACCCCCACCCAGCTCCAATTTTCAAATCTGTAATGCTGTAGGTTTGTCTTAGTTACTTTTCTATTGCTGTAACAAAACATTGTGACCAAAACAACTTGTAAAAGAAAGCATTTACTTTGAGGCTCATGGTTCCAGAGGGTAGGAGTTTATGCCCATCATGTTAGGCAAGCAAGACACAGGAGCAGTAGCTGGGAGCTTATATCTTTGACAACCACTAAAAGGCAGAGAGGAAGAAATAACTAGGATAACATGGGCTTTTGAAGCCTGATCTCTCCTAGTCTTTCCTCAATAGTTCCACAACTTGGCACCAACAATTCAAACATATGAACCTATGTTGGTCATCCCCATTCAGACCACCACAAGGTTCTAAGAAGATGTTCATGTAAATAATCCAATAGAAGTGGATGCAATCCTGCTGTACAGGGGTCAGTAGATCTTAAGTCTGTGAGATGTTTGCCTAGAGAAAATGTGGTCCATTAGCAAACTGTTTAGTGGAGTGATGACTAATATTGTTTACTAACTTGAAATGACCTAGAGGAGAAACCTCTGGACAAGTCTGTAAGATATGTTCTAGGTTTAGCTACTCGAGGTAAGAAGACCCATCTTAATGTGGGTGTTATTCTGGGAGCCAGCCCCGGCTGTTTTTCTTTCTTGTTTGGTTCCTCTTGAGGCAGTGGAGGGGAAGAACATTGATAGGGCTAAGACTTTGTCTTATGAGATACTTAGGGTCTCTGTTTAGTAATAAAATTGTTGCATGTAGTTTTAAAAAGCACTCTTGCTCCTTGCCTGGTCTCATTGTCCAGTGCTGCTGCCCCTCAGGATTTAGCTCTGAGACCTCGCTGCTGCTGGCTCCACTTCCATCCCACCCATTCCTCCAGCTGGCTCGCTAAGCCGCCCTTCCCTCCTGAGGAGCCTGGAGCGACCCCTTGTGTTCCACCGGCTGACTGCTCTGGTGGCCTGCTTTCTCCTATCCACCTGGGTGGCCTTGGATGGAAAATACCAGACATCCTTAATATTTTAAAACCAGCCAGATAACATGACTGCTGGGTGAAGAATTTCATGCCCCATCCTCTTTAGCTTTGGCAGTGGCCTGCAGAGGCTACAAACTATTGGTTCCTGAGAGTTACATGTCTGTTCCTTCTTATCTGCTCTACCAGCAGGTCCAAATCACAGTCCTCTTTCTTTCCCTTCTCTTTCTCCTTATTCTTCATTCAGTGCATTCGGTGATTAGCTTCTGCTGTCTTTATTGATCCAATTAAGAAACAATTAGGGTACCAGATTTTAGTTATTAGCTCCTCCCCCTACATCTCATCTATTCTGTCCAATAAAAATTTTTTAAAAAAATAACCTCTTCTCACAGATATAAATTGGAGAAAAAAGCATGACAAGTAAATTACACAGTATGAGGTATAAATGACATCCAATCCATCAATCTGTCAATTTAGATAGAGTACTCTATCATCTACCCTAACTTAAAAGGCTTACCATTCTACACCTGAGTTATGTCCTGGTTTTAGATTGTATATCATCTGAAAACCATCCTCTCACATCTAGATCATCTCTCTCAGTGCTAAACAGCTTGGGTTGGCTATGAGACTACAACCAGTCTTCAACCCCACCAGAAATCCAAGAATGACTTAAATATTACCTGAAAATATAGGAAGCACTAAACATAGCTTCCAAAACTAAGCCAATGTTGTTGACAGCTGACTATCTATCTGGACAGTCTCCCAGTTGTTTAGAATCCAAGGGCATCCATCTCCAGCCTTCTGGCCAAGGATCTTCTATCTGACAGACTTATGCAGAAAATGGAAAGGCCACTGCCCCGTCTCAACAAAGCTAGTAGTTGACTATTCTGCAACATGTGTCCTTCTCTGGACAGAATTGTCTGTAGATGCTATGGGCAACATCTGCTACCCTATCTATACTGGATTTTTAAGGGAACTCCTCTCTGATATTCTCTTGTCCCGAGTGATGGAAATCCTTCAGCTTTGGCTCTGCAGGCCTGGCCTTTTTATGTGTTTTAGCAGATCATAGATGAGGTAGATGTTGGGGTAGGCCAACTCAAAGCCTTGGATCTGGGCCAGATAGGTAGCTGAGTTGGTCAGCCTACCAGCTCTCCTGTGCTCAAACCACCAGGGAGGGCTCTTTAGCACTGCTCCACCTGGCTCACCCAACACTGCAGTGAGCAAGGGCGAGGGTCTGTTCACTTGGAGCTGGCTCCCCCCTCCCCCCGACCCCTGCACCCCCACCCCCACCCCCCTACTCCCCACCCCCCCCACCCCCGCCATCAGGATCAGCTCTACTGTGCTGCTTGGTAAAAGATAGGGCCAGCTCTCCTTAGTGTGGTAGCTGGTTAAGGACAGGAGCAGCTCAACACAGTGCCTCAGGTGACAGTCCAGACCAGAGATATATGCATGGCCTTTGGTGGTAACGTGGGCCTAGGGTATCAACATAGACCTTGGTTGCCAAAGTATCATGGACTCAGACAGCATGGACCCAGATGTTCCCATGGCCTCAGGCCTACAGTGCAGGCCACTCAGGTCAGCATGGCCTTTGGGGGCAGCATAGATAGCCCTCAGATATCCACATGGTCTCCAGTGGCATCCCAGATTATGGAATCCTCTTGGCTATTTGTGGTAACTCAGGCCACAGACTTCGGCACAGTCCACAGCTGAAGTAAGACCATGGACCCTGGCCCTTGGCAGCATCTAGGGCCATAGGGCCAGGACTTCACCATGGTCTCCTCATATCTTCATGGTCCTTATTGCCACTTAATCTCCAGTTCCACCTCTCTCCACAGTATACTGATTCCTTCGCTTTCTTTTTCTCTTCAATCTTTCCACCACATAGTCCATCCTCCATCTTTCCCATCTCTCCATCACACATTCATCCAGGAGTGGCGCAGGAGGCAGGTGCTCAGGTTTCTTCCTTCCAACTTGGTGTCCTAGGCAGGCACTTCAACCTTGTGTGTGTGTGTGTGTGTGTGTGTGTGTGTGTGTAGACAAAGAAAATTACTACATTTCTTTGAGCACATGTGACATCTCAGTACACTAACTTTAGAAATGAGGGCAAACAGAAGTAGGATATCTGAAATTCAGTTCTTTTAAAGTTGTTGTCACTTGAATTCTCCCCAGGATACTTTTGCTATGTATACACAGGGGTGTGCACATACTCTCAAGATTGTTGCTACATGCAATAAGGAATCACTGAAAACCTTAATAAGGCAATGGTTTGTTCACATCAGAATTTGGAGAAGATATTTAGCTGAAAAAGAGAAAACTCTACAGAACGCACATCTAGAGCAATTGGCACCAGAGGCTAAAGAAATACATCAAAATCAGTATAAACCACAGAAGGAAACGGGGTGGCGAAGGGCTCCTCAAAGGTTGTAGAGATGGAACCACAGATTACCACTGATCTCCTCAGCGTTTCACTAGAACCTGCACAAAAAAAGCCACAAGGAACGATGGGTGAAAGACACAGTCGTATGTTGCTTAGTAACCAAGATACCTTCTGAGAAGTGTGTCCTTAAGTGACTTTGCCATGAGAACATTATCAAGTTTTACATAAACTAAGATTGTGGGTGATAACATATCTTTGAACACTGGCATTGACCTCGATTTCACAGGGTAAAACTACATATGTTATACGTGAAATTACATTGAGGTTTTTTAAAAGTATATATCTGTAGTGACCTTCACTCACTCAAAAGGAAACTGTCAAGAAATTATGAATCATTTGTTAGAGTTGTATATGCTTTGGAAAGAGGCAAAGTAAGTCAACATCTATGAACAACTATTTTGGTAAACTGTGCTGTGTCAAATACTGAGAATGAATTCTACGTAAACACCTTGTCCTTTCAAAGTTATAGCTATGTGATTTCTGGAACCTCAACAGGAATCAGGCACTGGCTATTCTCCTTTGTATTGACTTGTTGACAGTTTGTTTCTTCAGTCCTAGATCTGGATGTTGATTTCATCTTCTTTCCTAGAGTTGTAAGTTGGTGTTCTTTATGGAATTTGGTATTTAGCTTCATCAGTGTTCATTGCTGGTAGCTCTTACAGATTTTAAGGTAGAGGTTTTCAAAGATGGAACTCAAGTGTCAGGACACTTGAGTTTGGAGACTGTGGACACGTCTCAATGCAGGACCACTCAGGAGTGCACCCAATCAGCATGTCCCTGGAGATTCTGGTATCTCTTGGTATCTTCCCTGTCATGATGATCATCTAGAGAAGATGTCTTCTTTCTCCAAGTTCTTTATTAAATAATAAAGGCCATGTTACCATGCAAAGTAGTTTATATAAATTACTCATCCTATTACACCAGCAGCCTTGCAAGGTCAAGAAAACAAAACAGAGGGGCACTAAGTCTCTGTTTTAAACAATCCTGTCTTGGTGCTTTTCTTAATCCTAAGTAATAGGCAAATCTCTGATATTTTCAGGTAACCCAGGCTATGGGTTACAGACTCACTTAAGTATTTTTTTAATGGAGAGGTATATGTGAGCCACCAAAATCAGATTAAGGGAATGAATGTCTTGCTTCCATTATTAATGAATGACTCAAGCTACAATATTAGTTTCAGTAGCTGGGAGGATACTTATCAAGAAGAGAAACCTTTAAAGAGTAACAGTTGGGTGAAGTTAAGACCTCTTTTTGTTCTACATCATGAGAATTTAATAGCTCCACAATCTCCTAGTCCAGGGACACATTGCTTACATAGTTGTATAATCCAATAATGGCCTTCAGCAAGAGTGTGGCCCTGTACCCAGAGAAAGGTTACAAAAGATTGTGGTAACTTGACTTTGGGAATGGTCTAGGTGTAGTGTGGTCAGCTGAGTATTGGATGCATAGTTGGGAAGAGACAGCCTCCAAGGCTATAAGGCTTCTCTTCCACATTTTGCCTTGGGGGAGGCTTTGATTGACACATTTATTTCTTTTTATTCTGTCCTGGGTACATCCCAGCCACCTAAATCTGGTAAAGCCATGTGGATAGGTTTAGTGAGTGGTTTGGAAGAATAGTGGATACTTGTGGGCAGCAGCATTTAGGGTAGGTGTGATTTCTGCAGGATGCTTCTTTAATGAGGAGCATTATAATGAGAAGCTGTCTGTTGGGAGCATAGCTCTCAAGAGGAAGGAGCCTGGATCCCTATATGGTACGTGTCTGTAGGCTGCTATAATAAATGAATAGACTGGATGGCTCAGGGCAGACAGACATTTATGTTTCATAGATCTAAGATCCAAAGTTCAAGATTAAAGTAACAGCAGAGCTGAGTACTGATGAAGACCCCCTTCAAGGTCACAGATTGGTTAACTTCTTGTATTTTCATGTCTTCTTTTAAATCTCATTCAGGAGGGCTTTGCCTTCATCTGATTACATGACAATCTTACCTCTCAACACCTGTGTTGGACGGTAGACTCTCAATGTAGGAATTCAGAGTAAACATTCAGTCCATAGTAGAAAGTGGACAACCGAGAACAGCTGCTTATCTCAAAGTAGATTTAGTGAATAAGAAATAAACTTTTATTTGCGAGACCACTAAGATTTTAGGGATATTCATTGCCAAAACATAGCAATTCCCATTCTCATACTGGATGTTTCTATTCGTCCATTTCATTTTGTGCCTAGCCTCTGGCCACATGAATCTATTTTCTCTGGACTCATCAGGAAAGGAGGAGTCACACACTCGTGGAATTTCAATTTCCCCATTAGACAAGCACCCTCCCTTATAACCTGGTAGCACTTGGGAAATTTTTGCTCAGGCTTGGAAATGCACAATATTGTGATTACTTTGGTTTGCAAACAGTCTCCATTCAGCATATGGATTACCTGTTCTAATAGTAGCCAAAATTTTGAACTCCTATCTCATTCCCACTGCTAGCTTCATATGCTCCGTGCTGAAGGCAGGGTTGGGAAGGAGGCACAGGCTCAGCTTTCCTAGTGTTCATCCATCCTCGCTCAATCGTCTACACACTCTACCCCTAGTTTGCATGAAGGCATGTATAGGGATGAAATAAAGGGTATGGCAGTGTTTTTGTTTCTGTTTTCTTGTCTGTGTTGCTGTATGCCTTTCATGCCTAGCCAGTGATAAAATTGGCAGTCCTGGATGAGCCTAATAGATAATGAGAGTTAACTCTCTCTTGGCTTTGTCTGCTTTTGTGTGCTCTCCAAGGGTACTAATTTTTACCTGCTTCTATTTCTGCTGATGAGTACATATGCATATTTTTCATTGTGGTAAGATTTATTACCATTTTTTAAGCTTTGGATATTCTCTTGTTTCTATCATGTAGGACTCAGGAAACTCCACACTGATGCCTTCTCATGTGGCCCACAGATGGCCTAAGGAAAGATCTCCCATCATTCCTCTCTCTAGAATGCAGGTCTATCCCAGTGTACAAGTACTCTTCTGGTTCTGGGCCTCTAATTAGCCAGCTTCTTTCTGTCCCTGTTCTGAGGCTCTCACTTCACTTTTGCTTTTGTAGGCATTAATCTTTGTGACAACACACAGCCTCAGAGTATCGTATATCTGCTCCAAGAGGTGCTATTGAAGATCATCTCAATAGACCTGAAGTGAAAAGACTGTGTCTCTACTTTGCTTCAATATTGAGGGGAGTGTGGAGACTTTTAGCAAGACAAGGTGTCCCTCAAATATCGTTCTTGCTCTACTTATTATCTACTTGATCTCGGTTTTAGTCATTAATATAGCTAAGGGTTTATGATATCTCAATTAGCTTCCTAGGATCACCTTTGAAAATAAATTAAACTGGTATAGTAGGAGCCCTTAAAGAAGGTAATCTGTCTCGGGCTCAGTTTGGCATCCTGGTGTATGTAATATGGGTATTTTAATTGATACAAGATAAAGCAAGCAGTCCCATTCTTATATCCCACATATAGTATGCATTTTACATATTTATTACATTCATTGCTTCTGAAATTAAATAATTTATGGGTACATGGAGAGTTTTATCATATTTATTAGTTATGGTATACCTAATGAATTCATGCCTTTGAGGTGAGTGAAAACATGTGAATTTTCTTATTTCAATAGCAAATGATTTCAAATGACTGCACTTCAATGTCATCACAAGAAGAAATGAAAGAAAATTGGATATTGAGATTAAAGAAACTATGACATATGGGGAGATATTTTTTAAAAGTATATACATTTGAGGAATTTTCCTGGGAGGAAGTGTGAAACCTATTTTTTGTGTGGGCAGAATCAGAAGGCATCGCTGTGGAACTCCAGCGTATAATGAACTCTCTTATGGGTAGAAGTGTCCCAGAGACCAGTTTGCCATTGGCCAAGCTCTTGCCTCCTGTTTAGTGATACACGGTTTAATAACATTCCCTCCTCCATGCCCAGAAGTGAGACACCCAGCTCTTCATCCCCATTCCTCACCAAGGCCTGATGGTAGACATAGTGTTTTTATACACTGTAAATGGTTATCCTTGAGTTATGCTGATTTCTCTGCTCTCATCTCTTATTCCAATCCTGAATGCTGCATTGTAACGCTTATGTCTAGAATCTCCTGTCTCAAGTTTTTGTAAACAATTCTTATTATTTGTTTTCTGCCTTGTTAATAAATGCTGATCATTTGGTGGCTGGGCAAAAGAGAGAATAAGGCAGGATCTCTGCTAACCAGAGAAAAGGGAGAAGGAGTAAGGGAGAGTAAGCTCAGCCAGGAGGAGGCAGGATTTGGAGCCACGAGAAAGGGGTCCAGAGAGAGATCATGGATGGAAACACATCTGAAGCCCAAAGAGCCAGATAAATAATAATATGCAAGTATCATGGGATGAGGCTAGATGGTAGCCAGATTAACATAGAAAGTAAAGTAGATCCTTTAACTGCTCAGTTATTGAGGTAAAGTAAACAAAAAACCTTTATTTAAGGTTGGTTTTTCTGTGTGATTAGTGGGTAATAGTATAATGTAAAGAAATACAGCCACTGATTGAACTCACTGCTTGTATTTACATTAAAGTTAATTCCTTGACATTGGTGCCCACACATGAAATAAGAAAGTGGGCTTCACAAGGTGGGTCTTGTCATCTTCATGAATTGTAGACTCATACTCTGTGGCTGCCCTTCCATGGCCTCCAGTTAAGTGATGAACTTTGCCCTACTTATAGTCATATATTATTTATATCCATCAACGCTTTCCATTTTTCATTCCTCCATAAAAAGGCAAAGCAAAGAAGCAGCTGCTTTTAGAGAGGATGTTAGAACCATTCAAGTCATTTTTTATGGCTCATTTCATTAAGGCTGTTTACATACCACCTATTGTGACCTGATTTAAATCTTTGATCAGAACAATTGTTTACAAGTGTGAGTCTTAAATGAACGCTTTCATAATCAACCATTGGATGGGGTTGGGTATTGAGTCTTACTCCTCTTAGAATTGGAATTGGGTCACTGTCATTTTGATTCTTCTTTGTTACATTATTACTAGGCTCCCAATTTACCTTTGACTTACCGCCCTGCTTATTTCTTTTCCCCTTAAAATATGCTGCTATGGTTTTATATAGTTGTCAGAGAACATGTCTCTGCTCTCTTTTACTCCCTTCCTTAATAACCATTCAGAAATCTACTCATGGAAAGAGTGAAAGTTCTAAAGCATAGCTGGTGAATCAGCTCAGCAGGCTAAAGGGTTGAGGATTAACATTTCCAATTTGGACATCTCAATATTGTTACCAAGATTACTACCTGAACCTTGTCTAAACTGAGCCCTTATAGTGTCATCTCAGGCGTTAGGGAGGGAACACTGTCATTCCCAAATTTTCACATTTGCATAAATCGTTTAAATAAAGTGATCTGAGCAGTTATCAGACACAGAGAAAGGGTGCCATAGGGGCTCTGAACCCAAATGGTTCCACAGCGTTCTCTTAAATGCTTGCAGTACTCACAGGGGGCTCAAGGGGCCTTCCTGGATGATGTGAACCCAGAGGGAAGTGCCAAATGGCAGCCATGATTAACAGCAGCATTCCCCACCCCAAATCCAGAAGTAGGCTTGACAGCATAAGATTGGTAAACTATTTAATGTAGGTGTTGACAGTGGTGACAAAGCTTCTCCTCTGCAGATAAAGTGAGGGAGAGAAAGAAATAATATAAAGGATGAAAACCTTAAGTCACTTATCTGATGTTAAATATCCACTTCAAGTTTTAATATTAAGGTTTAAAATGGGGGCATGTTTGATGTTGAAGTTATGAAGTATATATACAAGTATATGACACAAATACATTTAATTCCCACAATAACATCACTAAACAGTCTATTTTATAGGGAAGAAACTGAGGCTATTTTAGAGATGTAGGCCTGGTCACTTAGCATTCTGGATGGCTGGTTGTGGTGTCAGCTCCACTGGAGTAATAGATGTCTAGCATGGACAGGTTAAAAATACCTCTGCTGTGTATGTGGAGGATTTCCCAGGAAAGATTGGCATATGAATCATCTGACAGAAATATGGGTGGCAGACCCGGAGCCAGGAGGGGGAGAAAGGCTGCACGATGAAGGAAGTCCCTTTTATTTTCCAAGCAAATGTCCCCATCGCTGTTGCCATTTTCCTCAGACACCTAACGCCATCTTCATGACAGCTTCCGTGGCCTTTCAATATAACTCCAATGTCAATGGCTCCCAAGTTAACCCCAGGCCTTCAGTGAAAGTTGAAACTTCTGAGGGAATCCAGCTTCTTGGATTCAACAGCTACTGAGTAGTTGGATGTCCCATTTGCAGACAGCGGTTGGTGGACTATGCAAGCCCTATCAATGTAAACCAACTTCATAATCTTCTCTTCTCTCTCTATTATGATATATTCCAATTCTTTATACATATTAAATATATTTTACTTTTAGTAATGTGAATTGACATCTTGTCTTATCATGTACACACACACAAGTATACATGTACCTATAGGTTTCATGTATATCTGCAAATACATGCAAACACACACCACACACATGCACACACACATACACAGAGAGGGAGAAATAGAGAGAGAGACAGACAGACAGACAGACAGACACACACACACACACACACACACACACACACACACAGAGAGAGAGAGAGAGAGAGAGAGAGAGAGAGAGAGAGAGAGAGATGAAGTGTTGGAACAGCTTCTTTCTAGTCTTTCTAGGTTCTTAAACTTTGGAAATTGTCGGTTATATGCATGGGGAGGAAGGGTCTGTTAGCCTGAAGGCCTTTGTCTGTCCTATGATTTATGTTGGTGTTTGGCTTGTACTGGATACATGTTTAATGTCCATCACAACTATTGTCACTTCTTTATGTACTTGGGCATTTGTTAGTCACCCTCAGCTTTGCCATTTATGATCTGTGTAGGTCTTCTCACCCTCCTGGGATTCCCAAGATGGAGCCCCTGGTGTGGCAAGTGCTGTAGCTGGGGGGTTTCTCAAGTACACTGGGGGGATGGGAAACAACCCCCTGAGATCTATAGAGGTTGAAAGTTTGCCTTTGTGCTTTTAACATCTATGTGTTAATCAACCTGCTGGGAGCCATGTGTTGGGCTTTAACATTAAGAGGCAGATAAGGGCTTTACAGGTTGGGCTACCTACTGATGTTGAACCTCAGTTGATGAGATCTGTTCCCAACCACTGAGTGTGGGGCCTTGCTCATCACACATGAAGCAAGCCTCCTGCAGCCTGCACTTGGCAGCTGATCATTGTCTCAGCATACCCCATCCCCTCCAAAGCTGCCTGTCATGGGGGAGCTAGCAGGTTAAGGTCGGGCCATCAGACTGGCTATTCTTTATCCATAAGACCTCAGGGTGGCTGAGTCTTAAAAAGGACCCCTCTCTAGACACTGTCCAGCCACTACCCTCCAAATCATAGTGACAAAATGGGCTTGCTTAGCACTGTTGGGCCATCTGCTGGAGGGACACTGTCTCAAGAAAACCTATGAATAGATTTGAGGCTTGTCCTGAGGGAAAGATTGATATCTCTCCAGGCCCACGGGATCTGTTTTGGATGAGGCTTTTCTTACCCTCCTTGCACAGGGAGCTGAGCAGTAGGAAATGGTCTCTTGTCCCCTTCATGATTCTCCACAGTGCTTTCCCCTTTTCTGTATAGAACATGCTAATCTTTCTTATACTACTTTTTCTTAACCCAGGTACCAAAGATGGAGTTTCTACTTTCCCACATTACCCAAAAGCCAATCTCCTATATTTCTAGTATTTTGCAATAAAAAGTTAATTTTTCCTACTGATCGTGACTTGCAATGGATGCATAATTGATTCTAACTCAAAATAGTCAGTTACATTTGTAATTCAACCTTTCAAATGTGAGAATGGAAAATCATTAGAAATAGTCTTTTTTTTTTTTTTTTAAATCTTTCTACAGCCTTGACTGGCCTGGAACTCACTGTGTAAACCAGGCTGGGCTTGAACCTATAGATCACACCAGCATTTGTTGGGATCTGAAGCTTTTTGTGACTTTTTAAATTTTGTCAAACTAATTATAGAAATACTTATAAATAGGACGCAGAAGAGAAAGAAATAAAAGTATACAACCTTTCGAGAAGTAAATACTGATAAAAATAAAATGTCTACATATGTTTATTTAACAAGATAAAGAAACTCTATTAAACTAGGTTCACTAGGTATGTCTATAGCTCCTGTTCTGGAGCCTGAGGGAGGAGGGGTTTGATGGTAGCCTGGGATGCAGAGCCAGATCCTATCTCAAGCAGAATACAAAAAAAAAAAAAAAAAAAAAAAAAAAAAAAAGAACCATGTTACTTAATCTACAGAATGGGAGAAAAGCTTTGACAGCTCCATATCTGACAGAGAATCCATATCCAGAACATACAAAGAACTAAAACAGAATAAAACAAACCACTACCAACAAGACTAAGCAAGAAGAAAACAAACAACTTAATTTAAAAAGTGGGCTAGACTTGTGTGACTGAGTCAAGCCACCTCTGTGCGAAGGGCATTGGTACCCACATGAGCCCTAGTCCAGTTCCTCCCACACTGCTCTCATCACCTTACATTTCCATTGTGATTAGATCATTGGGCCCCTGATGAGACAGCTGCATAGTGCTTTGAAATGTGATTATATAGTTATTATTCAATTATAATGTCATAATGAATTTCAACTCCTTTAGGTTAAGAATGAATTAAAAATGAAATTATGATTATGGCTTAGTTTTCCTCTTCAAGTGTTATATTAAAGCATTTTTAATGTTTACACTAATATTTAATTACTGCAGATCAAAATCTATTGATATGTAAATATCTGTAAGGAATTCATTTTCTTTTGGATGTAAATGAACTTGTTTCTTCAGTGATCAAATTTCTCTTATTAAATCTAATACCTAAAACTGGGCTGGGGAATTGGGTAGAGTTCTTAAAATAAGGCAAGTAGGTAATAAATATTTGTAAGAGTATTCAAAACCCTTAGTCACCAAGGAATGCAAATTAAAGCTACTTTGAAATTCTGTCTCACCCCAGTCAGAATGGCTACTGTCAAGAAACTAATGGCAACTAATGTTGGTGAAGATGTGGGGAAACATGGACACTTATTCACTATTAGTGGAAGTGTAAACTGGAGTTATACTATGAGAATCAGTGTGGGGGTGTTATCAAGACTAAGTACCGATGCTTCCCAGGCTACCGTGGAAAATAAAGCATCAATGGTCCTACCCGCTGGTGAACCACATAAGATAAACTTGAACCTGCCAGGAATGATGTGCTCACTGGTACAATAGTGTCAGCACTGCTATAGGGGTAATTAATTGCTTTCTTATTGGATTTTAGGCCTTTTCTACAGGATGGAACTCCTCACTTGGGTGACTATAAATATGATCAAGAACTCTAGGGAAGAACTTACTGTTGTTTTGGAAAATGAACATGTTGTCAAAATGTCTTTGAACTACTTACAATTACTATATCCCCACTTGTACATTTGTATACATATGTGTGTGTGTGTATTATTGGACTGGTTCTGCATCTAAGGGAGAGAATTAGGATTTTGTCTAAGATTGTATGGCTTCCCTTAATATATATTCTACCTCAAAGGTACATGTGGGTACAATATGACATGTAGAAAAAAGAACAAGAAAGGATAAATATTAGGGGATGAAACTAAATTCAGGTAATAGATACAAATTATGAAAGAAGACATAAAGCTGCTTGTTTTTCAGGTTCTGTTTCTGTCATGGGCTTTCCAGTTTTGGTGGTAATTAAATACACAAAAAATATATTTAATAGTGGAAGAGTGAAATCTAATACAAAGCTCTACAGCTTCAAAGTGACTGTTCTAGGAATGTGGAAGTTCTCCCAGGTGTACAAACGTTGGGTCTGGTTAATTTTTGTGGTGGTTTGAATAAGAATGGCCCACATAGACACATATCTGAATGCTCATGGAGTGATATTAGGGGGTGTGACCTTGTTGAAGGGAGTGTGTCACTGGGGCTGGGTTTTGAGGTCTCAGATGCGCAATCCAGGCCCAGTCTCTCTGTCTTCCTGCTGCCTCCTCGTACAGATGTGGAATTCTCTGCTACCTCCCCAGCACCATGACAGCTTGCATGCTTCCTGCCATGACAACAGTGGACTAAATCTCTGAACTGTAAGCCAAACCCAATTAAATATTTTCCTTTATGAGTTCCATGGTGTCTCTTCACACCAATAAAACCCCAACTAATTCAGTTTTGGCATTTTATTATGTTTTATTTGCAAGTTTTTTTATAATAAGGTTTATAAACATTCAAAACACACTTAGTTTATACCCACTTATAAATCTCTTAGTGTCACTCAGAGATTTCCTCAGAGAAGCTTCTTATCATAGTAGAGGGTGGTTTATTCAGTGATTCATAATTGGACAGAGCACCAAAACTAAGTGGTTGTTGGGTGTTTGGCTCTATACCACCACTTCCAATGGTCAGAGGACATTACCGAAGACAAGGTTGAAAATACCCACAGAAGGAGATACAGAGACAAAGTGTAGAGCAGAGTCTGAAGGAAAGGCCATCCAGGTACTACCCCACCTACGAATCCATCCCATATACAATTACAAAACCCAGACACTGTTGTGGATGCCCACAAGTGCTTGCTGACAGAAGCTGGATATAGCTGTCACCTGAAAGGCTCTGCTAGTTCATGACAAATACAGAGGGTGAATCTATCAGCAAGCCATTGAACTGAGTACAGTGTCCCCAATGGATGAGATAGAGAAAAGACCAAAAGAAGGGGTTTGCAGTGCCATAGGAAGAACAATATGAGTCACCAAATACTCCCAGAGCTCCCAAGGACACAACCATCAACCAAAGAATACACTTGAAGTTACCCATGGCCCAGACACATCAGCTGCAGAGGATGATCTTGTTGATCACCAAATGGGGGAGAGGCCCTTGGTCCTGGAAAGACTTGATACTGTAGTGTAGAGAAATACCAGGACAGGGAAGAGGGAGTGGGTTGATTGGGGAAGAGGAGATGGCTTATGAGATTTTGGGGGGAGGGGGGAACCAGGAAAGGGAACAACGTTTGAAGTGTAAATAAAGAATATACCTAATTTAAAAAAAAGAAAGAATATAAGAGCCAGAGGTATGGTACAGAAAGATATCAACTGGACATGATGAGGCTGCCTCAGTGATGAACCCACTGTGCCAGGGGTCACCTGTATACACAAAACTGGACCTGTCAATACTTCATCACAGATGAGGGAGAGGCTCATAAGGCATGCTCATGCCTAAGGGACTATAAGCAGTCAGTGGTCACCGGAGGAGGGATGCCATTTTCTTCAGTGATGTAACCACTGGTAAGTTGCCCTTAACTCTAGCCAATAAACCTCACCAATGCCCATGCAAATGACCTTAATTAAACTCAACGGGTCACACACCCAAAGGAAGAAAAGATATGAAATTAGGAGAAGGACTTAGGGAAGAATACTTTAGTGGAAAAGAGGGGGCTGAGAGAGGATAATGAGAGATGCAAATGACAGGAATTCATTATATACATGTGTGAAACCATCATCAAATAAAGAACATAATCACAAAAGAATACACATGAAATTCAATCACTGATAAGTGGATATTAATGAGCTCAGAAGCTCTGAATACTCAAGGCACAATTAGCAAGTCAAAAGATTCCCAAGAAGAAGGAAGGAGAGGACCCTGGTCCTGAAAAGATTGGATCCAGTTTTGTAGGAGAGTACCAGATAGAGAAATGGGGGGAGGGTGATTGGGGAATAGGTGGGGGGGGGAAGGACTTATGGGACATATGGTGAGGGGGGAACTGGGAAAGGGGAAAGCCTTTGGAATGTAAACAAAGAATATAGAATAAATAATAAAAAAAAGAAAAGGAAAAAAATTCTCTTTCACAAAAGAATTTCAGGGTAGGTAACTGCCTCCTGATTTATTTGCAGGGAAAGAGCCTACATTTGATGGATATTTTTTTTAAAGCAACAGGTTGTGCTGTTATCAAAATCAATGCAAATAAAGCAAGATTGGAATGGGCAGATATCAGACAAAGATGAGCTGTATTTCCTTGCAGAAAATTAACAGGAAGCAGTAACTCTAAATTTGAGGAAACACAGCATCACAACAGTCTGTCTCTTACAGGAATCTGGTCAATGAAAAACTGACAGTGTGGAGCAGAGACTGAGGGAAAGACCATCCAGAGACTACACCACCTAGTGATCCATCCCATATACAGTTTCAAAACCCAGACACTGTTATCAATGCTCACAAGTATTTGCTGACTGGAGCCAGATATAGCTGTCACCTGGGAGACTCTGCTAGTGCATGAGAAATACAGAGGGGGACACTCTCAGCCAACCATTGAACTGAGTACAGGGTCCCCAATGGGGGAAGCTAGAGAAAGGACCCAAGGAGCTGAAGGGGTTTGCAGCACCATCGGAGGAGCAACAATATGATCCACCAAGTACTCCCAGAGCTCCCAGGAACAAAAACATCAACCAGATAGTACACATGGAGTTACCCATGGCTCTAAACACATAGGCAGCAGAGGATGGCCTTGTTGGACATCAAAGGGAGGAGAGGCTTCTGGTCCTGGAAAGTCTAGATGCAGCAGTGTAGGGGAATACCAGGACAGGCAAGTGGGAGGGGGTTGACTGGGGAACAGGAGGAGGGGAGATGGCTTATGGGACTTTCAGGGGGACAAGGAAGTGGGAAATAATTTGAAATGTAAATAAAGAATATATCTAATACAAAAGAAAATAAACAAAACAAAACAAAACAAAAACCTGAAGAGAAGCAAAAGCTTGGCAGCTGCAGGATTTATGAGAGGCATAAATGAACGCTGAGATAGAGGTTACACATTACTTTTCACCTAATTTTTAACTAATTCCACATAAACCTAATCTTTCATCAACATCTCTGTGAAACTCTACTATGCATAGGAGGTTTGTGTTTTCAATGGCTTGGGTCAAAGGTGTGTTAAGAGCATGTGATCATATTTTATCTATAGAACACGAAAACAAACTTAAGGATCTTTTCAGCACATAAGACTTTACACATCATTTACAGCAAATAGTTTTAAATTGTTGCTGAGAAAGCTTTGCGATTGGAGTACTAATTTTTATGTAATTCCTTAGTTTGTGGATATGCACACACCGATGTACACATTTTATGATAGGAACATATCATGAGAAGTGAATGCTTAGGTGACTTCTTCATTGTGTGAACATTATAAAGCGTGCTAACACAAACCTAGATTTCATGGTTGTAGGAACATCCCAGACTTCTCACACAAACCGAGATGTAATCCATCAGCCATGTGGTGTGGCTTGATAGAATCAAGAGATGAGATAAACAGGAGCTATGAGAAGCTGCTGCCCAGGCCACACAGATTTCTACCTTTGTGCTAAACATTATTGCTTCTCTGCCTTTTGACTGATATCAAATTTAGTAAATACCTTTTATAAGTAAAAGTAAATGTTAGTACAACAGTAAAATTATAGTACAATAAATGCAAAAGACGGGTTCTTAGTCAATTAGCATTATCACATTGGTGTGTGTGCCACACTTATCTGAAGGGCAGTGCAGTAGGTTTGTTTACAGCATCATCATCATAATTATGTGAGTAATGTGTTGTGCAATGCTGTTGTCATGGATACAGTGTCACTAGGCAATGTGTATTTTCCAGCTCCATTATAGATTTAAGGGACTAGAATCATCTGCAGGTTTTTGTTGATAAGAATGCTGCTGTGTGGTCAAAGATTGTGTGAGCTTGTGTAATCAGACATAAGTGCTTTTACAGATACATTATTGTCAATGACATAGTTAAAGTTCTAATTCTTTTAAAGAGAAATGCACCAAGATAATTGAGTCAGAGAATGTAAAAATTCTGAACTGTGGTACTGTTTACTAAATTTTAATAACACAGTTCTATTAGTTTAGGAGATACACTTCTCTGCTCTTCCCATAACAGTAGAAATCTTGACAAACCAATGTTCTAAGACATGAGTCTTCTTGTTTCTTTATTTTCTTTTTTTAATTTTTATTTTCTATATTCTATGTTTACATTCAAAGGCTTTCCCCTTTCCCAGTTTCCCCCACCATACACCCCATAATTCCTCTCCCCCCCAACTATTCCCCAATCATTCCCCCTCCCCTCACGGTTTCTCTGTTCTGGGTCTACAAAACTGGATCCTGTTTCTTTATTTTCAATGCTTAAGTTATTAATTTAAAGTTTTACACCAACTGGTCACTTTTAATATGTTTCTAGTAGTAGCTCCTGTCTGCAAGCATAACAGAGTATAATTAATAATGTCAGGGATTGTGCTTGCCCATTGGATGGGTTTCAATTTGGGCTGGTTATTGGTTGGTCATTTCTTCAGTCTCAGTTCCATCTTTGTTTCTGCATTTCTCTAAGACTGGACAAATTTTGAGTCAAAAGTTTTGAGAGTGGGTTGGTGACCTTATCCTTCCACTGGAGTTCCTGCCTGACTATGGGAGGTGCCCTTTTCAGGTTCTATTTCCCCACTTTTAGGCATCTTGGCTAAGATCACTCTCATTGACTCTTGGGAGCCTTCCCTATCCAAGTTCTCTGGGACTTCCTAAAGATTCCCTCCATCCCCCAACTCCCAGCAGCTTCAGATTTCAATTCATTCTCCAATCCCTATGAGTCTCTCTCCTGTCTCTCCCCATACCTGATCCTGTCTCCCATTTCCCTCCTGCTCCCCCTTCCACCCATTCTCCTCCCTCCCTCTGCCTTCTATGACTACTTTGATCTCCCTTCTAAGTGTGATTCAAGCATCTTTGCTTGGGCCTTAGTTATTATTACTGTCATCATCATCTACATGAAATAACTGGTTTTCAAAGAAGTTGAGTAATGGTGTTGAACATTTTTAAGGTGTTTCTCAGCCATCCAAATTTCTTCAGGTGAAAAGTCTTTGTTTACCTCTGTACCCCATTTTTTGATAGGGTTATTTGGTTTTCCGGGGACTAACTTCTTGAGTTCTTTGTATACATTGGATATTAGCCCTCTGTCAGATGTAGGGTTGGTGAAGATCTTTTCCCAATTTGTTGGTTGCCGATTTGTCCTTTTGACAGTGTCTTTTGCCTTGCAGAAACTTTGTAATTTTATAAGGTCCCATTTGTCTATTCTTGATCTTAGAGCATAAGCTATTGGTGTTCTGTTCAGGAACTTTCCCTCTGAGCCAATGTCCTCAAGGGTCTTCCCCAGTTTCTTTTCTATTAATTTCAGTGTGTCTGGTTTAATGTGGAGGTCCTTGATCCACTTGGAGTTGAGCTTAGTACAAGGAGATAAGAGTGGATCAATTCTCATTCTTCTGCATGTTGACCTCCAGTTTAGCCAGCACCATTTGTTGAAAAGGCTATCTTTTTTCCACTGGATGTTTTCAGTTCCTTTGTCAAAGATCAATTGGCCATAGATGTGTGGGTTCAATTCTGGGTCTTCAATCCTATTCCATTGATCCACCTCTCTGTCACTGTACCAATACCATGCAGTTTTTAACACTACTGCTCTGTAGTATTGCTTGAGGTCCGGGATATTGATTCCCCCAGAAGATCTTTTACTGTTGATGATAGTTTTAGCTATCCTGGATTTTTTGTTATTACAGATGAATTTGAGAATTGCTCTTTCTAACTCTATGAAGAACTAAGTTGGAATTTTGATGGGGATTGCATTGAATCTGTATATTGCTTTTGGCAAAATTGCCATTTTAACTAAATCCTGCCAACCCACGAGCATGGAAGATTTTTCCATTTTCTTAGGTCTTCTTCCATTTCCTTCTTCAGAGACCTGAAGTTTTTGTCATACAAATCTTTCACTTATTTGGTTAGAGTCACACCAAGATACTTTATATTGTTTGTGGCTATTGTGAAGGGTGTCATTTCCCTAATTTCTTTCTCAGACTGCTTATCCTTTGAGTATAGGAAGGCTACTGATTTGCTTGAGTTGATTTTATAACCAGCCACTTTGCTGAAGTTGTTTATCAGCTGTAGGAGTTCTCTGGTGGAGTTTTTTTGGTCACTTAAATATACTATCATATCATCTGCAAATAGTGATAGTTTGACATCTTCCTTTCCAATTTATATCCCTTTGATTTTCTTATGTGGTCGAATTGCTCTAGATAGTACCCCAAGTACTATATTGAAAAGATATGATGAGAGGAGGCAGTCTTGTCTAGTCCCTGATTTTAGTGGGATTGCTTCAAGTTTCTCTCCAATTACTTTGATGTTGGCTACCGATCTGCTGTAAATTGCTTTTACTATGTTTAGGTATGGGCCTTGAGAAATGCAAATCAAAACAACCCTGAGATTTCATCTCGTACCAGTCAGAATGGCTAAGATTAAAAACTCAGGAAACAGCAGGTGTTGGCGAGGATGTGGAGAAAGAGGAACATTCCTCCACTGCTGGTGGGACTGCAAGCTGGTACAACCACTCTGGAAATCAGTCTGGCGGTTCCTCAGAAAACTGGACACGATACTTCCTGAGGATCCAGCCATACCACTTCTGGGCATATACCCAGAAGATTCCCCAACATGCAATAAGGATACATGCTCCATTATGTTCATAGCAGCCTTATTTATAATAGCCAGAAGCTGGAAAGAACCCAGATGTCCCTCAACAGAGGAATGGATAAAAAAAATGTGGTATATATACACAATGGAGTACTACTCAGCCATTAGAAACAATGAATTCATGAAATTCTTAGAGAAATGGATAGAGCTGGAGAACATCATACTAGGTGAGGTAACCTAGTCTCAAAAGAATACCCATAGTATGCACTCACTGATAAGTGGATATTAGCCTAGAATCTTGGGACACCAAAGACACAATCCACATACAAAATGATATCCAACAAAAAGGAAGGAGTGGACCCTGGTTCTGGAAAGGATCAAAGCATCAGTGTAAGGGAATACCAGAACAGGGAAGTAGGAAAGGGTAGATGGGGGAACACGGGGTGGGAAAAGGGCATGGGGGACTTTTGGGAGGCAGGGAACCGGAAAAGGGGAAAAGAAATGTAAATAGAGAATATATCCAATAAAAAATGAATTTGAGAAATTTGTTCATGGTGACACAGGGATCAGGGCTCTAGCAAGGTCTGGGTGACCTGACAACCTGTAGTCTGCACCACTGTTTCTGCTGAAACAGAAGGGGACCGTTGATCAGGGCAGGTTCTAAGCTTAACATTCTTATGACAGAGGATGTTTGCTCCATTTTCCCACTGTTTTATGATCACTATTCAAGGTCTGTGGATGCAATGACAAAAGTCGATTGGTTCTAGTTTCTGCCTTCACAGGCTCCTCAGAGACTGCTTAGGAGTCAGTCAATTTCCTGTTCTGTCTTGTACTTGGCAGCTATGAGGAGGATGTGATTGAAAATATCTGAGTTACAAGGGGAAATGGTATTTAATCTCTGCATCAATATGTAAACAGTCATCACAATGGTCAAGTTGGGAGCAAGCACAACCTATGTCAAAAGCAAAGCCACAAGAAGCTGGACCCAAGGAGAGATGGCAGTTTCAGGAGATAAAGAAGAGTTAAGATTGGAGATGTAAAGGCTATGGGTAAAAAGCAATGGAGGACCATCTTTTAAGTAAACGGAATACACATAGGGTTATTAATCCTTACTGTTTGTCTCAAGCCATTGTATTCTTATGGTAGCCAAACTTGATATCAGAGTGGCTCTGAACTTGCTGAATATTGCTTCTGTCTTGTCCCTGGACCACAAAAAAGATTGTTCCTCCTTGCCCTAACGTTCATGACCCACAACCACCAGACCTGATGCTCTGCTCCCAGCATTGGACCTGGTATAGAAACTAAGCTTCAAGGTCAGCAAAGGTCAGTTAACATCCAAGTAGGCAAATGTGGAAATTTTGCCCTCAATTCCATCCATTCTGGTCATTAGAATATCTGTGCCTGGAAATAAAAAGGGGCCAGAGAAATGACTTTTTAAAAACGTGGTGTTTTTGCTCCTGCCATCATATTATCTATGAAATATAATTGTTAATTGATTTTTTTAGTTAAAAGGTCTTAAGGCTTAAGGAAGACATGTTAAGTCAAGGGTGAGAAGTCTAGGCACTGCCCATTGTTCCTTTCTGTTCCTTTTGTGCCTGCTCTTATGCTCTTGAAAATCCTGAAGCACAATTCTAATTAAAATTCACCTTTGCCTCTCTCTTCCTTTTCTACCTGTAATGTAGCTGTTAATGAGACCCAGGACAAACTAGTATGACAGACAAAGCAGGAGACACAATAGGACAATTGTATCTGAGAGCTGGGGAGGCACTGGCCAGAACAAAATTCAAAGACAGGCCCACCCCTTTTCTTGGGTATAGTCTTCTCCTCACTGGCTCTTCCCTGTGGCATGGACAGTCAGTGTCTCCCCTAGGCCCATGTGTTGTATAAAGACTGTGCTCACAGTGTGGCTGTTGGAAGGGAGAATCTGTTACTAGGTCACTTGAGGCATGCTTTCGAAGGGGACCGCGAGAATGTTTCCTCTTCACTCTGTTTGGCTTCCTGGACTTCGGGTGAGCATGTGCCTCCGACTTCCTGCTTCTTGGAGGGTGCTCACTGAGCTGTCTTCACAGTTCACTCCAAAAAAGAGGAGAACTGTGATTCACAAGGTGAAGATCCTTAGCAGGGACCAGAAATTCACAGTAGGGCAAAGTCAATACATCTCAGCCTACGCTGGAGGACAGTGAAGTGCTCCAGGGGATTCACTTACCTAAGATGAACAGCTAGGTAGACCTTGTGCAGTCATATGCTCCAAACCTCATGCTCGTCTCTGTTAGGACTCATGCACTTATCTCCCTGAGGATGAGATCAACGCCCTGCTTCCATCTTCCTCTTTCCATCTTCCACAGTGTTGTTCCTAGCATTGAGGACAGCACCTTGAACTGAGCGACATCTGAAGAATGAATACTGAATAGTCCTTTACAAAAATCACTCTGAGAATGCAGCCTTCCCATTTGCTCCAAAAGGACCCTCTTTTAAGGACTGTGAGGAGAACTGAAGGGGTTTCTAGACAGTCAGAATTCCACGTCCTTTTCTACTCATGACTTACTCAAAACAGCTCTGCTGGGGTTTTTTGGTGCCTGAGTACATGTGCATGTGTGCTTATATGTATATGCATGTGTGTGTGGATGTGTGCATGTTCGTGCATATGTGTGCATGGGCATGAACATGTTTGTGTGTGTGTGTGCACTTTGTGCATGCATGCGCGTATGTGCATGCTCACATATTTGGTATGCATCATATGAGACATAATCCATCCTTGACAAGATCTTGTAAGATAAAATGGTCCTGCATTATCTCTACTCCAAGAATTGTTGGAACTAAAGCATTTCCTCCTGATTCTTTCACTTCCTTCCTCCTTCCTCTCCTCCATCTTTTCCTCCTAGTCCTCTGCCTTACTTCTTCACTTCCTCCCCTTCTTTGTTCTCCTCCACCTTTTCCCTCCCTTCTCTCCTCCTGTCATCTCCCTTCTTTTTCTCCTTCCTTCTCCTGCCCCCTTACTTTCCTTTGCCATCTCTTCTCACTGTTGTCTTCTCAATGCTCTAAGCCAGTGATTCTCAACCTACCTAATGCTGCAGTCCTTTGATACAGTTCCTCATGTTGTGATGACCCTACCCATAAAATTATCCTGGCGTTACTTCATAACTGTCATTTTGCTATGTTATGAATTATAATGTAAGTATTTTAGGAGAGAGTTGGGAGAGTTGTGACCCATGGCTTGAGAACCACTGCTCCATGCTGTCCATTTAGGGTTCTTCATTGAATGGATGAAAAATTATTTCTGCATTTTGGACTCCTCTTGGACAGAGACCTACAAATTTGCGCATCTTACAAAAACTTTGGGAAAGACTCCTGCTTTATAGAAAGACTCCTGCTTTATAGATCATTTCTTTTTATTCTAAGTCAAGTTAATTAAGCTAATAATGACACTGTTTCTCCGTGTTCACAGCTAATGGTGTGGCAGACATAGCTAGACATTATGTTGTTAATATTTGTTCCTACTTGTAAATTTATATTTTTTTTATTTAAAAGTTACTGGTGCTGTATGATAATTGTTTTTATTTTTGGTAATTTTGTGTACACACATATGATGTATGTCTCCTATAGGAGGTAGAGCTCTATGGAGAGATTATAGAACATTTAGGAGATACAGCCTTGCCAGAGGACATAACCGGGAGTGAGCTCTGCAGAGTTCACAGCTCATCTCATTTCCAGCTCTTATCTCTGCCTCCTGGGTGCAGTTACCATGCCTTCAGCTGGCTTCATGCTCTGGCTGTCTGCTGCTGTGTCTCCCTCACCATTAAGGCATTCCCCCCTCTAAGCTAAAAGGAACTCTTCCTTCTATATTTTATCCTGGCCATTGAAAAGTGGCCAATATAATATGTAGAAATCACTTCTTATCCTTATAATTCCATAAAGAAACTTTCTAATATCTGTATGTGTGGAGAGCCGAGGGAAATCGCCATTACAAGATGATGCTTGTTTCCGGCGTGCCAGATCGGTAAACAAGAGGTGTGCGCATGTGCAAGAGCAGATTCGCGCCAAGTCACAGCCCAGCCCGGGGCGTGGTAATGAGATGAGGAGCAGGCAACCAATCAGATAGAAACACGCCACACTAGGGTGTATATAAGCAGCCCTCTTTCCGTGCTCAGGGTCTTCCTCTTGATACTGAAGCTGATGCAATAAAGCTTGCCATCCGGTTGTCCGTGTGGTTCTTGCTGGCGAGACAATAGCGCGCGACATGTGTGCACTGTAAAACATCTATGTACTCCTGGAAATTTATAATGGTATGGGTAAAATCACAATTTGCTAGTACTGGCTGATAATTTGAACAAATATCTGGGGGAACTTCTTAGTTAACTATTTAAGAAAGTAACTTCTATCCTAGTCCTTCTAGGGTTTTCTGCAATATTAATGTACTCTGATCCCAGTGCTTCAAACAGTGCCTTTCTCTCTATTGAGTAAAGTAGCTCTAAGAGAGTCTTGAATTGAAACACAGACTTCGGCTCCCTTTCGAACCTTAAAACAGTAATATTTTGTATTCTCTTTCTGTACTCTAGTTTTAGCAGGAAGCTTTAAGAATGCACAGAGTAAATAGAGTTACTTTAATAAGTAAAATAATATTTTACTTGTTATTAGTGTGTGTGTGTACCTGTGTGGGTGGTCTCACATACACATGGTATGCAGGTGGAAGTTAGAGGACAAGTTTTGAGAATCAGGTATTCCCTTCTCCCATGTAGGTTCTGGGTATCAAACTCAGATCATCGGACTTGTACAGCAACACCTCTACCCACTGAGCAGCCCTGTCAGTCCTCAAAGTAGTTGCTTTAAAAGTCCTTTTGATGGCTGGGACTCAGGTTGCTCTGTTAGTACCAAAGTTTCTTTGGTTTGAATGTATATAGCTACTATCAGACAAATTTGCCCAATTCCTTACTTAGTTATATTGCAAGAGCACTTTGAAATCTTGATAGATGACCCATATGTATTTAGTTAGCTGTGTTTTATTCTTATGCTTTTAAAAGGAAAATTTTTTACTATAAACACAATAGCCACCTTTGAGACTTTGCTACATGCCATGTTCTCAAATCTGAACTGAAAGCTTTTTTTTTTTTTTTTTTTTTTTTTTTTGGTTTTTCGAGACAGGGTTTCTCTGTATAACCCTGGCTGTCCTGGAACTCACTCTGTAGACCAGGCTGGCCTCAAACTCAGAAATCCACTTGCCTCTGCCTCCCAAGTTTACAGGCGTGCGCCACCACACCCGGCTAAAGCTTTTGTATTTTAAAATGCTCTTAATTCAGCCAATGAGGTGGACATTATACCATTTTAAAATTAGAGAAACTGAGGCTAAAAGGGATAATTAATGTAAACCCCAAAGTCCCACATGTAGTAAACACTCAAGCCAAGATGGAGAACAGATGCTTTTGAACCTCATCTCACCCTTCTTGTCTGCACACCAGTAACAGAGTGACTCCTAGCTGCTACAGATGCAGACTTTTGTGGTCAACCAGCCTTGCATACTATGTGTCTTCCAAGTCTTTTTCCTTAGTTCTGGAGCTGCCCCAGAGCAGGTGACTTCAGCTTCTAGACTTCTCTGCTGAACTGTGCAATTATTCCAAAGATCAGCCTGCTGGATAGATCCAGGGTGACTTCACATTGGAGGCCTTCTTTCCTTTGGCATATCCTGGGATCTTGTTCAACCCACTAATCAGAACTTTGTCAATTCTCATGTGCGCTGGACTTAAATTTGAGTTTGCTTCCTGTACATTATTGCCTTTTCCACATTCTGTAGATAACCCAGTGTTCCTTAGTCCTTTACTAATGTCTGCATGTGACACTCTTTTACTAAGTTCCCATCATCCCCTCTGCTCTGACATGCTTGAGAAATATCAGCAGCTTTCCACAGTTTATCCATAGGCCTTGCTGTGGCAGAGGTTCTCCACCTGTATCTTAATTTTATTTCTCTCTTCTAGTGTTTTGGTGAGCTTGTTTATTGGCAACTGTTCATCAAAGAATTGAGCAGAACAGCTGCTGTTGATTGCAGCACACATGGGGATAGCAGCTGTGTTAGATGGTGCAACACCTAATTCCACATGAATAAGCTGATAGAGGACTGCTGCCTATCTTGATAGAACTGGGAAGCTGCCACACAAACGTTCTGGGTCAACTGACTACCTCTCTTTCCTTACCTTTGCCTCTTCTGTTCATACCTGCCATCCTAGGAAAATCTCTCTCTCTTTTTTTTTTTTTTGTGGGTAATCTTTTTGATCTTGTCTTAATGATTTGTTCAAGTAGACCCTTTCTCAAGAACGACTTAGTCTCTCTCTTTCTCCATCTCCCCCTCCTTCTACCACCCCTCTCTCTCACGTGACTGACCATATCTTGAACATCTCTTATCCAAACAGATTTATTTGACAAAGTGAAAAAGAAGTAGCAGTTATCCTTTGGTTTGCCCTTTTTTAAACAAGCAACTAACGTTTCTCCCTTTGACTAATCAATTTGTTACATTGTAACAATGTAACAATCAATTTGTTACATTAATCAACATCAACAACATTCCTTTAAAGTCTGTGATGGTTTGAATAAGAATGGTCCCAAAGGCTCAAGCACTTGAATGTTTAGTCACCTGGGAGTTGAACTGTTTGAAAGGATTAGAAGGACTAGGAGGTATGCCCTTGTTGAAGAAAATGTGTCACTGGGTGGGCTTTGAGGTTTCAAAAGTCCATATCAAGCTGAGTCTCACTCTCTGCCTGGAGACCAGGATGTAGCTCTCAGCTACTGCTCTAGCACCTTGCCTGCCTGCATGCTGCCATGATGATGATGGACTAAACCTCTGAAACTGTTAGCAAGTCTCTGATTAGATGCTTTCTTTCATAAAAGTTGCCAAGGCCATAATGTCTCTTCACAGCTGTAGGGCAGCAACTAAGGTCATAAATTACTTCTCTAATTACAAAACAAACCCTGTGTTTTAGTAAAATACCACAAATGGCATCAACTTAGTTTATAATCTAATTTTTATTTCAGAGATTATTGTCTATGGAAAACTGAAGAGGTAAGCAGTCAGTGATAAACATTTGGGTAACCAAGGAAAGATGCTGGTATAAAGTTTCTATGTTGTAATTTTAAATCTAGCATTATTAGATCTTTAGGATGTTGGGATTTCATTTGTATTTTGGTATACTCTTAACTTATAGAAACCTGGACCACATCAGTTATTAGGACATGCCTTGATTATCTATTACAACCTGATTTTAACATCTTGTTTAGAAATAGATTCTAGCTTATTGAGGTGTCTTTCATCTCATTAAAATCTACCAGATAGTTTATTTACACCCCTTACAAATAAGCAAACAACAAAGAACCCAGTTAGCAAGATCACTGATGTAGTTTCTTGATGATCTGTGTTTATTTCCCATTAGTGTTATCTATGTACTATAAACTTTCATTTGTTTATATTAGTTCTTGCTTCATCTGGATGAGGAGAAATTGAGGGAGGCCTAATTACCAGGTTGGAAAAAGTGTGGGGAAGGGCTGGGTAGGACAGCATGATGTTATTACAGATTAACAATGATAGGGTCCAAAGGGAGGAGAGAGTCAGGGGTGGGCTGACACCCCAAATTCACCTAATTGGTTCTGTCTCCAATTGTCTCTATATGCTTGTGCACGTGTGTGTGTGTGTGTGTGTGTGTGTGTGTGTGTGTATGTGTGTGTGGGGGGGTTAATAAACTCTTTGCTTTTTAGATGGGTGGGAGAACACATAAAATTTATTCTCAGCAAATTTCATGTATAAAATATGCTATTATTCACTATAATCACACTATCTACATTAGACAGCCAGAACTTTTTCATCTTAAAATGGGATTTTATGCCTTCGGACTACCATCTTCTCTTGATGGAAAAGGCTCCTAGTTGTACTGTGTTCACGAAAGAAGAAGAAAAGAGTTGTATGAAGGAGACATTTGGCTCAGAGTTTATCCAACTAAATCATGGAGAGATGCAAAACAGGAGTATCTGACTTTATCTAAGGAACTGGGTGTGGAGGCTTTTAATGCGAAACAGAAGGGAAAAATCAAAAGAGTGTATCATTGAAAAAGGATCTAGATACCAGCAGAAGACACACAAACCCAGTGATTCAAGCCAGTGCCCGCAGTTGAAGGGTGGGTGCCATTGATACATTTAGTTATCCATCCAGCTGTACTCATTACTATGCATCATATGTGAAATATGATGGCCAAGAGGAAGTGTTCTCATGCTGATTACAATCTAGTTGGATTTTTCCTCTGTTGAAGATATGCAAATTGACTATGCTATGATATGCAAACAAGAGAGGGTTATCACACACTGCTTGTGTTCTAGCAATCTGAGCCCTGTGTTACTCAGCGTGGGCTGAAAGTTTCATCTGTTCTGATGATTGGGAATCTTAGAGAAACATTTTCCAGGCTGTTGTGATTCTCCCTTGTGTGGCAAAGAAAGGCTCAACTGTTGCCCAGTTGCTCAACCTACTGACACAAAACACTACTCTTACAACTTGTAATAAAAGGGATAAAATAAATTTCTTAGTGTGTCCTCCAGTCATGAAGTTGCAATTCTGTTACTAATAAATTCTACTAACTGAGACATTCCTGAAAATGTTGTCAGACGAAAAGTAGTGAATATCTCAGTACAGATGATGGCAATATCCCTCCAGCATGCAGGAGACTGACAACAAATTCAACAGAAATACAGATCTGGGTAGCTTGTTGATTTCCTGTGAAAACCTGTGACAATGTATCTGAAATTCAATTTAGCTGCATTTGACTGATGTTAATAACATTCCTTCTTAATTAAGAATCTCAAGGATTTCTGGTTCAGTTATGAGAGTTTCCTGAGCATTCTGGAGCACTGTAGAATTGTGCTCAGAAAATCTGTCTTTACTGTGCTGGGAACCTGAAGACCTAATCAACTTGGTCTGCATTCATTGAAATGTGTGATTCAGTTGGAAGCAGACTACTAGTGAAGTACAGTGTCCTCTTCTTGGAGCTATGTGCCAACAGAAGCACTGAAAAAAGGGTGCAAAACAAGTACACCTAAGGGTGAGCCTGGAAAGAAGGTTTCACAATTGAGAGAATGCTGCATCTTTCCTTCTGAGGAATGAAGACTCTGGTTAGGAAAATATAGAGAACTTCAAGGGAGAGGTACTACAAAGAACCAGCCCCTGGCTTTGTTTCTAAAGGCTGTATAATGAAATTCTGGGAGCTTTGTGAGGGATCTGATATTTGAAAAACAAAGAATTCTTCATTTGTCCAAAGTGTATCCCTATAAAACATTATTTTCTCCAGACTGAGACATTCCAGAAGAATTTGGGATGCCATTCCATGACACCTGCAGATGTGACTAGAGGAAGTCAAACTGCTCTCAGGACAAAGGGCTCAGATGGTCACAGCTGAGTATGTAGATGACTGCTAGAAGCTCCAGGCAGTAAACTAGAGGCATACACTTCTTCTGTCTGAACCATAGTCCCATCACTTTAAAAATAGAAATAATACTTTTCACAATGTAAACATTGTGAAGTGAGTAAATGACACTTTTTGTGTCAACAGGCTTTTGGAATGCTAAACACATAGAAAGCACTCATTTTTAGTATTCTTTAGGCTTCCTTCTGGTTTATGAGACAATTTAAAGTCCAGGACAGGTATACCAAATAGGCTTCTTTGCTTGTCCCCTGCTAGTTCTCTTTCCTTGTGTACTGTGCTCATGCCCTACCCACCATTTATTGCCTTTGAGTACCCTACCTTCAATGAAATGACCAGGGGTTCTGAAGTCAATGTGAAGAACACTCAGATAATGGTTAATAGTCTCACCATGGAGTTGAGAATGAGCTCAATTGAAGACAATTAGATTTTCTTTGTCTTCAGTACTGGAGAAGCAGTAACAGTTCACTGTCTACAGGGGCATTAGGGTTTATGTTTTGGCTTTGCTATATAGTTTCACATAGGGGCCTATGCACAGTTCTGCACAAAAAGCACCATTTAACTTACTTCACTCCTGACTTCCTTCCATACATATGCACTGAAAACCTGCATTAGTGTAGAACTTGCCTTAGGCACAGCATTTATTCTTAGAGAAGTTAGTTCACCTCTCAGGACCTCAGAATTCTTGTTATTGAAAAAGGAATGCTAATTAGGCAATCCTCGAAAACCCTTTCTAGCCATAAAAATAGCAGGGTTATAGACAATGCTGCCAATATTTCCCAGAATAAATAATAAATTCCCAAAGACTGCAAATTCTAATTCTAAGGCGTTATGGGAATACAGCAAAAAACTCACGCGTTAGGAAGTAATACTGGAAAAATGCATGCTATTAACTGAAGGTAAATGATTGCCAAACTTGGGATTTAAAAAAGAATAAAGATGAACAGAGATGTGCAAGGTGTCATGGGAACCCCAAATCATAAGAAGGTCTTCAGTTCTCTTTTTGATGGAGGAAAGTGTTGGTACTCTGTCCAATCTCCACCCCACAGTTACCTGGCAATAGCCAGGTATGCCCCGCCCCACATGCCTGGCCCATTATAAGAGGGGCTGCCTGCCCCTCTTCTCCCTCTTTTCCCCTCTCATCCTCTCACCTCTCTGCCCCTCTTGGGCTCCCCTCCCCCTTCTCTCCACGTGGTCATGGCCGGCCTCCACTCCTCTCTACTCTCTCTCTCTCTCTCTCTCTACTTTCTCTCTCTCCCTCTACTATACCACTGACTCTCATCCTCTCCTCTAAATAAACTCTATTCTATACCATGTTGGTGTGTGTGTGGTCCTTCAGGGGAAAGGGATGCCTAGGCCTGGGCCTGCTTAGGTATCCCCCTTCCCCCATGCAGCCGTGCCATACTCACTAACACCCTTTCTCTCTTTTAAACCCCAACAATGGTGCTGAAACCCAGGACAACAACTACATTAATAAACAAACCATTATTTGGTGCCTGAGAACCATCAGAAAGAGTGTAGACAGAGCAAGGAAAAAGGAATTTAGGAACCAGGTGTGTGTGTATGTGTGTGTGTGTGTGTGTGTGTGTGTGTGTGTCTGTCTGTCTGTCTGATACTTAGGGATCAGCAAGTTTTCAGTGTTATAGGAGTTGCAGGTGTGGGTAAAGCAGAGCTGGGCATGAGAGAGAGAAGTAGTGAGGTTCTCAGACTTTGAAGTTTAGTGTGAGTCTGAGGAATGATAGTGTCATAGTTACTAAAAACCAAAACCATGTATGGGGACGGGAGTCACATGGGACTATGAATGCTTTGCTTCTTCCAGGTCTTCTTTCTATATGTGTGAACTGTGAGCCTGCATTGGAGTAGAACATGGTGGGTACAACACTTGGCACTTCACTTGAGTGTTGAGAGCATCTCTCATCTACAAAGACTCTATGATCCAGACTCTGAAGGATACGACCATTGCCCAGTTCCCCATAAAGACAGTCCTACTTAGGCTGTCTGATTGGTCAGGTAGCCATAAGATCACATGGTACTATTTACAGGAATCTCTGGTAGGCTTAAGATAGGCTGCCTCACTCTCCCTTTCTGAGAATGTTAATTTTCTAATTATGTCTTCCCTTAGCCAGGCTGTGAAAAGGAAGATTAGTAAACCAAGATAAGGTGAACAAATCCATCTCTCTCTCTCTCTCTCTCTCTCTCTCTCTCTCTCTCTCTTTCTCTCTCCTCTTTCTCCCCATTCTTTCTCCTTCCTTCCTTCCTTCCTTCCTTCCTGTGTGTGGGTAGGTATGCAAGTCACAAGATAGCATAGATGTCAGAGGACAACTTAGGAGTCAGTTGTCTCATTTCATGTACACATCCATGGAGCAGAACTTGCCTCCACAGAGACATCTCACCAACCAACCTTTCAGGCAAATATTTTATGAAAAATAAACTAAAATCTTCCCTCATTGCTGGCACCCCAATTATTCCAGTTTATCCTTGAGGATCCCACTATTTGGGGGGGGGTAAAAACCAACCAACTACTTCTTCACCACACATGGCCATGAGGAAGCAAGTGGTCTCTTTGCAGGTGATTTCTCCTCAGATCTCATGACCTTCCATTTCTAATGACTTGAGATTTGTCAGTTAGATGCCTACTGACAGGCTTTCAGGTAAACTTCCAGAGGCCTAGGTGATGGGTTAATGTTGTTCCCGGGTTTCAGCACCAAATGATGGGTTTATAAAAGGAGAGAAGGGGGATTAGAGAGTGTGGCACGGCAGTGTGAGGGAAGGGGGGTTCCTAGGCGGGCCCATGGCCAGGCACCTCTTCTCCCCCCCCCACACACACAGACATGGTATAGAATAGAGTTTATTCAGGGAAGAGGATGGGAGTTAATGATTTAGTGGAGGCAGAGAGGGGGAGAGAGAGAGAGAGAGAGAGAGAGAGAGAGAGAGAGAGAGAAGGAGGAGGAGGAGGAGGAGGAGGAGGAGAAGGAGAAGAAGGAGAAGAAGAGAGGAGAGGAGAGGAGAGGAGAGAGGAGAGGAGAGGAGAGGAGAGGAGAGGAGAGGAGAGGAGAGGAGAGAAGAGGAGAGGAGAGGAGAGAAGAGAAGAGAAGAGAAGAGAAGAGAAGAGAAGAGAAGAGAAGAGAAGAGAAGAGAAGAGAAGAGAAGTGGAGGAGTGGAGGCCGGCCATGACCACATGGAGAGATGGGGGAGGGGAGGAGAGCCCAAGAGGGCCAGAGAGGTGAGAGTGCTAAGAGGTAAGAGTGATGAGAGAGAGTGATGAGAGAGAGAGAGAGAGAGAGAGACAGAGACAGAGAGAGACAGAGAGAGACAGAGAGAGACAGAAAGAGAGAGAGGAAAGGCAAGCAGAGCCTTTTATAGTGGGCCAGGTCTATGGGGAGGGGCATACCTGGCTGTTGCCAGGTAATTGTGGAGTGGAGCTTAGACAGAATACTAACACTAGGCCCTTGAAATAAAGCATTCTTTGATGGATTCTTTATCCTTCCAGCCTAAGTATTGGGTCTTAACTGTTTGCTTAATTCTTAAACTGTCTTAAAAATGCACAGTGTTTGAAACTATGCTATGCCTTTTAGAAGGTGAGAATGCAGAAGACAGTACAGAGGTTTTGACTGAAGTTTTTCACTGTTCAGTAGTGTTGCTGGGATAAATAGACATGAAGAGGTTTGTCCAAGATCACATACTTGATATTGTATACTAGAACTAATATCAGATAAGGTACTTCCAGTTAGAAGAAACAGGAAATTCTTATTCTAAAGCATATTCCACAATAACAGAACGCATTATCTCATAGGACAGAAATTCCAGAGCTGGGGCAGTCAATACTTCAGGCACAGCCAAGAGAGCTACTCTTATTCTATTCAATTGCTAGATGTCAGCTTTGGCCTTTTGCTTCATCTTTCATGCTGTCCTTATGCCTGTCCACTGTAGCTGTGGCAAAAATAAATAAATAAATAAATAAATAAATAAATCTTGGTATTTTATTGGCAATAAAGAATTTTTTCTTTCAATTATGGAATATAAGTTATTTTTTGTGCCATAGGATTCAGCCACATCCTCAACCTGGTCAACTCAATTATTAGGAAAGTACATTGTAGTGAGCCATTTTTACGGAACTACACCCTACCTCAAGTATTGGGGCTAGCTACAATACAGTCTTTGAAGGTCTGACCCATTGTTCTCCTAAGAGCCTGCGACTTCCTGTGAATACCTGTGAGCTACTAGCCAACACCTGGTGCTAGCCTGGGGCAGAGCGCTGGGATCAAGGTGAAGTCTTGATCTCCCAGAACTGTAGTTTCCTGAATCAAGCAGGCTACCCACTGAGTAGTGAAGAACCATGGAGCAGAGTCTCAAGTGATCGCCCTGAGAACCCTTATATTGTCAGAACTCCAAATAAACTTGGGGCCTCAATCAGCAATTGAGTTGTCCTGGCCTTCGTTCTTTTTTGTTCTTTTTCGCCACCCCCCATCTATCTCAGCTTCTTTTCCAGGGACCCAGTTCGCAGAAGCTGCAGGCAGTTACAGTACATCTGATGATTGGTTAGTTTAAACCAGGGTACCCGACCAAAGCACTGGGCAGGGATTATTACTGTGGTTGTTTATGGTTTTTAAAATCCACTTGTAAAATATAGATGGTCAGTCATTCTGAGTCATAACTATTGGAGAGTGGAAAAGGTGTAACATACTCAGAAAAGAGAAAAAGGGAACGGAAGCTGCATAAGCAATAAAGAGTGGTAGGGCCTGGGATAGCATATATTTCAATTCTGTGACGAATTATTGCTAGGAGTGGGGAGACAGATATTCTGAAAGAATAGAGTGCTTAAGAGGGTAGTACATTTAAAATGGATTTTTCTTCATTACACAGTATTGCTAAGATAATCCAAGCAAGTCCAGAGAGACAGTGCCATGTGTATGACATCATAGGTGGATATAGCAACACATTTCAAGCTTGTGAAGTTGCCATGGCAACAAAGTCCAATCATGACAGTTGGTCAAGGTGGAAGCATAGAAAAATGACATTTTCTCCACTGTGAAAAGCAATTTAGAACAAAACAAAAGTTGTTAGAGGATATTTCAGATACTATGAGATAGAAGAGCCACAAAAAGGTGAAATGCTGATATATCAATGTACGTTTCTCACATTCATAAGTGAGTCAAAATGAAATCCTTATGTACTAGAACCTTCTATAATGGGTATGAGATGTTCATCTAAATCTTACTGCATTTCATATCAAAAAGCAAAAGTCTGTTAGAGCTCGTGGATTGTTTTCCTCTATCAAATTCTGCGCATGTCTTCCTGTTCTTTCATTCCAACACTTTCTTTTTCCTGTGCCTGCCCTCCACGGACTGGATAAATATAAACACTAAGTTGTTTAAAACTTGAACTTCCTTCATTACCAAATATAACTTTGTTTCTTTTTAGTAGTGATAGAACCAAATTTGATAATGCAATGAAAATAAAGCTTACAAAATGGTGTGAGCTGTATTTCAGACGTTTAACTTAAACTGTTGTTTCAACAGTTGAGATGTGACTTGGTCCAACCATTCTGCCTAAAGGACTAAGCTCCTATTTGCCTTTGTCATCAAATGTCCAGCATGCTCCTGAGGCTCAATACAAGCAGTGCAAAAGATGCCTTATTATCCAGGTCTTCAGAAAATAAATGGTTTTGGAGTGACTTGTATGTGATGCAAGGATGGACGTGCAGACAAAGAGAAACATTGAGGAACTCTTTTGACATCTCTCATGCTGGCCTTTTCCTCATGTCTCTGTAAGGTCACTGTCAATGTCACTGTGCCTGCCAGGATAGAACACCTCCCCAGGGCAGGTTGTTCATCAGTGCTACATCAGGAGAATATTTTGGGGCTCAGAGTTAAGATTCCAGAGTTCACATTGACAATGACCTCTAAAGCTGACAATTGAACCACATAAAGAAACCTTCAGGTAGTTTTGTGTTTGTGATATGACTTCTGATTAATTTAGGTTTCTAAATATGTTCATCGTGGTCTAAATTTTATAGTGATTTATATGTTAAGAATTTAACCAAAATATTGAAGAAAACACATTTTAAGAAAATCCATCTGTATTTTACCTACAATGCTGAGAATAATATTGTTCTTACGTTACAAAGAAATGTTCCACAAAATGTTTTTGTCTTTTAAAAGAACAACCACTACATATATGTGGGGTGTACAGAGAGACAGTGAATTCATAGAATGGAGAATAAGGTAGGGGTAGTTAGTGCCTACAACCCAGCATTTGTGTTTGATGCTTTTAAGTTTCTCTGTCCATAAATTGTGTAATAGGTTATTAAAAAGTATAGTCATTCTATGTGCTGAACACTGAAACTGACTCCTTTTGTGGAACCTGTTTTGGTATTTGCTACTCGGATTTTTCTATACTCTACCCCACTATCTTACTTGTCCTCTAATAATCACTGTTATTTTCCTTTTTCTCTTAGTTTGACATTTTCAGCTGCTGCTGCTGACAGACAGCATGTTTGGGATTCTGTGTCTGACTTGCTTCACTCAACATCGTGTCTTGGAGAAACTACAAGATCCAATCTACTACAATTGACAGGGTTTCATATTAATGTGTATAAGAAAATCCTACTCTGTGTGTGTGTAGAATTTTTTCTTTTCTTGTTATTCTTTCTCTTTCAGTTTCTCTTATTCTTTTGCCATGGAGTCTCCCAGTGTAGCCCAGCTTGGCCTGGAACTCACCATATAGCCCAGAGGGTCCTTGAACACACAGCAGTCCGCTTGGCTTAGTGCTGGAGTTATAAGGCATGAGCTGCCTTCCACATAACACTGTTCATCCACATACCAGTTGATAGCCATTGTAAGTAGTGTATCCATAAACATAGAAGAGCAAACTGTGATGGGCTAATTTTATTTATTTTAGCAAAATCCTAGCTTTCCTTCTTGCCTGAACAAGATGACAGGCCACCACTATGGCAAAACACAGACTTTTTTTTAAACAGTTTTTTTCAATGCTTTCCCCTCCATCCTTTTCTCCCAGATTATCCCCATGGCCCACTTATCCAACTCCTCACCTTCTTTCTCTTTCCTTCTAGAAAACGAACAGGCAAATGAAACAAATAAACAACTAGAATTTAAAAAAAAATAAAAGAAACAGCATCACACACACACACACACACACACACACACACAAAACCCATATGTACTGGCTAGTTTTGTGTGTCAACTTGACACAGGCTGGAGTTATCATAGAGAAAGGAGCTTCAGTTGGGGAAATGCCTCCATGAGATCCAACTGCGGGCATTTTCTCAATTAGTGATCAAGCAGGGATGGTAATCTTGGGTTTTATAAGAAAGCAAGCTGAGCAAGCCAGTAAGAAACATCCCTCCATGGCCTCCGCATCAGCTCCTGCTTCCTGACCTGCTTGAGTTCCAGTCCTGGCTTCTTTTAGTGATGAACAGTAATTTGGAAGTGTAAGCTGAATAAATCCTTTCTTCCCCAGCTTGCTTCTTGGTCATGATGTTTGTGTAGGGATAGAAACCCTGACTAAGACACCGTAAAAAACACACATTGTGAAACCATAATATACAAGCAAAAGGTCAATATGGTTAAAAATGCCCAAACAAAGCAATATGAAACAAACATTCAAACAAAATCTACAAGATTACCATTGAGCTCATTCTGTGTTTGCCTTTACTGATAAGCGTGGAGTGTGCCCTTAAGTGTGGTCTACATATCCAGTGAGACTCCACTGGAGACATCTAATTTTTCCTTTGTAGGCATTATTACTTGGAGAGACCTTCTTCCTTGTGTTTATTTCCTTCTCTCAGCACCAAAAACCTTCCATTGCTGCGAAGAGACACATGACCACTGCAACTTTTATAAAGGAAAACACTTAATTGGGGCTGGCTTACAGTTTGGAGGTTTAGGTCTTTATCATTCCAGGAAGCATGCAGGCAGACATGGTATTGGATAGGTAGCTGAGAATTCACTTGGTGGTGCAAAATCTCTGGTTGGGGCTTTGTTTCCCCTGCTATTTGATGACTCCGTTTAGATTTCTTTTTTATATGTACACATTTTAAGAATCTTTTGATGAGAAGAGATTCAAGATTAGTCACCAGTGCCCAGACCTCAGACTGAGCATCCTGAGAGACCCACGGATGCCTCAAGGGGAGAGGCAGCAGAGTGCACAGCATTTCCTGAACAACTTACAAAGAGGAAGGTCTTATGGGAACATTTTTTAAGTGGAAGTGGAAAATAAAAGGCAGAACTAAAGATGCCATAGCAGCACCAAGACACGGGATCGTGGCCATGGTGGGCAAAGGCGCAAGCTATTGCTGAATCGAGCCCGTCTCTGGGCCGCTGAGAGGCGCAGGCTGCTGCCTCTTGTCCTTCTAGGAGGATGACAGCAACTCTCCTGGGCTGCAAACAGGATAGTGATAGTCATGCCCCGGGAACTGGCAGGGTGGCGGTGCCAAGAACAGAGTGGTGTACATCAGTCTGGAGTTGGAGCAGGTCCTCCTGCACCCCGCTCCACCCCCCACCCTCCTGCCCCCTATCATCCTGACTCTTAGCAATGACAAAATACTCAAGATGAAGTCTTTTACAGCAACCCATGCTTCATTTTCTGGATTAAATCTTCTTCAAAGACTTCCATAGTTTGTGCTACCTCAGGACGCCATGCTGATGTCCGTGGTCTGTGCTGCAGCCTAAAGCCATGTTGATGATCCATGTTCCACTGGAAACTATGCTGTTGTCCACAATCCATGCTGCCTCCAGAAACCATGTGGAAGGCTATGATCCTTGATGTCACAGACTGCTATGGACAAAGAAGCCTCCTTTGCAGCGATACCGATTACCGCAGACTCATAACTGAGAATGAGAGACTTTGAAGGTTTCTATGACAACCTCTCCTCACCTCAAAAAATAAATAAATAAATAAATAAATAAAGGGAGGAAGAAAGAATGGAAGGAAGGAAGAAAAGTAAGAAAGGAAGAAAGTAAGAAAGAAAGAAAGAAAGAAAGAAAGAAAGAAAGAGAAAGGGAAAGAAGAAGGGAAGGGAAGGGGAGGGGAGGGGAGGGGAAGGGAAGGAAAGGAGGTCCAGTCCAGACAGGATGTCTTTTGAACAGTCTTTAAATATGGTAAAGATGCTGAAATGTAGTTCTTCATAGCTTATGGCTTCTGGGAGGAAAATGTGGAAAGTTTCTGTTTTCTTTAAGGAGCTGACCACTGGAAGTTTGACCATTCTTCAACGAGTACATGGGCAACAGAAATTAAACTTTGTGGGTTTTATTTTGTTTTTTAAGGCAGTTGTGCAAGCAGGAGAGGGGGTGATGGACCAGAGAAGCAAGTGTGACTGGGTACATTGTGTGAAATTCCAAATAAAGAATAAATTATTCAACAACAACAACAACAACAACAACAGCAACAATAATATGATGATAGAGAATTGTCTACTGTAATAGGTTTCCAAATTACTTCTCAAATGGCCCTGATTGTTAGTTGTCCCTCTCCAAATTCCTTTTCTTATCCCTCTCTTTCCTGCTCTTTTCCATTTAATTCTCTCATTCCAACTTCCTTAATGCCATTCTCTATGAAACTATCTAATTCTATTTCCCCTTCCTTGGAAGATACATCCCTCTCCCTCTTCCCTTACCCTATATCTAACCTCTGTGGATGATGATGATGATGATGATGATGATGATGATGATGAGTGTGTATGTATACATATCTATACATACATATATATATACATATATATATATACATATATATATATATATATATATATATATATGCCTACCAATGCCTATCAATGGATTCAATGCTAACATCAATGTATAAACTAATACCTACCATATTTGTCTTTGGGTTCTTGTCTGCCTCACTCAGGATGACTTTTCCCTCTAGCTTGATCCATTTGCTTGTCAATTTTGTGATTTCACTTTTTATGACACCTGAGTAATATTCTATTCATCTGTTGTTGAACATCTAGGTTGTTTCTAATTTCTGGCAATTATAAATAGGACAGGAATAAACAAGGATGAGCACATTCCTCTGAAGTAAGAGGAAGAGTCCTTTGCATATATGCCGAAGAGTGCTAGAGCTGGATCTTGACGTAAATCTACTCCCAGAGACTCAAGGCAACATCACACTGATTTCCATAGTGGTTTTACAAGTTTACACTCCCACCAGCAATGAATAAGTGTTCTCCTTTCCCCATATCCCACCCAGCATGAGTTGTCAATTTGTTTTATTTCTCTTTGGCCATTCTGACTGGTGTAAGATGAAATCTCAAAGTAGTTTTGATTTGCATTTCCCTGATGACTAAGGACGTTGAACATTTCTTTAAGTGCTTCTCAGCCATGTGTACTTCATCTTTTGAGAACTGTTTGTATAGTTCTATAGTCCCCCATTAATTAATTGTTTGCCTTAGTTCTTGTGCTGTTGGTGTCCCTGTGTCAGTGAATTTAAGACTATGACCACATTCTCTTCTATCAGATTCAAGTTACCAAGCCTTGTGGGTGTTGTTTATCTATTTGGACTTGAGTGTTTTGTAGGGTGATAGATATAGATCTATTTGTTTTCTTCTGCATGTAGCCTTCCAAATTGACCAGAACCATTCGTTAAAGATGCTGTCTTTTTTTCCAGGGTGCATTTCTTGCTTCTTTGTCAAAAATCAGAAATCCATAGGTGGATTTATGTCTAGGTCTTCATTTCAATCCCACTGATGAACATTACTGTTTTTATACCAATGCTATGCTGTTCCTATTATTATAGATATATAGTACAACTTGAAATTGTGGTTGGTAATACCTCTAGCAATTCTTTTATTCAGATTACCCTCTTTGTTTGTTTGTTCATTTGTGTTTTGAGTGTATGTGTTTACATATGAAGCTGAAACTTGTCCTTTCAACGAGGAATTTTATTGGAATTACAATGGGGATTATATTGAATCTGTAGATTACTTTTGATAAGATTGCTTTTTTCACTATATTAATTCTACTGATCCATGAGCTTGGGTGGTCTTTCCATCTTCTGATATCTTCTTTAATTCTTTCTCTATGGGCTTTAAGTTTTCATTGTACAAATCTTTAACTTTCTTGGTTAGAATTATCCTAAGTTATTATTTTGAAGTGTTATTTTCATGATTTCTTTCTCAGTTTCTTTTCACTTGTATATGAGAAGGCTACTGATTTATGAAGAACATAAGCTCAACTACTCCCCAAACCAAGAAACCAAACATTTAAATACCTTTTCATGTTTTTTGTAGATTATAATGTTGTTAATTAAACTGATGAGCACTGAGGTAAGAACAGAACTTTAGCTCTGCTGCTAAAAAAAAAAAAATCTGCTTCTGAGGGAGGGATCATTGCAGAAGAAGGCATGGGAAAATTGTAGGAGCCAGAAAAACAGGAAGTTTACTATGAGATTGTATCTCCTGAGAATGTCAGAGAAACTACATTCAACATGGCCTCCTAAACAAGTCCTGAACAAGGACAAAACTGGTAATAATGTTAACATGGAAGGGAGAAGTCTCCTGAGGCCTAAGCCCTAGACAAAGAACTATAGGCAAGTGGAATGTACTGAGATAGGGAGAGACAATCTTACCCTGGAAAGAGTCCCCAACTGATTATCCAGGATCAACTGGCCAGTCCTGAAAAAACAGATACAAGTAGCATTATACAGACTGAACAGGTGGTATTTATGTATTTAGTAATATAAAATATATATTTAGTATATAAACTATATACATAAGTTTAGTAAAATATTTATAACATATAATGTCTATGCAATGACAATTTAAAAATAGGTTGTAAATTTGAAAGAAAGAATAAGGTGGCTGTATGGGAGGGGTTGGAGAGAGGAAAGGAAAGAAGAATGATGTAATTATAATTTCAAAAATAAAAGAAATTAATAAGCTGAAAGAGTCAGATGCAGATATTAACACCCAACCAAGAGGCAGTAGCTGGTGACTCCTATGGTTGAATTAGGGAAAAACTAAGGAGGAGGGCTACCCTATAGGAAGACCAGCAGTCTCAACTAACTTGGACCCCTGGGATCTCTCAGACAGAGTCACCAACCAGGCAGCATACAGCAGCTGATATGAGGCCCCTGACACATATACAGCAGAAGACTGCCGGGTTTGTACTCAGTCAGAGATGATGTACCAAACCCTCAAGAGACTTGGGGCCCAAGGGAGTGGGAAAGTATGGAGGGGTGGGAGATGGGGACATCCTCTTGGAGATGAGAGGTGGGGAGAGATATGGGATGTGGAACAGTCTGAGGATGGACTGGGAGGGGATAAAGTCTGGACTGTAAAAAAAAGATTAAAGAATAAATAAAAAATGAAAAAAAAAAGCAACTGCCTCTAAAATATCTGCAATAAAAAGAAACCAACCATTTTCTCACCTTCAAGAGACAAAGCCATCAGCAGAACTAAATTAATAGATATTGGAAATACCTATGACTAACAAATAAAAATCAGTTAGCTATTCTTTTTATTGTTGTTGTTGTTATTACTACTACTTTTATATTATTATTATTATTATTATTATTATTATCTTAAATACTATGGAAAAATATGGATAACATATTAAACAGTTTGAAATGCCCGAGTAGATAACCTCTAGAAAAAATAACACAATTCAAAATACTGAATTAAAATTGTGATGACAGAGGGCTCTCATGAATTTCCCAGTGGAGTTGATACCCTGTTGGAAATGGCCAGTGAACCTGAGGAAAATACCCAATGTGAAACACAAAGAAAAATGAAGAAGGAATGATGACAAACAATGCAGGTAGGCACAGAAGAGCAAATGACCCAATGTGGGACTTGTGCAAAAGTAGAAAAAAATCAGGCAGAAGGTCAATAAGAACAACATTCTCCTCTCCCAGTGATGATAGAGCACATAGATTTTTGGATGCCAGTTAGCATAGAGAAGATATAAACAACATAATCAGTACAATTGAAATAGATGACCTTATAATATCTCTTCACTCAGAATATACATTATTCTCGAATGCAATTACATGCCCACCAAGACAGACTTTTAGAGCAGGGCATACAATACACACCAACAAATTTAAATGAATTAGAATAACAAAAATGCCTATTTTCTCATGTTGAAATTGATTGACCTACAGATAATAGGAAAATATTTTTAAAACCTGTACAAATGGAAATTAAACGTTACACATGTGGCTTCAAGAGCAGGAAGGAGTGCAGATGATAAAATGCCAACAAAAATGTGTGTGAAAATGCAACTAACATATTTGGCTATATGTGGTACAACTAAAACACAACTAAAAGGGACATTTGTGGCGTTAAATGTATACAGGTGGTTGAAAAGCCTCTGTCTTAAAGTACCAGGAAGAGAAGAACACAAACATCTGAAGGTATTGAAAGAAGTAAAATTCAATAGAATCTGCAAAAAACAAATAAATTAATAGAGGATTTCCTGAAGTGAAAAGCTGGTTCTTGGAGACGACTCTTAAGAACTTAGGCAGTCAACAAGGAAGCCACACATGAACTATGCTGGCACAAAGTGGCATCGTCTCTGTAACTTCTTCAGACATTAGATTAGATGCTAAGGGGTGATGTGATCCAATGCTTATCAACAATGTAGTTTACATGAGCTGGTTGTTTCAGGAACATGAATGAGTGATGAGAACGTGACAAAATCAGTGATTTTTGTGGGGGATGAAGCCATTCGGTCATGACTGTCACACTGATTTAATCCACATCTATCTTGATCATCATAGCTGTGCTCTCCTATATGCACTTGTCAAAAGACTGATTTTATTTTTGTATAAATTAGCTCCCGCAGTTTGAGCCACTGTGACTGTTTGTAAATCATCTTTTACACACGTAATAATCACATCTAACCTTTGTACCTCTTCTGTAATTTAGTGAGTAGAACACAGCAAATATTAAAACAGTAAACTTCTTGGCATGGGGATCAGAAGAGACTGTGGATATTTCATGCAATTTCATGCAATGTGAAATGCTGAACTTTCCCCTGGAGTAGCTATAGCACATTCTGGGTAAAACTACTCAAGATTAAAAATGAGGATAATAGTGTTTTACATATTATTTTTTCTTTATTTTTTCTTTATTTTTTCCTTTATTTTCTATATTCTTTGCTTACATTCCAAATGATTTCCCCTTTCCCGGTTCCCTCCTCCCCATAAGTCCCATAAGCCCTCTCCCTCTGCCCATTCCCCAATCAACCCCCTCCCACTTCTCTATCCCCTACATTGCTGCATCAAGCCTTTCAAGGACCAGGGCCCTCTTCTTCCTTCTTGGGAATCATTTGATATGTGAATTGTGTCAGGTATTCAGAGCTTCTGGGCTAGTAACCATTTATCAGTGACTGCATTCCATGTGTGTTCTGTGATTGGGTTACCTCACTTAGGATGATATTTTCCAGTTCCAAACATTTGCCTAAGAATTTAATGAATTCATTGTTTTTAATTGCTGAGTAGTATTCCATTGTATAAATACACCACATTTTCTGTATCCATTCTTCCTTTGAGGGACATCTGGGCTCCTTCCAACTTCTGGCTATTATAAATGAGGCTGCTATGAACATAGTGGAGCATGTGTTTTTATTGTATGCAGGGGAATCCTCTGGGTATATGCCCAGGAGTGGTATGCCAGGGTCCTCTGGAAGTGTCATGCCCAATTTTCTGAGGAACCGCCAGACTGATTTCCAGAGCGGTTGTACTATCTTGTAGTCCCACCAACAGTGTAGGAGTGTTCCTCTTTCTCCACATTCTCGCCAGCACCTGTTGTCTCTTGAGTTTTTAATCTAAAAAAGATAGCCTTTTCAACAAATGGAGGTCAACATGCAGAAGAATGCGAATTGACCCACTCTTATCTCCTTGTACTAAGATCAACTCCAAGTGGATCAAGGACCTCCACATAAAGCCAGACACACTGAAACTAATAGAAAAGAAACTGGGGAAGACCCTGGAGGACATGGGCACAGGGGGAAAGTTTCTGAACAGAACACCAATAGCTTATGCTCTAAGATCAAGAATTGACAAATGGGACCTCATAAAATTACAAAGTTTCTGTAAGGCAAGGGATACAGTCAGAAGGACAAAACAGCAACCAACAAATTGGGAAAAGATCTTCACCAACCCTACATCCGACAGGGGCTAATATCCAATATATACAAAGGACTCAAGAAGTTAGATCCCAAAGAACCAAATAATCCTATCAAAAAATGGGGTACAGAGCTAAACAAAGAATTTTCACCAGAAGAAATTTGGATGGCCGAGAAACACCTTAAGAGATGTTCAACATCATTAGTCATCAGGGAAATGCAAATCAAAACAACCCTGAGATTCCACCTCACACCAGTCAGAATGGCTAAGATTAAAAACTCAAGGGACAACAGGTACTTATACTTTTATGAGAAAGAATTACATTAATATTCAAAACTGTTCAGAAATATTTAAAAGCAGATTCATTGTTTTTTACAAATATGAGTATTGCGTGGATTTCTTGCCCTCAAACAACCAGAGTGTCCTTCTTCATGTGCCTGCATCTTCAGGAGAAAGGTAGGAATGATAGTTGGATTTATGATACACAGGTACAGACTCCAGTGAACACACACACTGTCAATTACCATTATTTGCTGTGGTCATTATGGAACTAGTGCATTTGGGAAGAGAAGCTCAGCTGACCAGGGCACTCAGAGGCGTCTGCCTCAGCTTCGTGTTGGTTCCAATTCCACCAGTCAAAACTATGCCATTTTTTCAACTCTGTTTTGTGCAGCATATTGATAAGAACAAGGTAAGTGTGAAGAAGAAGAAGAAGAAGAAGAAGAAGAAGAAGAAGAACAACAACAACAACAACAACAACAACAACAACAACAACAAGAAAGAAGAAAACCAAACCCCCAAAATGAAATAAAACCCTCCCCTCATGGTCAGACTCAATCAAATTAGTCTGCTGTTACTGTTGATTTAGATGAAGTACCTTGTTTTAAGAACTCTGGTACTGGTTAATAGATTGGAGCAAGGGGATATGGTATTTGACTAGACACTCTTCCCAAAGGATAAATTCTTGTGTGCTGCTTGTCTTTTTAATTAAAAGCAGCAATTAATGAAATGGTGATGCACAAAGACGTAACTTGTCCCTGCAGGTGTCTGTAGTCCAGGGACACATCTGGCCACTTTGAATGCTGGTCATGCATGTACTTCTAAGACCTAGGAGAGCACTTGTTTTAGAATAGAATGCCTCTGTTTTGGTAAACTCTGAACATAAAGACAGCCTCAGGGAAGTAAGAGCCGCTTAGGTAGGAAGTGGCCAGCTCTGATCTTGTTCATTCTGTTCTTCTTTCAAACCCTCAGGACGGTGTCATCATAGCTGGTACTTGCCTGGTTCGCTGTGGCACTCCACCTTAATCTTAATCTCTTTTTGAATGATAAGCCTGTGTAAAGAACCTGTAACATGACTTGTGAATGTTAAAATTGTCAATAAAAACAGCAGAAGGAAGAGCAAACAGGAACACGACAGAATATGTATTAAAAACAATTCTTCCTTTACTTTGACACTAGTACAATTGTGTCAGCACATCATCCACAGAGACATGTTGTTCTGTTAGGGTTCAGAAATTGCCTCACAAACCACATGAACACTGATCTCAGTCAGACAGGGATAGTTTATTGAGTACCAGGACTGGTCAACCGGCCATGGTCCAGATTTGGAAGCTGAACCATGACCCACAAGTTAAGATCCTACAGCATTTTAGAGCCCCAAGTTTACAAACATCTATGCCAAGTTATTTCACTAATCAGGATTTAGGGATAGGAGATTTTCTTAGGAACATATTTATCCTGTTTCCATTGGTTGGGGTATTCAACAGTGGCAGGGGACTTACCCTGTCTACTATCCATGTCTTAACTTGTCTACTAGAATGGAACTTGTCTAACATTCATTTCTAAACTTGTCAACCAGGATGTCAATTACTCGTGTACATGTTTCTTTCTGCCAAGTAGGATGTCAGGGAGATCATGGGAACTTAAACTTTACTCGACCAGTAATCAAAATGGAAGTCTTATTCCAACTAGATTTTTATATTGGTATAGGTGTTTCTCTTATGTTGGGGGTAGTGTATACCATAAGAACTTATATACAGGTTCAGGAAGTAATGTTCTGTGGTTGGTTCAGGTCCAAGCTTATTGTGGGTAAGTATACAAAACAGTTCTACTGACTTCTATCATGATTGGTTTCCAAGGGCACAGAACATAACAGAATATGTAATCAATCTTGACATTAGAAAGTTTCCTAGTAACAGCAGAAACATATGAGAAAGTTTCCTTATAATGGCAGGCTATCCAGGTAACAGTTACCTAGGTCTTAGCATTTTACATAGGCCTTAACATTTTACATAGGCCTTAACCTTCCACGTAGGCCCTAGCATTTCTTTAGGCAGTCCTGTCAGTTATGTACCAGGCACTGTTTTTGGCTTGTGTGGTTTGAGGTTGGGGTGGGAAGCTGCTAAATGACTAGAGCTTCTAACAGTGAAGAACAGTAATTTCTTCTCCTTTTCCTTCTTCTACTTCTCCTCTTCCTCCTACTCGTCCTCTTCCTTCTTTCTTCTTCTTGTAAGTGGTACCATATGTTGCATGATGGGGTGCCTTGGATACAAACTGACAAGATGAAACCTCAGATCACAGAGGTTGGAGGCAGTCATCGGCTATGAAGAAGAAGAAAGGAGAGGGCCCTGGACCTGGAAAGGCTTGATGCAGCGTTGTAGGGGATTGCCAGGACAAAGAAGTAGAAGGGGGTTGATTGGAGAATGGGCAGAGGGAAGAGGGCTTAAGGGACTCATGGGGAGGAGGGAATTGGGAAAGGGGAAATCATTTGGAATATAAACAAAGAATATAGAAAATAATAATAATAAAAAACCAAGAGAACTGACAGGAGCAAGGCATTCGAAAATTGGCAGGAGCAGGTCATTTGAGAACTGGCAGCAGCAGGGCATTCGAACAGGCAGAAGCTGGGCATTGGAGAACCAACATCAACAGGGCATTCAAGATCCCTTATCAGCAGATCATTTGAGAAATAGCAGCCTGCAGGGCATTTGACTATTGCCAAGTCTGCCAGAGGGGAGACCCCATCACCGGACACTTCCTGGAGAATCAACTGTTTGCAGGGCATTGGACAGAAAGAGAATCGCAGGAGTACAGAAATACAGACCTGCCTGACAGAGAAGATAGAGACAGCAAGACCAGCTAACACCAGAGATAAAGAGAGGACCAAAGGCAAAAGCAAGATCATTACCAACAGAAACCAAGGCAACATGGCACCATCAGAACCCAGTTCTCCCACAACAGAAAATCCTCCATACTCCATCACATGAGAAAAGCAAGAACTAGATTTAAAATCACATCTCATATCTCTGATGGAAGACTTCAAGAAGGAGATAAATAACTCTCTTAAAGAAATACAGGAGAACATGGGTCAACAGGTAGAAGCACAAAAATCCCTTAAAGAAATACAAGAGAATGTGGATCAAAAGGTAGAAGTCGTTAAAGAGGAAACACAAAAATCTCTTAAAGAAATATGGGAGAACATGGATCAGCAGGTAGAAGCCCTTAAAGAGGCAATACAAAAATCCCATAGGGAATTATGGGAGAACATGGGTCAACATGCGGAAGTCCTTAAAGAGGAATCAAAAAATTCCTAAAAGAAACACAGGAGAACATGGGTCAACAGGTAGAAGCACTTAAAGAGGAAATACAAAAATTCCTTAGAGAATTTAAGGAAAAAACAAATCAACAAGTGAAGGAACTGAACAAAACTATCCAGGATCTAAAACTGGAAATAGAATCAATGAAGAAATCGCAAAGTGAGACATCTCTGAAGATAGAAAACCTTGGAAAGAATTCAGGAGTCATAGATGCAAGCATCAACAGCAGAATACAAGAGATAGAAGAAAGGATTTTGGATGCTGAAGATTCCATAGAAAACATTGATTCAACAGTCAAAGAAAATACAAAATACAAAAAACTTGTAACCCAAAACATCCAGAAAATTCAGAACACAATGAGAAGACCAAACCTAAGGATTATAGGTATAGAAGAAAGCAAGGATTTACATCTTAAAGGGCCAGTAAATATCTTGAACAAAATTATAGAAGAAAACTTCCCTAACCTAAATAAAGAGATGCCTGTGAACATACAAGAAGCCTACAGAACTCCAAACAGATTGGACAGAAATTCCTCCTGTCACATAATAGTCAAAACACCAATGCACTAAAAAAAGAAAGAATATTAAAAGCAGTGAGAGAAAAAGGTCAAATAACATATAAAGGCAGACCTATCAGAATTACACCAGACTTCTCATCAGAAACTATGAAAACCAGAAGAGCCTGGGAAGAGATCATACAGACCCTAAGAAAACATAAATGTCAGCCCAGACTACTACACTCAGCAAAACTTTCAATTACCATAGACGGAGAAAACAAGACATTCCATGACAAAAGCAAATTTACACAGTATCTTTCCACAAATCCAGCTCTGCAAAGTATAATGGGTGGAAAATACCAACACAAGGCAGGAAACTACACCATAGAAAATCAATAAGGTAATCTTTCAACAAATCCAATAGAAGATAGCTACACAACCAGAATTTCACCTTTAACTAAGAAGATAACAGTAAGTAACAATCACTTTTCCTAAATATCACTTAATACAATGGTCTCAATTCCCCTCTAAAAAGACATAGACTAACAGATTGGATATGTAAACAGGACCCAACGTTTTGCTGCATACAAGAAACCTACCTCAGTGACAAAGACATTCACTATTTAAGAGTCAAGGTTGGAAAACAATTTTCCAAGCAAATGGTCCCGAGAAAAAAGCTTGAGTGGCCATTCTTATATCGAACAAAATTGACTTTCAACCAAAAGTTGTCAAAAAAGATAAGGAGGGACACTTCATACTGGTCAAAGGAAAAGTCTACCAAGATGAACTCTCAATTCTGAACCTCTATGCTCTGAACACAAGGGCACCCACATTTATAAAAGAAACTTCAATAAAGCTCAAAGCACACATTGCACCCCACACAATAATAATGGGAGACTAAAACACCCCACTTTCAAAAATGGACAAATCATGGAATCAGAAACTAAACAGAGATACAGTGAAACTAACTGAAGTTATGGACCAAATGTATCTAACATATTTATAGAACATTCCACCCTAAAGCAAAAGAATATACCTTCTTTTCAGCACCACATGGTACCTTCTCCAAAACTGACCATATAATTGGTCACAAAACGGGCCTCAATAAATACAGAAATATTGAAATTATTCCATGTATCTTATCAGATCACTACAGCCTAAGGCTGGTCTTAAGCTCAAACAAAAGCAATGGAAAACACACATATACTTGGTCCTTGAACAATACTCTTCACAATGATAGCTTAGTCAAGGAAGAAATAAAGAAATTAAGGACTTTTTAGAATTTAATGAAAATGAAGACACATTATACCAAAATTTATGGGACACAATGAAAACAGTGTTAAAAGGAAAACTCATAGCTCTGAGTGCCTCCAAAAAGAGAATGGAGAAAGCTTACACTAACAGCTTGACAGTGCGCTTGAATGCTCTAGAACAAAAGGAAGCAAATACCCCCAAGAGGAGTAAATGACAGGAAATAATCAAACTTAGGGACGAAATCAACCAAACAGAAAAAAAAAAGAACTATACAAAAAATCAACAAAACAAGGAGCTGGTTCTTTGAAAAAAATCAACAAGATAGGTAAACCCTTAGCCTGACTAACTAGAGGGCACAGAGACAGCATCCAAATTAATAAAATCAGAAATGAAAAGGGAGACATAACAACAGAAACTGTGGAAATTCAAAAAAATCATCAGATCCTACTACAAGAGTTTATACTCAACAAAGTTTGAAAACCTGGATGAAACTTTCTAGATACATTCCAGGTGCCAACCTTAAAACAGGATCAGATAAACCATCTAAATAGTCCCATAAGTCCTGAGGAAATAGAAGCAGTCATTAATAGTCTCCCATAAAAAAAAAGTCCAGGACCAGATGGGTTTAGCAGGGAATTCTATCAGATCTTCAAAGAAGAGTTAATACCAATACTCTTCAAACTTTCCCACAAAATAGAAACTCAAGGAACACTACCAAATCTATTCTATGAAGCCACAATAACTCTTATACCTAAACCAAACAAAGACCAAACAAGGAAAGAGAACTTCAGACCAATATCCCTCATGAATATTGATGTAAAAATACTGAACAAAATCCTGGTCAACCAAATCCAAGAATGCATCAAAATTATAATTCACCACAATCAGGTAGGCTTCATCCCAGGGATGCAGGGATGGTTCAATATACGGAAATCTGTCAATGTAATCAACTACATTAACAAACTAAAGGAAAAAACCCACATGGTCATTTCATTAGATGCTGAAAAGGCTTTTGTCAAAATCCAGCATCCCTTCATGATAAAAGTCTTGGAGAGATTGGGAATTCAAGGCCCATACCTAAACACAGTGAAAGCAATGTACTGCAAACCAGTAGCCAACATCAAACTAAATGGAGAGAAACTTGAAGCAATCTCACTAAAATTGGGGACCAGACAAGGCTGCCTACTCTCTCCCTATCTATTCAATATTGTACCTGAAGTCCTAGCCAGAGCAATCAGGCAGCAAAAGGAGTTCAAAGTATATAAATTGGAAAGGAGAAAGTCAAAATATCACTATTTGCAGATGATATGATAGTATGCTTAAATGGCCCCAAGACTTCCACTAGAGAACTCCTAAAGCGAATAAACAACTTCAGCAAAGTGGCTAGATATAAAATTAACACAAGCAAGTCAGTAGCCTTCCCCTACTCAAAGGATAAATAAGAGGAGAAAGAAATTAGGGAAATGATATCCTTCACAATAGTCCCAAATAATATTTCATACCTAAGTGTGACTTTAACCAAGCAAGTGAAAGATCTGTATGACAAGAACTTCAAGCCTCTGAAGAAAGAAATAGAAGGTCTCAGAAGATGGAAAGATTCTCCATGTTCATGGATTGGCAGGATCAATATTGTAAAAATGGCCATCTTGCTGAAAGCAATCTACAGAGTCAATGCAATCCCCATCAAAATCCCAAATCAATTCTTCATAGATCTAGAAAGAACAATTCTCAAATTCATCTGGAATAACAAAAAACCCAGGATAGCAAAAACTATTTTCCACAACAAAAGATTTTCTGGGGGGAATCATCATCCTTGACCTCAAACTCTACTACAGAGCAATAGTGATAAAAACGGTTTGGTATTGGTATGCAGACAGGCAGGAAGAAGAATGGATAGAATTGAAGACCCAGAAAAGAACCCACACAAGTACGGTCATTTGATATTTGACAAAGGAGCTAAAAACATCCAGTGGGGAAAAAAAACAGCATTTTTTTTTGTCAAAAAAAAATTTTTTTATTGGATATATTCTATATTTACATTTCATTTCCCATTTTTGTTTTCCCACCCCCCTAAGGTCCCACATGCCCTTTTCCCTCCCCCTGCTTCCTCATCCACCCCTTCCCACCTCCCTGTTCTAGTATTCCCCTACACTGATGCTTTGATCCTTTCCAGCACTAGTGTCCATTCCTTTCTTCTTGTCAGACATCATTTGGTATGTGAATTGTGTCTTTGGTGTCCCAAGATTCTAGGCTAATATCCACTTATCAGTGACTGCATACCATGGGTATTCTTTTGAGACTGGGTTACCTCACTTAGTATGATGTTCTCCAGCTCCATCCATTTCTCTAAGAATTTCATGAATTCATTGTTTCTAATGGCTGAATAGTATTCCATTGTGTATACATACCACATTTTTTGTATCCATTCCTCCATTGAGGACAACATGCAGAAGAATGAGAATTGATCCACTCTTATCTCCTTGCACTAAGCTCAACTCCAAGTAGATCAAGGACCTCCACATAAAACCAGACACACTAAAACTAATAGAAAAGAAACTGGGGAAAAAACAGCATTTTTAACAAATGGTGCTGGATCAACTGGAAGTCTGCATGCAGAAAAATGCAAATCGACCCATTCTTATATCCTTGTACAAAGCTCAAGTCCAAGTGGATCAAGGATCTATACATAAAACCAGACACACTGAAGCTTATAGAGAAGAAAGTCAGGACAAATCTTGAACAAATGTGAACACAGGAACACAGGGGAAAGTTCCTGAACAGAGCACCAATGGCTTATGCTCTAAGAACAAGAATCGACAAATGGGATCTCATAAAATTGCAAAGCTTCCATAAAGCAAAGGACATGGTCAATAGAACAAAACAACAACCAACAAATTGGGAAAAGATTTTTACTAACCCTACATCTGATAGACGGCTAATATCCAATGTATATAAAGAACTCAAGAAGTTAGTCTCCAGAGGATCAAATAACCCTATTAAAAATGGGGTACAGAGCTAAATAGGGAATTCTCAACTGAGGAAACTCGAATGGTTCTAAAGCACCTAAAGCAATGTTCAGCATACTTAGTTATCGGGGAAATGCAAATCAAAACAACACTGAGATTCCACCTTACACTGGTCAGAATGGTAAGATGAAAAACTCAGGGGACAGCAGATGCTGGAGAGGATGTGGGGGAAAAAGGAACACTTCTCCATTGTTGGTGGGATTGCAAGTTGGTAAAACCACTCTGGAAATCAGTTTGGTGATTTCTTAGAAAATTAGACTTAGTACTACCTGTGGACCCAGCTATGCATATACCCAGAAGATGTTCCTACATGTAAATGTAATAAGGACACATGCTACACTCTGTTCATAGCTGCCTTATTTATAATAGCCAGAAGCTTGAAAGAACCCAAATGTCCCTCAACAGAGGAGTGGTTTCAGAAACTGAGGTATATATACACAATGGAGTACTATTCAGCTATTAAAAACAATGAATTCATGAAATTCTTAGGAAAATGGATGGAACTTAGAAAGTGTCATCCTGATCAATGTAACCCAATCACAAAAGAACACACATGGTATGCACTCACTAATAAGTGAATGTTAGCCCAAAAACTCAAAATAAACAAGTTACAATTCACTGAACTCAGTAATCTCAAGAAAAAGGACTTAAGTGAGGGTGTTTTGTTTCCTCTGAGAAAAGGAACAAAATATTCATAGGAGTAATAAGGGAGACAATGTGTGGAGCAGAGACTGAAGTAAAGGTAACCCAGAGACTGCCCTACCTGGGGATTCATCCTATAAACAGTCACCAAACCTCGACACTATGACAAGAAGCATATACCAAAAGGAGCATGCCTTGGTTGTGTCCAGAGGGGACCTGCCAGAGCCTTACAAAGAGGCAGAAGATAGCAACCAACTATTGAGCTGGGTGTGGTATCCCCAATGGAGGAGCTGGAGGGTGGTCCAGAGGAGCTGAAGGGGTTTACAGCCCCATGGGAAGAACAATGACTTTGGCCACCCAGATGTCACAAGACTCCCAGCAACTGAATCATCAAACAAGGGGTACACATGGTTACAGCCAAAAATGTGGCAGAGGAAGGCCTTGTTGGGCATCAGTGGGAGGAGTAGTCCTTGGTCAGGTAAAGGCTCAATAGAGGCCCCAACAAAGGGAAACCAAGGGGAGGGAGGTGGGAATGTGTAGGGTGGAGGGGCATATACGTGGAGGCAGGAGGTGGGAGGAGGGGTTGGGGATCTTTGGGGAGGGGGAAATCGGGAAAGGCTTTACCATTGGCAATGTAAATAAAGATGATATTCAATTTATAAAAAGGAATATTGCCTTTACATAAGCCATCTTCAGAGCAAATGCTAATTGTATAGTATAGTTGTTAATTCTTAAACAATGAGAAATGGCAACTAGACTCTGGGATGAGACCTCCTTTCTCTTTCCACATCCCTTTAATATTTCCTGACTTTCTCTCTTGCCCATATTCCCCCCCTCCCCAGGACTCTGGTCCCTTACTTTTAAGGGTTGATGATGGCTGCAGATCCAACAGAAACTTCTTCTCAGTTAAGCAGAGATATGGAGCCTACCTTCTAGGGATCTATAGCCTACCTACTAGGGATCTAAAGTCTTCATGTGCAGGATCAGGGGAGAGGACATTAGATGAGGTCTTCATTCACTGTGAATCCCGATTCCTTTGTCCCCTCCTTTTTGATGCATCAGTAGGCTAAAGAAAAATCTAGCTTTTTGTTTGTCTCCACCATGGCATTCAGTAGAAGGCCAAGAAGAAGGAAAATCTATCATCCACCCCCAAGACATGAGCAGCTGAGGGTGTCCTTCCTAGCTTCCATCAGCCACCCTGTGGCTTCACTTTCATGGTTCCCTTCTATTCTGACTCTGATTCAACATGAACTTGTTCTAGAAAAATGATCAAGAACAGAGGAGAGTTCAGAAAGTTGTCTTTAAAACTTTTATCTCAACATGGGTGACAAGCTCATAGAGGCTGTATCATGAAGTCCTCATCAACCTACTCTTTAAAACATGTTTCTTTGATTTGACCCAAATTCAGCTGGGAATGAATGAATACAATCTTAGAATCAGTTTGAAACAGAGTCCTTGAATGGTTATAGTTAATTGCTCCAAGGTAATACATGATGGGATGCTGAAGAGACGATATAGCTACAGCAGTATGTCTTGACTAAAAACTATGAATTAATGAACTAGAATATTTTTTAAAAATCATCCATGGATAAAGCAATTTTCTAGGTGTCAAATATAGAGCAAACAACATAACTCTTGCAGCAGCTAGTAGAGCCTGCTACCATTTCTGCCTGAGTCAAACCAAGATGATGATGCTTCATCCAAACCACAAACCTAAGAAATAAAAGAGTTGGATTGTGAGCCTTAACCTTGTGAGTCCTTGCGTCTGTCTTTACATCTTGCTTAGCCATTCTGTAAACATACATACATAAGCAAACCCACAGGGCATTTCTTTAGGACCATTTGAATAGTATGCAGGTATAAATAGTGCAAATATTGCTTCTGGGATTTTCTCTTCCTCAAGTGACAAATATTTTCATTCCAAACTTCCTATCCCTTGCTTCATTTTCCTAATAACAGTCACAGTCTACAGTGAATCAGGCTCTGTCCTTGTCCTCAGCCTCTTTTAGAAGGTTTAATCTACAATACAGGCTAAAATGTGGGTGGTGTCAGTGGTGCTCTGTCTTAGGCAGGGTTTCACTGCTGTGAACAGACACCATGACCAATGCAAGTTATATAAAAGATAACATTTAATTGATGCTGGTTTACAGGCTCAGAGATTCAGTCCATTGTCATCAAGGCAGAAACATGACAGCATCCAGGCAGGCATGGTGCAGGAGGAGCTGAGAATTCTACATCTTCATCTGAAGGCTGCTAGTGAAAGACACACACCTTTAATCTGGGCCACGCCCTCTGCTGGAGACCAACAGCCTTTAATCTGGGCTGGAGAGATGGCTCAGCGGTCAAGAGCACTGACTGCTCTTCTGAAGGTTCTGAGTTCAAATCCCAGCAACCACATGGTGACTCACAACCATCTGTAATGAGATCTGACACCCTTCTCTGGAGTGTTTGAAGAGAGCTACAGTGTTCAGACCTCTGTGAGATGTTCTGTAGGAGCTTGGAAGATTATGTTGAGAACAGTGCAGAATACGGAAGCCTGGCTTGTGAAATTTCAGAGGGAAGATTAAAGACTCTTATCAGTGCCATGAAGATTCTGTGGTTTTGGTTAGCTGGGGCTGAAGAATCAGCTGTGATTAACAAGATACCAGAACCACTAAAGCAAAC